>CAIGQV010019186.1:18573168-18593028 GCA_903798115.1 Danio jaintianensis | reverse complement strand
ACATTTTTTTATGTTACAGCTTTATTCCAAAATGGATTAAATTAATTTATTTCCTCAAAATTCTACACACAATACCCCATAATGACAATGTGAAAAAAGATTTTTTGAAATTGTTGCAAATGTATTAAAAATAAAAAACCTGAAAAATCACATGTACATAAGTATTCACAGCCTTTGCTCAATACTTTGTTGATCCACCTTTTTCAGCAATTACAGCCTCAAGTCTTTTTGAATATGATGCCACAAGCTTGGCACACCTGTCTTTGGGAATTTTTGTCCATTCCTCTTTGCAGTACCTCT
The DNA here is from genome assembly GCA_903798115.1 of Danio jaintianensis. NCBI lineage: Eukaryota > Metazoa > Chordata > Actinopteri > Cypriniformes > Danionidae > Danio > Danio jaintianensis. Next base: position 18,592,728 of record CAIGQV010019186.1, on the reverse strand, counting down.
CAAGCTCTATCAGGTTGGATGGGAAGCGACGGTGTACAGCCATTTTCAGATCTCTCCAGATATGTTCAATAGGATTTAGGTCTGGGCTCTGGCTGGGCCACTCAAGGACATTCACAGAGTTGTTGTGGAGCCACTCCATTGATATTTTGGCTGTGTTCTTTGGGTCATTGTTCTGCTGGAAGATGAACCTTCTCACTCGATCACTCAGCTTAGATGGCCGGCCAGCTCTAGGAAGAGTCCTGGTGGTTCCAAACATCTTCCACTTATGGATGATGAAGGCCACTGTGCTCATTGGAACTTTCAGAGCAGCAGAAATTTTTCTGTAACCTTTCCCAACCTTGTGCCGAGACAATCCTGTCTCGGAGGTCTACAGACAATTCCTTTGTCTTCATGCTTGGTTTGTGCTTTGACATGCACTGTCAACCCTGGGACCTTATATAGACAGGTGTATGCCTTTTCAAATCATGTCCAATCAACTGAATTTACCACAGGTGAACTCCAATTAAGCTGCTGAAACATCTCAAGAATGATCAGTGGAAACAGAATGTACCTGAGCTCAATTTAGAGCTTCACGACAAAGGCTGTGAATACTTATGTACATGTGATTTTCAGGTTTTTTATTTTTAATAAATTTGTAGCAATTTCCAAAAATCTTTTTTCACATTGTCATTATGGAGTATTGTGTGTAGAATTTTGAGGAAATAAATTAATTTAATCCATTTTGGAATAAGGCTGTAACATAAAACAATTTGGAAAAAGTGAAGCGATATGAATACTTTCCGGATGCACTGTATTATATATCAGAATCAGAATCAGAATCAGAAAGAGCTTTATTGCCAGGTATGTTCACACATACGAGGAATTTGTTTTCGTGACAGAGCTTCTACAGTGCAACAAAATTACAGAGACAGGACAAAAAACAGATAATAAATATATTTTAAAAATAAAAGTTGTAGTGAATGCAAATATACAAATTGACAAGTGTATGTACAGGAATGTTACTATATACAATAGCAGCTGTTATGTGCAAATTAGCATGTAAAATATGTTGTTAAATAAGTGTTTATGTGTATAAAAAGTGTATAGCAAGTAGTGATGTTTGTTCCATAATTACTATCATCAAGTGTTCATGAGATGGATTGCCTGAGGGAAGAAACTGTTTCTGTGTCGGGCTGTTCTGGTACACAGTGCTCTGTAGCGTCGACCAGAAGGTAAAAGTTCAAAGAGGCAGTGTGCTGGGTGTGAGGGGTCCAGAGTGATTTTGGCAGCCCTTCTGCTTGCTCTGGATAAGTACAGTTCTTGGAGAGTAGGGAGGATTGTACCAGTGATTCGCTCAGCAGTCCGAACTATTCGACGTAGTCTTCGGAGGTCGGATTTGGTAGCTGAGCTAAACCAGACAGTTATTGAAGTGCAGAGGACTGATTCAATGATGGAAGTGTAGAACTGTTTCAGCAGCTCCTTTGGAAGGTTGAACTTCCTCAGCTGACGAAGGAAGTACAACCTCTGTTGAGCTTTTTTGACAATGGAGTCAATGTGAGTGTCCCACTTCAGATCCTGAGAGATGGTGGTGCCCAGGAACCTGAATGACTCCACTGCTGCCACAATGCTGTCCATGATGCTCAGTGGGGGGAGAGCAGGGGGGGTTCTCCTGAAGTCCACTATGATCTCCACTGTTTTGAGCTTGTTCAGCTCCAGGTTGTTGTGACTGCACCAGACAGCCAGCTCCTTAACCTCCTGTCTGTAAGCAGACTCGTCACCGTCCTGAATGAGGCCGATAAGTGTGGTGTCGTCTGCAAACTTCAAGATTGTGACAGAGGCGTCCTTTGAGGTGCAGTCATTTGTGTACAGTGAGAAGAGCAGAGGGGAGAGGACACACCCCTGGGGGGCGCCAGTGCTGATTGTGCGGGTACTGGATGAGAATTTTCCCAGCTTCACCAGCTGCTGCCTGTCCGTTAGGAAGCTGTTCAGACACTGACAGACAGAGTTGGGCACGGAGAGCTGAGTTAATTTGGGCAGGAGAAGTTTTGGGATGATAGTGTTGAAAGCCGAGCTGAAGTCAACAAACAAGATCCTCACATAGGTCCCTGGTCTGTCTAGGTGTTGCAGAACATAATGCAGTCCCATATTGACTGCATCATCCACAGACCTGTTTGCTCTGTAGGCAAACTGAAGAGAGTCCAGTGAGGGTTCAGTGATGTCCTTCAGGTGGGCCAGCACCAGTTTTTCAAAAGACTTCATGACCACAGATGTTAGCGCCACCGGTCTGTAGTCATTAAGTCCTGTAAGTTTGGGTTTCTTTGGGATGGGGATGATGGTGGAGCGTTTAATGCAGGAGGGCACTTTACACAGCCCCAGTAATCTGTTGAAGATCAGGGTGAAGATGGGGGCCAGTTGGTCAGCACAGGATTTTAGACAGGCTGGTGTTACAAAATCTGGGCCTGGTGCTTTTTTCCTCTTCTGTTTTTGGAAGACCTGGCGCACATCATCTTCACTGAACTGAAGTGTTGGGGAGACGGGGTGTGGTGGAGGTGTTGATGGTGGTGTGAAGAGCAGATCAGAGTGGGTGTGGGGTGTTTTCTCAAACCTGCAGTAAAACTCATTCAGGTCGTTTGCAAGTCGTTCGTTGTCTACAGTGCAGGGGGATGGTTTCTTGTAGTTTGTGATATTTTTCAAACTTTTCCACATGGATGCTGAGTCGCTGGAAGAGAACTGACTCCTTAGTTTCTCAGAATAGTTCCTTTTTGCCACTCTGATCTCCTTTTCCAGTGTGTATTTGGCCTGTTTATACAAGGCCCTCTCCCCATTCCTGTAAGCAACCTCCTTGGCCTGACGCAGCTGTCTGAGTTTTACAGTGAACCACGGTTTGTCATTGTTGTATGTGAGTTGAGTCCTGGTAGGAATGCACATGTCTTCACAGAAACTGATATAAGATGTTACAGTTTCTGTAAGCTCATCTAGATCGTTTGCAGCAGCTTCAAAAACACTCCAGTCAGTGAGGTCGAAACAGGCTTGTAGATCCCGCTCTGTTTCGTTAGTCCATCTTTTCACAGATCTTAATACAGGTTTGGCTGTTTTCAGTTTCTGCCTGTAGGTTGGTATAAGATGAATCAAACAATGGTCAGAGTGCCCCAAAGCTGCTCGTTGGACAGAGCGGTATGCATCCTTTATTGTGGTATAGCAGTGATCCAATATGTTACTGTCTCTTGTGGGACATGTAACATGCTGTCTATATTTTGGCAGTTCGCGGGATGGTTTTGCTTTGTTAAAATCCCCGACAATTATTAAAACAGAGTCCGGGTGTTGTTGCTCGATTTCCGTGATCTGATCGGCTAGTTTCTGTATCGCCAGGCACGCGTGCGCGTGCGGAGGAATGTAAACACTGATGAGAATGAACGAGCAGAACTCACGCGGCGAGTAGAAAGGCTTACAGTTAATAAACAGTGCTTCTAGGTCGGGACAGCACATCTTCTTTAAAACTGTTACATCTGTACACCACCTTTCATTGATGTAAAAGCATGTCCCACCACCCCGCGATTTCCGCGTTGATTCTCTGTCGCGATCCGCTCTGAACAGCTGATAGCCCGGTAGATGAAGCGCGTTGTCCGGTATGGCGTCGTTCAGCCAGGTTTCCGTGAAACACAGAGCAGCAGAATGCAAAAAATCCCTGTTTATCTGAGAGAGCAGAATGAGTTCGTCTATTTTGTTGGGTAGAGAGCGGAGATTCGCCAGATGGATGCTAGGCAACGCAGTTCGAAACCCGCGCTGTCTGAGTTTCACAAGCGCGCCTGCTCGTTTCCCTCGTCTGCGCGGCCGACAGCGTTTGAGCAGCACCGCGGCTCCGCCGACAACAATGTCCAACAAAATATCACATAAATCCAAATCTGGAAAAATATTTGGTGGTGTATGTGTCCGAATGTCCAACAATTCGTCTCTGGTGAAACTATTTGTAGGAATGTGACTCAAGACGGGACAAACTAACAAAAACAAAAAAACAACAGCAGAGCTCAACACGGAGGCGGCCATCTTCGTCGGCGCCATCTTGTATGGCCAGAGGCATATATATATATATTCTTTATTAGGCTATAAACAAGTAAAAAGAAAGAAAAAAAAAAATCTGAGACCATGAACTATGTTTATTTGCTTTGGCTGAAAATATATTCCCAATAGAATTAGAGGCAACCACTGCACAGTAACCAAAGCTTGAGCAATTGTTTATTTAAATCAAATTGTATAATTTCAAAATATGAAATAAAACAAATTGTTTGACTTTGAGATTATGATACATAAAACCCATTTGCAGCAGACATTTGACAAGCTGAATAAAATGTTAATTCACTCTCTGTCAGTAGATGGCACTTATAGACTAGTATGAAATGCTCTGCAGCCTGCAGGAGCCAATAGTAAGTTCCAGCACAACCGGAGAAGCTGCAGTTTCAGGAACGTGTAACTAGGACTGCTTAACTAGGACCCTAGTTTTTCTTAACCTACCAATTTGGATGATATAGGGGAGACTGAACACCTGCAGCCCAGGTGGTTTTACAGCCCTGTTGTTCCTGATCTGTCCAGTAGGTGTGAAAGATATACAGCCAAATAATATATTAGAAGTTAAATCTTACCTTTCATTCATTCATTTTCCTTCGGCTTAGTCCCTTATTTATCAGGGGTTGCCACAGCGGAATAAACCGGCAACTATTCCGGCATATGTTTTACACAGTGGATGCCCTTCCAGCCATTATCCAGTTCTGGGAAACACCCATACACTTTCACATTCACACACACATATACACTACGGCCAATTTAGTTCATACAGTTCACTTACCGCATGTCTTTGGACTGTGGGGGAAACCAGAGCACCCAGAGGAAACCCATGCGAGCACGGGAAGAACATGTAAACTCCACACAGAAATGCAAACTGGCCCAGCCAGGACTTGAACCACCATGCCGCCCTTACCTTTAATAACTATACTTAACTGTGTGTTTTGATATTCAAAGTTTGCCATGTTTCCTGTGAGTGTTAGATTTAGGGGTAGGGGTGGGATAGGGCCATATAACAAGCAGTTTTTGATTAACCCCTTGCTTGCTGTCCATGTTTTCCAACTAGTGCCCTACAAATGTGGTCCCAGAAATCCAGTCCTAAAACTGCAGACTCTCCAGTTGTGCAGCAACATAATACTCTCAGGTGCCGATTTACTTTTCAAAATGCACTTAATGTACACACATTTGAGGGAAATCAATTGAAGCACAACTACATTTAAGTCAGTTTATAAACATATGCTTAGATGTTTATTCTAACTACAAATAAGATCAACACGTCCTGCTAATTTTTCAGACTTTTTGAAACTTGTAAAACTCTGCATAACCATGCAGTTTAGACTAGAATGAAAACTACTCAAATAAGGCTTTATATTAATTGCTGAAAAACAAGTTAAATGGCACAGTTTTAAAGACAAGAAAATGGTTGATTTGCCTGGCTCATGATATAAAAGACTTGCCCTTATTCTCTTAATGAGTTATAAGAATGTGTTTTGGGCATAACATGCAATAAACCAATCAGAGTCTCATCTCTCATTCCCGTTAAGAGCCAGTTGCAGTCATGCACATTCTGTATTTACATTTACAATGCTTCACTTGATAGGAAATCAATCTGCATGAGGTTAAAGCATGTGAGCAGACCAACTACAGAATGAGCCGGATTGCACCAAACCCTACTGAGGTGCAGAGGACGAGGGAGAAGGGAGCGGTTTAAATATTTTTGTAGAAAATAGTAATCCTTTATATTTCAATCCCTTAATTTTTCATATTTAAAGATGTTTGTGTGCTGCTGCGTATCCCTGTTTGTGTAATAAGCAATGTGTACATGAGTTGTGGACTTGTCTATAGGCACATAGTGTGAGTAAGTGCGTAAGTGAGCGATTGAGTAAAGATGTGCATACACCACTGTTTAAAAAAGTTTCTTAATTTGTGAAGTTCCCAAATCTCCATTTATTTTACCACTAAAATACAATAAATTTATTTATTTATGTGATGGCAAAACTGAATTTTCAACAGCCATTTTATAATCATTTAGAATGTATTCTAATATGCTGAATGTATTCTAATTATCTGAATTGAAAACAATTAATTAGTTAATATTTTGTGGGAATTTGTTGCAGGATTCTTTGATGATTAAATCAAACAGGGAAAAAAAAAGAATTTACTTGAAATATTTTGCAACCTTCTAAACATACTGGCTTGTTAATTTCAATCAATTTAATAAATCCTTGTTGAAAAAAAGAAGAAGTCATTTTTAACTTTTAAATGGTAGTGTGAAGGCAATGCTCCTGTTGTTTCTAAAGATTAAAAGCACTAATGTGGCAAAACAGACTTTGAGGCTAATTAGTTCCAACACACTTTGAGCGCTACCAATGTAGCCTCAACTTAAAAGATCTGAATGTAATATAAGCTAAATATAACTGAGTGACTCACCATCAAAGCTGCCGTGCTGTGCGGCGTGTTCCAGTATTTGGGTGTGAGTATTCAGGGAGGGCCGAAACACAAATACCCCAGTGTTGAAGCAATCCGGCCAGCCTGGATCAGGTGCTGCAGACAATTCTTCATATTCAAACAGCTCATCCACATTACACAGTACCTGGAGCATAGAATAATACAAATTTAGGTCCACTCCATATGTTTCAAATATTATTATTATTATTATTATTATTATTATTTATTTATTTTTTATTATTAAAACACTATAACAAAAAACACTATATAATTTTTTTATATTAAAACACTATATAAAACACTATATAAAATAGATATTAAAACACTTTTATATTAAAACACTATATAAAATAGAATTAATCAAACTAAGTGTTATTTTTAATGATTAATAATGTATTGCCAATGCCGATATATGGTTATAGGGGCTGCAAAGGAGTGCTAGGGGTAAAGAATAAGCATTAAAAAGCATTTAAAAAAAACATTACAAATAGATGTATTTTTAAAAATTTAAATGATTGGTAAACAATTTATTAATTTGAAAACTTAAATAACAAATAATAAAATAAAATTGAATTTTCAAAAATGAGTTTTATGACATTAAATGACATTTATTTTTTTATTTTTTTTTATTTTAGGGCTGCACTGTTAATTGTTCACTATGCCAGAAATTATTATTTTTCTAAATATATAACAATTTTTTTGGTAGACAAAGAAATAAAATCTTTACTTTGATTTATCTTAACATAACTAAGGTATTTATTAAGTACTCACAAGTGTGTCTGCATCCAAGAACACACACTTGCTGTACTGTGTAAGGGTCCAGCAGTGTAGTTTGGTGAAGGTGACCCCCAATTCGGGACGTCCCAGCCAGGCGAGATGAGCCTTGTCTTTACTGTCCAACACATCAACTACAAAAACCTCATCAAAAACGTCCTCCAGAGCCAATCTAGACAAACACATTAAAATCAATGAGGCAAAGAAGTCAAAGACAAACCAAGATAGATAGGAAGTGACTTAAGTATTACCTTTCTGAAAGTCACATTGTAATGCTAAATGTACAAAAGGAGCTCAATTACTCTTAATTGCTCTTAGGTCTGTAAGAAACATATTAGTGTTATTTCAGAATGAATGGTGGAGGTCAGTTCTTCTCTTACCTGGCTGATATAGAAACATCAGGGGAAACCATCACCGCTATCTTCCTTGACGTTCCATGTCTGCGCAAACTTTTGCCTACTACTATACATCCCATGCTATAGGCATCTGTTGTGGCCAGAGTCACAAAAGCCTGAGTCTCTAAGAGATGAATATAAAATGCAAGACAGAAGTGAGAAGAGAGGGTGATATACAATACTCAGCATAAATTAATACACCCCATTTTGAAAATGAATATTTTTATCCATTTCTCAGTGAATATAGATCATGCATTTTAACGAATAAGTTTTATTAAAGAGTATTAAAAAGAATCTTTGGGTATAGAAAGATAATACGTTTATATTCAAACAAAAATGGAAATAATCAACTAAATTGTGTATATTTTTTCTCTCTTAACTTTTCCTCTTTTTTTAGGATTTTATTTAATATTTTTCCTAACATATTAATTTATTACCTAAATTATCATTATCTAAAGTTTTTTGTTAGCTCCAGATTTGGCTTTGGTACTGACTAATCTAATGTATATGCATAGAAAACTATTGCATATACATACATATGTATAGAAAATATTTATTTAAAAGAGAGCTCTATGAAGGGTGTAATCGTTTGTGCTTTACATTTACATTTTAATCTTGGATTAAGCTTGAGTCTTGTCTGTGAATGCAAAGATAATATCTTAATTCACCATTCCACAATTTAAACTTTTAAAACAAGTTGTTAAATAAGAGTAGAAAATTCAATAAATGACAAATAAATGTAATTGTCAGTTCAACTTTTGTTCTTAATCTTTTTCTGATTTTGCTTTGATCCAAATTGTGCCGTTTTGGTGACTGTCACTTTAAAGAGCCCCTATTATGGGTTTTTGTAAATGACCTTCTATGCAGTGTGTAACACAGCTCTAAGTGAAGTGAAATATCCAGGCTTAAATCTGAAAGTGTGCCGTGTTTAAAACTATTGATTCATCTATAAAAGAGACGACTCATAGTGGTTCAAATTAATCGCCGCGGTAACGAGTGTTTAGCCGTGCCAGGGTGACGTCGATACGGAACTCAAGCCCCACCCATTTGTTGACCCAGGGGTGTTACAGTACAGACTGTACCAAAAAGCTGGTGGGTACAGGAGTTTTCCGGCAGAAATAACAAAACGGGAGGGTGGCGGGAGATGGGTCTAAAATACGGGAGACTCCCGGGAAAAACGGGAGTGTTGGCAGGTATGCTCTGCACTCTGACTACTTCAAAATTGTTGATAAGCCATGGTGGGCATTTCTCTCTGTCTCACGCTGAACGCAGTCAACCAATCAAAACAGACTGGGTCATCGGACCAATCAGCGCAGATTAGCATCGTGCTAAGGAGGAATTTGGGAACAAATGAATCGCTGAACAAGTCATATGGGAGTCGTTGGGATAATTAGGTAAAAATAAATGCATATTATAAGACAATGAAAGTGTTTTCTGACCTTGCATGCATATCAGACTGTTGTTGGAGACCCCCAAAACCAAAATATGACCTTTTATAATGCAAAATAGGGGCTCTTTAAATTGAAATGAGCTCTTTAAAAAAAAAAAAAAGGTGGGGATATAAACACCTAGATGTCACTATAGTGACAGATTCAAAACTTGAAAGCTGCTTCACACTCAGGACTGTTTGTGCTAACGAGGGTGATATCGTCACTAATGGGCAGGACATGTACAAAGGGAGAATGTCAATCAAAGTGTTTCTACAGACACTTAATTTTTACTAATGGCTGTATTCACATACTGTTGCCACACGTGTTTAATCTCCGTATAAAAGTGTTCTGCATAATAGGTCCACTTTAATGTTTCATACAATATATGTATGTAAGCGAAGATTTTGTGTGTGTGAGTAACATTACATGAATCACTCTGTAGTGCTTACAGAAAAGAAACTGGAGTTTTCTATTATGCACTTTGATCTTTGAATCTTTGCAGAGCATTCACATACACAAACAGTTATATTAGACTGCATGAATATGTAATATTTGAAAAAGTGTAATATAGGAGCAGAAAGATACATTATGTGGCTGATTTATTTCTAAGAATAAAACTTGCTTTGTTTGCTGTTTGTTTGTTTTTCTAACAACATCTGTCAACACTAACGAGCAATGGATAACTAGTTGATAAGTTTGATTAGATTTTTTTTGTTAATTCCGTTTTCACTCCTGCATTTTTACCATACATTTCGGGTTGCTGAAAGTGGTTGTCACACCAATTCAGTTAGCTGTGTGTGTGTGTGTGTACAGAAGAGCATTAAGCATTACAAGGTAAACTAATATCAAATAGTATTAAATATTGAACACACTGCAAAAAATAGTATCACGTCATTTTGGTCAGTTTCAAGACTTCTTATCTCAACCTTCCCTATAATATAGTACAATAATGGTATATAGGCATCAAGAATATCATCATTTTCCCAGCAAGAGCAGAAGGTAAAATTGCACATTAGTGTGTGAAAGCAGATATTCAAGCCTACTGTAAAACAAATTAAACAGTAATGCAGAAAGTTGTAATTTTTACAACTGTTGTACAACTCACTGCATTCCTCAAATTTACCTCAAACCTGCAGAAACCCTTTTAATTCAACGTGTACTTACCGTTTATTTGCAGTTTTACAATTTATTAGCAATATACATGTGAAATTTGTTTCAGAGCAGGCTAATAGGTATATTCCAAACTCATTCATCCATTCATTTTCTTTTCGGCTTAGTCCCTTTATTAATCAGGGGTCGCCACAGCGGAATGAACCACCAACTTATCCAGCATATTTACACAGCGGATGCCCTTCCAGCTGCAAACTCCACACAAAAATACCAACTGACCCAGCCGAGGCTCGAACCAGCGACCTTCTTACTGTGAGGCGTCAACGCTACCCACTGCGCCACCACATATTCCAAACTCTCTTTCTTAATTTTTCAAGTCACCAAATGTTTTTTTTTTTTATTTTAGTCTTTGACTGGAATGATTGTGACATTTGAACAGTAATAGTGATACAAAAAAGAAAAGAAAAAAACAACCATGTTTGTCAAAACGTTTTGATTGACATTAACAGGATAGAAGTACCAAAAGCATCCAAGGTCTCAGGTTTAACTGTGAACCATCACCCTGCACTGTGAGCTGGTTACTGATATACACAACAAATCAACACATTTGTTTTCCTGACCCACTTTTTTTTTTTCTTCTTCTATGTCATAGAGACAAAGCTTTGTACAGTGACCCTTCACTCAATGGTCAGTGATTGAACGTGGAATGGTTCAACTGGCATGACATCCGACAAATAGGCTATTACTATTATTTTGACAGCACAGCTTGGAATATCAATTTGGTTTAAACCACAATTTTTAATTAAATACAGGTTTACTATTGGGTAAAATTACATTTCCAGACTTTCTACCCATTTAATAAGTCTATAAGAGACATCGGTTATAAATCTACATACATTTCAAGCTGTCTGTCTGTTTGACATCTGGTCATAAACAAGACTAAAATAATCCACTTACCCGCCATTTCTAGTTTGTTTTGCGTTCTTCTTGGTGATGAGGGAACCTGTACGGAACAATTTCTGTTGAGTAAATATGGCAGTGTTTAAATTAAATGACTAAATCATAGTAGCTGTAGGAGGTCTTTCAACAGCAGAGCGTCCTCAGATGTAGTTCACGGACAGTGGAAAAAAAGCTGTTTGAAGCACGCGACTAAGGTCATTCAACTCCTATTACTATCACTGTACATGAATGAGCAACTACCGATATCGATTACACAATTGCAAATATGGGAATTAAAGAAAAACAAGTGCGGCACTGAAGGGAGAAAGACATTATTTAATTATAAAATAGCCTATATGTAGGCCTATGTAGTCAGCTTTTAGACTGATTTGCCCAAAATGAGCTTGCTGTAATTATTAAAACTATTTAAAGGGATGGTTCACCCAAAATTTTTAATTCTGTCGTTCGGTCGTTTATTCAACCTTCACTTCTAACAAACCTGTTTAAGTTTCTTTTTTTTCTGTTGAACACAAAAGTATTTAGTTAGGAAAATTTGGGAAAACTGTAACCATTGGCTTCTACAGTATTTGTTTTTCCTATGAGGGTCAAATACATGTTTCTAACAAAATATCTTGTTTTGTGTTCAGTTTATCTCAACTTTGGACTTGCAGACAAAATATCAAGGCAACCATTTGAAAAAACATTGTTTTAAAAAAAAAAAGTTGAAATCAAAATTCAAGAACGGCAGTGGCTTTATTTAAGGAAGAAACACAAATGTATATTGAAACAAAAGCACACTACATTTTACAGACAATAAATCAAGAATTCCAATTGCATAAAATCATGAGAATGGGCATTCTAAAATTAATATCTTTCTTCAGCAGTATTTATGAATGAATACATTTAATTTTAAATACATTTAAATAAAGAACATGGAAAAAAAAAAAAAAAAAAGGAGCTTGCATCCCACAATTTTAAAATGTACTCTATGGTTGTTTTATCACTTTGAAAAAGATCAGTTAGTTTCTCATCAGCATCATTATATTTTTCTGTTAAAAAGGCTTCAATACAAACGCGTCGTGTAAGATGAACAAATGAACAAAAGGATAACTGATGTATTCATCTGTATAGACAGCTTGCACTTTACAAAAGCAAATCCATTATCCAACTTGATGTATAAATCTACAAAAATAGTAACAACTTTGTCAGTTTAAAGTGCAGTTTCTTACAATGGCACTATTTTAAAATAAAACACTAAAAGAAGTTTAGTAACAGAGATCTACATCCTCCAAAGATTAATTAGTCAAGAGAAATGTTGGTAACACTTTACAATATGGAACACAATGTTAGGTACTTACTTACATGAACTAATGATAAACAATGCATTATTAAACTTCAAATGCTGTGCATTAGTTAATGCACTGTGAGTTAACATGAACTAACATTGAATTGTATTTTTATTATTTAACATTAACAAACATGAATAATATATATTGTTCATTGTTTGTTCACGTTAGTAAATACATTGGCATTTATGAAGTGTCCCATATTGTAAAGCGTTACAGAAATGTTAAAAAAGAAAGGAAAAAAAAGGAAAATACATTCTTAAAGGGAGTACAACATAAATCGTAAAGTATCCCAAAAAAACCCCCCAAAAAACACTACACTAATGTGTTTACACTTACACAAAGCCCAGCATTTTACATAACAGATGTTTCCCATAGGGTTAGGCTCTCCATATCTTTACATGCTCAGCGCACATATTCTTTCAGTGCTCAGATCCAGCATCAGTTACGATGAACGGAGCAGGTTACTGAGAACTATGGGGGTGAAAATAGTCAAATGTCAACTACTAATTTAAAATATTTCAGAAAGCCATAGTAAAATTAACTGAATAGTTAAACTTCTTAATAGTTAAATTAACTGAATAGTTAAACTTCTTAATAGTTAAATTAACTGAAATAATCTTAACATTCTCTACAACCAAAATGGATAATAATTGACAAATGCATTAAACTCATCAAAATGGGACATTAAAGACAATTATAAATGTTACCACATTGAAATTACATTAATTTATCAATACAGTTGTTTTAAATGACAATAAAATAAATGCTATATAATATATAATACAATAAATTGCAGCAGTTCTGATCTAATAAATTTGACTTATGTGAGAATAACACACTTAAAAAAAGTGTTACACCATTCACATTTGGTGTGGATATTTATGTTAACTGAATGAAACAATCACAGACAACTTTGTATGTTGTATGTGGAGTCTAATTTCCATTAATTTTATTATTAATAAAAATGTAACATAACATAAAAAAACTCCTTACCTTGTGGCTCAGACTGAGTACCATGGCTTTTGCCACTCTCTGGATCTTCCCCTATAAGAACAATAACTTTTTAGCCAGCCCCAATATTTAGTTGTGTGTATGCCTAATTTTCATACTGTAAGTCTCTTACTGAAGTTCCATGAAAACACCATTAACATTTCTCTCACATGGTGCTAAATGAGCCATTAGCCTGTTTTTTAACATGATCTCAAAAAACTCGACTCTGGTGGGACTCGAACCCACAACCTTTGAATCACTTCTCTGAGTGACGCTTAGAAGTCCAATGCGCTATCCATTGCGCCACAGAGCCACCTGTTGAGCCCTCGAGGCCTTTGTAATACAAGCAAAGCAGGTCAACAGCCTTCCACGTCATCCGCCCAACCCCCACTTCCTCTACGAGAGCTGGCGTTTCAGTTCAGCTACTTTCAACACTGTACTGGGGCTCCCACCAGTGTTTACACAGTTGCAAGACAAGTTACTATTATAAGCCACAACTGGGTTTTAGAGTTAAAAAAAACAAAACAGCTTGCTTTTAAAGCACTGTAAGTTTTTCATTTCTTCTGTGCAATCTGAACTTCTCAAATAGGCAAGTCTCTCTCATAAATCCAAACCAAGCTAATACTTATTTGAGGATTCAAATTATTTTCACTTGAGAAAAAAGGTGCCCAACTCACCTCCTTGCACTTTGAAACAAAGTTTCTTTTTTTGATAAGCAAAGTAACTTGAGGCGGCACCAAGAACAGCAACTCCTACAGAACTGATGATGGCAGCAAGAGCTCCGCCTGTGGAACACATTTAAAGAGACAGACACACATAAGATAATAGGACAAGTGGTTGTTTCAAAATGCTTTAAATGACCGAGGCAATTTGAAAAAGAAACATACCAATCATTAGCAGAAGTTTACTGACAAAACTACAGTAACTTGGGAATTTAACAAGAAAGACAAAAAGGTTTTGCCACAAGGGGGCGCAACAGGAGTCATATTCTCTACAAAATACATGGGGAATGTGCCAGTACACAATGTTCTTCAACTAGACATGTAAATTAATAAAACCTATTACAACAATAGCAAATGCAAGTTTAGAGAATGCATACAAACTTCATCTAATGATTGAATAATACATCGATTCAACTTTACTAGGTAAGAAAGAAGATTCCTAATTTTGAAAATGTGTAACTACATATCTGACATTGCACAACTATGATTTACTGAACCAGAATTTAAGTTGCTGTAATTCCGCTGTCATGTGGTGTAAACGTCATGGGCGTTGGCTGCATTTTTTGTGAATGCAAATATGCCTGCAGGAGATAACTTGATAGCCTATCAAATTACTTGCATAAACTAAAGACTAAAAAGCTTCAGTTCTAACGTTTAGCTTAGGAAGCTAGCTAATTTAAGAGGCTATTGCTAAGTCACTCTCTCTAGCTGGCAGGCCAGTGTTCTTCACACATGCTCAATACATTCTCGCCATGCTATAGTTGATGGTGTTAGTTTACCCGCTCACATTTGCTGACAATCAAAAAAAAACAGGGTCACAGCAGTTGGGTGTGAATGACATTAACCAAACAGAAGGCATTCTCACATTTCACTTTATTAAAAATCTTCACAGATGCACAAAAAAGACACAAAGTTTCGAAATCAAAGAGTGGTACAGAAAATAATGTCTGGGTAAAAGTAAGCAACTTCAGCAGGTTTATTTTTAAAAACCAACACCAAACATTGCTAATGCTAAAGACACTGTTTTACTGTTTTCAAGTAAACAAGCCAACACTCAAACACTCAAAACCTTGTTCTGCGATGTGGAAGTGCGCTCATTTTTGCGATTGTTTTAGTACTTCTGATTCAGTTGCCTATGGGAGAAATGACTAGGAATAATAAACGGCAGAAGGCAGTCAAACTACTTCCTCTACAAACAAGTGTGTTCATGACTATAAATAAAAAGTAGAATAATAGAATAAGAAAATATCAGTTTGCAACATCAAGCAGCATAACGAGCTGTTTTTAATGTCTAAAAATCTATGGAAGTGAATGAGACCAGAAGACTCAAGCCAAAAAGATTCCAATGGATGCGCCCACTCATACATAAAGAACAAGGTCAATAGAATAGAACCAATTTCGATCACCCAAATAATTAAAAATCTCTCTATATTAAAAAGTACCACTATTAAAAATGTTTGCCCAACACGGAAGTCCCAGTATACATAATGTACATTTTAAGGGTATCTTCACATTCTGTAAGTCTGGTTTGATTAAAACAAACTTTAAAAGCAATTAATCTGCTTGTGCGGTTCATTTGAATAAGACACTGCCATCCAAACCCTGGCACACACCAAACAAGTGCAACAAATCCTCTGACAAATAAACAAAAACTCTAGTATACTTTTAGCTGAAACATGAACCAGCACATAAGAAAAGAGTGTGTTCAAGTATTAGCAGGAGTACTCAAGCATTCATATTTTTAACACGTTTTCTAAGATCAGTTTCTAAAATACCATCACATGTACAGACATACAAAGTGCACTTTCAGCCCAGCACACGCATTCTTTTTGGATGTCCAGTAATTCAAATGCAAAACAGTGTAAGAATCGCAACAGCCGTTTGTTGTGTTTTGCATCTTTAAGTTCAATCTAAAAAAAATGACACCATGGGGACAAAATAATTCTTTTTTTTGTCCAGATCAAAAGAAACAAACTACAAGTGTGTATACAAGAAAGTCTGTGTATGAATCAGTGTCTTCAAACCTGAAATATTAAAAAATGTCACAATGTTACAGTATGACAAGTGTCTGGGATGAACTACATTTCATAGCACTCTGCTCTATTCGAGATTTAGGCTGGCATAATCCCTGCATGCATTAAAGGTTTCAGCTGAGACTCGCACATGGACAAACATTTGCCAACTTCAATTTTCTGCTGCATTTTCAAGGTCAAGTAAGTTTAAATCTAAGCCAGAAGAGACCGGTGTTATACTGTTTCCACCTCAAATATTCGTTCTCGAGAAAATGAGTAATAAGATGGCAGACATGAACCGAAAAAGAGGAAGCACAGTAATGGAATGCTCAACATGGCCTTGGGGTTAATCCACTGCACCATAAAACCAGAAGAGATAGAAGGCTAATTCTCATTTCAGATGTGTCAAGAAGAACAAGTCACACTGTAACTGGAAAGAAAAACAAAAAAAAAAATTACCATACGTGTCCTCATTGTTTGAACACGATAAAAGTAAAAAGACCAGAAATCCTCAGGATGTCCTAAAACATACAGGAGCAAAAAACATCCCTTTGTAATATCCCTTGAGTTACAAGCTTCATTTCATCCTTATTCATCTGTATACTGATGTATTACAACCATCCATTATTTACTCCTTTATTATATACACTACTCTTCAAAAGCTTGGATTGTTTTTAAACACTTGGTTGATTAAAGTAGACTGATATACTTGCACAGACTGCAATTTTTATATCAAATACAGAGAGAAATATAATTGTTACCATTTAAAATAACTGTAATAGATAAATAACCCTATAATTAAAAAAACTAAATCTAAATCTAATGTGAGGGCAAAACTAATTCTTCAGAAATTAATCTAATAAGCCAGTTTGGTGCACAAAAATATTTTTTTCTAGTTAGAAATATTTCTAATTGTTGTGAACAATAATGCTGTTTATTTATTGTTTTGTTGAAACCATTAATCATTTATTAAGGCTTTTAATATAGTAATAAAAGTTCAAAAGAACAGTATTTATTTGAAACAAATTTGTGTCTTAACAGCCGTTTTTGATCATTTACAACATCCTTTCTGAATTACCTACAGTATATATTACTTATTATTATTTGTATTATTATTATTATTATTATTATTATCATCATTACCGACACCAAACTTTTGATAGGTAGTGTAAACGCTTATAACAATCCATATCATCATAAAAAGAATAAACTCACCCACACAATGTGATTCATTCCACACTGCCAAAATCAATACCACTAAATCACATAATCTTTACCAAATATGCATCGCGTACTCAAAAGAGCACCAGGAGTCCCAGCCATATAACCAAACATAACTTGCAAACAATGTAAACAATCTGTAAAACCATTTAAAACCCAACACAAGCAAAATAAATTTACTATCCAACATATTCACAGCTCAGCCTTGTCCTCGGTTACATTCAGAAGCCCCCGAATCTGCTCTAGCAGGGGCTCTACTACTTGGTTAAACTTGTCAATCCAGACACTGAGGCCTTCTGGTATATTATCGACTAGCATCTTGACAAGCTGGAGCCACTGCTGGTCTAGATCTGCAACGACAGACAGGCAACCGAAGCAGAGATTTAGGGCACGGCCAATGGCAGAATGAACAGTCAATTCAAGCACTCTTCATGAATGCTAAAAGGTACCACACATACAACCATTCACCACCCATTTAAACCAACATAGAGGAAAACAGTCTTCTAGTGGAAAACCTCAACAAGTATACCCACAGTAATTGTTTTTGTCTGTTGAACCGCCCTGTTCTTATGTAAGTACTGCGTGAGAGTTAGTCATCGGACTAGCATGGTTTCCATGGCTAAAATGCTTTATTTTTGTGGTCAGACTCATGAATGGTCTCATTCTTAATTTAAAAATACATATATAATCTAAAACAAAGGCCATGCTAACTCTGCTGAGAAAGAAAATGTTGGGTAAACTGAGCTTCAGTAAAAACAAACTGCCAAAAGTGAGGAGAAGAGAGCAAGGGAGAGAAAAAGCTGAAACAAGGAAACAACCCAGAGGCACTCGCTCATGTCAGCATTTGTGAGAGCAACTGTATTTAAGTGGACTCCAAAAGGTAAACACCATAACAACCCTCATTTTGTGACAGTAATCCAAATGATTTTCTGATAGATGAGAAAGACTATTGTGATTTAACATTTGAGAGAACAGTTTGAATAAAAATAGTAAATATAATATTTACCTTGAGGAGGCTCAGAGCCACCACCTAATAAAAAAAATAAAAAATACACACAAATTAACATGAAGCAATGAAGAAATATTTTACTGTTTAAGAAATGTAGAATGCTAATTTACATTTAAAAAAATAAAACAAAACAGAAAAGTCAACTAAACATATAAATATTCATAAGAAATGAAATACCACTTTGATCATCATAGGCAGGGGATCCTCCTCGCCCTTAAACAAACAAAAAAAAAAACAGAGTCAGATTTACTCACAGCACAGATGTACTCTATAGACAGCACTACACATTTAATATCACAGGATATCAAGTTTAGTTTACTAGGCTATTTAAGTCATACAAAGCCATATGGCAAACTCCAATGAATAATGTGAATTAAAATACTGAATCAGTTGTGTCTTTTCCATATACAACACCAACTCAGGAAACTGAGATATAAAAAATATGGGGGAGGGCGGTATGGTACAATAAATCAATCAATCAAACCTCCACTGCGGCCTCCATCAGGTTTGTATTCACCTTCCTCATTCACATCAAAAAGATCTTTGTCATCAAAAGATCCACCACCTTAATGAAATATAAGAGCAATAACATTTCAGTATAGTACACATAAGCATAGGAGTGAATTCAATGATTCTCCAGTTTCAATGATCTTTATATTCAAGCTCAAAATCTTCATTTAGCAAAATTAAACGTGATGAGCTTTTAAAATTATCACCTCGAGTATTCAAATAAGCATACTAAATTTAATCACAAAACTGTTTGTTTATTTATAGTAAGTTTTGGTAAGATTTACACAAGAAATATTTAATGAGCAATAGATCCTGAGCACCCATGACAAATATCCTGTAAAATGATATCTGAAAACAAAATCTGCATCACTGATTCCTGTACAAAGTACAGTTCTGGAGTCATGCATGCATTAACATAACAGTGATGGTGATAAAAAACAAACAAACATATAATAATAAACATCATGAAGGGGGTACAAAGAGATATAACACTGCTCTTATTAATGAATCAGATTGTGTGGGTCGTTGAATTAAGATCTATCTATCTATCTATCTATCTATCTATCTATCTATCTATCTATCTATCTATCTATCTATCTATCTATCTATCTATCTA
>CAIGQV010019186.1:18552614-18567311 GCA_903798115.1 Danio jaintianensis | reverse complement strand
TACATTACATAAAATGCATTTTCAAAAGAACTACATTTGAGTTTGGCAAATGTGAAGATTCAGGAAAACTTAAACAGAACAATAAAAATGATAATTTGGGCGTGTCTGATTTTAATGATACTCAGGCTCTGTAAACAGTATATTAGCGTTGCCATGCTTATCATTGTGGTTCTTACCACAAATGTAGTACTGACTATTAAACAAGTCAAGAGGAACAGATCTCAGATCATGGCAAATCAAGACAATGCCTCGTACAGTACAGAGTGTGTCGATGATGGTTTATTTCGATGTCCAATATAGGAACAGTGCCACAGGAAGTATGGGTCAACATTATGGGATCAAGTATATTTAGTACATTGTGTTCAAGGCAACTAGATTGCTAAAATGGAATCCAGAGCACAATTTGCTATGGATGAAAAGGGGGATTTCTGTGACATTCCAAATTTAATTGAAGATGTTATGCATTGCTTCTCAGAATACAAAATACAGTGGGGCTTTTTTCTTTGTTTTTGTTTTATTATTAACAAAAGTGAAATAGCACAACAAACTCTTTAAAAAGCCGGCTTGTCATAATCTTTATGTATGTATATACATTTTTTTTTATAAAATTTAAGTTACATTTTGTTGTGTTTGTTTATATTTGCCCAAATGTTGGGCAACAACCCAGCATTCTTTTGAGTATAGTATGATATATCATAGTATGATAGAGTATGATATGTCATTGGCATTCATAAGCCTGCAAAAACATTCAAACTATATTCATAAGTATTCATCATTGCATAATGTAAGACTCTATGCACTTTAAGTAGAAAAAAAAGTCTGTGGTTTGTTTTATAATTAAAATTACAGCTGGTGAACCAAACCATCTGAAATATCCACGTTACTACAACACATGTTTCCCACTGTTTACAGCTACATTACTGACTAACAATAATTTAAAGTTGTGATTAAACAAAAATGTATCTTGTGAAAATCAGTTTCTGCTTCTGTAGCATTGATTTACAGGCTACATCATAACTTTTGGTCAAACATTTAAAAACATTACGTTACCAATATCGTCTTACAGAACAAGAAACATTAGTTTGGTGCTAAAAGTCCTCCTGCCATTCTTCCCTAGGGTTGGTGAGTCATGCAGTTTGTATGTGGAAAAATTACATTTCCAAGAGTCAAGCCAACGTACCAAGTTCTTTGGTAACTCAAAACATTCAACCCATCTGTTTTAACCAGGGCAAATAACTTGGCTAGTAGGCAACTATTACTAACTCTTTACTTAAATTTCCATTTAAAAGCGACCTAAACGAGGGACGAGTGTATGTAGCAGCACAATCAAAAAGCGGCTTCTCTGTTACAGTTGTGATATTTTGGGAACGAAAGGTCCCAGCACACGAACTGTTACAAGCGCTGTTACCAAAACAAAACGTCAACACAAACGTTTAGACTGAAAACCATACCTTGCGCTCTTGTTGCTGCGAGACCTGCCAGCAGAAGTAAAATCCGCGTGTATGAAGTCATCTTGCTGTGGAAAGTTATAAGATTAAAGAAATCTTGTGTTTCTCTGCGAGCTTCGAAACGCACTAAAAGTTGAAATTCTGGTAAGAAAGGTAGAGCAGTAAGTATATTTACTCACCCTTCTGAGTGACCTAAGCGTGCACCAATTGCTATTCAGCAGTTCAGCGCTCTGCGTAGTTTAATTACAGATGATGTGCAGGAAAAAGGAGAGCGTTCTCGCCACGCCCTACCTGCGCTTTTTGGAAAGGGCGACTGTTTGAAAAGAATTTAGAGTGTGCTGTTACTTGTTCAAACCAGATTAACAAAAGAACAATATTGGTTTTTATTTTTTACTTTTTTTTGTAAAGTTTCGTACATTTTTGTTTGTTTGTTTAATTTGTTTTGTTCTTGTTGTACGCATATACGGGGAACTTTGGTAGCAACTTTGATAGGCTATTTGTTGTTTCATGGGCCCAGATTATAGGTGGCGACATACTCTAAAGTAAAGGTGAAGATAGTAGACGTGATCTTTAAACTTTTGGAACAAATTCATTCATTCATTCATTCATTTGTGCATTTATTTGTTTTTTGTTTGTTTATTTATTTTACAACCTGTTTGTATAATTATGCATGCATACATGTAGATATGCCTTTATGTTTTCATTCATTTACCATTCATTTATTTGCATCACAATGGAAAGGTTTGGGAAGTTTTTGTAGTTGTTGTTGTGCCTCTTACGTACTTGTGTATGTAGACCTATATGTATTTATTTAAAAATAATAACTGGACGAGCACTGGCCTTGGTGTGTTTTTTTATCTAATTTTTTTTCTAAAGAATTAATAAATAAAAAGGAAATTGATCACTGATGATTGTTAATCACCTGGCCTAGTTTGGATTGGAAACATTTATGTAAAGGCGTTTTTTTTTTTATTAATTAATTTATTTATTTACAACAACATCAACATCACCACCACCACCAACAACAACAACCATTTATTTATTTATTTATTTAGTTAGTTAGTTAGTTAGTTAGGTTGTTTGTTATTAATTTAGTTCGTTAGTTAGATTGTTTGTTGCCTCTACTGTTCTTTCTTTTTTCTCCCTCCATATACTGTATTATCTTACTGGCTAACTTTACAACTTTTTTTATATTTATTTATGTATTTATTTAGCTAGTTAAAAATAATACAACATGGTTTTGCCTCCATTTGGGAGGTTTTGTCTCTATTATTGTAATTTATTTATTTATTTTGAGTATTGGACATGCACATGCCCTAGTTTGCATTAGTTTAGCTGTAGCTTATGGTGGTATGGCAATAACCCTCACTGACGTTTACTAAGTAGACAGTTTTATTGCGACATCTAGTGTTAAACGAATGCGCTGCAACACTGGAATAATGCATGCGGCTAGGCTATAGCATAATAATTTACATACTTTTTTAAAACCCTCTAAAAATCCCCCACATCGAATATAAGTTGACTAACACAATTGGGATTAAAGTTTGAACAAAACGCAGGCCATGACATCTTTGTCAACGGCTTGGTTGACAATAGGCTACAACTCAAGGACACCTCATTTGTAGGACAAAAACTACAATTCAACAGCATCTGCTCATTTCAGATCCTAAGATTTGTTAGTAGTAAAAAACAAACCCACACACACACATATTACAAAGAAATCTAAAAGATTTAAAGAAATCATGCGTCTTATGGGATCTAGATTTGCAACATTTCAGTAGGTTATTTATAAATATTTATTATTATCTTCATTATTGTTATTTAACACAAGCATCCTTTACATATAACATTTTCTTGAACATATTTGAGCCAGCAGCATTGGATGATGATTGGGTATCCTGAAGGGACCTCAGAGTAGCGTGCCCCCTTGCGCAAACGGTGTGAGAGATCACCAATGGATGAGGCAGCGCTCTTTCGCGTGTCATGTTTTTGAAGAGCCCACGCGTTTCACTCTAGTTTCCCCATTCGGCACGCACCAATGCAGATACGGACCGCATCGGACGCTGGTTGCTCCTGAACGCATATCCATCTTCATTGCGCTCACGGGTGTCTGCGTTTTCTCCAGCTCGTGCAGTATCATGCAGTCTTTAATATCCCCAGTCACCAAAGCAATACTGGTTGCACTGTTTATTTTTGCGATCCTGCTCATTTTGTACGTGATATTATGGTATATATGTCGAGATGTGGATTGTGATCACGGAATTTGATTGACATTACTGGATGCGTCTTTAAGGACATGCACCGGGTGTCCCAGCATTGGCACTGATCAACAAGGGAGCAAAGGTTGACTCTGGTAAGTCTCTGACCTGTATAACCCCTGAGAATTAAGAGTGGACAGGATTCATTCGGTATTATTTTAATATGCTGGCATTGATTTTGGTGTCCTTTTGCACTAACGTGTTGCGCTCCGCTGGCTGTCGGTAACCACCGCAAAATACTTGCTTTCATTCCACCTGTTAATGTGGACGCAAATCAAATCATTTGCCAATTTTTAGCTTTAAAACTAATTTGAAATCATAAACTCGAGAACAACAGCTTATTCCATCACATATTTAAATGAAATCATCTGGATTAGCTGACATATATGATAATTGTTTTTTTTTAACATGTATTTATTTATTAATTTTTTCGGGGAAAGTTAGTTAATATGCGAGGAACTGTGTATCACCTTTCATTGATTTAGTTCTTTCAACAGAGCATATACCTCTGCGCTATGAACATAATAAAAGTTGGCAGATATGATACCAATATATGTCATTTGTTTTTTAAGCATGACATCTGCTGAGGGCCATCTGCTTGTGTTGTAAACAGTATATTAATATATTTTAATTTATCGTAGTATTCAGAAACACAAGGCAAATATCTTAAAACCAGCTAATCGCACTGAAAGTTCATGAAAACCTATGGCAAGCCAATTTAACATTATTCTTTTAAATTTAAAAAAGGTGAAAAAATGGAAGATGGCTGTTTTTATGTGATTTGAACTCACAGTTGTTCATTTTATGCCTTAGCTTGTATACTTATTGTTGATAATTTGACCGCTGTAATGCCATACAATATTAGCCTACTTCACAACCTACTGTTCTTTGGCATGCCAAATCTGCCAATGTATTAATATATGCTCAGGAAACTGAAAACCTCAATTGGTTTATATTGTAATGTATGTGATATTACTTTGAACAGCTACATATTACCATAAACAAACAGTTTACATAGATAGATATTAGGGCTTAATGAATGAATTGTCACCAACTTCTGATCTTTTAGAAGATGGAGCTTTTTCTTTTCTTCAAGTATAAAATAGGTTTTGTACCTTTAATTTGTTTTCCAAATGCTGTAAAGTTGTCATGATGAAAAACTGTCTGCTCTGGTTGATCATTACAATAAACACAGCTACCATTCATTCATTTATTTTCTTTTCGGCTTAGTCCCTTTATTAATCTGGGGTCGCCACAGCGGAATGAACCACCAACTTATCCAGCATAGGTTTTACGCAGCGGATGCCCTTCCAGCTGCAACCCATCACTGGGAAACATCAATACACACTCATTCACACACATACACTACGGACAATTTAGCCTACCCAATTCACCTATAGCACATGTTTTTGGACTTGTGGGGGAAACCGGAGCGCCCGGAGGAAACCCACACGAACACGGGGAGAACATGCAAACTCCACACAGAAAGGTTTCTTTCTTCAGTTGGACACAAAACAGGATATTTTGAAGAAATACGAAAACCTGTAACCATCAACTTCCATGGTAGGAAAAACAAATACTATGAAAGTCAATGGTTACTGGTTTCCAGCTTTCTTCAAAATAATCTTCTTTTGTGTTCAACAGAAGAAAGAAATTCAAATGGGCTTGAAACAAGTACGGGTAAGTAAATGTTTTCATTTTGGATGAATTATCCCTTAATTGAAAAGCTAATATGATGATACACTTCTAAATTCTAATAAACACTGAAATCTTACGGTAGCAATCAAAATAGAATAGCCTATATGACCTTTTGAAAGTGACTTGATGCTTCAATGATTGTACCCATTATGTTACACCAGTAGTCTACATGTGGCAGTTTAACAATGAGATTTGTTCGAGAGAGAACAAAAACAGAAGGAACAAAAAAAGTGAATTTCATGGAGTCATTTAACATTGAACAATGAAGTGCAGTGGTGCTGGGAGGGGTGAATCTCTTCTTTGCACACTATCAAAACCCTTGCTTAGTGAGTATTCCTCTGAATTCTGGTTTATATCTTAATACACCAACTTCCTGCCATTCCAGTTTTAGTAAATTAAGACAATAATGGTACCTTCCTCAGTGGTGACCGTAGGCCTATCAATTATAACAATACACTATACAGCTAAATGGGACACTGGTATCTATCAGAAATAGCCTAAATAAATGTTAAAACGGCTTGCCATAGAAACCTGTGGTTCGCCTGTTGTGCGCTTGAGATGAGAGAGCGAGCGTTTGAAATTTGGTTAGTGGTTCGTTATGCGGAGATTCGCTGAGAACGCAGATGTTTTTATACCAAATCGTTCGTTTGTTCATCAACAGCGTATAATCAGAACGTTATCTTTTCCATTGTTTATGCATTTGTCTATTTTTTGTTTTTGCAAACCGCTACAATTTCACGCCGCGGGCATTGTGACTCACCGATTAAATACTGTGCTCTGAACGTGAGAGGAATCGCAAGTGTCGAACAGTCACCATAGCGCAACATGAACGCGTCCAGCTGCCAAATTGCCCTCGAACCGGGGCCACCTATGCAAGAGCTTGAGAAAGTAGACGCAGATGAGTACAAGGTGAACTGCTGCACTCGCGGAACCCGACGAGGCGCGTACATTTCCATTCTGAAGGACAAATAGAGGACAGATTGCTTGTTAACCCAGATTCTGTTGTGCTTGTTGAAGCTTTCTTAATAAGAAATCATTAGATTCAGACTCGTATTATAAAAACTCATATCCATAGATCCAGATCCAGAGATCAAAACTCATTTGGTATGAAATTAATCTAGATGCAACATTTTTGTAATGACAACAGACAACAGAGTGATGTAGCTATAAGAAGTCTTGTGATAAACTCACAATACATTTTTTATACTATGACCACACTTTTTTTCTGTTTACCCCATTTCAAACGCATAGTCAGTCTCCATTAGTGTCTATGAAGCTTTGACAGGTTTTAATGATCTTGTAGAGTTTTGCATGATCAATTATTTTAGCATCATGCACTTTTTTTCTGAAAGCAACTTGTTTTGGAGATTTTGCATTAACATACACCTTATTGAATTTTTCATTAAAATAACTTTCCCACAAATTGAAAATTATTTGGATGTTCCAACTTATTCACAACCATTTTTTATTGTAAAAGATGTTAGGAAGACTGTTTGAAATAATCCGATGTTTTCGCATGATCACTGTACCACAGAGTGTCATGGAATATAATTCTAAATGGGTTAACTGTACAAATATGTAGTCATCATTTATTCACTATTATTCCATGTTGGGGGCAGCATGGTGGTGCAGTGGGTAGCACAATCACCTCACAGCAAGAAGGTCACTGGTTCGAGTCCCGGCTGGGTCAGTTGCCATTTCAGTGTGGAGTTTGCATGTTCTCATTCCACTGTGGCAACCCCAGATTAATAAATGGACTAAGCCGAAAAGATAATGAATGAATGAATGAATATTCCATGTTGTACATTAAATTCCTTTAACGCACGGCACGTCGTTTATTATCCCTTACTTATGTTGGTCAGAACCTATAAGACTTTGGGTTTACTTAGATATTTTTTTTATATTTTAGTAAATTCTAAGAGTGTTTTGTTCCTCCATTAAAAGCAACATTTAAAATCGAAAGTGGTCATAAAGTCATCATAAAACTTATTCATGAAAAAAAAAATATTTGAGTTTTATTCTAATATAGATGCACATTTAATAGTGTGTCACATAAAGATTGAAGCTCGGGCATATCACATATGCTTCTGTGAGAAATAATACTTTCAATAAAATCTCAAAATAAATCTTTAAATCTGTTTGTCATATTGACCTTTCTGAATGTCATATGTTTTGCTTACCAAATTCTCACCAGCTTTAATAAAAAATATTTTAGCTAAGGTTTATATGCGATAGTGTTTTGAATCCCTTAATAAATGCTTATTAAATGTGAAAAGAATTCAAAACAGCACTAGGTTTCCTCCATCACACAGTTTTTTTGTGATTCACAAGTTTAGTTACTGCATTATGGGACCTTGATCTCTGCTCTGTCGACTTTTGTTGATTCACAAAGTGACTTTTATTGACATTTTAGTAGTTTGAAACGATATAATGTATAAGAAATAATATATAAAGAAATAAGTCTGTAAAATAACAAAAATTGTACTGGCAGTTTTTTTTTAGCTTTAATATACAACACCAACCCAGACAATAAATCACTTTAAACTATAAAAAAATGTTAATAAAAGTAACTTTTTCTAACTTTTTAAGGTTAAAAGATGTTGGAAGAAAGATCAAGATTCCACAATGCAATTCAAAAGCATAACTAAATGGGGGGAAATAAAAACAATAAAAATAAAAACATGAATCACAAAAAACCTGCTAATTTACAGTGCACTCATAAGCAAAGATCTGTTTGGAGATCCATTTCCAGAACCTGCACTGAACTTTTCTGCACCTCTAAAAGGGCAGCATTCTGTCCTATTTATGGTGACATCATATCCTGTTTTTGGTTCATTTAGATGTCTTTGGTTTTTCCATGTGTTAACAATTCAGTCAAACTGCACCAGAGTGTGTTTGTAGGTGGACTAAAACCCATCTTTTCCGCAGTGCTTTTCTGTTTGCTTTGCCCAGAAAGATTTACGTTCACACTTCGTCAAATGAACTGTATCCTGTTAATTGAACCAAAATGAACATGAACTTAATTCATGTTCTGAATATAATAATGATGGCTTTAAGGGTTTGGAATTACAAAACGGTGAGGAAATAATGACAGAATTAGCATTTTTGGGTAAACCCGCATGCAGTGAATGCTAGCTATAATCTACTCCACGTGTGGGTATGTAACAAATTACACAACTGTTTATGGAACAGTGGAACTGAAGAGAGAGAGAGAAGAAGAAGAGAGAGAGAGAGAGAGAGAGAGAGAGAGAGAGAGAGAGAGAGAGAGAGAGAGAGAGAGAAAACAAGCAGCAGTGGAGTGAAAGAGGGGGGAGGGCTGGAGCTCTCAGGTTAAAAACGCTGTTCTGAATGCATTCTGACAAGGAGTCAGTAGATACAAACACACTCTGAAGGGGGAAATACAACAGCTGTTTTGCTATCCAGCATCCAGAGTAAATGGAAAAGATGGAGTTTATGTGAGAGTGCATGTTTGTCTGGAGGCTTAGCACTTCTGGAAAGAGCGACTGAGAGTAGGGATTCAGGTCAGTGTTAGAACACGCTCAGGGGAAGCATCCTCCCAGGCCCCGAAAGGATAAAGAAACATGTCTGCTCAAATAGATGAAGACAAGGAGACAAGATAGAAGATCCCCGGGTCACGTTGACATGTAATTATCAGAACTTTTCACTTTTGATCAGCGCTATTGATTTAACCTGCGGGGAAAATCCTGAGTGGTGGCGTGGAAAAGCAAGCTGTCATATTGTCACACCTCAAGCCTGTTGTGTGTTGTCCATTTGACCCACGCTTAAAAAAAAAAAAAAGAAGGATCTCCATGAAAAGTCTTTAAAAGCAATGAAATCTTTCTTTATACTGGGAAATGGTCGTTAGGTTGGAAAAATGTTCTTCATACAATGAAAAGATGGTTATTTTATTATTATGAACATACTGTTATCATTTACTAAATAATGATACAATCAAAAATGCTGGTTGCTGGGACCTGTCAACTTCCGTGGTCATTTTTTTTCCCTACTATGGAAGCTCATGGGTCCCAAAATTTTTTAAAATATCTTCTTTTGTGTTCAACAGAAAAAAAGAAAGTCTCATAAATGTTTCAAACATGAGGGAAAGTAAATGATGACAGAATTTTTCAGGGTTCTATGGGTCATGGAATTTCTTGAATAGCATGGAATTGTAAAAGGTTCATTTCAGACAGGGAATATTATATTTATTTATTTTTTTGTCCAAGTCATGGGAGATCAGGGATTTTTGTTTGTCACTTTTAATTCTAGATGGTAAAAACCTAACGGGCGACATGGTGGCTCAGTGTTAAGCACTGCCGCCTCAAAGCAAGAAGGTCGCTGGTTCGAGTCCCGGATGGGTCAGTTGGCACATGTGTGGAGTTTGCATGTTCTCCCCGTGTTGGTGTGATTTTTCTCAGAGTGCTCCGGTTTCCACCACAGTCCAAAGACATGCAGTATAGGTGAATTGAAGAAACTAAATTGGCTGTAGTGTATGTGTGTGAATGTGTGTGTATGGTGTGTACTGGGTTGCAGCTGGAAGGGCATCTGATGTGTAAAACAAATGCTGGATAAGTTGAATGATAGAAATCTAAATAGAAATTTTGTAAATTTACTATCGAGTGATCAAACATGGGAGGAGGCACTTCACAGCTACACAAGCAGCAGTATTTCAGTTGTTTGTTTGTTTGTTTTTTTAAGTTTTTTTTTTCCATTAATATATAAACACAACAGCAGCCTGTTTATTAGATGTCATGGAATTTCAGCATTTTAGTCAGTGAAAAGTCAGGGAATTTGATATTTGCCGTAAAGTACACTAAAATAAAAACTAACCATTATGATTTTGTTAGCTCATATTGCTAGTTTTGTGGTGTACAATACATCTGTGCATGTTATTAAGAAAAAAAATATGTTTGCCCTTGTAATCTAAAAATGCACTTCCTGTTTGTTTTCAGGTAAATTTTTAGATTACTGAGGTATTAGGCGTGGTAAACATACTTAACCGCGCCCCTCCAACTGTCAGTTTTGATAGCACTATGACAACAAACTGAAATGGTGAGGAGGTGGTGTCTGTTAGGTACAGGAACAACTCTCCTGAAACCCTTTTCTTGACCTTTCTGAATGAAATGCCTGCATATTCAATTCAATTCATCTTTATTTCTATAGCGCTTTTACAATGTAGATTGTGTCAAAGCAGCTTCACATAGAAGATTATAGTGAATTGGAATGGTGTCCGTTCAGTTTTTTGAGTTTAAGTTCAGTTCAGTTCAGTGTGGTTTAATTTTCACTGCTGAGAGTCCAAACACTGAAGAGCAAATCCATCAATGCGCAGCTCTACAGGTCCCGAACCATACAAGCCAGTGGCGACAGCGGCGAGGAACGAACTTCACCAATTTGCGAAAGTGAAGGAAAAGAAACCTCGAGAGAAACCAGGCTCAGTTGGGCACGACCATTTCTCCTATGGCCAAACGTCTTGTGCAGAGCTGCAGTCTAGGCGCCGGAGGCTGGTGAACGCTGGACGTCGGCGAAGACTCGTCTGTCACTGGGGTCTCACAGGAATCAGTCTTATGCTCTCCACTCCTCCATGACCACCACAGCAGCTGCTCAGGATACGGCCTGGTCCGGGATTATGGAAACCTTGGGATCATCTCTTCACAGGTCTTGGATTGCATTAGTGGCACTGCATAGTCTCTGGGGGCCTCGGGATGAGTATCCCCAGGTGGAAATAGAGAATAAAGAGAATAATTAGCGTAGCTGCGGTTCATAGTGTATATAAACGAGATGCAAAAACCTGCGTCGAGCACATTCATGCATCATACCATTATGCAATACATTGAGTGTATGCTTTGCTAAAAAGATAGGTCTTTAATCTAGTTTTGAACAGAGAGAGTGTGTCTGAGTCTCGGACATTATCAGGAAGGCTATTCCAGAGTTTAGGAGCCATAAATGAGAATGCTCGACCACCTTTACTCGACTTTGCTATTCTAGGTACTACCAGCAGCCCTGAGTTTTGAGATCTTAAAGAGCGGGTTGGATTGTAGCGAGACAGAAGGTTGGTTAGATAAACAGGTGCTAGATTATTTAAAGCTTTATAGGTAAGAAGCAATATTTTATAATCAATACGGAACTTAACAGGCAGCCAGTGTAAGGAGGATAAAATTGGGGTGATATGATCATATTTTCTAGAACTGGTAAGAACTATGGCACCTGCATTTTGTACTAGCTGAAGTTTATTAATAGAGGATGCTGGGCAACCAGCGAACAGAGCATTACAGTAATCCAGCCTAGAAGTCATGAAAGCATGAACTAGTTTTTCTGCATCTGAGATGGATAGCATACTTCGTAACTTAGCGATATTTCTCAGATGAAAGAAGGCGGTTTTTGTGACATGGGAGATATGATTTTCAAAAGTTAAATTGCTGTCTAGTATAACACCCAGATCTTTTACAGTAGAGCTAAAGCTAACTTTGTGTCCCTCTAATTGCAGGTCGAGTTGTGAGATCTGCTGTGTACAGGATTTAGGCCCAATAAGTAATAATTCTGTTTTGTCTGAATTTAAGAGAAGGAAATTGTTGGTCATCCAGTCTTTAACATCTTTAATACATTCAGTTAGCTTAGACAGTTCAGACGTCTCATCAGGTTTTGTTGAAATATATAATTGAGTATCATCTGCATAGCAGTGAAAGCTGATCCCGTGTCTTCTTATAATGTCTCCCAGGGGTAGCATGTATATTGTGAACAGCAAAGGGCCTAAAACTGATCCTTGAGGCACCCCATACTGTACTGGCCTGACCTGTGAAAGCTGTCCATTTATATTCACAAACTGGTTACGGTCAGTTAAGTATGACTTAAACCATTGTAGAGCCTGTCCCCGGACACCTGTAGAATTTAAGCGATCTATGAGGATATTGTGGTCGATGGTGTCAAATGCAGCACTGAGATCAAGTAAAACTAATAACGAGATGCACCCTTGGTCAGCAGCTAAGAGTAAATCGTTGGTTATTTTCACTAATGCGGTTTCTGTACTGTGATGAGGCCTGAAACCTGACTGAAACACTTCAAAAACATTGTTCATCTGCAGAAAGGAGCATAATTGGGCAGAAACAACTTTTTCTAGTATTTTAGACATAAATGGAAGATTTGAAATGGGCCTATAATTAGCTAAGTTGCTGGGGTCCAGTTGTGGTTTCTTAATAATAGGCTTAATAACAGCTAGCTTGAAAGGATTTGGAACATGGCCTAAAGATAGAGAAGAGTTGATGAGGTTAAGAAGAGGTTCTCCTATTACAGGTAGCAATTCTTTCAGTAATTTAGTTGGAATTGGGTCTAACATACATGTAGCTGGTTTAGAAGCATTTATACGTTTATCTAGCTCTTCCTGTTCTATGATTTTGAAGCACTGTAGATTATTTTGGTTCAGTGGAATGTTTAATGGATCTGATGTATAAGGCGGTGCCGAAAGTTGAACATCTATTTTCTGTCTGAAACCTTCTATTTTATCACTGAAGAAATTTATGAAGTCATCACTACTAATTTGCATATACATCCTATCAGCTTGCATTAGAAAAAACCAAGCCACGGCCACTGTTTTCTCGTTTAATTCCATCTCTCTAGGAAATTCCTAAAAAAAAAAATTAACAGCTTCCGGTTCATGCAGACTTTAGAGTGTGAACCCTGATTTTTGTTTATGGTGTGTGCTATTCCTTTAAGAACTAATCAACCCTTTTTCCTTTTATGATAACATTATGAAAGCCAACACACAATTGTATGAATTCTCATACAGTATATAAACTCAGTAGCAGATCCAAGTTTGAATTCTAAACTAAATTATTCAAAGAATTAATTCACTGCTGCTCCGTTCGTACAATCTGAGACATTCAGCTTCTTATTCCAGACAAAATCCCTTCTTATAAGGCCTGAGCCTTTCCAGTAGAGAATGTCTGTTTACATAGCACTAGTCAAACATCAAGGATTCTCCACAACCTGCTGTCACTGCAACAAAACCGAGCCTCAGGTTTGCGTTTCTGTCTCTGGAGGGCTTTTCATGGCCCACATCCCCCTTGTATGACAGTAGGCTACATGAACGCATGTGTAAGGAATGAACAACCTGCATGTGTAAAGAATGAAGAATGAAATAGTCATGTAGAATCATAACTCAGCATATTAGAATGATTTCTGAAAGAATCGTTCTGAAGAATAATGATGCTGAAAATGTAGGACTAAATCACAAATTACATTTTAAAATATATTCACATAGGAAAACTGCTATTTTAAATTGACATATTATTGCAGATATTACTGTATTTTTCCCTTTCAAAAAATATATATTACCAAAATCTAAATTTTGAATGATAGTACATAAACAACATTAATTCACAATATGTAAATATAAAGAAAATATGTAATACAATGTTTTATATATTTATGTATGTTTTATATACAAAAAATATGTTTACTATCTGTTAAATAGTTTTCAGTCAATCTAATATATAATCACTCCCAGAAATCCGAGGAACAGCTTTTAATTTGCATGTTTTTAATGCAACTGCCATGACAAATTTGAATGAAAAGTTGGACTGAACAATTAACATGAATTTCAGAATGTCTTGGGGAATTTTGCTCTCCCTTCTGCTGGAATGACAGCAGACCTTAAGCTGATAAGCTGCAACTCCACAAGTAAAAGCTGATGATCCATGTTATGCAGCAAGATTTGAAAATGTTCCAAAAGCCAAATGTCTTGTGTAATTTAATGGAAGCAAGAACATCTAAGGTCACTTGATTATTATTATTATGGTTATATAGGGTCTCATTCAATAATTGAAATATTGTTCAATAAGGGAAGTGTCAGGAATGCACTCGCCACAAACAGGGATGATCAAAAACCTCTGCTAATTTATTAACAAACACTTCATGGGAAACAGGAACACAAGAATGATGAGGATGTTGACAATACTAGACAAGACCCAAACTCAGGAGTATATATACGCAGGACACAATTAACTAATGACAAACAGGGGTGTAAACACAGGTGGAAGTAATGAACACTAACAAACGGTGGGAAAACAGAACTAAGGAATCACATGATACAACAAAAGTACATGGAACAACATGACAAACACAGAAACCTGACAGTAAGTAGCTGAGCACCTTTCATTTATTTCATTTATAACAACAAAAAGAACATAATACATAAATAATAATAATAATAATAATAATAATAATAATAATAATAATAATGATAATAATAATAACAATAATAATAATAATAATAATAATAATAATAATAATAATAATAATAA
>CAIGQV010019186.1:18541022-18552604 GCA_903798115.1 Danio jaintianensis | reverse complement strand
AATAATAATAATAATAATAATAATAATAATAATAATAATAATAATAATAATACAAAGCATAACAACTTTGTATCTGATTAATCCTATACTTAATATATTTATTTTCTAGTATCATATGATGCATTTTGCTTCTATTTAAGTTTAAATTTAATATAAATTTACACTCTAAAAAAACAACAATATGGGTTGTTTCTATTTTGGGTCAAATATGGTCAAACCCAACCATTGCGTTATTTTTTACATTTTTATTTTAATGGGCACCTGTTATGCAAAATCAACTTTTGGAAGCTTCTTGGACGTAACTGTGTGTAGGTATAGTGTTTCCACTGTTATATTGGAGTGATTTAAACACCACAAGTCTCTTTTTCGTTACTTGGTTACGTTGTATGGTAAGTAATGCATTATATTACTTTTGAGTTACTTTTGCATTACTTTTCCTTACCTTACGTTTCATTACCTTAGCTGAGGCGTGATCTCTTTAATCTCTGTAATGTCATATACAGATTAATTAAAGTTTAAAGAAATGTGTTTGCTACTTTTGTACTTCTTGTCTTATTAGTTATGTAAAATCACTGTCCACTGGGACAATCGCCTTTTCCTTTTCAAAATAATGGATGCATTCTCTCGTAGAGTGAATGATTTAATGTGACTGTCTTAATTTTAATTCAGCAATTTATTTTTAAAAAGCTAATTAATTAAAATAAAAAAGTAACTCCCATTACATAAAAAAAAGTAACTCAAATATTATTACTTATTTTTATTTAAAATAATGCATTACTTTACTCGTTACTTGGTACCCAACACTGGTCATAATGGTCTAAACGTAATTAAAAAAGTAGTCCAAATACATTGAATAAATAGTCTAGTTTATGCTATCAACAGTGGTGGAAAGAGTACAACAAATAAATCATACTCAGGTAAAAATACCACTACTTGCCAATGCAGTGCAAGTATTGAGTAAAGGTATACTCAAAGTATGAATAAAAAGTTGCCCTTCTAAAAGAGAATTACTCTGTGAAATTAATTCCACCTTATACCCTGCATATTAAAAATGTAGCTTACACTAGTGCCATTTTCTCTTAGGGGGTTTGCCATTCATGCACTAAACATTTAAAATGTGAGATTAATTCAATGTGAGCGGAAAGCGGGTTGATGTGTTTAAGTGTGGAGCAAAATCTGTGTAACCTGTCCAGCAGTTGACACAGCAAAACCAAGCTCATTCAGCACCGACAGAATACATACAATTTGTGCATGTGTTTGAAAACGTAACGTTCTGTGTTTTATTGGTAAAAGTCATTTAAATTTATTTATTTATTTATTTTTTTGTCATCATACATTGGCAACCTTTGTCTTCTCATCAGTGACATGCAGTCTAAACAGTCTCTCGTTGTTGAGTGTAATGACGTAGCATTTTCTTGAACACTTTAATGCTTCCACAGTACATTTTTGCTGCATTTATAAAGCGTCTGTGTTTTGAGGTTGGTGTGATGTGATTTTTCCATGCACGACTTGATTGGATGGGAATCATGGGATGGATTTTCTACTTAGCCGATCACCGTAGTCAAGAAAAAAAGTAAACATGGACTGGAGGTTAAAAGAAAATAGCACAGTAAAAGTACTGATACAGCATAAAAAATGTACTCGGGTAAAAACAAGAATACCCATAAAAAAAAACTACTTAGTAAAATACAATTCCTCAGAAAAACTACTCAGATTGTAATTTGTTACTTTACACAACTGGTTACTATCTCGTATACCCAGCACTGCAGACTGATACATCAGCATTTATAGTCTGCCACTGGGAGTAGAGCCAAATTAAACTTTTTTGTGGATATTGTTTAAATGTTGCTTAAAATAGCTACCTGTTTAATTACATTTTACAACTATTTCAATACTTGCTACATGTATCAGTACATTTACCACTAAAGTCTTTCACTTTTTTGTCTGGGGCAATTTGGACCAACTAGCTTTTTCCTCCCCTTTTTTCTGACAGTGGTTTTACTCCCAGAAAATCTGCAACCTGACTCCATTGGGCGTCTGCGGGGCATTGACGTAGAAAGCGGAACTATCATAAGAGCGGCTGAATCGTTCCTGCTGTACTTCAGCACGGAGCGTAAATACTGAGACACTCGCTGTCAACTTCAAACATGTGGAGGTTGTTACATTGTATCCTCGGCTTCATCAGACTCTACTTAGACGGCGTGAAAGTCCTGCTATACCAGCTTTTCAACAAATCGTTCAGGCTGCCAGGTTAGAGGTTTTTGTCGTTACGAATGAGCAGTGCTCCAACGAGTAGTTATTTTATGTGTGCTACAGCTGTCAAACATCTATTCAGTAGTTAAGCTATCCGGTGCAGTTGGGGAATGTTTGAGTCGCTTAAAGATACAGCGCACACAAAAGCGAAAATAATGCTTTTATTTACTCACCTTCGTATTGTTCCTAATAAGTATGGTATTCATTTTTTTTCTCTACCCGATAAACTTAAAATGAGTACGGCAGAATAACCAGAATACGTCAGTTACAATTGTGTTTGTTGTTGTTGTTGTTATTATTATTATTATTATTATTATTATTATTATTATTATTATTAGTAGTAGTAGTAGTAGTATTAATAATAATAATAATAATACTATTACTTCTCTTTTTCTGTTTGACTAAATAAAGGAAAACGGTCATAGTTATTATTAGTTTATTTATTTACTCTAATTTAGTGAACCATCTTTTAGCATCTCCTGATAATTTTTTATATTTAAACAATTTGTAGATTAATTTAAGATTTTTTGGCTGCTTACTGACATTGGCTGCAATTTTGCTTAAACTTAAACGTGTTTTTCTTTGGCTATGTTTAAGGTAGCTTTCTGTAACCTTTGACCTAATAACTCTAAAGCCATATAAGCCAATATCATATTCTTGCAATACCTTTAATTTAAAGTTATTGCATAGCAGACCATAATAATTCATGTTCATTGAAGTTTTTAGAAATAAAAGTAAAGATATTATCAAGATTAGCAAGAATTATCAGAGTTATTCAGTGTTGGCAGAGATCCAATATGGCTGTTTATCTTTATCACAATCTAATCACATGTTTCTACTTAGGATCGCTTGGTTGCAGTTTCAGACAGCTCTTTATTTAAATTTAAATCACTTTTAAAGGGCAACCATGTCCCAGCACGAAGCACAAGGATTAGACTCAAATCCATCCTCACAATGGTCTTTTTGTATCAGAAATATTTAAAGCCCTATGGGATTAGTTACAAAGGCAGAAAAAGCCTTATTTTTTTGCACATTCTTGGACATTTTTAATGATGACATTAAAATGTAAGCCTTACAATTAACACATAATTAACTTAAGTTATAATTATTACATATTAGCTTTAAATTATAACATGGAAATGTCAACAAGAAGTATCCTTGCTTATTAGTAATGATTATCATTATCTCTTTGCTTCTCGGACTGATTAAGCAGAAAAAACATCAATAGTGGACTAGTGGATTTGTTTATGATTATTATTTATTAGTAGTAAAAACACCCACTTAGCAAAAGCATGAAGGAATAGCATCATTAGCAGGCTTATCGCAAAATCTCATGCTGTTCGCAGTACGTTGGCATTGGATGCGATTTCTACATTTAATGATCTCTGAGACCAGTGTGAATCCAAAGCACTGACAGGATACGTCCCAAACAAAGACAGTGTGTGTCAGTGTAAAACAACCTTGTTAGGTATGATAAAAATATGTATTTTTCATCATTTTCTTGCTTCCTGTCTTGCCCAGATTTGCCCAAGCAGAATGGAAAGGTTGCCATAGTTACAGGGGGAACCAGAGGAATGGGATATGAGATTTCCAGACATCTGGTCAGGCTGGACATGCATGTGATCATTGGTATAGTATCACCTCAAACGTGATTTAAGATCAGTGAGCCAAAACTATTCCACCGACGATTTGACCTCAGATCAATTCTTGTGGTCATGAGGCTTGTTAATAGGTTTCCTGCCACTTTTCATTGATTTTTAAAGAGTTATCCATACCATGATGAGCAGTGGGTTTTAAGTATGGCTGGTCTAAAGAAGCCAATGACATTTTAGTAAATAAAAACTAACACTAAAACTGTTGGTCAAAAAAACATTTTTGTTTACTGAAATAAAATACAAAAATAACACAAAATAAATGTAAAAACTAAAATTAACAAACTAACAACAGTTACTGAAATAAAATAATTATTAGCAAAAAAATAATAATCTTTTTCAGAACTAATAAGCACCCATTTTGCAGCAGGAAATCTGATCTGCGGCTATTTAGAGAAGTGCCTGTGTTAGACTTTATTAAATTCAATATTAAATACTAAAAATAACGGTTTTGTACTGCTAGTGTAAAATGTAAATAAATAACAGTAGAAGTACTGTAAAATGTCATACTGCAAAATTAAAATGTGGTAAAGGGCATTTTACCATAAAAAGCATTTGCAGTAAGGCCCTGCTACTGTAGCAAATTTACAGGTAAGTTACTTTAGAGGGGCAGTTGCGGTAACTCGCTGGCAACAGTGCTGCCAGTAAGTTACCGCAAAAGTACAATAAAATGTCTAACAGTGTAGATGGCGCTTTTACATTCAAACATTTACTTTATTTACCAAAAAATATAAACTAGTAATGTTTAACTACATACATGATCTTTAAAAGGAAGTAGTTTGTCTTAATTCTTCATGATTTGTGTGGTTTTGAGTTCAGTGTTCGTTCAAACTAATATTTTATTTTTATGACTGAGGTTTGCGCACAAATTAATGTAAGTTGTGCAAACACTAAACTTTGCTCTGGTCAACACTGGACATGTCCTGATAACTATGTTAAACTAGAATTATTAAAACTAAAACTTAAACTAAAAATAAAAAAACTAAA
The DNA here is from genome assembly GCA_903798115.1 of Danio jaintianensis. Taxonomy (NCBI): domain Eukaryota; kingdom Metazoa; phylum Chordata; class Actinopteri; order Cypriniformes; family Danionidae; genus Danio; species Danio jaintianensis. The sequence continues at coordinate 18,547,712 of CAIGQV010019186.1, read as the reverse complement.
CAAAATGTGTTCACAATCTAAAAACTAAACTTAAACTAACAAAACCAATAATGAAATGAACTTAAACTAAATTGAAATTTACAGAAAATGTAAAAATAAAACCAAAATAAAAACTAATTTAAAAATGCAACAACCTTGAAAAAAAGAGCCTCAACTCAAGTATCTTCTGCCTTGTCTTTCTGTTCTAAGCATTTCTTCTTTTTCTTCTTTTTTTTCTTCTTGTCAGTCCGGATTATCAATAAGAGCTCTTTCCTTAAGTATAGTGACACATAAAAGGCAATATGAAGGGCTTATGCAAGAGTAATTCTCCTCACATGTTCATGAAGCACAGGGCTTTTTTTTTTTTAGGGCTCGTATTTGCTAGAAGTTTCAATGTAATTTCTGTTTTGGTAATATTGCTAAAAATCTGTTGCACACTGTAATTGCAGATTGTTTTGAGCCTCAATTTTTTTAGGTAATTCAGTGGATTTTTGTAATTAACCAGGAAATTATGTGCAAAAAACAAACAAAAATGGGGACTGTGTATTTTTGTATCTGGTCCTTAAGAGTACATAACACATTCTGTCATTTACTCCACTTTTTACAAACCTGTTTGAGTTTCCTCCTTCTGTTGAACACAAAGAGAAGATAAAGAAGAATGTTGGAAACATTTTTTCCAGCCTTTGACTTTTTTTTATCAGAAATAACTTCATAAACAGTTTGATTAAAGTTAGCTTCAGTAATTCTTTGGCATTCTTCATTCATTTTTTCTTCGGCTTAGTCCCTTATTTATCAGGGGTCGCCACAGGTGAATGAACCGCCAACTAGTCCGCCATATGTTTTATTCAGCAGATGCTTTTCCAGCCACAACCCAGTACTGGGAAACACTGATTCACTAAGCCAGTGTAGTCACACACACACTCATACACTACAGCCAATTTAGTAACCGGAGAAACAAACGCAAACATGGGGAGACATGCAAACTCCACACATGCAAACTCCACACAGAAATGCCCAGAATGAACTGGCCCAGCAGGGACTCGAACCAGCGACCTTCTTGCTGTGAGGCGACAGTGCTAACTATTGAGCCATGTATTATATAGATTTGTGTTTTTCACTTTCAAACCCCTTTAGCATCTAATTTACAATAAAAATAAATGAAATAAAGCAATATACCATTTATATGTGATGTGATTAGGCTTTAGCTACTTCCCTTGAAAGCAGTTGGCAAAAATTGTTGGGCACTTTTTTTTTTTTCTTTTATAAAATTCACATTCTTGTGGATTTTATAGAGTAATTTACATTACAATCATTTCACAAAACTTTCCTTATGAAAAAAAAAAACTAAACTTGGACATCAGTTGTTAAATGTCTATGTTTTGTATATTTGTCTTTGTTTGTTGACCTGCATCACTCACATACTGCAATTAAAACACATTTTTTTATATAGAATTATGAATCCAGCATATATCTTGTTTGAGTGTTCACAGTTCATATGTCTTTACAAAAACATCATTTATTTCTTATAGTGTAAAACTTTTTAGATTATTACCAAACTACTGAATGGAGTTTTTAGCATGGGCATAAAGAGTTTCGTGTATTATCATGACTTCATTTTGCGCTTTTACAGATTTGTTTTTAGGACAGATCCTACATGGTGCAGTTTCATTACCAAATATAATATATATGCTATTTATATTTATTTATTTATTTATTTATTTATTTATTTATTTATTTATTTATTTACCATACCAAACAAGCTTTAAAGAATTAGCAGAAAAGCTGACTGTGGGCTCGCTTCAGGTTGCCTTTATTTGGGCTTAAAAAGCTTGAATGTGCAGCACCACAAAGACTGCAGCCAACGAATGTTCCTGTATCTGCTTTACAAGAAAAAGCTCTCTATACCAGCAGGTGTCGGTAGTCTATATTTGTCAAAAAAGGATTTCAATAGGAATATCTGGATTATTAAGAACAGCCTCCTGTCTGTGCCACCTTGACTTTTTTTTTTTTTTTTTTTAAACGCTTTTCTCTTTGTGGATTGCCTGGTCAGTCAGACTTCTCTTTCTCACTGACGAAGCAGACGGATGCCAATTCATCTTGCTTAATCGACCAATAAGCACTTAAAGTGGTGTAGTGGTGTGGATTATGTGGAACACACCTCAACAATTGGGTTTACACTCAAACCTTTACACTGTTGGGAAAAAAAAGTAATATATTACAATCTTAAGTCCCTTTTTGTTTTTAAGTAACTAAACATGTTACGTATTAAGGAAAGTAATGTGAAAGTATGTATTGTGTTGTTTTTGCATTTAACCAAAAAATAATTTTTGACCTGTTATTCCTGTTAGTGTATTTAACACCATCCTTTCCATCTTTTTTTGTTGTCTTTTTTTTTTTTTTTTTTTAGCTGGCAATGAAGAAGAGGAGGGTCTGGCAGCAGTGAAGAAGATTCAAGAAGAGTTGAATCAGGGTAAAGGTAAAAAAAAATTTCAAAGCTACATTTTTCAGTGTGGAAAAAAGGCTGTGTGATTTCCCAAGCACCGTCACGTCTACACCCTCCTCCATCAGTGTTCCTGACCTTTACGTTCTCCTTGAGGTGATGATTTACTCCGCAATGACCTGATACTAGTTAACTAGCAGCAAAACAGGATCATTTTTCTCGCCATGTTTGGATTGGTCTGTTTACTGGAAGAATATGTGAGAGCAAGCAGAAGAATACCAAGAGAGTGATGTTTAATGATTGCCTTCGCTGAAGAACCGTAACCTCATTGTAATGCAGATAGGATATTGAGAGCCGCAGTTGGGATGAAGGCGCGCTCACTTCCCTGCGGTATCCACCCCTCCCCCCATGTGGATTTTCAACGGCTAGGCGAGAACAGGCCCGTCAGTTTTCACTCTTAGCTTTCATCATTGGGCTATTGAAGTTGAGAAATAACGCACCAGAGGGAATCTGTCCTTCTGCCCTTATCTAGGGTCAGTTTGTGTAAAACCAAAACCTTAATTGCCAGTTTCGAAATTGGTCTTGGTTCATAGGCGAAGATGTCTGATGTGCTAACAGGAAACGAGGCTTTCAAAACAGAGCAGAGGCTTGGCTGGAGGTCTGTTTGTGTTCGAATGTGTGTGAGGCTTTACACTCAGTGTGATCTGTCATTGTACGTCTCTAAGCCGGTCTAATAATGACACATGATCGCTTTTTAGATGGTTACAATCACCTAATGAGCATAAGACATCACATCCAGTTAAACAGAGCAGTTGATTTAGTAAAACAAGATAGACTGCGCTGACAAAGATAAGACATGCAATTATAATGGGCTCAGAATTCTCTATGAGAACTTCAAAGTCAAGCAGCTGTCTTATTTAACATGTTTACAGCTGTTTTAATTTTTTTGGACAGTCTGAATGTTGCCCTCTCTGGGTTATTAAAATTGAATACTGTGCCAGAATGATGCTGGTTTATAAGCAATTGGGGGCATCAAAAAGGTCATACTTGAACATGTTTACCTCAAAGTTTCATTTATAGTACTGTAGTTTGCCACAATAATTTGCACTAAATATGCCAGGAATGTTTTGCATCATTGTGGCACATGCTCTTATTCATTAGGAAGTATGAATTAAATATAACATAAATGCAGTGGCAGGCTGTGCATTTCACACTTAGGCCTAATACCATCATGATGACCTCACAGCAACAGAAACCACAAGTATTATAGATAATTGCAATCTAACAGGGCATTGCATCACAGGCAGGTATCTCATGTAGCAAGAATGAATGCTATTACTAAAGCAAGAAACCCAATTAAAGGGATAATTCACTGCAAAGTGAAATCTCTGTCATCATTTACTTGTTCAATACTTTTTTTTGAGTTTCTTTTTTGAGTTGTTTGAATGGTGGTTGATTTTACCCATTGACTTCCTTAGTATTTGTTTTTACTACCGTCAACCAACATTTTGAAAAACATCTTTTATTTTCAACAGAAGAAAGAAACTCATAAAGGTTTAAAATGACACGACGGAGAGTAAATGGTGAGGTAATGTTTTTGAGCACATAAGCATAGCTAAAGCATTAATCTACAGATTAGACAAAAATATAGTCTATCTGATGTTTTTACCAACATTTATAAATTCAAACATGTTTACTTCGTACAGATAGCATTGGTATAAAACAAATAGGGTGATTGCATATATTTTTAAAGGTGATCGAAACGTTTAACGTGGCTTACTCGTATACCGTTTCGTCTTCATGGGTCTCTTCTCCGGTCTGCCAGAGCACTGCGCAAGGAAAAACTGGTTAGCACAGTTCTACTGGGAAAGTGAGCAAGCGACATTAAAATGATTCATACAAGATGATGATGAATAAAAGTGTATTAAAGTCCTAACATTGTTAAAGTGTATTAACGTGTTTTAATGTATACCCTGTGAATGTCAAATTTAGGTGTGTTGAGGCAAGTTGGAGTTGAGTTAAACATCTTAACATATTTTTCATGGTCAATTAGTAATACTTAGTTAAGTTGCTAAATAAAAAATTCTAACATTATCGTACACCTGCTAGATGGCCACACTGCCAACTCAAAATTTGCTTGGTTTATTGCCATTCATTTTATACTACAGATTTCTTTGACCCTGGCAATGTAATTGCTGAAATGAAAATGAATATAATTTGAAGAAAGCTGAAAACCTGTAACGTATACTTCCACAGTAGGAAAAACAAATACTATATGTAAGTCAATGGTTACAGATTTCCAACATTTTTCAAAATTTCTTATTTTGTTTAACAGAAGAAAGAAACGTTTGAAACAAGTAAATGATGCCAGAATTTAAATTGTTGGGTGAACTATCCCTTTAACAATCGCTGGTCCTGTGTGCACTTCTGTAAGTGAAGATATGTAAACATGCAGTATCCTGCATTACTCACAGTATGTTCATTATTTATTAAAAATCTGAATAACAGAAATTCAGTTAGAATTTGGATTGTGGTCCTTCTCACATCGCATAACTGTCTGGGGTACCTTTTTAAGGTGTGTTCACACTTGAACAACTAATTAGCATAATAGTTTTTATTTTTTTTAAACGATCATACTGCCGAAGATGCTTCTTTGCCAACATATTTTTAAATACATTAAAATAGTCTTTTTTTTTTAATTATAGCAATAATTAAATTGATAATGTTTTTTAAAGGTCCATTGAAGTGCTTCAAAAGGTGCATTTTTGTTCGATGCATGACGTAATTTGAACTGAAACATGACACGCAGGGTGGGATATAGAGTAGATCCTCCTCCTTTTAAAAAAACAGCCAATGGTGTTTTGTTTTTATCACAGTTCTTTCAGTGAGAGTGGTTGAGCTCAAGCACATATAGCAATTGCATCTTGAAGGAGGGCAGGACGTCATATACAAGAGGGCATTTGATTGGTCAGAAGGTTTGATGAGAAACTTAAGTATGAGGTGATGTCAAAAAAAAATCATTGATCCATATAGTTGGAAGTGACAAACTGCAAGCTTTGAATGTTTATATCTTCTTAATGCAAATTTTGTAACTCTTTTGTAGTTTATAGATATTCTTAAGACTAGCATACTGATACTAACATCTAAAAAGCTTTATTTTGATTTAACGGGCACTTTAAAATGTGTGTATACAATTTGAATCAAATAAACCTAAATGAATTTTGAATGATAGTATACCAATAAGTACGTTGGCAGAGGAAGCAAAAATCTCCAGCCATTCCCCAACCAGACCAATAATGCTTCCTGTGTGTCCCTGAATGAATTAAATTTAGATAGTGTTAGTTGAATGTACCTTTGCTCAATTGAACTGAATCCCCCAAAATGGCACCGGGCAAGCTCATCATGGGGTCACCCTGCCCTTTACTCTGCGGCTCCAGAGATAGTGTCCGTCTCCGAGAGATAGTGCTGAGTGACTGATTCAGGGCAGAGCGCTGCTGGCAGACACACTCGTCCCACACTGATCTGCTCTCCTCTCTCTTGCCCTGACAACACAAGGCAGACGTGCAGAGCTGAGCCATGGCAGGCGGCAATACACCCTGTCAACACGTTATGGATTCAGTCACTCTGGATGGGCGGACAGTTATGTTCCCTAGGCTGTTTTCTACCCATCCTCTGCTTGTCTCGTTCTCTGCGCAGCTGCCGCAGCTCCGGATCGGCAGTGTGATTTCTGAGTGACGAAGCCTTTATAACTTATCAAAACGCTTTTCACAAATTGTCTGTGTCAGATGAGGGATGTGGTCTTGGAGCCAGCTGTAATGGCACATGCTTTATTGTAGATTTAATCCAAGATGTGCTTATATAGTATTCAACCAAAAATTATTCACACACCAGATATATTTTCTATTAGTTTATTTATGTTGGTGAGGATAGTAAAGTAAACTGTGACATGTTGTACCAAAGATTATTCGTACAGTGATCTAACAGCCAACAGGAACTGAAGAAGCTTCTGCATTGAGTCTGGGAAAAAAATTAAATAAATTTGGCTTTAACCTGGTTGACGACGTCAGGAGATTATTTTGTTGTTGAGGAAAAACGAGGCCTCAAAAATTATGAATAGTTGTGTAAATATTGTAATACTAACATTTGTCCGAGTTATTTATGGTTGATTGTAGTATATTACACACTGTATGTTTTCTATTGAAGATGGATTTGTTGTGACTGGTTGAATTTGTGTCATATTTTATTACCTATAATGAATAAACGGTGATCAT
>CAIGQV010019186.1:18449195-18541012 GCA_903798115.1 Danio jaintianensis | reverse complement strand
AAACCTATAAGCATCGCCTTCCATAGTAGGAAAAACAAATACTATGGAATTCATTGGTTATAGGTTTTCAGCTTTCTTCAAAATATCTTCTTTTGTGTGAACAGAAGAAAGAAACTTGTAACTATTTGGAACACTTGAAAGCAAGTAAATAGTGATCATGCTATTTTTGGGAGAACTATCCCGTTTAAAGGCTGTCTGATTGACTTGTAGAGCAACCAATAAGAGTTAGTTTAGTTCAGCATCTTGTTTTAGGGTATAAAAATGTAACAGTGATGTCCTAAGAGACTAGCAAATATGTATTTTATACTACATATTCTTTTTTAAAAACACAGCATTAAGCAAGTATTTTTTGTGTGTAATAGACCTCTAATAGACATCTAAACAAGAATTCTTAGCTAAAATAATGTGGACTGTCAAATAATCTAATAAACGTCTCAAAATAGTTAAAAAATAGACTAGTCATGAAAGAGACTGCATGTGATATATATATATATATATATATATATATATAAGATTAATTATAGATTGATTTTAGCAAACTGTTTATACAATAAAGACTATACAGTCTTATTTTACATTTGATTATTGGATTTCTGTACCTGAATACTTAACGACTCGACAGAAATCCAAAAATACAGTTTGCATTCATCTGTGCTTGTAATTTGTTTATTATATTTTATGCAGATGCGCTTTCTCTTCTATCCCTGTCCTCCCATTTAATGTTAAATAATGAATTATTTCCAAATAGTGTTGTTTAACTCATCTTGTGAATTTATATTCATATCGCAATATATTTAGTGGAACAATTAAATATTGCAACCCTAAATCAAACCTAACATTAACCCTAAGGTCTACAATATACAGATACACACAATATAAAATAAACAAATAAATAGGTGTTAGAGTTACTTTAAAATATTTTCACAGAAATGTGAACGTATTGAACTGAGCATGACAAAATGCAAAAAAACCAAAAAAACATTTTTTTTTTTACTATTTTGTGAAAATTATATGTGCAGCCTAAATGATGGCGCCCTAAAATCGAAACCAAATGATGTTTGATGCATGGATTTCTAGCTATTAAAGTATTCAATTTCAGCTTTTCCTTTTCAGAAACATGTCTGAGAATGTGTTGGTTATTATTAAATGTGTTATTTGATTTCTAACAAGGTCATTTGATTCATCTTTCTATAATAAGTTGTTTCAGAATTCCTTAGGATCAGCCAAGTGCTTCTTAACAGACATTAGGGCGAGCTTTCATGTTCTTCTTGGTTAGCAAATCGTTCTGCCATGATGTTCTGCCATGGATGCTATTTTTGACCGGTGTCTGTCTGATGTTAGTCATGCCAATCTTGGATGTGGCTCTGGTGTTCTTTGAGACTTCCTATATTGGCAACTATTCCAATCCTTCTCCATTTTTGAAGACATTTCAATCTTTTGTGATTTAATGATCTGACCTCTAGTGGTGGGAATTTTGATTTACTCCAGTGATTCAAGTCTTTTTAATCATTTCACTGGTAACTCGCTCGTTAACTAATCTGATCCCCTTCTGTCTTTTTTGTGAGCATGACGCACATGGTAAAATGAGTGGTCAGTATGTCCCTTTCACTAGTTCAGTTCAGTAATAGTACCCACTTGTTGATTAGGTCAAATGTTTACTTTTTATAAATATATTATTTTTATTTATATAAATTTAGTAACATTGAGAAATACTGGAATTATAGTAAATAATATATTAGTTTAAATTTTTTTTTTTTTTTTTCAAAATGTAATATGTCCAGTCTGATTTGTAATTCATGGATTGAATCATTCAGACTTCTTAACATACCAAATTTTGTAATTAATAAAAGAAAACAATTTGATGAAAAGACAAACTGGATACGGCTATGGCCTATCCATATACCTTTCCTTGCTTTTGTTTGTTTATTTATTTATTTGAGCTTTACAATTGCAAATGTAAGGTTGTGCTTAAGTACAGTAATGAGGTACTAGTTTTTTTGTTTCTATACATATCCGATAAGGCAAAGTTCAGTATAATTTGTCATGTAACATGTACAGTTGTGTTTAAAAATGTTGCAGTACAACTAACATCAGTAACCTCTTGAACCACTGCTATTAACAATAGTGATATTTGGGCATTGCCAATTGTTTACTGAACCTTTGGATGTAATAGTGTAATAGGAAAAACAAAAGACCCAACAGCTGTGTCATGTGTGCTGCTTGTTGAGTAAGTGAAGTAGTTCTGAATGTTGGATGAGAGTTTAATGAGAGAATTAATTTATTCTGTGAAAAAAAACACAAAAAAAAACAGGCACCATTAATGGTCACTTTTTTTAAGGAGAAAGGTTGGCAATGTGCCATACATTGTGATAAAATATATTCCAGAATTGTAATAAAATGGGTCATTCAAAATATGGTTCATCACTGGAGAAGGGAAAACATGTAACCAAACAGGTACATTAAAATGTATCAAAGAATAGCATAGATGGCAAATATCCAGCCAATCATCACCCCCCCCCCCGCTGTCTGTACGAAGTCCCTATAAAGTACCATTTAAAAAACTAAGGATCACATTGACTGGCCCAAAGAAAAATGTTGACTGATTAGGGTAAAATTTTTCTTTGCCGATCTAGTGATCATTGACAGTATGTCAGATGACCCCCATTTGCTTAATTTAAGCCTCGGTTTACTGTGAAGACTGTAAAACATGGTGATGAAAAAAATCATGTTATGGAGATGTTTCTCATACTGTGGCATTGGGATCATTTTTATTTACCAAGGATCATGGATCAGTTTGAATACATCAAAATACTTGAACAGAGTATGTTCCCCTATGCTGAAGAGGAAAATTAGTGTTTGAGCAAGAATGATACCCCAAACAAATGAGTGAGTGAGCAACATCTTGGTTTCAGGCAAAAACAATGGCATGGCCAGCACAATGCCCTGAACTCAACCCAATTGAAAACTCATAGGGTGACATTAAAATACTGTTTCTGATTTTTTTTTTTACAGAAGCTATGGGACGTAGTTTGTTCATCCAGGGTTGAAATTCCTGTTTCAGGCAGTGGTTGACTCACTCTAATGGAGATGCACAGTAGCAAACAATGGCTTTGCAGTTAATTATTAGGTCAGTAATTTGAACTAAAGTGCAAAATATCTTTGGTTTATTAGTGTTTCAGTTTTTTTTTTTTAATATATTGATACTGCTATTTTTAACAGATTAATATTCCTTTTATTTGACTCCTATAAAATACACATGTAATAATGTTTGATGGCCGCCTGGCCATCGGGAAGAAGGAGGCGGAGAACCGCCGAAACTTAAAAAGTAGGCTAATTTATAAAAAAAAAAGGGACGGCAGCTCAAACTGCCGTCAAACTGAAAGTAAAAGTAAAACATAAGTGTCCAGGTCTGGACCTCTCTCAGCTTCCTCTGCCATCGTTCCTCCTCTTATAGTCCAGAGCTCCTTCCGTCTTGGCGCCACGGCACCCGCGAGACCTATATGAGACGGGCCGAGAGAAAAGGAGATGGAAAAAAGCAGGAGGAAAGACAGAGTAGACTGAGAGGGGAGAGAGGCAGAATAAAAAAAATAAAAAAAATAATTCTTGGCTCAGTTCTCCAGACACGCTGCCACTCGGTCCTCCACCAGCTGAGAGATCCGACGATGTGCTTGGAGCCCTGTGGAGGAATCTATCCACCCGTCCGTCTTCTGGTGTCCGGCGGCGGTTCTCCTGGCTGGCGGCATTTCTGGTCTCCTGCTACGCTCCCGCTTCGGTGGATGGATCCAGGCTTTGGCATCATGGCGGACAGCGGTGACTCCCCCGGGCTCTCTGGGATGGCTCCCTTCAGCTCTTTCCCTTCCGGTGGTGAGCCCCGCGTCCCCTGCTCCTACCCATGCTGGGAGACGGCAGCAGGCAGATCCTTTCCTCGCCAGCCTCAGGCTGAAAGTAAAACATAAGTGTCCAGGCCTGGACCTCTCTCAGCTTCCTCTGCCATCGTTCCTCCTCCAGTCCAGAGCTCCTTCCGTGGGATTCGAGGCCGGTGTGCGCCACAGGTGCATCCACTTACGCGCCGGCCTCATCCCGTTCCCACGGCTCTCGGCCCCGCCCCCTCACCACAACACATAATTGATAAATTATCTCTAAACTTTTAGCTTAAAAATTATGTTATTACATATAACTGCTATAGTTTAACATAATTGTTGACATTAAAACATGCAACAGTTCACAAGTCAGTAAGTTTACCGAGTGCATTTGGTATATTTTATTAGAAATTCAAAAATTTGATGAATTCCTAAGAACAGTTGGTTACAATTTAAAATAATGGTCTATATGTATTTACTAACATGAACAAACAATTAGTAATACATTTATTATGGTATTTATTCATCTTTGTTAATGTTAGTTAATGTTATTTAAGTTAAATAACATTAGTTTATGTTAGTTCACATTAACTCGCTGTGCATTAACTAATGTTAACAATCACAACTTTGGATTTTAATAATGCATTTTAACTATGATTAATAAATACTTTACAAGAGTATTCATACTGAGATATGTTAGTAAATACATTAACTAATATTAACTAATGGACCATTATTCTAAAGTGGTTCCAAACAGTCTTTTGTAAAGGTAACAGCATATGTCAATTGACCCTTTGCTAAGCCCCGCCCTCCTTAGTTACTGTTGTTACGCCTGTCAAGCTTTCGTGCCTGGCACGTCTATTACAATATGTATGCGCCGGTGTCAGACATTCCCAGGAATATAATTAGTTATTTTTGGCAAACAGGTGAGATATCTGAGAAAGCCAGACAAAAAAGGACTGCAGTATGCATTACAGGGGTATATTCACGACATAATATGCAACCCATTAGAAAATACTCTGACCATTCAACAGCTTAGTTCATGCACAGCAGGATAGGTGACATTTAAAAATAATAGAATAATAACAAATTAAACCGTGATGTCTCTTTTTTTAACCAAATCTATTTGTTGTGCAATGAAATATAGCGTTACTAACCGACGAGGAAACACGCATGGACAGTGCTTCTACATAATTTATGCCAGAAAGGGGAAATTGATGGATTTATGCCAAATATAAGCATCACTGACCCATAACAATGTACAGTACCTATAACTGTCAGTATGTTTGTGTGCTTTTTATACAGTTTTATATTCTAATTTGCATTTAAGTGGAAAAAAAAATAAAATTGAAATGCAAATCAAAGTATAAATAGCTGAAGTGAACAAATAGATTTTCCCTACCAGCAAATATTAATCCGACACCAAATATAAAGCAGACACTAACCTACTATAACGTCGTCACCAATGACTAAATCTCCAAAAGACCAACGAAAACATCGGTGAATTGTAGCTCTGACATGGACGTGAGGGTTATAAATGACTGAAAAACAGCTGCGGGTGAAGTATATTGATCGCAAGTGCTCAGTTTGTGATCATATGTTTTGTTCTGTTGATATGTAATCCAAATATTCGTAGCTTGAAACAGATGGAAATATGACTGGATTGTGCTGCTTTTACGGCCCCTCACACAGCTTGATCCACGCTGGCATTCCTCCCCTTGGGTTTTAGGTTTTGGAAAGGGAAAATTATTCCACCAGCCCATCCAAACTTTTAGGATACCAGGTATCAGATTTGCACAATTCATATGCACAACCCTTTGGCTTGTTTCCCTCGCTCGAAAGCTTGACAGACCTCCTGCGCGTAGCTACGGTTGCTAAGCCATGACTGGTGTGTGGCGTTTTTTGGGTGTGGCTTAGCGAAGGGTCAATTTACTCTTTTTGTATCTTTCTTGTAACTTGACATGTATTTGATAGTACTGCAATTTATAGTCAAATTTATTAGCATGTGTCAAGTTTAAGTACAAATGTACATGAGTTTATGAGTTTATGTTCATTTTAACAAACATTTTTTAGTGATTTAGTGATCAAATATTAGTGTACTGACTTATTATGCATTCAGACAGAACTGTTTATTGTAAACTTCCTATTAACCTGTGAGTATTTGTTAGTAGGACATGCTGAGAGTTTATTGTGTTACCTGTTGACAGCCAGCTGGCGTCTGATGTGAACAGCAGACGTCTGCACAGTCAGAACTTTCTGCATCCTCACCGGTGGAGTCGGTGTTTGGTAAAATGTCTGCTCAATGAGGGCTCATTGCAGGGGTGAAGGCACCCCACCGCCTAATGTAATTAGACAGACGCCCTAGCATATGCCCAAAACACACACCGTGTGTCAAAGCTTCACAAAATTACCAAAAAAATTTTATTACAGAGACAGCAGCGCATATGCACCAAACAGGAGGTTCAAATTCAGAGCATTTCACAGTGTTTGTGCTTGTCACTGTATGTTATCATCTGTTTTGCATGTTTATAGTATACCAGTCATACATTTTTTCTTCTGCGTCTTCATTATAGTGGCAGTGACATTGCAATTATGACATCAGCAGAAGAAAAAAGCAACATGTTCCCTTCTTCATCTCTGTCCTTTATTGATCTGCTTCATCTTTTCCTGGCTTGATATGGAGAGATAAATCCTATCATCCATACTAAGATTTATGCCCAATCTGCATCTTTCATCTACATATTCCGAGACCTGTTGGAGCCCGACCTGACTGACAAAACCCTGCATCTCATCCAAGCCTGTCACTTACCCAGGAGTTATTCTCTATCAGTCTTGCACGTTCTGGAGCGCGTGTCTGATTTACTGGCAGGCTTTGAGGACGGAAAAGAGGCGGGGGAAACATCTTTGTTGGTACTTGAAAATGGCAGCATGCCAATCACTGTGTCCTCCAGCTGGCACTGTACCTCTGGTGCCAAGATTACCCCATTACCACACTCTTTGGCACATCCTAACTGAAAATTATGAGAGAAAATAAGGATGAGGGTGTATTCCGTGGCTGGGCGTATCACCAAATTAACTCTCCTCTTATAAGGGAGACCTGTTGATCCAGTGCCAGCAGGAAACAGCACTTTGGAGTTCTGTGTGGACTCTTGTGCTCATTAATGCAGTTTGGATTTTTTTAATCAGAACTGAACATCTGCAAGCATCCCTGTCCAGCAGTGCTCCGAATGTCACGCCAGCAATCAATCATGCCAGAACAGCCCACGACTGAAGGTCTTTGAGGAGGCATGGGATGAATAGTGCAGAGCAGAAATACATAGAAATACATAGAACAGCAGCAGTGTTGCTTTTTGATTTTGGCATTATGCGGTACAATCCAAAATAGGGTTTTTGTATTTTCACCCTATATTAGGGGTGTTCATTCCTTCATCTGGAAGGCCAGTGTCCTACAGATTTTATAGCCAACATGCTCTAACACGCTAGCCTGGAAGTTTCAACAGTGGCTGGTCTGAAAGCATAGGTAGGAATGGAACACATGGGATTGTGGGATATCAAAGGCAGTGAAGGATATAGTGATGCTGCCTTCAAAAATTGATCAGATGAAAGCATCTTAGGAGACTGAAATTGAAGCTATGATTAGGATTCGGACATGGCTTCATGCCTTCCTACCTTTTGGAATGCATTTTTTTGAAGGTAAAAATTTTCCAGCTTTCAGAGGCCAGAAAGTTAAAAGTTTTATTTGGGTTGGAGATGGACTCAGCAGGAATGAGCAAAAAAGACCAATTAGGTCTTTTAATTTATTGTGATTAATCGTAATTTGTGTATGTATATACACTCATAGTTGAAGTGAAAAATATTCACCCTCCTGTGAATTTTTTGTTTATTTTTCAAAAATTTCCCAAATGATGTTTAACAGAGCAAGGACTTTTTCCAAAATGGATTGAATTAATTTATTTCCTCCAAATTGCACACAATACCCCATAATGACAATGTGAATTATTATTTATATATATATATATATATATATATAATTAATATTTTTGAAATTGTTGCAAATGTATTAAAAATAAAAAACCTGAAAAATCACATGTACATAAGTATTCACAGCCTTTGCTCAATACTTTGTTGATGCACCTTTGGCAGAAATTACAGCCTCAAGTCTTTTTGAATATGATGCCACAAGCTTGACACACCTGTCTTTGGGAATTTTTGCCCATTCCTCTTTGCAGTACCTCTCAAGCTCTATCAGGTTGGATGGGAAGTGACGGTGGACAGCCATTTTCAGATCTCTCCAGAGATGTTCAATAGGATTTAGGACTGGGCTCTGGCTGGGCCACTCAAGGACATTCACCGAGTTGTTGTGAAGCCACTCTATTGATATTTTGGCGGTGTGCTTTGGGTCATTGTCTTGCTGGAAGATGAACTGTCGCCCCAGTCTGAGGTCAAGAGCACTCTGAAGCAGGTTTTCATTCAGGATGTCTCTGTACATTGCTGCATTCATCTTTCCCTCTATCCTGACTAGTCTTCCAGTTCCTGCTGCTGAAAAACATCCCCACAGCATGATGCTGCCACCACCATGCTTCACTGTAGGGATGGTATTAGCTTGGTGATGAGTGGTGCCTGGTTTTCTCCAAACGTAACGCCTGGCATTCACTCCAAAGAGTTCAATTTTAGTCTCATCAGACCAGAGAATTTTGTTTCAGATGCCTTTTGGGAAGTTGCAGGCGGGCTGCTATGTGCCCTTTACTTTACTTTCCGTCTGGCCACTCTACCATACAGGCCTGATTGGTGGATTGCTGCACAGATCATCGGGTTATTGATCACCTCCCTGACTAACGCCCTTCTCCCCCAATCACTCAGCTTAGATGGCCGGCCAGCTCTAGGAAGAGTTCTGTTGGTTCCAAACATCTTCTACTTGCAGATGATGGAGGCCACTGTGCTCATTGGAACTTTCAGAGCAGCAGAATTTTTTCTGTAACCTTCACCAACCTTGTGCCGAGACAATCCTGTCTCGGAGGTCTACAGACAATTCCTTTGTCTTCATGCATGGTTTGTGCTTTGACATGCACTGTCAACCCTGGGACCTTATATAGACAGGTGTATGCCTTTTCAAATCATGTCCAATCAACTGAATTTACCACAGGTGAACTCCAATTAAGCTGCTGAAACATCTCAAGAATGATCAGTGGAAACAGAATGTACCTGAGCTCAGTTTAGAGCTTCACGGCAAAGGCTGTGAATACTTATGTACATGTGATTTTTCAGGTTTTTTATTTTTATTAAATTTGCAACAATTTCAAAAAATCTTGGAAGAATTTTGAGGAAATATATTAATTTAATCCATTTTGGAATAAGGCTGTAACAAAAAAAAAGTGAAGCGTTGTGAATACTTTCCAGATGCACAGTATATTATATACTGTCATCATAGCAAAGACAAAAGAAATCAGTTATTGGAAATTAGTTATTAAATTTATTATGTTTAGAAATGAGTTTAAGAAAAAATATATACAGGGGAGCTAATAATTCAGGAGGGCTAATAACTCTGACAACTATGTGTGTATGTATTTGTGGTGCCAATCACCAGAGTCCCCCCAATGTGATATTATCACTTTGCTTGTCAATATTATTTTTAATACATTGCAATATTCTGTGATATTATATTGCAATTTAATTTTTTTATTTTTTCCACTTTCAACTTTTGTCCCCAAAGGAAGTGTTGGCAACATATGTCATAACTAAACAGAAACCTTTCTGATTTTATTATATTTCACTTATGTTTTATTGCAGCAGTGCAAAATGGTATTGTCAAGCAGACAAACTGAGCAACATTTTCATGAAAACCTGTCAGAATTGCTATGTTCTTCTTTCTGTGATGCCACCATCATTATTTTACTAACTTATTGCATGCTAAAGGTGACACAGCTCAAAAAAAAAGTTCAACACCACCTAGTGGCCTGTGAAGACATTTTAATATTCAACCAAATAGTATAATACAATGTTGGTGATGTTTCGATATAGTATCCGTGTTATCCGTGTTATAAAAAAGTTTGATTTTGAAAATTGTCCTAAGACAAGAATGAGTTTTGTTGAATAGATTTAGGCCAACTTTGATGGAAGTTTTTGATCCTCTTGTAATGCTGAATGTATGTTGTGGTGAGGGGAATATTGATACAGCATAGTATTCCAATAATTTAGATTTTCATTCATTGATTTAAAAAAAAAAAACTGATTTATTGAACTATGACTATAATTTACTTGTACATGTCAATAAAGGTAGTCTGGAAGGCCTTCACAGAAATGTGAAATGCGGCAAACAATTTACACTTTGTATGCTATGAAGTGCATATTAAAATCAAACCATACACAGACTGTCTCTTGTCTCAGTCGGATTCACCTTAAAGGGGTTCATTTTGGTGTGTTCCCATGTCCGTTCATGCCAACCGTTCTTAGACCTCTGAATCTAACCAAATGTGAAAACACCCAGAGGAACGTTTCTTAATGCATCTATATTGACAGCATTGTAGTGAAAAATGCCTGAATCCTGAAAGAAAGTAGCCTTTGCGAGGGAGACAATACAGAGTTATTGTACTACGTAAGCTTTAGTCATCCTTTTTGCCTCACACCATAAACTGCCTCTTGTATATGCACAACACAGAGATAGAAACCCAAGGGAAGACACAATACATCATTAGGGTTGTGCCCCATGAGCATGTCCTGATACATCCCTCATACACACTCAGCTGGATCTCACCCCACTGCCCTTTCATTCCATGAGTCATGATACACAATGTCACCACAGAGAGACATCACTCTTCCTGTTTATGTCCCCTCTGTTTAGTACTTTTTCAGCCCAGTGTCATTAATTCAAATCATTTAATGTGTGTGAAGGGTGAAACCACGAGAGTCACTGATTTTTACAGCATTCTTGGTGAGCTAGACTATGTAATGTGCTACAAATGGGCATTATATGACTTGATGAGGCTGTAATTGCTAGCTTTATTAAAGTTTAGTATTTAAAGCAACATTTAAACTAAGCTATTAAGTAATATATAACCGTATTATAACTCTGACACATTAAAACCACTACAGATGTTCTCATTTAATGAACCACAAATGTCACTTCCTTGTGCCTTCCAAATTACCTGATAAAGGGATGGTTCGCACAAACCTTAAACTGTACTCACCTTTCAAACCTTTATGGTTTTTATTCTTTTAAACACGCACACACACACACATGCATGCACGCAAACACACGCACACACACACACAAACAAAAATGCACACATGAATGTTTGTAACCGGTAGCCTAGCCATTGACATCGATTCTAGAGAAAGAATGACTAAATGTAATAAGTCAATGGCTTTCCAACATTCTTCAGAATATCTTCTTTTGTGAGGTCCATTGTCAGTTGTGTAGACATGCATTGCTCACACAGAAGTCACTTTCATTTCAAAAGTGAGTGTTCAAGAGTGTTTTGATCTCTTACAATTTAAATTTTATTCTTTACATTCATTAGCAGAAAATACACTGAGATTTTTGGAATAGTCTGAGGTTTTCATTGCAGTTTTTAATGTCATAAATCACTTAACAAATAAAGTATTCAGAGTCAGACAGAGAAATATTAACGTTTTGATGTCACTTCTGGGGGAATAATACTATTATACTACTATAAAACCCATGATTTTTCACATAAGTTACATGCTAGACCCTTTTCACAAGATGGTGAAACTGAGTTTCAACGGTTCTAGATTGCTTTAAAGTTTTTAATATTTAGAATATTAAAATGCACATTTTATAAAGCTATATTTTTAATATATCAAAACTGCATCAAATTACAAAATGTCTAGTTGATTCTAATGCAGCATCTAAGTGTGGGACAGTAAATTTGACATTGTTCTCTCTAATGGCTGCTGTTATCAGTCTCACACATTTTTTTCCCTTTTTTTGAAAGTCGTAAAAGCACTGTTGCAGAGTTTTTCTTTAGTTACTTTTACAAATTAAAATGCAGAAACAAAAATAAAATGTCTGTTGTGCTCTCTACATTTACACAATTATGGTAACTTCTTTTGCTGCTGAGAAACCTGGAAATGTGAAAAGGGTGTATTACAATTCCCAGCCTAGTACCATCAGATTTATTAGTTCTGGGTTTGATGAAGGCCTGCATTCCAAAATCAGAATGTGTTGTGATTGGGTAGCTATCCCAGTGTGTTGTGATTGGTGAACAGTTCAGGTGATGTTTCAGTACTGCCACACACCTTGCCAAAACCGCAAATTCCATCTCTTCTGCGGAGGCTGGCACTTAACCAGAGAAAGATAAGCACATTACTTTTCAGTGATGTAACATTTGTTTTGGGTTGCAGACGTTTGAATACACAGTAGCAAAACAAAACATTTAAGGCTTGTAAAATGCATGCTGCATGCTATGATCATCATTCTACACACACAATTATTCACAATATATACACTGTTTAGGTAACTACAATGTTTGCTGTATTCTTCTCCTAAAACAGCCACTTTCTTTCATGTATTTTGGAAGAAGTTTGATGAGTTTACGTGTTGTAAATCAGCAGCTATAATTTCTCCACTGCAGTGCAGATGAACATGGTAACACCCATCAGCCGTCATACTAATATGCCAATCAATGATATGATCATTATTAAAATGTTTAAACAACAAAATATGTATTCCTATACATATTTGAGAATCAGAATATCTAATGTTTCACAATGTAATCAATTTAAGCTGAGAAAATTGGTCAAGAGGATCGTGTAGAACTTTTGCAATGCATATAGCAAGACATATCAGAATGACACCACTATTGTTGTTTTGCCCCTCCCCACCCCCAACCATTCAAATGTCCACAGTATTTAGCCACTGTGACATCATTATGACCAGAATTAAGCCTTGTAGTGCAAACAAGCTGTCCATTGTAGTTTTTTGAAAAGAGATTTGTTTAATAGTTATAATATAATTATTAAAATAATTAATTTTTATGCTCAAGCATACACACTACACAGTGACTAACATTCAAAAAAGTAAAAATCAGAATATGACTCCTTTAAATAATGAAGTCTAGTAACCCGTAACCTGCATTTGTTTGCATGTAATTCAGGACAAAGGGTTTTTTCAATAAGCTGTTTACCTGCATATTGGTTTGCATGTAAACATGCACAGTGATATGAGTAATCGGTCATTTTACTACAATGCTTTCATATTTTGTTAACACATTAGATTCGGTTTGGTTAACATTTTAGTTATGTTTTAGTTTGCTATTATAAGTAATCATTAACCAATGTGCTAGTATTTTGTATGTTAATAAGCATAGTGAATGTGCGTTTCCTAGTGCGTAGTGTAATCTACCCAAAATGGAGCACTATAACCCACGTCACAAGTGAGACTAGTCGACCACAGGTTGTCACTTTTGCTCTTGATAAGTTGTCTAAGAACATTCTGCTATTTGGGGATGAATGAGTGGTTTTTGTAATGAAGGGCTGCCGGTCAGAATGGCATTTCACACTCTAAACTGGGGTAGCGTCAGACGATTAATGTAATGTAGTGGGTAATTGCTGTAATTGTGTAACTATAATTAGTTTAATTATGCGGTTGAGTACTCAGCACTGGAAAGGTGCACACTGTGCCAATGAGCTGAAAGAAAGATACATTTTATCACTGGTATCAGAGCTTCATTTCCAAGTCACCACTGAAATAGTATGCAATTGTAAGTCTTAATGGGAGGGCTAGACAGACAATATTTTTCTGTTTGTATGATAAAGAGAGCTTTTGCAGCAAGAGCCTATAATCTGCCGTTTCCATCTGCCGTTTCCACACCGCTTTTTGAAGCTCTGTCTCAGTGCACCTGGTTTTCTCATCCTGCTGCCATCCATTTACTCTTCTCTCTTTATTGTTTTATTCTGGGCTGATCTCATGGAGTGATAGGGTTCAGGCCAAGAGAACTGTAAGGGGACCAAAGGCCATTTCATCCATACAAACAGTTTCAATCAGCCACAGATTGGCTGTAAACCTCAAGGGAGAGATGCTGTTTATCACCGTAAATCTCAGAAATGAGGACACTTTGAGGATCAGAGA
Organism: Danio jaintianensis; assembly: GCA_903798115.1. Taxonomy (NCBI): domain Eukaryota; kingdom Metazoa; phylum Chordata; class Actinopteri; order Cypriniformes; family Danionidae; genus Danio; species Danio jaintianensis. The sequence goes on along the minus strand of CAIGQV010019186.1, from coordinate 18,527,065 downwards.
GAGGTTTTCATGAAGCAGGGGTCAATTATCTGCAGTACAGTGATGTCATCTAGGTTCCGAGGTCTTTTGGGGATTTAACTGAAAGTGTTATATGATGTGTGAGTGAATAAGAGAGTGTATGGGTGTTTCCCAGCAATATGGGGTTCATGAGTTAGTGTACTCTCAGTGCTGGTTGCGCCTGAAGGGCATCCACTCCATTAAACATATGAGCAATTGGCAGTTCATTCCACTGTGATGACTCCTGATAAATTAGGGAATGACCTGAAGGGTAGTGAGTGTTATGATATATTGGATGTACATGAATAATTTGGCTTTGCCATAACTTGATGTACTGTATGTAGCTAAAAACTCACACAGGCACATTATAAGTTGTTTGGAGCTTGTTTTATATTTTTTCTGATGTAATGTCTATATAAATTATTTCAGATTATTTCTGTGTGGAAATTGTAGAGCTATTTATTTAATTTGTTCATGTGATGGATGAAAATTCATATTCTTGTATGTTGGTCTAAACCTATAAGACCTTTGTTCCTCTTTAAAGCACAAATTAGTATTCTCTTGACGATTTTCTTAATCCAAGTAAAAAAAAAAAACACGATTGCTTTATTTTACGAACAGCTATATTTAATGCATTAAATTATATATAAACATTGATCAGTGCAAATACTATCCAAATATGGTAATAGGACTTAGTATGTACGTTTACACACTAAAAAAAAAAGTCTTGTTGACTTAACTTCTTCAGCTTCTTCAAATTAACATTTCTAGTCATCTCAACTTACATCAGTCATTCATTCATTCATTTATTTTCTTTTCGGCTTAGTCCCTTTATTCATCTGGGGTCGCCACAGCGGAATGAACCGCCAACTTATCCAGCATATGTTTTACGCTGTGGATGCCCTTCCAACTGCAACCCATCACTGGGAAACATTCATACACACTCATTCACTACGGACAATTTTTTAGCTTACCCAATTCACCTATACCGCATGTCTTTGGACTTGTGGGGGAAACCGGAGCACCCGGAGGAAACCCACGCGAACACGGGGAGAACATGCAAACTCCACACAGAAATGCCAACTGACCCAGCCGAGGCTCGAACCAGCGACCTTCTTGCTGTGAGGCGAACGTGCTACCCACTGCGCCACCGCGTCGCCCTTACATCAGTCAACTGAATTAAAAATTAAACTGATTAAAAATATTATATAAAATATTAAAACATTATAATATATAATTTCAACTTTGTATAGCTTAAAAAAATAGTTGAAACCTGATTAACTTATTAAAATAAGGTAAAGCAACTTGAAAATATTTGTTATCTTGCCTTTTTTTAAATAAATTTAACAAGGTGCCAAACCTTGCTCTGGGATTTTAGGCAAAATTGTCATCATGTAATAGTGTAGTTGCTATAGATTGTATGAGCTGCACATCCATGATGGGAGTCTCCTGTTCCTCCAGATCCCAAAGGTGCTGACATGGATTGAGATCTGGTGACTGCGGAGGCCATATTTAAGAAACCAGTTTGAGATGATTTGAGCTTTGTGACATGGCTGTTATCTTGGTGGAAGTAGCCATCACAAGATGGACACACTGTGGCTGTAAAGAGGTGGACATAGTCAGAAACAATGCTCAGGTTGGTAGTAAGTTGCCAAAAGTGTGCCAAGAAATGATCTCCCACACCATTACACTATAGCAGCTGCCTGAACCATTTTTACAAGGCAGGATGGACATATGCTTTTATGTTGTTTACCCCAAATGCTGACTTCTATCTGAATCTTGCTTCTAAAAATATGAGTCATCAGTGGAATTTATTTATATATATATTTTTTTAAGAATACGGTAAAGCCCTGATTAGACTTCATGGTTTTTATCGTTGGTCAGTGTGAAATTATCCAGTTTTGTCTAGATAAAATCTTGAAGTGTCATGGGTACCAAATGCCATACTATACATTCCTTCATATTCAATTATCTTGACAACTATGATGTTTATTCTGTCATCAAGATGCCTACATATATTACAAATGTCTCTGTAATTGTCTAATGAGTGTTTCTAATTAGATTAGATTCAACTTTATTGTCATTACACATGTATAAGTACAAGGCAACGAAATGCAGTTTAGGTCTAACCAGGAGTGCAATAGCAGCAAGTGCAGGATATAGGTATAAGTGCAATTATAGAAAAACTATGGTCATATTTACAGATGGATGTACTACAGGTTGTATTAACTATGAACAGAGATTTACAATAGATGAATATATGTACAGGCTGCTACTAATACTCAGAGGTATGCAGATAGATATGAACATAATTACAAATGTATATATACAGTGGGTATGCACAATTCAAGATGACAGACAGCATATAGGTATACAGTTTGTGTGTGTGTGAATGAGAACAGTAGATAAGTAGATTCATTCTGTGCCAGCAAGAGGCGTTTTTGGAGCTGTAGAAGAGATTAAGTGCTTCTATTGGTCAATGTCACCCATGTGACAGAACCCATCGTGGACAACAGGAAAAAAATAAGCATTCTAGACTTTCTCTTGATCTAGTGAAGCAGTGCAGACATGGCATCTGTTGTTGTGCACTATGAAACACAACACAAGAGAAAATGATTGAATCTTGCACCAAGATGGCAGTTTTTAGTTTACAAATCCCTACGACACCTTATGTCAAGCAAATAGGGCCGAAATCAGGAAAATTGTAATGAAGGTCACAATCCCACTGAAGTTTCGCCTTCTCATCCTTCCTGATCTTGTTTTCCAGCACTTCAGCAGATAATCTTGGCCATGTCTATATAATTAAATGCTGTGCTGTTTATCTGATTGATTAGACATACAGCATGCATTAAAGGGGTAGTTCACCCAAAAATTTAAATTCTGTTATTAATTATTCACCCTCATGTCACTCCAATCCCCTGAGACCTTTGTTCATGTTCAGAACACAAAATATTTTAGATGAAATCCTCAATAACTTAGATAAGTTCTCTGGCCTTCTATAGACAGCAAAATTCCAGAGACATTCAAAGATCAGAAAAAGGAACCAGATCATTGTCAAAATTAGATGACAAATGCAAACGAAATTGATTTTACAGTTTGTTTGTTTTTGGTGCATAAAAGATGAAGATGAATGAAGGTCTCTGGGTTTTGAAACGACATGAGGGTGAGTAATTAATAACAGTGTTTTTTACAATTTAGATTGTGTCAAAGCAGCTTAACATAGTTCTAGTAGAGTCCAGATTTCAGAGTTGAAGTTCAGTTTAGTTTAGTTCAGTGAAGTTTAAATTTCACTGCTGAAAGTTCAAACACTGTAGAGCAAATCCACCGAAGCGCAGCTCCACAAGTCCCAATCCAAGCAAGCCAGTGGCGACAGTGGCGAGGAAAAAAAACGTCACCAATTGACGAAGTGAAGGGAAAAAAAACCTAGAGAGAAACCAGGCTCTGTTGGGCTTGACCATTATACTTCTGGCCAAACTTCCTGTGTGGAGCTGCAGTCTAGGCGCCGGAGGCTGGAGAAGCTGGACATCCATCGTGGAGAAGCTGCAGGTGTGAGTAGGGCACTGGCGGGAGGTCAATGGTGGTCAGTGGAGGTTTATGACTACATAAAGATAGAAATAATAAAAAAAAAATAAGTTTGCAACATCAAGCAGCATAACGAGTTGTTCTTTCATGGCTAAAAATCAATGCAAATGAATGAGACCAGAGAATTCTGGAGCCAATAAGGTTCTAATTTCTGTTCCTGCTTGTGAATAAAGCCATTAAGATCCAGTGTGATCAATCAAAATCAAATTAATTTAGTTTAAATTGTTGGAATTTATTCAATGAATGTTACAAACTAATGAAATGTTAAATGGAAGCTCTTGAATGTAATTTGATTTAAACATCTTAATAAGATTTAAACCTCATTAAGGTTATCACCATTGTTTTGTTTTTTTGCATGCATCTGACAGACAGCCATGGACCATATCTAACTCTATGGTGACTCTGTTTTGATAGAACAGTAAAGGTGAACGTTTTGTCATTGTTGACCTTGCCTCACCTCACTATTATGCTGAGAGCAAAAAAAAAAGAGAACAAAATACCAGGATTTGCATAACATGACAACGAAAGCTGATTGAAGCAATGATGTGCATATGACTGGAATATTTTAACATAGTGGCTCATTTTCATAAGCTGAAAGCCCAAAAGGGTTCACTGAGGTAAACACAACAACTTGCAGGCACTGCAGTTTTAAAAGCTTGTGCTTCAAGGCTTATAGTTTTACTTTGTCTATCAAAATAATGCCAAAAAACCCTCACTGTCATATCAAATTTCTACTCTAAACTTGGATGTGTTCTGACAAGTTCATCGATATTACCATTTAAAAGGCATGCTTGTACTGCATTAGCTGTATCACTGCTCTTTTATATGGCCTCCTGTGTGCATTTCTTGCTGTCCAGCCCGGCAGGCGTGTAATGGTCTAATTCTCACTTGGGAGCCATTATTAGCTCAAAGGTTAGTTCCGTCAGACTGAATGAATGATAAGCCTAATTAAAGTTGATGGAGAACAAGAACAGGAAGGATGAGTGGGCAAAACTCCAGCTTCTGTTTCCACAATTGAGATTGCGACCTCCGTTAAACTGAGATATAAAGACCCGTCAAATTACTGAGATCAGTGACTAACTGGTATATGAGCCTGTTCATTCAAAATAGAGCAGATGTCAAATTTAAAGAGTTTATTCAATTAACATCAGAGAAACAAGGCAGATTGACAGTTAATGACCACTTTTCAATATTAGTAATATATACAGTTGCAATCAGAATTATTAAACCCCCTGAATTATTAGCCCCCCTGTTTATTTTTTTCCCCAATTTCTGTTTAACTTCTGTTTCTGTTTAACATTTCTAAACATAATAGTTTTAATAACTCATTTCTAATAACTGATTTATTTTATCTTTGCCATGATGACAGTAAATAATATTTTAGTAGATATTTTTCAAGACACTTCTATACAGCTTAAAGTGACATTTAAAGGCTTAACTAGGTTAATTAGGTTAACTGGGCAGGATAGGGTAATTAGGCAAATTATTGTATAATAATAGTTTGTTATGTAGACTATCGAAAAAATATATATCTTAAAGGGGCTAATAATTGTGACCTTAAAATGGTTTTTAAAAAATAAAAAACTGCTTTTATTCTAGCCGAAATAAGACTTTCTCCAGAAGAAAAATATTATCAGACATACTGTGAAAATTTCCTTGCTCTGTTAAACATAATTTGGGAAATATTTAAAAAAGAAAAAAAATTCAAAGGGGGTTTAATAATTCTGATTATATCATGGTATTATTGATTTAAGAGAGCTGTATAATATAACAACTGAACATTAAATATTCAGATTTATTGGTATATAAACTATTGATGTCTGATTCCAGTGTTTCGTGATATTTTAAAAATCTTTATGAATCTTTTGTTTTGAGTCAGTGGTTCAGAGCGCAAGGTTGGCAAATTGGCAAGGTTGTGTAATTTCAGTATGGGGCATCTTTACTGGTTAACAGGTTGCATAGTTTACGTGATCTCAGATCAGTTTTACATGTTTTTAGACATTTTAATGAGGCATTTGTGAAATGAAAATAAACAAGTTAGTTCAGCAGAGCCTACAATTCAACACACAATATAAGCCCTGAAGACTTACCAAAGCTTGATCAGTATTACACATATTATGAAGACACTTAATATTTAATGACATTAAATAATAACCTAGTGCATTTGATAGGTTATACTTTCACTTTAACATTTGCAATGTGTTTGAAAAGGCCAATTTTAATCGATGAGTTTTTATTGTATGTACGTGGTTTTGACCTTTGCATGTGGTGTTTCAAATGCTTCGAAACATTAAATCATTTTAGCGAAGCAATTGATTGTTTCGAAGCATTGAAAAGCTTTGTAACTCCCTTCACTAATATAAACTCATTACAATGAATAACATTTTTGTGGGTGTCTTCTGTAAATCATGGTAAATATGTATGATATTCAGTTTTTTAATTAATAAAGATTTAAATAGGACACATTTTAATGTACCAAAGAAATAAATAAATCTGTATTACAATTTTATTTTTTAAAGATATTGTTCACCCAAAAATGAAAAAGACTTTGTCAGGTTGCTTGGACCCATCGACTTGCATAGTAGGAAAAACAATACTATGGAAGTCAATGGGTGCCAACGATACTATGGAAAACAATAGGTGCCAGTGTTCAACAGAAGGAAAGAAACTTATGAAGAAGTAAATGGTGAATAAATGAAGACCGAATTTAAATTGTTGGGTGAACTGTCCCTTGTGATGTAATTGTTACATTTGAAGAAGGCACGCAAGTGGCAAATCCAAATGAATTAGGAATATTTAGAATATTATAAGGTGTGCTATGCTCAGCACTTCACTAAACTGTCAAAATGTTGAAAGTGCAGCACTTCTATTGAAAACAACAGGAAAAAAGCTCACCTCTGGAAGAAACGCTTCGGTGTACACACATCCTAATGTTTAAATACACAAAAATAAACACAGAGGAGGACATATCTTAAGAAAACATCCAACATAATACATGTTTCATTCATTAACAACTCACACAAACAAGGTAACAAGGGGGCGGAGACAATGACTCACCAGCAGAGGTAACCGTGACAACTAAAAAGGGTGTGGAACATAGAGGTGAATAGAAGCAAAAGGGAACACAACAGGGAAAACAAGACTGTGACAGTAATTGATTAATTTATTTTAATCTATGGCTTGTTGAAATTCTTTATTCTAATTGGCTGGAAGGTTTAAAATAAAATCGTTTATTGCACTGGTAGTTCCAGTCAGTTTAAATCTCAGTTCAAAATTGATCGGAATAAGCAGAAAAATCAACGGCCCTTCATTCATTCATTCATTCATTTTCTTTTCGGCTTAGTCCCTTTATTAATCTGGGGTCGCCACAGCGGGATGAACCGCCAACTTATCCAGCATATGTTTTACGCAGCGGATGCCCTTCCAGCTGCAACCCATCACTGGGAAACATTCATACACACTCATTCACTACGGACAATTTCAGCATACCCAATTCACCTATACCGCATGTCTTTGGACTTGTGGGGGAAACCGGAGCACCCGGAGGAAACCCACGCGAACACGGGGAGAACATGCAAACTCCACACAGAAATGCCAACTGACCCAGCCGAGGCTCGAACCAGCAACCTTCTTGCTGTGAGGCGAACGTGCTACCCACTGCGCCACCGCGTCGCCTATAACGGCCCTTCAATTTAATCAATTTAAATGCACTTTGCACGTCATGCATTTAAAGTCCTTTAATGGAGAGCAATCTGTTGATTACATATATGTAATTGTATAATTTATGAATATATTTTGACCTAGTTTAATAAATGCAACATTTCTGTTCATTCTCAGGTCATGATACTTTAAGAGATTTGTGTGAAACAACAGTTGAACAATTCAAATCGAGCTAAATTTCAACTTCAACTATGTTATTGTTTTGTAAGTGAGCTTCGGAGCAGATATTTAGGGCAATTATGATAGTTTCCATGTTTGTTTTAAAAGAAGTGATCATCGAAATGTTGCCAGGTCATTCGGGATGATGAAAGAAAAGTCCTTTTGACCTTAGGTGAGCTTTAATGCGTGGAATAAATTGCATGCTTTAAAATGAGACTAATTGGACATGTGCTTTGATGTACATCCCAACAGAAAAAAAAGGTTATTAAATGAATTATGGCATGAGAACGCTGAATGAATCAACAGAATTTAGCCTGCAACTACAGTTCAAAACCAACCCCTGTAAAACAAGCTGACAATTTGAGGAGGACAAATGCATTTGACTTATGATCTGAATATGGAAATATGCTGTGTAATCAGCATTTCATTTGTATCATGGAATGATGCTGCTGCTCTATTGAATACTTCTTGCTGTAATGCTTAAACCATTTTGCATCCTGATTTAATTAAGACCTTTCTCAGAGACATATTATTAAATAATTATCAGCTGTTTACATGCTTGCGCTGTTCTTGAGCAATGCATCATGTGTGCTTATCATCAGTACTGTGTGCCATTGGGAAATGAACATACCTTTTAAACTCCAATTCGGTCCAGTTGCCTGTTTTGCAATGGCAGTACACAGGATGCATAAATACAATTATTGTTTTGAACACAAAGCAATTAAGTTGGCTTTAAAAAACTTTTATCAGAAACAGTTTTTGAAGAATATAATAAAAGAAATGTTTACCCAAAATGGATTTATTGAATGAATGAATGAATGAATGGGCAAACTAATTAACGAATAAATGAATGAATTAATGTAAAGGAATGTTGGTAAGCAAGTTTTTCAGTTCTATTTGAATTACCTTCATTGTATTTATTTGAATGAAACCAAACTACCAACATGCTTCAAAATATTTATTTTTGGTGTTTCACAGAGGAAAAAGTAATTTAAGATTAAAGTGAAATGAGGCAAACTATGTAAGATGTCATTAAACTGACTGAATTTTCTGTTAAAATGTTTATATTTTTTTTATTTAGGTTGAATCGCAAGTTATTCTTCTTGTCATCCAAATTCTGCGTTTTACACAAACCTGTTACCTGTTTTATTTTTCAGCATTTGTTCTCATATTACAGGTTCTGCTTAAGTACTGATTTTGTAATCTGTTTTCTTTTAGTGGAGTTCATGTACCTGGATTTGGCCTCTTTGACATCTGTTCGACAGTTCGTCCAGAGATATAATGCCAAAGGTTTGCCTTTACATGTCCTTGTCAATAATGGTATGTACATTTCCTCAGTACTACTGGTAAAAACATATATATGAACAATGGACTAAAAAAAACAGTCATAAGGGTAATTTTTTTTTTTTTTATTGAGATCATCTGAAAGTTGACTAAATAGCTTTACATTGATCTATGGTTTGTTTGTCAGGATTGGACGACATTAAGCAGTGATGGAACTAATCTAGAATCTGAGGGTTAAAAAAATATCTAAATATTGAAAAAAATCACCTTTAAAGTTGTCTAAATGAAGTTCTTAGCAATGCACATTACTTATCGAAAATTCGGTTTTGATATATTTACAGTAGGAAATTCTCAAAATAACTACTTAATATTCTAATGTTTTTTTTGTTTTTTGTTTTTTTTGTCATAAAAGAAAAATCAATAATATGACCCATACCAAGCTATTGCCAAACATATACCTGTGCAGCATACAGTAAGACTGGTATGAATGACTTTTCCTCATAACCATTTATAAATAATATGTTTTTAGAATATAAAGTATAATTTTTCGAAACATACATTTCGAAAAATGGGTCCAATTTAGAATAACGCAAATGCATGTAAAAATTACACATCATGTGGCCTAAATTTATTAATATATAAGTTGGTATACTCTTAGAAATACTACATTTATATATTTCCTTTAATATAAATAATTCTTTTAAAAGAATTTAAATTTTGGGGTAATAATTTTGACTTCAACTGTATATATGTGTATATACAGTGGGTAAAAAAAGTATTGAACACATTTTTCTCAGGAAACACATTTCTAAAACTGCTGTTGACTTGAAATTTTCACCAGATGTCAGTAACAACTAAATAATCCATGCATACAAAGAAAACAAGACTGATTAGTTTAGAAATAAGTTATGTGTAATAAAATGAAATGACACAGGGAAACAGTATTGAACACATCAAGAAATAGAGGTGTAAAAAGTCACGGAAAGCCCAGACAGCAGCTGAAATCTCTCAGTAGTTAAAAAGCAACCTTGCCTCTTGTCATTGTAAATTGTAAAGACAATGACCCCAAATACAGCCATGGAAACTCAGCTGGTTTCAGAAAAAGAAAATAAAGCTGCATGAATGGTTCAGCCAATCACCTAACTTGAATTCAATAGAAAATAAGAACTAAAGATGAGAGTAAATGGACGAGACCCACAGAACCATCAAGATTTTTTAAACTCTGAGGTCTGTGAAATACTTATTTTGCCTGCTGTACTTACATTTGTATGTATTTATTTAATTATTTATTAATTTAGTTAGTTGTTTATTTTTGCTCTAGATAGATATATTAATTTCTGTTCATTTTTACTTCACGATACCTAAAGCATTAACTTATTTTAACATATTGAACCTTACTGTAAAGTGTTGCTTTTTTTTTATCATCCATAGGTTGTTTCTAAAGCTAAAATCTCTTGCGTCCTCTAAGCTCGCTCTGTTGGACATGTCTGGTCTGTGTCCTGAGGGCCTTAGGGGTTGTTTGTTTTAACTGAACGACTTTTTATTTAGAAGCTGCCCCAGGGAATGTCTCAAAATGACAGGAACAGTCACACACTGTCCTCTCCCTAACAGAGAGAATTAATAATTCACGTTCCCCTTTTTCCCGTTTGTTGTTGACGGCACACACCCCTTCCATCTGATGCCAGCTGATGGGCAAATGCATTTGTGCCACCCCATTGAGGGTCTAATGATGCAGAAAGGTCAGCACTTGACCCCTCTAGAGCCCCGGCTGGACAGGACACTGCATGTCCTGCAGGGACAGTCTGGAGGACAATCATTCTCTCTACGGAGGTCCTTTGTTTATGGATTGATAACCATAGGATACATTAGTTTTTAATTAGTTTTTAATAAACTGTTCAGTAAAATGTCAGTCAAAAAATACATTATAAAAGTATCATATTATATATTTTTTAAACAGTTATACTGACATCGTTTGTTTCACCTAATTTGCTTAATTCATGCCACAGTTGTTTTTTTTTATGAAAATTTTTAGATATAAAATTGATCACAAACGTTTATTTTGATAAATCTTTTTTTTATTTCTCCACAATCTCAATCTTTTTTCAAAATTTCAGTATATACATACATACCAAACAATTATCCATATCAATAAACCCACATCATTATAATTAAATAATATCAGTTCATTTGTCTGCAGTGATCAAAAGCAAAAAACAGTATTTATTTGCTCCACAAGCCAAACCTGAAATAATCTTACTTCACACTGTGTCACACTATAACAATCGCAGAACTTTCTGATTTAGTGGCAAATTCATATTAATTTGTATTATATCATTTGTACATTTAAATACAGTTAGCTCATACTAAAATGTACGAATGAAATCATACAAATTAATATGCATTAGCCACTAAATCAAAAGGTTACAATATCTGGGTTAGGGTTAGGGCTGGGGTTATTAACCCTAACCCTCCTTTTAAAAATGTTATGTTTTCATGGAAATAAACTCATATTAATGTTTACGAATTAGCCACTTTTTCTGACAATACATAAAATATTTGACATTGTGTTGGAAATAATGTATGAAAATATTACGTTTATAAAATTCTGAAGCCTTGCCAACAAAATGGAAACCTGTTCACAAAGATTGTATGACTTTTTGCTTAAACAGAACTATGATAAAATACTGCAGTTTTTGTAGGTTTAAATTGGACATTTTGCTATTTTTCATTTTAATAATTTCAATAAATATACACTTTTTTTGCAACACAGTCAAATTGATCACAAAAGAATAAATTAATAAAATTAAATAAATAAATAAAAACACACGTTCAAAAGAAAAAAAATAACCTTTAATGTCATTTAGTATGCTCCGGACATTGTTTTAATCCTGATTACTGTTTTTCTCCTGCGAACTGAGCTGTAATTCTGTTAAGAGCGAAATAATGATGAAACACGTTTTCAGGAGCAGAAGCTTATTCCCGCATGAATGCTGGAGCTCAGTCTCGGTCAAGGTTTTAAACCAGATTACATCCATTTAATATTGCGAACCACCAACTTTAATTATCTTGTGGCCGTTCCTTTCAAAGACATAGAAATGCCTTTTTGTACAAGGATGACGCATGACGATTTTTTACATCTTTTCATCTGCGACTTGATTTCTTCTCAGTAAGAACATGAATTAAGAAGAAAGCGGCACATTAGGAACATTGGTGGAGGAAATGGTTCTTGTGCTAGTTCAGTTTCATATGAAAGCATCTCTGACATCCTTCTGCCTGTGTTTTAAAAGCTGTCAAAATAAAGATGCAAATCAATAAACCAGCAATACCTAATTTATGGTATTCAGGGCGCAGCATGTGGCACTGTGTTCATTTAAATCAGAGGAAAGAGTGACTCAGAAATGATTCATGAGTAATTTTTAAGGTGTGAATACTTGATCAGGCCTTGCAGGATTGGTCTTGGTGTCCTACAATATTCTGTCTGTTCATAATATATCAGCAATGATGCTCCTTTATGTCTGCAGCTGGTGTTATGCTTGTTCCGGAGAGGAGAACAGAGGATGGATTTGAGCTACACTTTGGGCTAAACTACCTGGGCCATTTCCTGTTGACCAACCTGTTGCTGGGTGCGCTGAGGAAGTCGGGCAAACCTGGCAAATGTTCCCGGATAGTTATTATGTCTTCAGCTACCCACTATGGAGGGAGATTAACTCTGGATGACTTGCAGCGAAGGTTAGAAGCTTTTATTGTTTGAATTATAATTGAGAGTCTTTTCTTGCCTCAAGCCTTTTTTTAATAAATGAAAAGGATGAGGTGAATCTTGAAGACAAAGACTTAAAATTCACAAATGAAGTGTCGAGGCCGCTGCTGAATATATAGAGTTAAAAGTTGTCCAGCTGTGCGTGTTCTGCGCTTGCGGTCAGATTTTTCAGTGTAGTTTTTTTTTTTGTGACTCATTATAGAAAAATCATACACAATATATTACGTAGGGCCTCACGGTGGCGCAGTGGGTAGCACAATCGCCTCACAGCAAGAAGGTCGCTGGTTCGAGCCTCGGCTGAGTCAGATGGCATTTCTGTGTGGAGTTTGCATGTTCTCCCCGTGTTGGCGTGGGTTTCCTCCGGGTGCTCCGGTTTCCCCCACAAGTCCAAAGACATGCGCTATAGGTGAATTGGGTAAGCTAAATTGTCAGTAGTGAATGAGTGTGAATGGGTGTGTATGGATGTTTCCCAGAGATGGGTTGTGGCTGGAAGGGCATCCGCTGCGTAAAACATATGCTGGATAAGTTGGCGGTTCATTCCGCTGTGGCGACCCCAGATTAATAAAGGGACTAAGCCGAAAAGTGAATGAATGAATGAATGAATGAATATATTACGTGTGCAAAATGAAAACTCTATTATGAAATGTGTTTTTTGAATCATCAAAATTACTTGCTGTTAAATACAAGTAGGTTAATATTCTGTATAAGCAGTGGTTTTCAACATTTTTGATTTCGAGGCCCTCCATTTTCCACAACAATAGCAAATTGTTCTAGTGGTTTGTGATTCATTGGAAAGCAGTTCAGGATAGAAACAAATATATAATAGTTTTTACTCACATTTTCTACCAAACAAAATGTGTCTTATAATTATTTGTAAGATTGTATTTGTTTAAATGACTTTTTAAAGTTTGGTTTCCTCTTGTATCGGTCAAAGGTGAGACATCCTACGCATGTTAAACACAAGTAAAGTGTCTGCTTCAGATTTCAAATAATTGAGAACAAAATGTAAAAATATGGGTCCTAATATGTATTATTTATATTTAATATGCATATATATTTTTTTATTAAACAGTTAAAACTTAATTACAATTTAATTTATTTTATATTTTTAATTTCGACCCATACATTTTTTTAAGACAGTAGGAACACTGTTTTTTCTACCGAAAAAAACCCGTTTTTTTTTAAAAAGAAGATTTAACTTTAACATCCCACAGTATGTGGGTAGCACGTTCGCCTCACAGCAAGAAGGTCGCTGGTTCGAGCCTCGGCTGGGTCAGTTGGCATTTCTGTGTGGAGTTTGCATGTTCTCCCCGTGTTCGCGTGGGTTTCCTCCGGGTGCTCCGGTTTCCCCCACAAGTCCAAAGACATGCACTATAGGTGAATTGGGTAAGCTAAAATTGTCCGTAGTGTATGTGTGTGAATGAGTGTGTATGAATGTTTCCCAGTGATGGGTTGCAGCTGGAAGGGCATCCGCTGCGTAAAACATATGCTGGATAAGTTGGCGGTTCATCCCGCTGTGGCGACCCCAGATTAATAAAGGGACTAAGCCGAAAAGAAAATGAATGAATGAATGAATCCCACAGTATGGACACCTGTTGCCAGCTCTCTCTCTCTCTCGCTCTCTCTCGCTCTCTCTCTCTCTCTCTCTCTCTCTCTCTCTCTCTCTCTTTCTCTTTCAATTCAATTCAATAATTGCTTTATTGGCATGACAAATGTTACAAATGTATTGCCAAAGCATAATATAAAGTTTACATTAAAAATAAAAGAACACACATATATAATAAAAACCCCACAGTAAACACAGTAAATAGTAGTAGTACAAAAACAAAAAGATATCTACATACAGTAATTAAGTAAAAATATATAATATATCACATTATTATTATTCAATATATCATATTATTCATTTATATCATATTATTCATTTATATATCAATAAAAAAAAAAAATAGATCTGAATACACTGTACATTTAACAATCAACATTTTAGGATAAAACGGTAATAAAAACAAAAATAATCAGTATATTTACCATGATTCATTTATAATAATCTAGATGTGTGTGTGTGTGTGTGTGTGTGTGTGCGCGTGTGTGCGTGTGTGCGTGCGTGTGTGTATGAAAGCGCATCACTGATGTTTTTATTGGTCTCCTCTCTCTTTTTGTGACATGCATTAATGTACTGTGCAGCTAGAAGGATACAGTCAGTTTTTTCCCCTAGTAAATATTGCAGTTGTGTTTTATTGTCTTCCTCAGTGAATTGAGGGTAAATGCTCTGGAGTTTGGGGTAGAATGTTTCTCTGATGTGCTGATAGTTTGTGCAGCGGGTGAGGAAGTGTTCCTCCATCTCCACCTCTGCCTGGGCATAGTGTGGGCAGATGCGGCTCTCTCTGGGTTGCCAGTTCTGTCTGTATCGGCCCGTCTCTACAGTCAGACTGTGAGCACTCAGCCTGTATTTGGTCAGTGTTGCTCTTAATTTACTATCCTTTAATGCACTCAGATATGTTGCTGTCGTATAATCTCTATTTAAGTCTAAATAACATTTAAGTTTACTTTGTTTTCATGCTGCTTCATTCCAGTTAATCAGATCCTTTTTGTGCATTTATCATTTGATTGGGCTTAATTCTGTGGATGTCCGTGTCCTGATGCTGCCTGCTGTTAGTCATATTTGCTATGTTGGTTTGTGTTTGTAGTTTCAGGACCATCTGAATCAGGGGGCTTTTTTCAATGTCTATTTCTTGGTTTTTGAGGGCTTTAAAATTATAAGACTTGGGGTCACTCATTTTTATGTGTTTCCAAAATTTGACGGCCCGTTTCTCAATGCGCATGAGTAGAGGATACTGGCCAAATTTTGCCCTGCATGCATTGCTGGGTGTGTTCCTCTGTACCCTGAGGATACTCCTACAGAACTCTGCATGTAGGCTTTCAATTGGATTTTTATCCCATTTATCAAACTCATGACTGAGGAGAGGACCCCACACTTCATTCCCATATAGCACTATAGGTTCAATCACTGACTGGAAAATTTTGAGCCAGATTCCAACTGGATGTTGATTTTTTAATGGCGTAAAAGGCCCTTCTTGCTTTCTCTTTCAGTTCATTCACAGCCAAATTTAGCCTTCCATTAGCACTTATTTTCAACCCAAGGTATGTGTAGCTTGTGGCAGGTTCAATTTTTGTCATACCAAGGGTGAAGCTGTGTTTCTTTCCCTGACATCTGGGTTTTTTTCTGGAATATTAGGGTTTTGGTTTTCTTTGGGTTAACGGTCAGGGCCCAGGTCTGACAGAAGCTGTGCAGGATATCCAGCTGCTGCTGTAGACCCTCTTCTGTTGGCGACAGCAGCACCAGATCATCTGCAAACAGCAGGAACTTCACACTGGAGTCGTATAGTGTGAGACCCGGCATATCTGCTTGCTCTAGAAGCATTGCTAATTGATTGATGTAAATATTGAAGAGGGTCGGTGACAGTGCACAGCCCTGTCTCACACTCCGTCCCTGAGTGAAGAATTCTGTTCTCTTATTTCCAATTTTAATTGCGCACTGATTGTTGGAATACATTGTTCTTATAATGTTGTATGTTTTACCGACAATTCCTAAATCTAGAAGTTTAGACAGCAGACCTTCATTCCAAATTGAATCAAACGCTTTCTGAAAATCTACAAAGCAAGCAAATATTTTGTTTTTGTTTTGATTGACGTATTTGTCAATCAGAGTCTGAAGGGTGAAGATATGGTCTGATGTTCTATAATTTGGCAGAAATCTAATCTGACTTTTGCTGAGGATTCTGTAAGGAAGCCTATGAGTCTGGTGTTGATGATGCTGCAGAACAGCTTCCCCAGATTACTGCTCACACAGATGCCTCTGTAATTGTTAGGGTCTGATTTGTCTCCACTTTTAAATATGGGCGTTATTGATCCTTTATTCCATGTCAGGAAAATGACCAACACTCAGAACCAAATTGAACAGTTTCATTATAGCCAATTGGAATTTGTGATTTATGTTTTTAATCATTTCATTAAGGATACCGTCTGGACCACTTGCCTTTTTTGTTGGTAGGACTTGTATTTTATCTGTTAGCTCTTTTTCTGTGATTGGGTAGTCTAACGAATTTTGGTATTTGCTAAATATCTGCTCTGTATGGGTTAACTTATTATAAATAAGCGATTGTTCCGTACTCATGTTTATTTTACTAAACAGTTTCTCAAAGTGTTTTTTCCAGGTGTCTCCATTTTGTATTGTTAGCTGTTCACGTTTCTTTTTATTAAGGAGGTTCCAGTTGTCCCAGAAATTACTTGAATCCACAAGTTTCTTTAATTGTTTTGAGCTGTTTTTGGATGTACTCTTCTTTCTTTTTTCTGATTGTGTTTTTATATTTTTTAACCTTCTCGCAGTACTGAAGACGTAAATCTGTATTCTCTGGTTGTCTGTGTTTTTGATTTGCTAGTTGTCTTAAGTTTTTCCTTATTGTTTTACAATTGTTCAAAAGTTTTCTTAGTAGTTTTAATATTAGATATCGTTGCCAAATAATCAAATATGTAATTTATGTTTTCTACAGCTAGATTAACACCATCTCTATTATGAGGATAACTATTTTTCATAAATTCATCCAAAAGTAAACCTATTTGGGGGTCTTCAATTGCGTTCCTGTATTTTTCAGAGCTGTCTTTTACCCATCTATAATTATTTATAATGTTATACAATTTACTGGATTGTGAAAATATATTAGTATTCTTGTTCCTTTTTATATAAAGTGTAATTTGGTTGTGATCTGATAGAGGTGTTAGTGGTTTAACAGTGAATGCACTGAAAGAGAACAGATCTAAATCTGTAATCATGTAGTCAACTGTTGAGCTACCGAGAAATGAGCTGTAGGTGTGTCTCCCCAGAGAGTCTCCTCTCACCCTGCCATTGACCAGATACAGACCGAGGCTTCGACAGAGCTCAAGTAGGAGCTTTCCGTTCTTATTTATTTGGGCATCAGAGTTATTCCTAGAGACATTTACACTGTTTTGTTGATAACTCTGTCCAAATATGTACTTATTCCCACTGTCTGTGGTACAGTCAGTTAAGGACCCTGTTCTAGCGTTGAGATCTCCACACAGCAGCACACTTCCCTGGGCCTGGAAGTGGATTATTTAAGTCTGGATGGTCTCAAAGATGTTTTCATTATAGTATGTATAGTATGTATATTAATGTAAGGAGCACATAATAATATGTCCTTTTTCGTTTGACTGAGCTGATTGTCTATTTTGAGCCAGATATGAGATTCTTCTTTTTTAATTAATTTGATGTATTTATCGATTTCGAGTTTGTGCCAGATTATTGTGCCCCCCGAATCTCTACCATGTTTAATTTTTTCATGTTTTTTAGATGAAATACATATTTCACGGTATCCTGGGGGACAAAGAGTGACCTCATCAGTTCTGCGCCATGTTTCCTGAAGTATTATAATGTCTATGTCTGAAATGCTTTTCTTAAAATCCAAGGTGTTGACTTTACACCCAAGACTGGATGAGTTAACACCCTGAATGTTCCACAGTGAGCTTGTCAGAGGTTTCATTTGGTCAACAAACAATTTTAACATTCCTCTAGATTAAAACCCATCCATATAAACCTTAAAATACCTAAATATCATATACAGTCATTTATATTATCAAGATTATCTAGAGTACAAGCAATTTTGAGCATTTTACTCACAACTATTCCATCAGTCGTGAGCAGATTAAATTGAGCATGTGTTTGATCTCTCTCAGACTGGTGCTATGTGTGTCCACTGGCTGTTTCAGTGCTGCAGCGTAGCTCAGTTTTCCCTGTTCTTGTCTGTGACTGTTGGGCTGTAAAGCTGGCGTCTGCTTTGTCCAGGTGTTGTTACCCATCACTGGGGATCCTCTGAGTCCAAGCTGTTTCCTCTGCTGGTGGTGTGGTGGTACTACAAGATCCTGCCGTTGTTGTGGTGGTGTGGGGCTGGCTGAGGGTATGGAGGCTGAGGGCATGGGTACTGAGGGTGTAGGTATGCTGGCATTTGGTGTGGGTGCTGAGGGCGTGGGTGCACTGGCACAGGGCATGGATGCTGAGGGTGTGGGTACACTGGCACAGGGCGTGGATGCTGATGGTCTGCTGGCACAGGACGTGGGTGCACTGGCACAGGGCGTGGATGCTGAGGGTGTGGGTGCGCTGGCACAAGGCGTGGATGCTGATGATCTCTCTCTCTCTGTCTCTGTCTCTGTCTCTCTCTCTGTGTCTCTGTCTCTGTCTTTTTTTCTCTAGCAACAAATCTGGGCCTCCATCTCAGTCGTTTGAAGTAGGTTGTTGGTGTGTTACTATGTTTATGTTCCACTGCAGTCAATTTTGTCCCATCACAGTTTAACTTTGTTCATTTCTCCAGAGTTTACAGCATCTCTTTCACAGTTAATGCTTCAAACTTGCATGCTTCAAGTTATATCAGTTTAAAGATTCAAAAGCAAGACGCAGGAGAAACTCAATACTTGCGCTCATGCACGTTTCTCTCTCAGCTCACAAATGCTTTTTTAATTCAACATGTTCTTGTTCTGCAAAATATAGGCTGAAAGCATGTTACATAATGTCAGAATACTCAAATTTTAACAATTGGCAGTGTCTGAGTCTAAAGTGAAAGTACACATTGCTGGCAGATTTGTTTTAATGACACCAGCCAAAATTAACGCGCTGTGGTCATTACCATTAATCAACAACAAAAGACAACAACAAAATTAAAACTTAGGACTGAAATTAGAATACATTGAGAATAACTTTTTTTAAGTAAGAGGAATTATAAGGAAATGTATTTTATGCTGATGTATGGCATTTATAAATGGTATTTAAGTGTGACAATAGGGGATTTGTTTTTTTACAACATAAACCGAATCAAACCAAAAACCACAAAACTATACAAACTGAACCAACAATCTTGTTTGAACCCTCCCACCCCTAATACATGTTAAACTAATATTAAATAATGGCAGCCTCCATATTTCTATATAAATGTGGATTTCTTAAACAATGTAAACATTCTGTTGGCTTTCTGCTTTATTTATCATGGAGAGACATTATTTATGTTGTATTAAGATATTCACAGATTTTTTTTTATTAACAGACAGATATTCTTTATTTGAAAAATAAATAAATTCCACATTGTTTTGGACTATGGGGATTGCCAAAATGTTTGGTGATGTCAAACCGATGCACCCCTACTTGCACTGTATGGGTGGTTCTCCATATTCTTCCTCGTTCCCTTAAAATTACAAGCAAACAAGTAAAATAATCTGCCAATGAAGTAAGCGAAAACAAGATTATTTTACTTACCCAATTGACAGATTATTTAGCTTTTTTAAGGAAAACCCCACTTGATTTTGACATTATTTCTGAAAGCAACACAATATTTTTTACTTGTCTAAAAAAAGTCAGAATTAAGAATTTGTTTTAAAGAACTGTTACATATTCCATTATATTATTTTTTTTTAGATTTTGAAGTTTTAGACTTTCAACAGAGGAACAGAAATCTCTCAGCTTTTGTAAAAAGCATCTTCATTTGTGTTCATAAGATGAATAAATTCTCAATCAGTTAGAACACCATGAGGGTGAATAAATGATGGCTGCATTTTCATTTAGCATTAGCAATGAACTAGCCCATAAATATTGGCGCATCTCTAATATTTTATTTATTAAAAGCAAGAACATTTCCCTGTCTCAAATTAAACAGACCTTAATACATATTTTCCGTCCTGTTTACACCTGCTTTACTCCTCAATATATTGCTCCTATTGTAACCTATTTTTTTTCTCTCACGTCCATTTCAGTCTTCAGTCCTCAACCGTTACTGCAGTCATGCACTGCAGAGGCTTGCTATGGCTCAAGGACACAGTCGCTATAACATGCAGCGTGATTCAGAGCTCCATGTGTGTATTGATTGACTGAATGCTGCAAAGCCTCCTGGGAGGCAGAATGGGCCGGTTATGAGAGTTACAATAAATACTGACAAACAACAAATCTAATACAGCAAACAAGGAGCCCGCCTGCGACTGCTGATGGCTTCTTGTCACGCTGTATGTTAAGTGTGTGTGTGTATATAGGGGGGCTTCATGCTGTGGTTTGGCACAGAAGATTCCTAATAAATATGTCCTTCAAGGTGAGAGAGAGAGAGAGAGAGAGAGGGGTGGGCGCAAAGACATCTGCTGGTATAAATAACGGATAAATGAGTCAGCTGAAAGATTAGACATGGATTCTTCATTCTAGGGCATTCTAGGACTTCCAGAGTTGCATAGAAATGCAAGATTTTGAGTAGATTTCCTCTTTGTTATTGGAAGGGTCACTGTCTCCTTTAGATGCCTCTCGGCTCATTTGATGCTGAGATGACATATACTGAAGCAGTTTGAAATTACAATGTTGTTAAAGCATATTCTTTTGAAAGTTAAATGTTAATATTTACCTTATTCTGTCATGTGAGAGTGGACGCAGTCAGTGGAACCTTATTGGCTCAAGTCTTATTGACTTCCATTGATTTTTAGCTTTAAAAGCAGCTTGTTATGCTGCTTGATATTGCAAACTGGCATTTTCTTATTATATTATTTTAAATTTCATGCATTACCATAAACCGTTGACCATTCATAGTCATTTCTCCTATAGGCTAATGAATCAGAAGACCTAAAACAATAGCAGAAAAAAGTGCTCTTTTACATTGCAGAATAAGGACAGTACAGTATGTGAGAGAGTTTGTATGTTTTAAATGGTAACATGTTCCTTTTCTTCTTCTTTTTCTTCTTCTTGTTCTTTATCTGAGTTTTTTAAGATCTACCTTTTCAGGGACTGCGTGTGGAAAATAGCAACTTTGCTAAAGCTCGGCACAAAACATATTTTTGTTTCGAGGTCAATTTATTGTCGTGCATGTGCCTGTCAAAATAAATAATTTCAAATGATCATATGCAAAAAATTAAGACACTCTATGAAATTCTCATTTTTCCAGATAAGGACATAATCATTATCTGATGTTTTGCAGGAATTTGTAAAACGAAACTTCAGATAAATAAGAACATATATCATTAACACACACACAAAAAAATCTGAAACTGCTAATCAAATGCCTGAACTGAACATCAACAGAAGTTTTAGATTTGAGCCTCTAGGTGTGTGTTGACACAATGCCTGTCTGACAGCTAAAGCTTAGCCAAAATTGGGTCATGCAACAAAACAATGATCCCAAGCACAACAGCAAATCTAACATGAAACAGCTGGAAAAGTAACCATCGTAAATTGTGAAAAGGTGTTGCAATCAATGTCCTAATTTCATCCTGACAAATGCAAATTACATTCTGATTCGAAAAACCATGAAATTCAATAGTGTGTTCTAACTTTTTCACATGGTTGTACACATTAACAAAAATTAAAACTGTAACATGTTTGCAGTCAAGTATTTCTCATTTCAAGTGAACAAGTAATTCAGGTAAAGAGTAAATAATAATACACTAAAAAATGTAAAAATATACGTTCTGCTAATTAAAATGTGATCATGGTTGATTTAATATTTACTGCACACATCACCAAGCACACTGAAGTCAAGTTGAGCTTTATTGTCATTCCACTACATACATGTGTGGACAAACAGAGAAACTAAAAAGGAATATTGGGTAGGGGGCGGGGCTTTCTTTTTGTGCATCATTCCCTCATAGCAAACTCACAGTAAGAGGGGTGTGGTTAAGAATATTGTGGCTAAAACCAGCAAACTGACGTCAACATAGAAGGACTGCCACTCCAAATGCGAAAAACAAATGTTCAGAGTTTCATTGAAGATTACTTTTTTTTTCAGAGGATTAGCTTGCACATATTGTTCACCTAAAGGTTAACAATGTGCACTAGCAAAATACATATACTGTATGTCTGTGTGAAATCAAAATGTGCAATGTTAATTTTGATTTCACACAGACTTGATTGATGATTTGTGGACAGAGTTGGGTGTAACACGTTCCTTAGTCATCTAATTACATTTTTGGGGAACGCAGTAATGCATTACATTTTGAATTTGTGTAATTTGATTACAGTTACTAAAGTCAATGTAATTGCGTTACTTACGTTACAAATATATTTTTTAGAAAAAAATGCTTCTTTTAAATCACGTTTTCTGCTGCAACGTCAGTTAATGAGCATGCGCTTTTACATTGCTGGAGAACGCGAGTTGGCTGCTGTCGAGAGTGGTTGCTTCTTCAAGTGGAAATACAGACGATACTTTGATTTTATTAAGTGTAAAAGCATAAATATTGCTGTGAAATGCAGTCTATGTCCACTCTCTAAAGAACTTTCGACTGCTTTTAACTCGACCAGAAACTTGTTCAAGCACTTGAACAGAAAGCATTCTAGGACAATATTCGTCACCAAGGAGGACACCGCGGCGCCCAAAAACACGGCGGTCCAACTTAGCCTAAACAGGCTAAATTGGATTTTTGTGCAGGATCGGGAGTGAATGTATCTTCTGAATGTGAAGAGAAATGTAGCTGCTTATGGGCCGTTTACATATCGTATCTTTTGCGCGAGCAAGTTCGTTAATTCCAATCGAGGCGCGCGTCTTGCGCGCATATTGGGAGCGCATACTGCGCACGCTCGCATTTAACTTGCTCACACAGTTGAATACCGCGAGTCACGCGATAAGAACTGACCGGTCAGCTTCATATTTGGTATGGAATATACACATTTCGGTAGACTAATTACCTCAGACAAACACAGAACACCCAAACACTGCAGTGCTTTTTCATACTCTGGATGTCAGTGATCTTCATGTCTTCTTTTGTGTAAAAAAAAATGATAAACAGGTATGGAACAAGTGAATGATGAGATAATTTGAAGTTTTTAAGTCTTTTGAATATGTCAAGCTGCTGTGATCAACCCATTGTAATGTTTCTTAGTGAATATTACATTACTGAAAGAGCTGCAGTTTTTTTTGTATTTTTATAGGTATATTTTATGTGTTTTAAAAGTAACTTTAAAGTAAAGTATTACTTTTAACATTAAGTAATTAGTAATGTAAGCAGATTACATTTTTCCAGTGGTAATCAGTAATTTGTAATTTATTACTTTTTTAAAGTAACTTACCCAACACTGTTTGTGGAGTACTTATTAGTTTATAACAGAGTGTCTGGTGCATCTAGAGAGAAGAGTGTTTATACAGGTAGTTGTTAGCGAACACAAACAGCATATTATTGTCATTGACACCAGAATAGCTTCATTTATTGTCTTTCTTTTCTCCCATGTTGTCTCTGTTCCTCAGGTTATGCTATAGTTCCCATGCTGCATATGCTCAGAGTAAACTGGCCCTGCTGCTGCTCTCCTACCACCTGCAGGAGCAGTTGCTGGTCCGAGGAGACCCCGTGACGGTGAATGCGGTGGACCCCGGCATGGTGGACACGGCCCTGTATGACAATCTGTGCAGTCCAGCCCAGGTGGCCAAGAAGCCTTTTGCTAAACTGCTCTTCAGGGTAAGGCAAATCATATCGACCTCTATAAACTTCATTAGTCAGATTTACTGGAGGATAATAATTGCCTGGACATATTTGCGATGTCTTGTTTCATTTAAATAACTTGTCAAACTTTGGAAAGTCAGTCAAGCTAGGTCTGAGTCACCGGCTTGATGCTTTATTCAGACGTCTGTCTCTGCGTGCTTGGCAGAAAGTTCTTGAGGTAGGCTTCAGGTTCACTGAGTGTATTGGTTACATTTTTGTATAATTTTATTTTTGGCTCTTTTTTTTACCATTTTTATTGTTAAGGACAGGAAACAAGAAGGGATTAGAATAAGACTAGGCTAGACACTGAAGTAAATGTGCTGCTTTTATTTGATTGAAGTAAAAAAATTTAAAAATTGATTTCAATTAACAGTTATTATTTTTATATTAGGGAAAGTATACATTGAATAAATAAATAAAGGAAAAAATATGTATATATACCCTAAAAAAATAAATAAAACCACTAGAAAATAAAATAGTTATAGTAATAATCAATAGTTCTAGTCAACATTAATTTAGCATTTTGATGACAATTCATACATATGTACATACTGTGGCAGACCTGCCAGTGTGGCTTCAGCGTCGCCATGGAAACAACTCCCTCACCGTAATCACCGCTCCTCACATGCTGATCAGGGACAGCTGCTTCTCGTTGGAAAGGGAGTATTTAACAGACGCCGTCGTGGAAGACGGCGAGCATGATGACAGCAGGAAACCCGCTGAGTTCTCTCCTTCCACTGGGCACCCTGATCGGCACTTCACCCCACACCATCACCGGACCCTTGGACACTGAATTCACCGCCCTGCACATCCCAGCGCACGTATGCTTTGCTCCACTCCCTCAATAAACACCCCTACGGGGATTTCCACTGCCTCTCTGTGTCCGTGTGATCTCTCACCTCGTTACACTGGTGGAGAATGCGGAGCTATTGAGGGGTCACACGTGACACAGGTAACTAACATCTGGTGTGTTTTTCCCGGTAGGGTCCCGCTCTCTCTCCCACCGCTTACCACCAGCACCTGGGGCTGAAGATGGACGTCATTCGCTGCCAGCTTGAGGAACTGGACCGCCACCAGCTCCGGCTCATGGAGCGTGTCGCTGGGAGTGAAGAGAAAATGCAGGCGGTCGAAACCCCCCGAGAGTTTTCGGCCTTTCCAAGCCGAAATGGAGAGTGCGTGACGCACCACTTCCAGCAGTGGGCTCTGGACGAGCGCGCCTCAGCCAAAGACCAGGCCAAAGCTCTAATGGATCTAGCCTGCCTTTGGCTGCATGAAGACCATCCGTCAGCCGCCCAGGTAGTTGAAAGGCTGGTGATCGACCGCCTGCTGTAGGCGTTGCCCTCCCAGTGACGACGACACGTCCTGCGCCGCAACTCTGCCACCTGACCGAAGCTGATGGAATGCATCAAGCTGGCGGAAGCATCGGCGCCCCAGGATGCTAGAGAGAGAGCGGATGAACCCCAGAAATGGCGACCTGCGAAGGGCACCACGTGTCCAGTACACAGACCCGCGGCCCCCTCTCCACCGGACGCGAAGTCGTCTGCACCATCTGGGGACCGGGTATGCTTCTTCACCCAGTCCGCTCCCCAACCCCCCGTGAGACGAACAGTCCCGGTACCCCGGATTCTGAGAAGGCACCGGACGACACGCGACGGGGGCCGCCAGCAAGACCCGCCCACCACCGCGAGAAACAGGAAGGGTGAGAGTCGCGTCTCCCCTCCCTCAGACACTCCGCTGCAGGTCACGGCCGGAGGTTCCCTACACCGAGAGCAGCGAGAAGTGCTGGTCCAGAGTCCGCCTGGTGGACCAGGAGGTCCGTCAGCCTGCGCCTCACCCAGCCCGTCGTCAAGGAAGGTCTGTTGTACTGGATCGCTCGGTGGCGGGGGGAGGAAACACACCGGCTAGTGGTACCGCGCTCCACGATCCCGGAGCTGATGACGGCCGTGCACATAACCCCGCGCGGACATCGCGGGGTAACGGCCACCCTCAGAGAGCTCCAAAAGCGGTACTACTGGCCAGGACCGGAAGCGGAGGTACATCGACACTGTCAGCAGTGTTCGGACTGCCCACGTACCTCCCCTCAACATCCTCCCAAACCACCAGTGCCGCCACCCATCATCTGGGTGCCCTTCAGCCGCACTGGTAGGTGAACAGTGAGAGAAGAGAAGTTTTTCTTTCCCCCCCTCTCACACCCCTGTGTTCTCCCTCTTGTGCCAACAGCTATCGGCAGAGGACCAGGTCGACGCTTAGGGGGGGAAATGTGGCAGACCTGCCAGTGTGGCTTCAGCATCACAATGGAAACGACTCCCTCACCATAATCACCGCTCCTTACGTGCTGATCAGAGACAGCTTCTGCTCGTTGGAAGGGGAGTATTTAACAGATGCCGTTGTGGAAGACGGCGAGCATGATGACAGCAGGAAACCCGCTGAGTTCTCTCCTTCCACTGGGCACCCTGATCGGCACTTCACCCCACACCATCACCGGATCCTTGGACACTGAATTTACCGCCCTGCACATCCCAGCGCACTTATGCTTTGCTCCACTCCCTCAATAAATACCCCTACGGGGATTTCCACTGCCTCTCTGTGTCCGTGTGATCTATCACCTCGTTACAATACATACATACACAGTCAAGCCCAAAATTTTTCATACCCCATGGGTATGAATAATTTTGGGCTTGACTGTATATATACATATGAGCAATATTTGCAAAAGATGCATTTATTTAGGATTATAACAAAATGGAGTAAATCTAAATGAAAATTTCAGTCGATATGAAAAGGCGATATCTAAACCGCATAATTCATTATTTTAATTGTATAAATTAACTGCCTAATAGCCTAAAAACGTTTATAAATACATTGTGAAAGAACAACTGTGTTTTGAAAACTATATCTACTTATGTTTTCATTGTAGTTCATTTATTTTTGTTATATTAATTTTTATTTATTTTGTAGACGTACAGTTCAAGTCAGAATTATTAGCCCCCCTTTTAATTTTGTTTTCTTTTTTAAATATTTCCCAAATTATGTTTAACAGAGCAAGGACATTTTCACAGTATGTCTGATAATATTATTTCTTCTGGAGAAAGTCATATTTGTTTTATTTCAGCTAGAATAAAAGCAGTTTAAAAATGTTTTAAAAACCATTTTAAGGTCAATATTATTATCCCCTTTAAGCTATATGTTTTTTCGATAGTCTACAGAACAAACCATCATTATACAATGACTTGCCTAATTACCCTATCCTGCTGTCAGGTGTCTGTTCTGTGTTGTGATCATGTGCTCCTTTGTTCTGTTTCCCACCGTTTCCTAATGTTCTTTAGTTTCACCTGTGTTCCTCTCCTGTGTGTTATCAGTTTCATTAGCCCATGTGTATTTATACCCCTTAGTTTGTTTCCTTCATTGTCTGGTATTGTACATCATTCCTTGTGTCGTCACCCCATGATCGTTATTCCTATTAATTGTCTTCCTACGTGTGATTCCTGTGTTCCAGTTGTGTGGTACTGTTTGTAATAAATCTACTTGTTTTTGAAAAACTCCTGCGATCCTGTGCCTTTCTGAGAGACCAGGCGTGACAGAATACCGGACCAAAAAACAGTTTGCAGCGTATTTTCCCCCGTTTTTCTTTTTATAGTCTTTTTGCCCCAGTGTTTTCTTTTCCCATGGACCCCATCTACAGCCCTGAATTTCTTCCCCTCCTGCTGGAGCAGGAGGAAAGCAGCCTCGAGGACCATACAAGACAGGTACTTGTTTGTAGCGAATATCACCAGCTATCTGGACGACGTGCGAACATGGTCCTCGGGGCATGGTCCCCCCCCCCCCCCCCCCCCTGCAGATGAGCAACCGCTGGACACTGGGAAGTCAAGTGCAAAGTCTGGAGCAAAGTCAAGCCCCTTCCGCTGTTTCCAGACAACAAAGATGTATCTCTGCGTCAACTGTTCCCAGACAGTTTCTTAGTTCCTGTATTTCCCGATGCCCCAAGCTCCAGAGTCGTGAGTGACTTCCCACCCATCCCACCCTCTCCACTCATACCAATGACTGCAGCCAGTCAACCAGCTTCAGCGCTGCTGCAGTCAGCCAGCCCCTCAGCTCGCCCTCAAGCTCCAGAGGTGGAGCTCGCTTTGAGGTGCTGCCTGCCAGCGTCGCCCTCTGAAGGGTGTCGCCCAGCGTCAGCTCCTCCAGCCTCCGAGCTGCGAACTCCGCCTCGGCCCTTTGACCCTAGGGCTCCGCATTGGCTCACTCCTCCTTCGTCTCCGCCATGGACCGTCAGTCCACCAGCTTTGCCAGGCTCCCTCGTCCCTCCGGCTCCACCTTGGTCAGTCGTCGCCCTTCCTACACATCTTGACTCTACTCCTCTGGCTGCGCCTCGTCGCTCCGTTCTGCCAGCTACGTTGAGCTCCTCCTTCCCTCCAGCTACGCCTTGGTCCTCTGTCTGCTTCACCCTGGCCCTCCGGGACCTCGGCGTCACCTTTGCCCTACGGCTCTCCGTCTCCTCCTTGGGCTCCACCGCCATCAACGGCGTCTCCCTCAGTCGGGCCCCTGGAGTCAGCAGCCACTCCTCCTCCATTGCCCCTCCCTTCCTTGACTCCGCCCTGGGCCGTCCTTCTGGGTCTTCCTGCTCCAGCTCCCTTCCTGGTTCCTCCCTCCTGAAACTCCTCCCTGACGAAGTCCTCCACTTCTCGTTTCCCAGCATCCTTCCTGGTTCCTCCCTCCTAAGACTCTTCCCTGGCCCCCTCCCCTCCCACCCTCCCTTATATTATGTTGAAGGCGCGAGGACACGCCTTCAAAGGGGGGGAGGGGGGGTAATGTCAGGTGTCTGTTCTGTGTTGTGATCATGTGCTCCTTTGTTCTGTTTCCCGCCGTTTCCTAATGTTCATTAGTTTCACCTGTGTTCCTCTCTTGTGTTTTATCAGTTTCATTAGCCCGTGTGTATTTATACCCCTTAGTTTGTTTCCTTTGTTGTCCGGTATTGTACGTCATTCCTTGTGTCGTCACCCCATGATCGTTATCCCTGTGAATTGTCTTCCTACGTGTGAGTCCTGTGTTCCAGTTGTGAGTGTTCTGTTTGTAATAAATCTACGTGTTTTTGATAAACTCCTGCGATCCTGTGCCTTTCTGAGAGATCAGGCGTGACACCTGCCTAGTTAACCTAATTAACCTAGTTAAGCCTTTAAATTGCCCTTTAAGCTGAATACTAGTGTCTTGAAAAATATCTAGCAAAATATTATGTGCTGTCATCATGGCAAAGATAACAGAAATCTGTTATTAGAAATGAGTTATTAAAACTAATGTTTAGAAATGTGTTGAAAAAATCTTTTTTCCATTAAACAGAAATTGGGGGAAAAAATAAACAGGGGGCTGATAATTCAGGGGGCCTAATAATTCTGACCTCAACTGTATATATGTATGCAGTTTTGTATTTTGATTGTTCTACATTAAGTTTAATTTGCATATATACATTTTTGTGTACATAATCCGTGCTGCAATCTAGTGATTTTCCCTTAAGTGTTATAAGGTAAGCTAAAAGGTAAGTTAATATCAACTAAACAAATATATATGTAATAACAATACAGTCAAGTAATAATATAGTCAATAAGTAATAAGTAGTCAAATAATATTACGTAATCAAATAATAGTAGTCAAATAATAATAATAATAATACGGTCAACCCCATTATTATTAGTAGTAGTATTACCTTTGGGATATGAATAATTTCGGGCTTGACTATATAGTGTGTATAGTATATATACTATATATACTCTATTAAATATCAGATTATATATTTTCAGTATTGAGTAATGTTGGTAAATTTCAAAAGCATCACGTCAGATTGTTGTGCTTGTGTTCAACACACTCTTGCTACTGACAAACACTGTTGTGAAAGGTGCCCTGTTGACTGACAACAATTTATGACAAACCCACCTGCCCCAATATGTTGCAGTAAGGCATTGTGACAGTGCAGTGTATCCTGGGAGACAGTGTTTTCACTCTCTCTTTTCTTCTTCCACATCTGTCTCAGCCAATCTTTTGGAATGTTTCCTGAAATCTAAAGGATTGGAGCGGCTGTGTCAGGGTTAACAATAATTGGATTTATCTTGTCTCTTTGCTTCAAATGTGTGTGTGTTTGTGCGCTTGTGTGCAAGCATGCTTGTGTGTATGTGTGAATATGTGTGTGACTGTGTGTGACTGTGTGTGTGTTAATCAGATGTGATTCATCTTTTAAGAATATTTGTTACACCTCTTGGATTTCAGATCTGTAGATGAAATGAAAGCAAAAGTGAAAACATACAAACAATTTTCTGCATCAAAAGAATCAAATGAATAAAACTGCTATTCTTAGTTGTTGTTTTTCCCCTTTGTACATTAGAATGCATCCTTTTTCTCTTCTCTGAGCAAAAATCATGACTCATATATTTTTTACATTTTTTGATTTCCAGATCCACACACAGACAAAATTGTCATTAATTATTTTTTTTTTTAACAATAATTTTTTGATGATATATTTACACTGGAAATACTACAATTGTATAACTACTAGAGTGGTCATTCCAACAAAACAACACAGCGTATTCTATAAATTCATTACCCTAAAAATATATGTTTCTTTTGTAATATAGCCTATAATTGTGTACGAGTTACCTCTTTCATACTTCACTTTTACTTTCATACTTAAATTGAAAATGTTGTTTTGAAAGACAAATCTAAAGTAAAGTTATGTTTTTGCTATCAGAAATTATGTTTTTGTTAGCACTCAGATTGACCTTTATGGCCATTAAGGTAGAAATACAGAGAACTCGTTTGTATTTTGTGGTTTTAATAATAATAATAGTGTTAGAATTAAATATTCACACATTTAGGAAAAGTTAGGGTATTATAGTTTTAAGGTGATTGATATATAGTGACTAGTGTTAAGACTCTTTTAAGGATCACAAATAATTGTAATTTTCAATCTTTATACTTTGCCATCATCCTCCAAATCACAGAATTTCACCCATTTGTCTGCAAGAAGTTGAAAAATATAATGCAAAAAACATATATTTAGGGCGTCATGGTGGTGCAGTGGGTAGCACGATCGCCTCACAGCAAGAAGGTCGCTGGTTCGAGCCTCGGCTGGGTCATTTAGCATTTCTGTGTGGAGTTTGCATGTTCTCCCCGCGTTCGCATGGGTTTCCTCTGGGTGCTCTGGTTTCCCCACAAGTCCAAAGACATGCGCTATAGGTGAATTGGGCAAGCTAAATTGTCCATAGTGTATGTGTGTGAATGGGTGTGTATGGATGCTTCCCAGTGATGGGTTGCATCCACTGCGTAAAACATATGCTGGATAAGTTGGCGGTTCATTCCGCTGTGGCGACCCCAGATTAATAAAGGGACTAAGCCGAAAAGAAAATGAATGAATGAATATATATATTTGAACACCAAAATAAACTGTACAGTATATATGGTATTTTCAGAATGGGAAAATGTGTTTCAGACCTTTGGACTTCACTCTCTTTATGTTCCATCATATGTTATTTGCCACCCATACAATAACCCCCCATCTGTTTGAGCTGTGATGTGTTGCCTCAAAATGACCAAAATTGCTACCATTTATTTATTTATTTATTTTTTTGCTGGCTGTCATCCTCTCTAGCCCATTAAATTCAGCTGAGTTTGAGCAAAGCAGCTTTACAGATGATCAGAATACTAAACAGCAGCACAGGATTGTGTTTCACACTGTCAGGACATTTATATCATTCATTCTTATGAATGAACAAATCTCTTTGGCCATGCTCAATAATAGATAAAGTAAGGTGTAGCCTATGAAAATCGCAACAATGCCTAATGACCTTAGCCTCTTCTCAAGGACAATTGTTGGTAGTATAAAAGATAATTCCACATGTGATCTGTTGAATACAAATGTAATTTCCGTGAAACTCGTACACTTGTTGAGCTGAGGTGTGTTGATATTGATTTATAGTGATCATTATCAGCCCGGCAATATCCTTTTGCTTATTTTTGAGTCAGGTTGAGTCACGGTTCACAGCGTTTCATTATGTATGCGGCACAGGAATTGCTGTAGAAAACCAAGAAATTACAGAGCTCAGCGAGGACAGTGCTCTACGTGTTTAAAAGAAAAGATGACAAATTATGAATGTCTTGAGGCAAAATGTTGTTATGACTAGACAGGTGAAGACTTTCAAAATAGAAAAGCGACCCGCTGTAGAGAACACGATTTTTCGCCACTTGCCGAAAAGAGAAGTGCAATGGGAAGGTTTACGCAAGAGCAGAAAATATATATTTATTTCTATATGTGTAAGATAATGATGTGTTTAAATAGGTTTCTTTTCTTCAAATGGAGCGCTGGCTGTGCAGCGTCTCAACACTGAATGCGTGTAAAATTTCTGAAGTGTATTTTTGGAGCTGTTTGTGTTCAGAGAAAGAGAGCGATAAGACATCTTTCCTGTAAATCAAATGCACTCTTGACAACTGAAGTACGCTTACTTTTAAGCACTTGATTTACATTCACACTGATTGTTTTCCACTTTTTTTCCCCTTTCACCACCTGACAGCTTTTCAGATTGTCAAAACAAAGAAATAGGAATAAAAATGCTTGAATATAAAAGATTAAAGAGATATTTCACCCAAAAATGAAAATGAAAACAGCTGCTCTCCCTCTTGGTTCAAAAGCACAAAAGAACACAAAAGAATATATTCTGAAGAATGTTGAAAACTGGTAGCCATTGACATCCATAGCAGGAAGAAGAATATGGAAGTCAATAGTTGCCAGTTTCCAACGATGTTCAAAATATCTTATTATATATGATATCTCAATTAAAATAGACTTATGTTCATCTTAAGGATATCTATAAGATAGTGTGCTACAAAACAGTGACAATTTACATTTAGAACATATAAACATTCAAAGCTTACAGTTTGTCATTTCCACCTAAATGGATCAACTATTTTTTGACATCACCTCATACTTCAGTTTCTCATTAAATCTTCTGACCAATCAAATTCTTTCTATTATCTGACATGCCCCACCCACTTCAAGATGCTTCTCATTTGCTTTTTATTTGACGTGCTTGATTTCAACCACTCTCACTGGCAGAGCTGTGATAAAAACGTAAAACTATTGGCTATTTTTTTAAATAGGGGAGGGGCTACTATGTCTCGCTCTGTCTTCATGTTTCAGTTGAGATTACGTCAAACATAGAATAAAAAATGCACATTTCAAAGCACTTCACCTGACCTTTAAGGGTGGGTTAAATGACACAAATATTTTGGTTATGTCATATTCTTGTAGAATCACAATGTATTCCATTTTCTCAGAATATTCAACAAAATAATGCTTTATGTACTCATGTGACAGTGTTGGTTTTAGATTATTATTGGAATTGATAACATATATATTACAACATTTATTTTACAAGTCAGTTTTGTTTGTTCATTTATGTTTGTTTTCTTTTTTAGAATAATTGAATAAAGTTTATTCTTAAACTTGAAATCTATTTTAATATGTAGAAATGTATATTTTAAACAATTGATGTGAAGCTGTGGTTATGGCCAGCACAGTAAATGTTAACATAAGGAAGTGTAAATGGCCCACTTTTGTAAAATATGATATGTTTGATAAATTTGGCATCAGTGCAAATCCACTTTACAATATCAAAGAGTTAAAAACAAACAAACAAACAAAAAGTACTGTTGTATTGCTGTCCTTATAAAACCTATTTAAAGTCTTTGATTTTGATGAGTTGAATTGTGTTTGAAGCTATTCCTCTGTATTGACTTTGTGGATTCATGTTAGATATAATGTTGCAAATGGATTTAAAAGCAATAAGTCCTGTGAAGCTGTGGCTTATGCTGATTTTAAAACAACTCCCCTAATCACCGTAAACCACACTAGGGACTTACTTCTTTATAATGAAAGAAACATTGTAATTGGCTAAGCCACATGTAAATTAGTTGTAAAATAGCCAGTTTAAGCAAATATCTAAGAAACCTATTTAAAAAAAAGTATAAACTATGGCTACGTTCACAAGTCAACAACGTTTTTAATTTTTTCTTTTGCGGATTCTAAAAGTTTAATATCCATTCATTCATTTATTCATTTTCTTTTTGGCTTAGTCCCTTTATTAATCAGGGGTCACCACAGCGGAATGAACTGCCAACTTATCCAGCATATGTTTTACGCAGCGGATGCCCTTCCAGCTGCAACCCATAACTGGGAAACGTAACGGTTACTAAAGTAACCCTCGTTCCCCGAGGGGGGGAACGGAAATGCTATGTGGAAACTTCCACTATGGGGATTTCGTCAGAAAGCCAATCATTCTGAAGAGTAATTAAACGGGCCAATGAAATGCCAATGAGTTGGCGGTGTCAGCGTGCACAGCTGGCAGCAATCATAATCAGCTTGTGAATAAGAATGCCCGCTGTGCCACACAACCACACCTTTTCTAGCTGAAGAAGCCGAACTACAGCTGTCAGCTAAGGCGCAATCCCTGTGGCGAAGGAACATAGCATTTCCGTTCCCCCCCTCGTGGAACGAGGGTTACTTTAGTAACCGTTACGTTCCCCAGCGGGAGGGGAACTACAATGCTATGTGGAAACTTCCACTATGGGGAAATCTATGGAAAACGCCACAGTGATTGAACCTTACCACGTCGCTGGTGAGGGGTTTGCCAGGCTCCGGTGTGAGCGCACCATCATCACCAGAGACGCAGCCCACCAACGTGTCCCCTGGCCCTAACTTACCTTACTTACCTGTGAAGCACTTAAAGGCTTATTTATATTTTTTGGGGAGTCGTAAAAAATACACCTAGTTAAGATACTAGGAATTTTAAATTACGACAGTACGTTGGGAAGCGTGCAGTCCCGATAGGGAGGACGCTGCGGAGGCCACCTGCTGCCCAATAGGGAGACCTGGTGGCAGGAAAACATATGGACTAACCCTGAAAGGGAGAGAACACATATGAAGGATGGTTAGCGGGGAGGGAAGACACGGGCCCGCCTAAGAGGAGGAACTACACCGTGGCTGAATGAAGCATATGGGATCGCCAGCGGGGATCGCGCATAGCAGGCACCTATACCCAGAACGCGGGCTGACCAAGTGGGCATGCCAACTACGTAATAGGCCAGGCACCTGACTCCTCCGCTGAGTCAGATGCTGGGGGCCTCGGAGGAACTCTGCAGGGTTCGCCAAATGGGGAACTCAACTGAACAGAGTGAATAAGCGCACGAATCTCTGTGTTTAGAGAGAAAGGCGCAGCAAGCGTGTTTCAACACCGTACTGAATTCCCTCATTCACTGGCGTATCCAGCACACGTGAGGAAAATCAGCCCACTCAAAGATTATAGAATCTTTCCGAATGTATTAGGTGTCGCCCAGCCCGCAGCTCTACAGATGTCTGTTAGAGAGGCGCCGCGTGCTTACGCTCAAGAGAAGGCGATACTCTTAGTCGAGTGCGCTCTCACTCCCGGGGTACGCGGCTTACCCTGGCATAGAAAAGCGAGGGAGATGGCATCCACTATCCAGTGGGCCAACCTCAGAATGGATATGGCACTTCCCGTCTGTCGATCATAACAGAAAAGGAGCTGCTTAGAGTCGTAAGCTCTAATGCGGTCACAAGCGCCGAGCGCGAACAGGACACAGCAACAAAGGGGCTGGGTCTGCCTCCTCCGTGGGCAGCGCTTGCAGGTTCACTACATAGTCTAAAGAAGCGCTGTAGGAACCTCGGGCACATAGGTGGGCCGGGGTCTCAGGAAAACGTGAGAGTGGACCGGCCCGAATTGCTGGCACACTTCGCTGACCGAAAATGCCTCCAGATACCCGACCCTCTTGACCGATGCCAACGCGACCAGCAGAGCTGTCTACCTGGACAGAAAACTTAAAGATACTGAGTCGAGTGGATCGAGCAGACCTCTCCTAAGAGAGATCTCCAAGTGGGTATGAGAGGGGGACAGGATTGAATTAATTAACCAGCGTCTCGCGCCTCTGGGAACTGGATGATGAGGCGATGCTTTCCCAGCGCGCCGCCATCCCCGCGTCCTCAGAGCGGGGATGATCGTAACGCCAACCCCTCAGTGCGAAGGGGACAGCCTTAGCTCAGCCAGCTGAAGGAGGAAAGCATCACACTGATCTGGCATGTCCGGGGTCTTTCTTGGAGAGAAGTACACCACACAGCGAATAGACTCCACTTCAGGGCGTAGGCATGCCTCGTAGAGGATGCTCTAGCCTGAGTGACGGTGTTAACCACCGAACCGGTAAGTCACCTAAGTCCTCCACGCTCCATCTATGGACCTTACACGTGATTCCAGAGATCTGGCCGCGGGTGCCAGATGGTGCCTGTTCCAAAGAAGAAGGAGCTTCTTCAAAGGGATATGCCAGGGAGGGGCCGTCACGAGGAGAGAGCTGAAAACAGATCAGATTGAGCCAGAGGCGCAATAACAGACCTGGTCCTCGTCCTCCCTGATGTAACACAGTATCTGCGAGAAGGCTCACTGGAGAGAAATGCGTATTTACGCACGCCCAGGGGCCAGCTGTGTTAGCCAGCGCGCAGAGCGCACCTATAACAGCTGGACAGCCGGGGGTGGAGTCTCAGTTTTCCCGGGCGTGAACTGCCGTGAGAGCGCATCGGCTGCACAGTTGAGTTCGCCGGGGGAAAAAAATGGCACGCAGCGATTCCGCCGCGAATGACTCCGGAGGAGCAGACAGCGAGCGAGCTGAGACATGCGGCGAGAGCGGATACCCCCTGTGCGGTTGATATACGCCATCGTCGCCGTGCTGTCCGTCCTGACCAGCACGTGTTTCCCCTCTAGCACCGGTAAAAACAGTGCAGCGTGAGATACACTGCCAACAGCTCCAGGCAATTAATATGCCAATGCAACCAGGTTCCTTCCACGGACCCCCAGCTGCATGCCCGCAACACACGGCCCCCCAGCGCGTACTGGAAGCATCCGTCGAAACGACGACATGCCTGGACACTTGTTCTAGAGGCACACAGGCCTGTAGAAACGCAGGGTCCGTCCAGAGGCTGAGGGCGCGGCGACACAGCGGAGTGACAGTCACCCGGTGCGTGCCCGCGTGCCATGCGCGTCTAGGGACCTGATCGGGAAGCCAATGCTAAAGCGGTCTCATATGGAACAGCCCGAGCGGCGTGAAGCGGCCACGGATGCCATATGCCCCAGGAGCCTCTGAAATGATATCAGTGGGACCACAGTTTTCCTGTCGAACTCTCTCAGACAGGTCAGCATCAGCCCAGCGCGCTCTCGAGGGAGGCGCGCCGTCATGGTGATCAAGTCCAGCTCCAACCCGAGAAAAAAGATGCTCTGCACGGGGGCGAGCCTACTCCTTTCTCGGTTGACCCGAAACCCCAACAGGTCGAGTTGCCGGAGCACCCAGTCCCTGTACATAATCAATTGATCCCGCGAGTGAGCTAAAAAGCCAGTCATCGAGATAATGGAGTATGCAGATGCCCTCGAGCTGAAGGGGCATTAGGGCATCCTCCGCGAGCTTCGTGAAAACCCGCGGAGACAGGGAGAGCCAGAAAGGGAGGACTTTGTACTATCATGCTCGACCCTCGCACGCAAACCGCAGCCGGTGGCGTGGGAAAATGGAGAATGAATGTACGTGTCCTTCAGGTCTATCGCTGCAGACCAATCCTGAGGACGGACGCAGCGGGGGATGTGCTTCTGCATGAGCATTCTGAGCGGCTGCTTGTAAGGCAGCGGGTCAAAATGCGCAGAACTAGGATTGGTCATAACCCACTGCTCTTTTAGGGTACGATGAAGTACAGACTAAAAAGCCCATACCTCATCTCGGCTGGAGGGACCGGCTTGATTGCATCCTTCGCCAGGAGGACAGCAATCTCCTCGCACAAGAGAGGGGCGGACACAGGGCTGACACCTGGTGTAATACACGCCCGTGAACTTGGGGGACCGTTTAGCGAACTGAGTTTCTGTCCATAGCCGAGTCTGATTGTCCGAATGAGCCATCGCGACGGGCTGGGCAGCGCTAACCAGGCTGGCAGAGCCCACGCGAGTGACATCATCGGTGCAATCACTGACGCACCAGCGGTAGGGCAGCACGGGATGGGAGAGCTCACCCCGGGAGGCATGCATCCCAAGGAAGAGCGGAAGTTTAAGAGGTTTAATCTTAACTTCGTCCCAAGAGCCCGCAGGGCGGCTAGGAGTGCGAGAGAAAGGAGCCCGTCCTCTGGCACTCACAGAGCCTGTGGCGAAGAGCACCGATCCTGCGAGCTTGAAGGCATAGCGTCCCATACTGGCAGTGTTCGGGCTATCACACCCGGAGAGAGGAAAAAATTGCTCTTAAAAAATTTAGTAGCCATACGGCCTTTTTGTTAATGATATGGGTGTCCCTGGCCCTCCGCCAGGGAAAGAGCAAACATCCTTTTCTCCGAGTGGCCCGTCTCAGGGACGCTTCGCGGTCCGTACTGGACTTAGCGGCGCCCTGAGGCCGGGGGCGGTGAACGTCTGTGAGGTGCTCAATGCTGTCGCTTAACCAGTTGAACGGACAGGGCGGCGGAGCAGATTTTGGAGCCACAGACGAGCGCCCT
The DNA here is from genome assembly GCA_903798115.1 of Danio jaintianensis. Classification (NCBI taxonomy): domain Eukaryota; kingdom Metazoa; phylum Chordata; class Actinopteri; order Cypriniformes; family Danionidae; genus Danio; species Danio jaintianensis. Next base: position 18,488,507 of record CAIGQV010019186.1, on the reverse strand, counting down.
CGGCGAGAAGCAGCCAAAGTGGACGAATCGACGGGGAGAGCGGTTTTTGAGCCTGCCGATCGCACTTGACTACTCTTTCACCGAAGTGAATTCCTGGGTGAACTCACCCCGGTGTCGCCGAACAGGCCAGCCTGGGATATGGGTGTGTTAAGAAAGCGAACTTTGTCAACGACACGCATATCTGCCAGGTTTAGCCAGAGGTGGCGTTCCTGGACCACTAGTGTGGTCATCGTCCTTCCCAGGGCACTCGCAGCCGACCTGGTGTTTTTAGAGCAAAGTCGGTTGCAGTGCGTAGTGCATGAAGCCTGGGTCGGAACCTTCCTCGTGCCGCTGGGCCAGCGCTTGGACTAGCCATAGCAAGCAAAACGGAAGCAGCCTGGCCCGCAGCAGTGTAGGCTCTGGCCCTGAGGGACGCAGACAACCTACACGCTTTGGACGGGAGCCGAGGCTAACCACGCCAGGAGGGGGCACCACGCGGGCAAGATTGACCGTGCTAGCACACTCGACCTGGGGTTTTGCCTCGTACCCCCTGGCTGCTCCGTCATCGAGGAAGGTGAGGGCGGAGCGCACGCAGACCGGGCAGAAAAAGGTGCCCTCAGCGCTGCGTGAACTTACTGTGCACCTCCGGGAAGAAGGGGACGGGAGGCTTAGAGGGTTTCCCCTTCTTATCCTCCACGTAACACCCGTCTAATCGGTCCGGCGACGAAGCTGGGGGACAAGCCATCTCCAGCCTCGTCGCCGAAGCAGCCCGGGTTAGCACGGCCATCATATCAGATGCCATATCCGGAGCCTCACTTACCACCCCTGAGGGAGGAAGCAGGTCCGAATTGTCATCGGAAAATGACAGCCCACCCTCCGATGCAGCGATGGACATCTGGTCCTCGGTGTCATCGAGTGAGAGGGCGACCCTCCCGAAGGATGGTGCGCTTCTCTCACTCGAAGCTTGGATGGAGCGCGCTGAGGAATGGGAGGTCCGCAAGCCCGAGGGCGGTGGATTGACCCCCACTGTGACCATCAGATCTGCCCGAGTGCCAACCGCTATTTGCGGGGGACAACAGGGGTGGTTCGCCCTTTTGCAAGAGCGAACCGCGATCTTAGCTGCGCAACAGACATGCCATCGCAGTGATGGCATGCGCTGCCCGCGAGCACCGCATTAACATGCTGGTCCCCCAGACATGCAATACAGTGCTCGTGCCCATCATCCGTTGACAGGAAACCACCGCATCCAGAAACGCACGGTCGGAGCGACGTCTTTAAAAAGACGCGCTGCCCGACCGTGTTGCTCTTTTAGGAAATTTGCTTAAATTTATACGCACCGCTCTTGAAGTACCGGTCCAGCGAAACGCCCAGGGACAGGAGAAACCCAGCTCGACCACCGCTGCTCGCGTTGTTGCTCGCGTTGTTGCTCGCGCTGGAACCGGGAGAAATCAGCCTCTCAGAAGACAGCAGCTTTCTCTCACTCTCTCTCTCTCTCTCGAACAAAGTCGGAGGATGACAGCAAAACGTCTCTTTCAGACTGCACATGAGGCTTCTGAAAGCGAAAAGGTGTGGTTGTGTGGCACAGCGGGCATTCTTATTCACAAGCTGATTATGATTGCTGCCAGCTGTGCACGCTGACACCGCCAACTCATTGGCATTTCATTGGCCCGTTTAATTACTCTTCAGAATGATTGGCTTTCTGACGAAATCCCCATAGTGGAAGTTTCCACATAGCATTGTAGTTCCCCTCCCGCTGGGGAACCATACACTCTCATTCACACACATACACTATGGACAATTTAGCTTACCCAATTCACCTATAGCGCATGTCTTTGGACTGTGGGGAAACCGGAGCACCCGGAGGAAACCCACGCGAACACGGGGAGAACATGCAAACTCCACACAGAAATGCCATCTGACCCAGCCGAGGCTCGAACCAGCGACCTTCTTGCTGTGAGGCAACAGCGCTACCCACCACGCCGCCTGTTTCATATCCATACATGTATAATTTCAAGAAATGTGCATCGACATGGAAATGGGAGAACTATGTTAAAACGATGTAATACATATGCCACACTTCTACAGTATGTGGTGCTGTAAACACAGACAGAGCCACGTGATACACTAAAGTCACAGAAGAATGCAATGAGCATAGTCCTTCTTCAGTGCACTGAGTACAGACATAAACACAAGATGATGGTGATTGCACGTATATCTAAAAATATCTGACGCTTTGAACTGTTAATGTGTCCCCGCTGGTCATCTTGTTGATACACCATTAGCAGGTTTTGTTGTAATGGTGTTAATAAACTTAGCAGTGCCTGCAGCACAAGCACATCTTTGCAATGTTGTTGTTGTTACATGTGCAGAGCTCTTCCTTCTTCTGTTTACATGGTACAGTGATGTCAGCGTGTCCAATACATTGCTTTTTTTTAAATCCACATGGCCATGGCCTCTTTTTTCACTCTGTAACCTGTTATGCAAAATGTCTGTTTCAGGGCACCGACAATGCAGGTGTCATGGTGACAAAAGGTCTAAACTATATTAAATGTTTACTGATTGATCTAAATCTGTTGCCATGTAAATGTGGCCTATAGCTTTAAACAGGGACAAACTCAGAATTGCTGCTAGATATAAACTTTTAATTCTGGGTTTTTTATAATTCCAGTCTTAGTTCAGACTTTTGTTGTGTGTTGTGTGTTTTATGATAATGGATATGAAACATAGAAGTGTTGGACAATGAAACTGAAATGCCTGATTTTAGACCACAATAATATATTAGTATGGCATAGGGCCTCCTTTTGCAGCCAATACAGAATCACTTCGTCTTGGGAATAACAGATACAAGTCCTGCACAGTGGCCAGAGGGATTTTGAGCCATTCTTCTTGCAGAATAGTGGCCAGGTCAATACGTGATGCTGGTGGAGGAAAACATTTCCTGACTCACTCCTCCAAAACACCCCACATTGGCTCAATAATATTTAGACCTTACCCCTACCCCTAAACTCAACACTCAGAGGAAACCTTTGACAAATGATGAATGTGAATAGGTCACGTTAAGTATGATTTTTAACATTGTAATACCTAGGTCATACATGTCCTTGTAAACCACCATAACCAGTACACACAGACACAGACACGTGTAACTAAAGTAAAGCAGTCTTACTCACTTTTAGCCATGCTGGCACATCAACCACTGTATATATGAGAAAAAAAATCTTTACTGTAGATAACATTTAAATGTTGCACCTATCTCTGTAAAATGATGCTGAGCCTCTTTATACCGCAGCTTTTGCTCCATTTTTCCTCAAGCACAGTTCCGCATGGCCCAATCCCAACAGCTTTAAGCTTTTCTCATACTCTTTGTGCTGTATCGATTCCTCTTACTATAGAGAAACCTTCTGCTCCTGTAGTTTAATCCACATTCCGGCAGACGAAAGACATCTAAAATAGAGAAAAACAGTGCTCAACCCTAGTTGCCTGGCCTTACAGAGAGCCGTTTGAAGTGCAGAATTTGGCACCGGAGATAGAGAAGATCGGCTGTCCTGTGTAATTGATCCGTCTGGAGGTCATAGTCCAACTGACCGTCTGCATATCAATCTCACCAACTGTGCAGCCACTCTTTTAGATCTTCAGATATGGAAGCGAGCCATAATATTTGCAATTAGAAGGATAGTTGGAATAATTAACCATGGCAGTTGGAAAGCACCATGTGTGTAAACATGAAGCCCCAAAGTCACATGTGGAAGTAGACTGTTTAGAGTTGACGTTTAATCATTTTAAGCTGAATTATATGATTATGTAATCAATCACATTTTTTGCAGTTGTTTACATTTACCAGTTTTGCAAGAAAAAACACTAAAAGTCATTTTTTGTCTTTATAAACTTTTTTTTATTATTTTTTAGGGTGTTTTAACCTTTATTTTATAGCACAGTAGAGTGGAGAAAGGAAAGCATGGGGAACAGAGAGAGTAGAAGGATCAGCAAAGGATCCCGAGTTGGGAATCGAACTCGGGTCTCCGTGAGCACTTCAGTGTTGTGTGTGTGGAGCCAACCTTATAAACCTTAAAAAGGGGTTCCATTATGCCCTTTTTACCAGAAATATGATTTCTTTGTTATTTAAAAAAAAAAAAAACATAAGTATAATACCCTGACTTTTCCCAAAATGTGTGTATTTTATTCTAATTAATTCATTCATTCATTTTCTTTTCGGCTTAGTCCCTTTATTAATCCGGGGTCGCCACAACGGGATGAACCGCCAACTTATCCAGCATATGTTTTACGCAGCGGATGCCCTTCCAGCTGCAACCCATCACTGGGAAAATTTTATTCTAATTGTGTTATTTAATTAAAATTACAAAACACAAATGAGTTCTTAGTCTTTCTACCTTGAATGACCATAATGGTCAAATTGACGGCATGCCGCTATTTTTTCCCGGACCTTTGAATATGCATGCCTCTGTTACCTAGTAACTCTTTGCTTTTCAATAGCAAAAACATAACGTTCTAAAAAATGCATCACGGACAAAGTGAGGTACTGTATACACTTTCGGGGGTAGTCTATAGGCTGTATTAGGGCTGTGCGATTTGGGGAAAATGTCTAATTGCGTTTTTTATTTTTTATTTTTTTTTTATTTTTTTGACAGATATTGCGATTTCGATTTGATTTGTGATTTAATTTTGTAGTCAAGCTTCAGCTCAATAATCTGTATTGTAGCTTCTTACTGCTATACTGTAGTGACTTAGTTAAAAAAGGAACTGAAAAGATATTAACTTGATTAAACATTTATTCAAATTTGTTTTTAAATATTCAGAAATTAAACACACATTTTTCTCTAGAGCCACAAATAAAACGACCTTACCTTTTTGTTGGTTAAACAAGTTGAACTCAAATTAGGGAGATAGTTTAGCTTATTATACAAACAAAAAAGCAATAATTATAAAAATACAGAACACTCAGCAAACCAACATGGCTGAAACAACTCTGAAATTGTACTTTGCTGTTGCTTGCTACTAGATTGAGTGTCATTGGCAATGCTTTCAGTTGACTTTTTGGCAAGACACTCCTCATGTAGCTGCCTGTGGTGCTCTTTTAGGTGCTTTAGGTGCACTCGTCCGTACTTTCCAGTTTGTTTGTTTTTTACTGTGGGTGTTCTGCATAGTTCAGTTGGACAATTCTGATTGGGCAGAATGAGAGTGTGCTCACTCAATTGGCTAGTAAGTCTGTCACACACAGATGGCAGTCACACATTTGCTCTGGGTGGGGGAAATAAAATAATACATATAAATTTCATATCGCAGCCTCTTGTGATTAGCTAATTGCAACGTTTCAAATTGCGGTTGCGATTTGATTAATCGCACAGCCCTAGGCTGTATAACAAAAAAGATTGTATTTAGGGTAATGATCATATGACAGGGGCTGCACGGTGGCGCAGTGGGTAGCACGTTCGCCTCACAGCAAGAAGGTCGCTGGTTCGAGCCTCGGCTGGGTCAGTTGGCGTTTCTGTGTGGAGTTTGCATGTTCTCTCCGTGTTGGCGTGGGTTTCCTCCGTTTGCTCCGGTTTCCCCCACAAGTCCAAGGACATGTGCTATAGGTAAATTGGGTAGGCTAAGTTCTCCGTAGTGCATGTATGTGAATGAGTGTGTGTATGGATGTTTCCCAGTGATGGGTTACAGCTGGAAGGGCATCCGCTGCGTAAAACATGTGCTGGATAAGTTCATTCCGCTGTGGTGACCCCTGATTAATAAAGGGACTAAGCCGAAAAGAAAATGAATGAATGAATGAATCATATGACAATAATGTACAAGACAGTACATTGTATGAGTATTAAAAATGTTTTCTCACCGCAACTGTCAAATACACAGTTTATGTTGGTTAATTAAAAATTGAGAAAGAAATGTGAAAAAGCATCTCTCGGACATGACAACAACACACTACTAATACAACTCCACCAGGCTTCATCATTCATTTGCATTGCCTTTGAAATGTGTTTTTATCATTGCCTAGTACTATACTGTAATTATGCACTAATGGAACTGCTGCTGTGTTGTAATGTAATTAGGAAATTTATGCAGAGGTAAGGGGGTGTCTGTGTTTTTATAATTAATTATACAGGTTTGACTTACAATAACATTCAGTTTGTTAGTATGCATAAGGCTACACGAACTCATGCTTATTTCTACTTACATCCAATGCATATGCACTAAATTTTTTTGCCATTCTTTTAAATAATTTACATGGCAAGGCAATTATTAGTTACTTCAATACAGAACAAATGTGATTTTGTTTTATCTACATAATTTTCTTGCAGTTTTAGTAAATTTTGAAGGAATTGAACTTATAAACTTTATGTACTTCTTGACGGGTACATCAAATGAAAAGCTTAAACCTGCTTACACAGATAACAGAAACTATAAATGTAAGGCCAGATTAGAAACATAATCAGAAAGAGCTTTATTGCCAGGTATATTTACATATACAAGGAATTTGCTTTTGTGACAGAATTATCCACAGTGCAAGGAATTAAAAAATAAGAAGTAAATTGAAAATAAAAATACACAAATTGACAAATTTCAGGTATATTACTAAAGAGCATATTATATGTGTAGCTATATTATATGCCAATTGAAATGTAACAAAATGAAATGAAATTAGCATGAAAAGACATTATTATAAAAGCCCCAAAGAAGGTTTTGGGACTGACCTACTGACGATGGATGTATTAAAGGGATAGATCACCCATGAAATGAAAATTCTGTCATAATGTGCACTCCCTCCACTTGTTTCAAAACTGTTTGAGCTTCTTTCTCCTGTTGAACACAAAATAAGATATTTTAAAGAATGTCAGAAAGGAGCAGCCAATGATTTCCATTGTATATTTTGTTCATATTATGGATGTCAATGGCTGTTGGTTGTTTCCAGCATTTTTCTAAATGTCTTCTTTTGTGTTCAACAGAAGAAAGAAACTCATAAAGGTTAAGAACCATGTGATAAATCTTAATTTCTTGGATACAAAATAGTTCATAAACAGGTCAAGAGTTCAAAGCCATCTAAAATCTTCTAAAATAAGAATTTTATCTCACGATTTTGTGTAGATGCAGTAATTTTACATTTATGGTGATGAATAGGTTCTTTAAAGTGAAATAACTTAACATAAACATTGGAAGCTGAGAAACAATGCCCATTTGTAATCTGCTAACAAAACAGGCACAAAATGGGTTAAGACATGCTGTTTTAGGCTGTGAATAACAAAGCAAACACTACTGAATAGACTACAAACCTTAGTACTATTATTTAGCCTCCAGTTTATTTACCAAAAAACTTCCAAGACGGTGCTCTTGTAAGTGGCAATTACTTGAGCTCACAGCTACTGATACATGTCAAGTACTAGGGTTAGACTTCAAGTGCCGAGAATACCACTACAGCACAGATGCGAGAACGCCACAACAACTGCAAACACGCTGTAGGAAGAATGTTGCAATTACTGTCACGTACAAGGACAAGTGAAGTCAACCAGCAGAAATGACAAATAAGCATTTATATTCCAGGAATTGGCAACATCTTTCCTGCCCTTTTCTGCTACTTCATATCCACCTCTGATCAAATATTCTTAGCGTGTGCACAGCTGCGTTGTCTTGATCTCTGATTCCTGTCCATCCACAGACGCCTGCAGAAGGAGCATCCACTGCTATCTACGCCGCAGCTGCCTCTGAGCTGGAGGGGATCGGAGGACTGTATCTGTACAATGGCCGAAAGACTGAGTCCTCAGCACTGTCTTATGACAAACATCTGCAAACCAAGCTGTGGAAACAAAGCTGTGCTTTTGTGGGTCTCCAACTGACCTGAGAGAACGTCAGAACTGAATCCATCATCTTACACTTCATAATATGTCCATGCCTTAAGTTAACAGGTTAGTATCCCTATTTGCCAAACCATCCAGTGGTGTTTAATTCATTTAATTATCAATTTAGTGTCCACACAAGCCGTCCTTTAAGTTCCCGAGGACTTTACCTCAACAATGTGTGATCGATGCTAACAAATGCGCTGTTTTTTTGTTTTGTTTTTTTCTGTCCTAAAATTCTCTTCTCTCCTCCACTCGGGAATTCTCTGGACACTTTTTTCTCCTGACTGAAGCAAATAAAACAATGATTTTGATTCATAATCTTCTATCTTGCGCTCCGCCAAGCTTTTCTGGGTGCTTAATGAATCAGGACCATCGCAATGGCTGTTCCACTGATTTTCTGTTGGATTTCATCAACAATCGAAGGATAAAAGGATTATATGGGAAATCTCAAGCGCTCGAAACTGGCCAAATACCAGCCTGTGTCTGATTCTCTTGGTTTCTGTGCTTGGCTTTTGTGTCCTTATTTGTTAGTGTAGTTGTATATCTTCGGTGGCTCATACACTGGGTTATTCTGTCCATCAGTCAGTGTCATTCTTCCCTCTGCCTACCGCATCTAATTGCCTAAACACAAACTGCAGAAGGGCTAAGGGGGAAAAACATTTGTCTGTCTGAGCCCTTCATTTTTCATTCCTCCACTGCGCAATTTGCAATACTGTGAAGATTCCACCGAAGAGACGGCTGCTCTCATGCCAGGTGCCTCACCTTCATCTACTTCTTTCCTCCCCGAGGGGAATATTTCGTCCAACTGTTCTGTTCGTGACTGTGACGTGCTCAGAATCTGTGATTCCACTGTGTAATAATGTAGTTGTAGTGTATTTCTTTAAAAATCTTGCTTCTGAACAGACCTTGAAAGAGAATAGTTTAAAATATGTGCACATATTTTATAAATCAAAACTTTTTTTTTTCCTTTTGAGATGTCGAGTATTATCTTTTAAATATATTCTAGCTTTTTCCTGATTTTGGTTTTTCAAATATGTATTTATCCGAGGTCAGTGTGCAATAGCGAATCAGCTGATTGAGTCTTGAAATATTGGAAAATTTGCAAGTTTTCCAACAGAAGATGTCGCTTCATAAATATCAATATATAAAAGTACTGTAAAAAAAATAAAAAAAATTAGTTAACAATTCTACCTGCTGGTGTTTGTAATAACTTGGAGGTGTTGTCCTGACGTTGGCTGCTTTGGATAAAGTGCTACTTTAACCTGTTAAATTCTAATTTTAATGTACTGGTGTCAAACTGTGCCTGTCATTTGTGTGTTTAATGTGGCAGCCATCATGCGGTGGACCAGATTTCTGTTCCTTCTCTGTACCATCCAACGAATGGGGATATGAAGCTTTGGGGTGAACGAGAGATTAATATATTCACCCTTTTGCATTTTTTTTTTTTTCCGAATTAGCTTTTATTATCGCCTAGTTTTGCTCATGGTACTGTAATTACGCACTAACGGAAGTGCTGCTGTATTATAATGTATTTAGCATTATAGGAAGTATAATTAACTTCCGTGCACAGATAACAATGATCCAATAGATTAATTAGACGGCCGTGTTGCTGAGAAATAAATGAATAATATTTGGAGCCACCAAATGGTTGATGATAAATGAATCGAGAAACTGTCTCAGTACAAAATGTGCAAAGAGGATTTTGCGTACTTAGCTCCTCAGCCACATGCACTGTGAATGAGCCCAATGTTTCTGTCATTTGTGTGTGTGAAAGAGAGGAGACGACGGAAAAGAGAGAGCAGCATTATCTTGCCAGGAGATTCTGAAGTGTCTCATCTTCAGCTCTTGTTGAAAACAGAGTTCCTCTTGTCTAAATAAAAACACTGATCTCCCAGTTGCAGTAGGTGTTTTTTTCCTCTTTTTCTCTGGCTAATGTACTGGTAATTGTGAAGTGTAAATGAAAATGAGAGATGTAAAATCCAATTTATTTCGTGTGGGTTTTATAAATGGTTCAAGGCTGGTCAATTGCCATTTCAAGGACACCATGCAGAAGCCACATGGTCCATGTGCTCTATTAACTTGAATTAAAATGGCTACATTTATACTCCATTTCACTGAAAAGGATTAATTCTCACTAATACTTCCTAATCAGGTCAGTCATACATACATGTATGCAACACAGGACAATGTTGATTTTTTTTCTTCTTTATTTTCTTACTGATTTGAACTAATACTCTTTTGCTTTTTGCAGATAGCAAATGTAACACAGTTACAAGCTGTGTGCGTGTCTGTGACTGTGTGTGTGTGTTTAAGACGTGACCTGAAATCCTCTACAGGAGCGGATGACTCATTTGAGGTTTTTCTGTCATGAATGCCTTTGGCAGTTTGTGGGACATCCATCTCAAGCACCCACTCTCAAACACGCAATGTTCTGCAAGTCTCGCCTCGCTCACATATTTAAATATTAAAGCATTTGATTAGTTTTTAAGTGACACTCATAAACGCAAAATCCCTGCTGAGAAGATTTGCCCTTCTAAATCTAAACTTATTCCTGCAAAATAAAGTCTTCAAGCATTAATGATTCAGCTGATTTTTAAAATCATTTTAGGGTGCTTACCTATTTAGGTTGGATTTTAGTTATCAAGATTTTAAGCTAATGCTGACGCCAGAAAACATGTTTTAGATAAACATTTTGTCATCTTACTGGTTGAACATATTTAACATGCTAACATTTTGGCATGTAAGTAATCAGTCCCAAGGGCCACGTACTGTAGGTGATCGTCTGTTGCAAACAGCACACATAAGTGCAAACATTTAATGGGATAGTTCACTAAAATATAAAAATTCTGTCATCATTTACTCTTCCCCCTCTTGTTCCAAACCTTTTTGAGTTTCTTTCTTCTCTTGAACACAAAGGGAGATATATCGAAGAATTTTGGAAAATAACTGCCATTGACTTCCATAATATTTTCTTTTGTTTCAACTATGGATGCCAATGGGCCCATTCACAAAACAATGTGGAAAACACAAGGCGCGCCACTTCTTTTACCAATTTAAACACACTTTTGAGTTTATGATCCCCTGTCATCTGTTGTTGCTAAGCAAACATCAGCAGTTCTCTCTGAGGAACCACCACTGACAAACTCTTGCTGCAGCTCTGATACAAGTTTTGCAGCAATTTACTGGTATTTTGGTATGAAAGGGATACTAAAGTAACATTTTCACATCCATAAACATAACAGTGAACGAAGCAAACTGTGATTAACCACCTGTCAGTCAGATGGCTTCTGGGTGATCTATGGCCAATGAAGCTGTGGATATGAAGTTCTGGGTTTGTGAGACTAGGCAGTAGTGAACACCAGAACCCAAGGGAACAATAGAAGTACCTTTGAATGACTGTGACTTTGACCTGAAAAAGCAAAGCAACACTGTATGCCAAATGGGATAAGTCTGGCTCCAAGGGGCACTTCAGAGTTAGAACAATCATGGGCAACATATTGAAGGGTGATTCCAAACCAAAGTGGTCAAAAGTGACTTTAAAGTGCTCTTGGAATGAAATTGTTTTAAAGAGTACAACTGATGGTACACATTTTTCCTGAATGATTATTTGCGCTTTACTTGAGGCACAGATGAGAAACAGTTTAATTTGGTCCCAAAAAGGACCATCAAGGATCCCTTCAGAAAAAGGCTGAATCCAAATAAGTATCTAAATAATTACACTTACCTACAATAGCAGACGGAGGACCATTTCTTGGTGGGCCATTTCACTGCCCTACTTTCCAAAATTTCCAAAAGATAACAGCATTTGAAGCCAGAGTCTGCATAGTAGTGAAATGGAACTGTTTTAATTTTCAGCATTTCTGCAGGCTCATATATAAAAAAAAAAGAAAAAAAAAGAAGAAGGTAGCCTGGCTAACGTTAAACTTGTTGTCATAGATAGCTTACCATTAACATTTTGCAATTAACTTGCAAAGCACGAATATGACTTCCCTTACAATCTTCAGTGATCCTCAGATCCCTTATAGGTCAGTTAGTACGGCATGCAGAACAACTCATTGTCGGTGTAAAACCATCTTTGGGGGAGAAAATCAATTTGAAGTGTAATATTTTTTTTTTTTCAGTTTGGCTCACTACTCATTCATCAACATGGAGAGGGCAGGGTTTATCACTTACACTGCTGTCAGCGGCCAGAGGGGGATTGGAGTGCTTTGACTTCACATTTCACCTCTTGATAAGTAGCTTTAATGGATAAGAAAATTGGCTGTTAATTTACTCACCTTCAGGCCAAAAAACAGTTTTTAACTAAAACTGTGGTCTTTGATGATTCACAAAATGTAACTCAACGGTTACTGGCAATGCAAAATAACAATAAACAAACAAAAAACATTACCGGCTGATAAAAATATATATCACCTATTTGTCTGTCTGTTATTTACAAACATTTGCCTTTATTCCACAGACTGTCCTCGGCTCATTAATGATGGTGTAGTAATATTGGGCATCCTTAATTAGTTGACATTGCTATAGGAAATTTCATACAAATTAGATGATCTTGATCTTGGTTTGGTAAAGTGATACATTTACATTCTGCTTGGTGGTCTCATCCACAGTCAGCTTTGATTAGCTGAGTTGTGACCAAAAGTACTGTGGATCCACACTCTTGTGATACCAAGAAGGCCCTTGTCCTGGAACTCACAGAAACAGTATCCTTAAAAGTGAAGTTCTAACTTCTGTTACTATGAATCTAATGTAACATCACATCTATAAAGGAAGATTCTAAAGTTGGTGTAGGGTTTCATGGGTTCCAGGGATGTCATGAGAGTGACTACACCTGGTGCTGGTTCCAAACTCCACATACGTAATTTAAATATTTTCTAGTATGTCAGATAATAATTATCAGTCAAACATTTAAAAAAAGACTCTCCAATTACTGGGGGTCTTGTGTGGTGGTGTAGTGGTGTTTTTTTATTCTTTCACATCTACATTTTAAATGCTTCCACTGAACCCAGAAAAATAGAGGAAATTATTTAGTAACCTAAACAGTGTGTATCTAATGTGAATAAAGCACATTGTCTGATTAAGTTTAAAAATAATTATTGCCGTCTTCATAGACATCAGTTGGTATGCTACAAACCATAGATATTTTGTTTTGTTAGTACTTCGGTATTGAAATGTTTGAAACCTAAAATAAACATTTTTGGAATTGTTGATAAAACATTTTTCCATCTCAGGAAAGCAGACTTTAATTTAACAGCTGATTGTGTGACACACTGAACTTTCAAATCACACTGGTGTGATCATACACTATAGGGTCACGGCTAGATTGATCACACTGGTGTGATTGTACACTGTAAAAAAATTATTTGTTGCCTTAACTTGACTTAGTCAAGTCATCTTGTTGCATTGGCTCAATTAAGTTGTATTTATAAGTTAATTCTCTAAGTATTCTCAACTTAAAATGTTTAGTTGACAGAGCTATATGATTGACCCAACTACTTATTTGAAGTAAACTGGACTTGCAAAACATAGTTTTAATAGTTTAACTTACATTATCAAGTTAGCAAAACTTAATCTAACATTTTTTCTTAATTAGAAACAGAACACAACAAAATACATAACACATTTTATTAAAGGATTTTACTCTCAATGTATGTACTCAATATATTTACTCGATGTACTCAATATATTTGTCTTTACAAAGTAATTTTACTTATAAAGTAAATTTCTTTTCAAAATATTTGTCCTCAAAGGAGAAAGAAAATTAATAAAATAACTGTTAAACTATAAAACCAACACAGGCTCTTGGAAAAAAATGACACCAGAACTTTGAAGAATATAAAATCAACATCTTTAATTCAATGTATTTTTAAGTGAGGGTACTCTTGCACTGCAGATATCTGCTCCTATGTTCATCAACAGTCTCTGACTTGTTATGCCACCAACTCCTTGCAGAGTCCTGCTGCTTCCTCAATTACAATGTCTGCATCACTAGAGTTGCATGGAAAGTGGTCTGTCACATCTTCCACCATTGTGAGTGTGTCCAGAAGTCATCCCTCTGCTCAGCTCTTCTTCAGAATCTGTGTGCTGTATAAAAAAAATGGCAAACATCAAAATCAAAAAGTTTTACACACAAAACACTAAAGCTGAAAGACATAAACACAACATGAGTACACCAAATCTTATTTACCTACAAATAATTTCTTGTGTGATGGCAGTGCTTCAGCTTTTAGTGTCTTATGACAATATCATAAAAAAACCCAAAATGAAGTCAACCAAAATACATTTAATAAATAGTGTACACAATCAGAATACTCACCAAATATTTGAAATATAAACATTGATTTATTTTTTATTTTATTTTTTTCAAAATTATTTGTCCACTGTATGCATATGAAGGGAGATATCTGGTAAACTCTCACCTGTAGTAAGTCAGTCTGGCCTCTGGGAATGTGCTACAACCTTTAGAATGAGAAAATCCCATTTAGGTGAATTATTGTAAATATTTTGTCTTAAATATTTGTCTACTGTACATTTATGAATGGAAATACTAGTAAAATCTCACCTTTAGTGTGTCCGTCTACCCTCTGGGAATATTCTACAACCTTAGAATGAGAAAAGTACATTTAAATTAATTAATTGTTAATATTTTTCTAAAATATTATCATCTGTATATAAATGGGAGATGGTAAAATCTATAAAAGTACCTGTAGTAAGTTAGTCAGGGAACTAGAAAAGTAAAAATTTTTATAAACATATTGCGATATTGCAATTTCTAGCCTAAAACTAACTTTACCAAGCTTCATAAGTGTGGCCAAACCCCACATGTATTAGCAAAGGTCTCATCTGTTTTAGAAACATTTATACTGGGAACAACAATTTGGTGATGACTGAACAATTAAACCATCTGGTGAAATATATCCAGTGTGTCTGACTTCTGGTGTTTAACTGGAAGTCGACAAACCAACTAAATGATGAACTGGAAGTATGGTGTGCAACTTAAAGGATGCTGGTTCAGCATATGTTTTTTAAGTTGAGGCGACAAACACTTACATACTAGTTGAGGCAGTAAAAACTTACCAAGTTAAGTTGAATTAACAACTTTGTTGTTTCAACTTTAAAAAATCATGTTGAAAAAACTAAAATGCTGAATAATTTTTTACAGTGCACCTGTCAATAGGTTAAATGAAGTAAACTTCAAGTTCTGTCGATTTCCTGCGTGTAGGTGGTAGAGAGCAGTGAACACTATGTGGGGAATCTGAACTCATTGCTTCTTGGAGATCTCTTCTAACAAGCTGCATGGTTGTCTAAGTCAGGTGTATTAAACAATAGAGACATGCAAAATAAGGAGAGCGGGGGATCATGAGGACAAGGGTTTAAAAAACTATGGTATAAGATATAAAAGTCCAACTAATAATATATACAAACTTATTCCAGAGACAAACCTTAGAGGTGACCAGCAGGCTCATCAGTTAGTCTATAACGCTATCAGTCATCAGGATCAATCATCTCGCTCTATTCCACTCTCAATGGGGTGAAAAGAAAGGTATGTGCACAGAGCCGTTGTCTTATCCATAAATCTCTGATTAGTGTCCACGGGCCACATTAGTGTGTGAAGCAGTGTGTGTCTGTGTGCGCTTGACTTGATCCATGTTCCCCTGTAGTTTGTTTTCCTGAAAAGGATGGCTATCTCTAATTTATCACTGTCACTGACTTGCCAGGGCTTGTCACACTTTGCCCGTCACTCTATGGCCTCTGTGGCGCTCCGCTTGGTCCCCCACCTCGTTTGGGCTCCAGCTTTTAGCCTCACTTTTCCGATCCTTATCTGACCCTGTTTTGCACATCTGACTTGTACATTTTGTCTGTTCAATGAAAGACATACAGAACACATGTGCAGGTAAGAATCTGCTACTTGAAACTAATCAATGGGTGGACTGTCAGAATGTGATCAGCAAGTGGATAGATTTCTCTCCACCTAATGAATTTTTCAACAAAAACTGTTTAAGTGTTGCACTCATATGATTAAGAAAACATGTTGGGTGCAATGGAAATAACATCTGCATTAATGTCAAATTGTTAAATGAATGACATTATTCATTCATTCATTAATTTTCCTTCGGCTTAGTCACTTTAGTTATCAGGGGTCGCCACAGTGGATTGAACTGCCAACTTATCCAGCATATATTTTACACAGCGGATGCCCTGGGAAACACCCATACACTCTCACATTCACACACATACACTATGGCCAATTTAGTTTATTCAATTCACCTGTACCACATGTCTTTGGACTGTGGGGGAAACCGGAGGAAACCCACGCAAACGGGAAGAACATGCAAACTCCACACAGAAATGCCCACTGGCCCAGCTGGGACTCGATAATATTATTTGGTCTAGACCTAACAAACCAAGAGAACCCAAGTGTAAACCCGCTTTTTTTAGTTGCGTCTACAAAGCCTGATGGCATATGATAGTATTATACAATTAAATCCGGCTTTCTATATTAACATGAAGCAAATATTTTCATAGTTTGCAAAAACAGAAATCAAGTTCCATCAAGTTGTTGGAGTGGATGTAACAAATACTAAACAAGACAATTTAATGGAAAAAGCTGATTAGTTACATGGGTATAATGTTCGCTATGTCCGAGTTCATTCAGCAAATGCATTTTCATCCTCAATTATTCACATTAACCTTTTTTTTGCCAAGTCCAAAACCACCACAATTGAACATAAATGTTTTTTGTTTTGTTTTTTTGAAAATGCATTTTTTTAATATAAATAATAAAATTATAAATAAATAAAAAATTATTTGTTATTTGAAAATGGGCATTTTCATTGCTCATTTCTCATACTTCAAAATGTGCATTAACACAGGGTGATGGATAGCTTATTTTATACAACAGTTCTGTCTGGTTACTCCCCATACAGCGACAAGCAGAGGACACTCTACAGTTTGACATATATTGCTGCTATTGGACAACATAATGTACTTTTGAGGCTTTTTTTAGTCGAGAATGTTGCTGTTTAGATTGCAACTATGCAGTTTATTTATAAGGATAGCCTATTTTAAAATATTTATAATTTCTGAGAGACAGCACTTCGGCGGCCATTAGCCTGTCTTTGAGCAAAGATGGTTGACGATGTTCATCCACAAGATGGCGACAGAGACGGCATAATAAGCCCTAAGAGAAAAGAGCGTAATTTCAAACTACAGCTGATCAAATCATTATTAAACAGGTAAATGACTTTCTAAGTCGATCTCTCTCTTTTGTAGGTTGTAGTGCTGTATTTATACCGTAGTAATATTGTGATCTCCTGATTGCAACAGAAATACTGGGAAATCTCTGTAGACTGATGGAATTTCATGCTGCTCAGCCTTATAATCTTAAAATGTGAGCAAAATCACCTGTTTTGTCATCACGTTAGACAGTATGGTAGAGAATCATTCAAATACTAGCTCTAAAGTGGCGTTGGTGAATGAGCAACGGTTTCTGCTCTTCTGACGTCAGCTGCAGGTGTGAAGGAATGGCGGAAGAAAGTAGTTCCTCTTACAAAAAGATTTTTAGACTTTCCGTTTGATTTTCTTTTTTATACACACCATTATGCCATCGAACTGTTGTATAAACACAATATCACACTCGTAGCAGTGCGATGTGGCTGTAAATCATCACTGGTGGGACACTAACTCACGCTCCCAACAGTGCCGATATACAGCCACATCGCACTGCTACGAGTGTGGTATTGCTCATATAGAATGTTATATAGTTAGAAATGATAATGATAATTTTTGCAACAAAGCAAAAATACATGAATGCACATCCTTTATTCATCGTTTTGTAGATGTATAGATTTACAAAATCTTGTTGAATTTTATAAAAAGGTACATTGCCATATTTAATGCACATCATATCATAATCATACAACATACAAATTGCCAACTTTTAAATACAAATTTCCCAGAGGGAACAGACCAGTTGACCATCTTAATCTGTTGGGGAGTTATTGTTGACCTGCAAAGTTTGACATCTCTAAATACTAATGTTCTTTGAAATACGCTTGCTGTATGTTGTTTTATTATAGTGACAGGAATAAGACACACGGGCATTTTGGAGGTTACAGTCACACTGGCGAAGGGCCCACCTCACAAATTGTGCTAATGGCTCCTGTACTGAACTTATTTGTAGTTAAAAACAATTCAATCTGTCAAGACAGATTGGGCTCTAATGGGCTCTCTGTGATTATATGACCACTGGTGTGCTAGAAATTAACTTTTTTTGCCTCTGATCTAAGATCTGCCTTTTCTGGGTTCTGTCTTGAATCGGGGTAAGGGCAATGGGCGCTAGATCCATATAAAAGAGCAATTTTAAAAGCTGTTAGCTCACCGCTAATAGCTCTTGTGCCCCCTTAGCAGGCACGGTGGAAAGGCCTTATCTTTACAAACCAGCAGGCCTGCTTAAACCCTGGCAATGCGGTCTCGATAAGCCTCAGCATTCAGACTCTCGCTCTTTCCCTCAACCATCCCAACCAAAGCAGTGCCGTCATCCATATTAAGAGTCTAACTCTGATCTCAGAAGTGAAGATACAGTGACATTAGCAAATATTCTCTCATTTTAGTGAAGAACAAATCCTGTCCTGACCTTTTGTTCTCTGTGATATTTCCATTTCAAAGCACTCAAACTAATAATTATTCTAGTATTAGGCTGTTTTGGTTGAACTGTTTCAACTTTATTTAAAAAAAGATTTGGGCAGTGGGCACAGTTACTCAGACCAAAACAAAGACAGACATTCTGAAATGGAGCACAAATTGTCAAAGGAGAATAACTGACTTCAGTGTTGTTTAGCAGATAAACAAGTATGTTCACTTACCATGTTTCTTAATGTTTTTGGGGTTTTTATGCTTTAGAAGAGTGAAAAACTTACATTGGGTCTTTAACAACCTGGGGTGCAATTGTTGCATTCATCACCCTCCCTCTACCCTGAGAAATGTTTCAGTTTGTTCCTTTATAATTCTTATTAAACAAACAGGAGAGTTGCATGTCACTGTATTTCAGCAGTTAAGAGGTTTACAGGTATCTGGGTCGCTAAACTAAAGCCATTCATGTATTAAACACTAGAACTACAGAGGCAGTCATTTTGGCCATATATAAATTGTGTCATTTAATAACTTTGTTATAAGTACCATATAAGTACCCTGACTTATCGTAAACGTGCCTATTTCATTCTAACATTGTTATTTATTTTCAAATTACAAAACACAAATGAGTCCTGAGTGTAGCTTGAATGGCTATAATGGTCAAATTGACCGCAAGCATTTCAGCATTCAATGCTTTTTCCTGTCCCTTTGAATATGCATGCCTCTGTTGCCTAGCAACTTTTTTGTTAGCTTTCTACATAACTTTATGATAGCAAAAACTTATATAAATGGTCAGAATGACTGATATGGCCATTTAAGTTGCTTTTTTTAAATGCCTTTGTACTCAAACACATGAATATACTTTTATCTCCTCACACATGCATTTGTCAACACAGATGTCTGTTTTTTGTTTTGTTTTTTTCAGTAGTACGTTCTTGATCCAATTCTGATTTCTGTGAATGAAACTGCAGCTGTTATTTGTTAATGTATTATATTAATTTAGTCTCATAATCATAAACACACTTGTTTGTTTACTTGTTTTTGCTGAAGAATATAAACACTGTTGCTTTGTGATTAGCATGGTTCAGATAGCCATTTGCTAGTGGTCTATTTGCTAGCATATGCAACCACAGGGTTTATAAGCAATTACATTTTAATCTTTAGTCTTTAACATTTTTGAGAGGTGCCCAATCTCTAGGCTCAGAAAGAAGACAATGTATTTCTGATTGACCAAAATAAAAAAATAAAAAATTCTAGAATGTTAAAATTTGGAATAATTATGAAGCCTTTTACATAAATACAATAGTTCACCATTAACAATTAGGTCAATAATGAACACTATATAGGTAGCATTACATTATTATTTTTTTGTGACAGCTTTATGGTACAGACTAAAATGGAAGTCACTTTTGACCAATTTTTGTTACATTTTCACATTTAATATTTTCAGAAGGGCTGAAGAAGAAAGGCTTTTTTTATTATTCTTTTGTCAACATAGGCTCATTCTGAAAACGCAGCTCCATATACATTTCTGGAGATCGCGAATTATGTAGCCAGAAGTACGTATGGCTGCATTTCGTCTTTAAAACGAACACTACGCCGCGCTATGACGCCGTTCCTTTTCGCGCTTACCAGCTGAGGGACGGTTTTACCAGTTTGACCAGTAGCTCGCCATGTACGGCGGACTTGAGACGCAGAGAGGAGTTGACCTCGACGACGGGGTTCGAGTCCAGCGAAGAATGGTTCCAGAAAGCGGGTAACACAAAAACAGAAGCCAAAAAATAAAATAAACAAGTAAATAACAGGCTGAGAATGTGGTAAAATCTGAAAACATGATAAAAATCAGGCGAGGGCTTTTCTTTTTCTGGATTGCTTTTTAAAACTGTCGGTTGGGTTTAGGGAAGTGGGTGGGCGAGTCAATTGGTGCTTTTGAAAACACTATTGGTTGGGTTTAAGGAAGGAGGAGGGTGGGTCAGTCGATCAGTCATTCAGTCAACGGCCTCTGGTGGATTTACGCATCCACCAGATTGAACAGCAGGCGCTAATGGCACTTAAGAGAGATATTTGAGATCTCAAAAAGCGTACACAGCGACTTCTGGTGGATTCGCAAAAACAAAAACTGCAAAAAAACATACCTCCTGGGATGCCGCTCTCCAGAAATGTAGATAATGGTACCGTTTCAGAATGAGCTTGAGTTGTCTTTTGTAGCAGCTTTCAGCTTTGCAACATCCTAAAAACATACTTTTTATGTTTGAGAATACATGGTTTACATATTTTAAGCTACAATTCAAGCTGGTTCATGGTGATAGCATATAAAAGAAATTTCAAGGTCTATAGTAAGTCTTAAAGATATGCTATAGGGCACAGATTTTTGCCAACAACTGTTTTGCAGTGGTTGTTTATTCTTTGTGCGAGCGTTCAGATAGCAATACTGGAGTAATATGTGGTTCTCGTAATGAAAATGTGAAGAGACAAGCTAGTCTCAGTGGAACAGTATTTTGCCCCCTCTGGGCTTTTTTGTTTGTAGGGAAGGGGAGGAGGACAGAAATACACACATGCTTAGAATCTTTATTAGTAGATTTGTGTTCCCTCAGGCATGTTGCACCCGAGGTCAGATGCCAAATACAAACACTAAAATCAATTGCATTTGCCACACATAACATTAAAACATACTGGTGTTTTCTGTAGCATTTTAACCTCTTTTCAACCCTCCTTGTTAAAATTGGATAGCTACATTAGTTAATGCGTACTAACACTGGAAAATTATTGTGGCAGAGACTGCTCAAATGCACTGCAAGTTAGAAAGATTACACTTATTACTCGTATCAGCAAAACCTACTGTAGTCTGTCGTGCTTGTTCTCTAACTTTTGCTAACATAGCATTAACATAATGTTTCATTTAATGCTAGCTGTGCAATTTGTCAGATTATTAGGGCTAAAATATACAAACAACAAGGAATTGTACAATCAGGAACTTCTCAGATCTCAGACAACACTGCTGGTTTGCCAATTTTTAGGGGTCACATTTACTCTGCTTTATTTGCTTTGCGTTCTTCTATTTGCATGTGTTGTGAGAATTTGCGCGCACGTGTTGTCAAACTGATACAGATGTTTTCTCAATTTGTTGCTGTTTTTTCTGTTTACATGTGTTTTCTTAGCATAGCATGTAGCATGTTTGTGCTGTCTTGGCGATAGAAAAATTCTTCTTGAGCATTAATTCATTCATATGTTGCTCATTATTAGTTCAGCATTCTATAACATAATGATGAAGTGCTGTTAAATGCAAGATTCTGATTGATGATGAATGTATAAATGAATGTATGACAAATGTATCCAAGCTAATGTAGCAAAACATTCAACTGAAGTAGTGGTTTGTGGACAAATCCCTGTTAAAATGTAAAAAAAAAACAACAACAACATCTGAACAATGTCCTTATGTGTGGTAAATATAGAATAAACAGAACAATTAACTATAAAATTACATAGGCTCATTCTGAAAACGTAGCCCTATATACATTTCTGGAGATCGCAAATTATGTAGCCAGAAGAACGTATGGCTGCATTTCGTCTTTAAAACGAAGCAAATAACAGGGTGAAATGTGGTAAAATCTGAAAACGTGGTAAAAATCAGGCGAGGGCTTTTCTTTTTCTGGATTGCTTTTTGAAACTGTCGGTTGGGTTTAGGGAAGTGTGTGGGTGGGTCAATCGGTGCTTTTGAAATCACTATTGCTTGGGTTTAGGCAAGGAGTAGAATGGGTCAGTCGGTCGTTCAGTCAGTCAGTCGACAGCGGCTTCTGGGGGATTTACGTGAGAACAGCAGGCGTGAATGGCACTTGCGAGAGATATTTGAGATCTAAAAAAGCGTACACAGTGCCTCTGGTGGATTTATGAAAACAAAAAAACTGGGATGTATTTGGCGCTCTCCAGAAATGTATATAGCGGTACGTTTTCAAAATGAGCCTGAGTTGCTATAAAAAGTGAACTTCATCTTTATTCTAAAATCTTAAAAGCAACAAAAACAATCATGTTTGCAAAATATCCATCCATCCATCCATATCCAACTGCTTATTAGAGGCCGGGTTGCAAGAGCAGCAGTTTAAGCTAGGAACCCCAAATTTCCCTGCTGAAATACAATCGGTTCCCAAAGGATGAAATTATGCACCGCCCTACTTTTTTTTCTCATTTCAGAATCTCTTTCAGTCATATGTATGTAATGATAGGGGTAAAAGGACAAACTTAGCTTCCCTTTCATGTCGACATTAAATTCCTCTTGCTCCACTGGGCTTGCACATCTTCCCGGCTCTGCCTTGGTCAGCTATTGCTCTGACTTCTAGATGTACCTCAGCTCTCCACCTTTTTCTTTTCAGCTCCTCCTTTGTCTTAGCTCCCACCGAACTCACCCCACTCATGCCAGGCCCTTCTCCTCCTAATTCAAATAAATCTGTAAATCGACATCATCCAACCTTTCTTTGATGCTACCTTGGTCTCTAGCTCTTCTAGCTCTACATTAGTCAGTCAGTCTCTTCACCAAGGCTTCACCCTCTGTTGATTCACACTTGGAATATTTCTCCCATTCTCCCATAGACTCCTTCTTTAAAGTCGCCATGAAATGGAAGTTAAGATTGTCCTTTTTTCCTCTATTGTGACGTACATCTACTTGAAATGGTCCTGAAACGAGAAAAAAAAGGAGCCCTACCTGAAAGATATTCCATGTGACCTGAAGTGAAAAAAGTCATTTCGAGGGGGAGAGAAGGTTATGATATTTGATTAAAGATTTTGAAGGCAAAATAATTTTTACAAATTAATGAAGTCACAGGTACAGTGTTTATAACAAGCAATACTATAATCATATAAAAACAGGAAGAGTACATTTTGATTCCATTCTCACGATGTAATGTCATTGATTATGTTCTGTTTTATTTTTGTGTTATGTGTTGCCTGTTCTGTGATGAAACAGAATATTGAGAAGGGGCGGGGGTTTCTTTTTGGGCATCATTCCCTCATAGCAAACTAACGGTAATAGGGGTGTGATTAAGAATATTGTGTCTGAAACCGTCAAGCTGATGTCAACAGAGAAATATCGCCACTCCAAACACGGAAGCAAATGGTCAGACTGAGTGAAGATTACAAAACTTCTTTTTTCAGTGGATTAACTTGCATGGATGAATCGTTTACCTAAATAATAATAATGTGTGGTAGCATAATAAACACTGTACATTTTGATATCACACAGACTTTAAATAGTGCACTCTTTGAGAGAGCAGCCACTTAGAGTGTCCAAGCCATAGTGGATGTTCTGAAGTGCGCTCAATCAATTCAACAATGCACCACAATAACAAGTGTACTGTACAACCAATATACACTCAATAGCTAGACTCTAGAGAAAACTCATAAAGCACTGTGAGAATTCGTGCACTGAAGATTTTTTTTTGCATCTGACCACAAGATGGCATCCACGGTGAAATCCCATTGGTGTAAGTTTCTAAATAAAGTATTATTTAATTGTTAAATTCATGTTTGTGTACATGGCGGAATAAAAATCTAATCCGTCTGAAGGATTTTATCAATGAGCAAGCACAAACAAAAATAATGTAGTGAATTAGAGTATAAGGGCAATTTCAGATGCAGCCTTAATATTCTAGTGTGTTCCTGTTTGTTACCATGGTTACCTATTGTGCCCGACTGTTATTTGTTCATTTCCTTATCTAGTCCTGTGTAGTATTCCCTGTGTTTAATATTGGTTATTGGCATTAGCAATTACGTTTTATTCTATATCATTTTATTGCATACCATATATGAAAGCAAAAACTGCAAGAATACGTAGTCTAGTATACATATTTGTGGTTTCTCAAAAATGTAGTCATGGCCACATATTTCCAATGAGCCTGGGTTGCATATGTAATATTTCCCTGCATATATATTAATAGGTTGCTTCATAATCATTTTTTTTTTTGATGAGTGATTGTGTAATGAGCAGGATAGTGTACACTCCTCCTTTTTTTGTGGTTTATTTGATGGCTTTTGTATAAGTAACCTTGTGTATTTGTGCTTATTGGTTTTTAAAAAATGCAGCGTGGGCATGTTCCTTTAAAAGAGTAATTAGTTATAGTTACTACAAAAAAACGAATTACCGCTATGTGCTGTGTTTCTAATGCAGCGTCTATGGGGCTGAGAGTAAATTTGACGTTATTCTCTCCTCTGGCTGCCGTCGTCAGTCTCACACAATTTTTTCCTTTTTCTGAATGTCTTGATAACAGCATCGTGGAGTTTATCTTTTATTATTTCAACAAATAGGATTGTAAAAAATTTTTTTGTTGTACTCTCCCATTCATTGCGCTCTAAGTTTACCCAGCTATGAAAACTTCCGCTACTTAGAAACCCGGAAATGTAAAAAGGATCTATTAGATTAGAATTACTTGTCACCGACTGTCACGACCACAGGAAGGAGAGGAAGACGAGGATTACTTAAAGCACTTTTATTAACAGCGTATTTGATATACACAAGAGTTCAAGACGAATGGTGAAGGTTATTCTCCGTGAGAACGTAGACAAGGGTGATATCAGAGCATCAGTGAAGATGAAGGATAGATAATAGTCACTTCCCTTGATTCGTAGCGTATTCCGTGTTGGAATGGTGAGTGAACGTCGGGAGCACAGGAGACTCTGATGAAGATCATAGGAGAAGGCAGTGTGGTCTTGTGGCTTTGATTCCGGTCGGTGACTGAATGAGAGAGGTGAGTATTTATGTGTGTGTGTGTGTGTGAATGAGGTGCAGGTGATGATGATTAGTACTCGGGTGAGGGCTCACGTGTGTGGTGTGTAGTGGTAGGTGATTGTGAGCGGTGAGGACTGCGGGAGCGTGCAGGGGATGTGACACCGACGCAGAGAGACTCTTTTTTCCTGGGCATAAGTTGCACGATGCATAAACATTCTTGCCTTTCACCTCAATGAGGGGAAAAGTAGTGCTTATATTTCCAGTTTGCAAATGCTACCTTTGAACTTGCTGGATTTGCCATCGTTCTGACTCCTGGTCATTGGTGTGTGCCACTGACTGTGCATGTGCTTGTGTGTGAACACCCGCCCTACTCTGCCTCTGATTGGCAAACGATGGAAATGTACTCTATCTAAGCCAATCATCACGTTCTCAGTTACACCACGTTCACAGACACACCAATCATCACTTGTTGTTATGTGTCCCGCCTCAGCCCCAAACACACACACAAACACACACACACAGAGAAAGAGAGGTCCTATGGCTGAGAGAGACATTGCTTGCATGAAAACTGCTTCAGTGTTCTCAACTATAGTAACGCGCATTTTATTGCCAGTAACAGTAATGGCATTGTAACAGTGGAAACAGTAATTCATTCGATTACTCATTACTGAAAAAAGTAACGCCGTTTATTTATAGCGCCATTATTCCCATCACTGGAAATATGTTACAAAGATGATTTTTTTAGTAACTGTTCCATTAAAATGAGGAAAAACTAGAAACTTCAATGTGATATTTTCTGGACTGTCCACTTGCCAGAGTGGCCTCTTGCCACTTGTTTATTATGAATATAACAAGAAAATAATATGGTTACAAAGTGACTCCTCTGTCAAATAAGCTTTTGCAATATGTCAGTATTCATAATTCTCAATAACCATTTACAACAGATGCCAGACAAAAATGGAAATGCTTTTATTGACACTTTGCTAATATTTCTTCCACGTTTTCCCTATTCTTTGCATTTGTCACAAGCAATTAGCCTAAGGCTTAATACAATATTTTATTTTCAGATTCCTGATATGCTTGTGAGAACTAAAGTGCCTCTCTACATGAATTAACAATTTTAATGATATTTTTGATACATTTTCATGCACTAATAGTCCTATTTCATATGCATATGTATGATTGAGAAACTATAACAGGCTTCTAGGGAATTATGAGTAAAATTAGGTGTCTGAAAGCAGATGAGTGAAGGGCGCACATCTGAACATCTCCAGCTTCAGGGTATTGGTAGATCAAAACATCCAAAGCATTCAAGCAGGAAGTACTCTCATTAGTTACACTGTGAACAGCTCCTTCAGCAGTGTATCTCATCTGTATTTCAGCTGAATATACTTAAATATAATAATACTATTCCATAACTCATCAGCTACACATGTATTCATATATATATATATATATAAATATATATATATATATATAAATATATATTTATATATATATATATATATATATATATATATATGAAACATTAATCTTGTACAGTAGTACATCAGCTGACTTTATTGTGAAATTTTAAAAAACAACAAATGTGTTACTTTTAAAATGATCACTCCACCGTTTTAAAAGTGGTCTAATTTTACAACTCCCCTAGAGTTAAAAAGTTGAGTTTTACCATTTTTCAATACATTCAGCTGATTTCCGGGTCTTAACTTAGTATAGAGAATTGAACTGGATTAGACTATTAGCATCTTTCTCAAAAATGCCCAAAGAGTTTCTATAATTGTCCTATTTAAAATTTGACCATTCTGTATCATGTACTAAGACCAATAGAAAAAATGAAAAGTTGCTGTTTTCTAGGCCGGTACTATACTTTCATTCTGGCAAGATAATCAAGGAGCATTGCTGCCATACCATGAGTCAGCAGGCGCAGTAATATTTTAAAACTTTAAATTTTGGTATACAATGTAACTACAAAAGAGTCATTCTTTCAATAGAAAAATTATCTAAACTCACATTTCTGAGCGAGATGCTAATGGTCTAATATGATTCAATGATATGCTAAACTAAGCTAGGCTCAGAGATTAGCTGAATGGATCCAAAAATGGTCAGAATTCAAAAACTCAACTGTGTAAGCCTAGGGGACTTGAAAAAAAAATGTACATATTTTCAAATGATTTGAATGTTCCTATTTAGTGCCATGATGGAAATGAAGGGAGCGAATAAACCAACCGAACAGAGAAGTCTTCATGTGAGTATGGGATTGATGCTTATTCATTTTCCCTTGACACTTTTTATGTGCTGAGTTTTTAATTTGATAGACATAAAATTTCATGGTTTCAGCATTCATTTTCATCAAAGTCATGCAGCGATGGCGTACATCCGTAACTGGTTTTAACCCCAGGAGTGTGCTCCATTATACTCTTTGCCTCAAATGCACTGCATTTTGCCCATTAATGTCATCAACAAATCCCTATAGGCCACAGCTCAGATATGTTTGTAGCTGAATGACAGGTGACAGAAGGAGCTCTGAATATAATCAATATGGCCTCCTTTGTGGTAAGACTGTTTTCAATTATGTCCCAGATGAGATCTGTCAGGGTCCCAGCAGCATTTGTTTAGGCTGAGAGAGCTCTGAAGTGTGCTAACTCAGAATCAAAAGAGAAGGTCACAGTGCTCTAAGAAGACCATCCACAATTTAGTGTAAATTTATGCTGGTGAGAATAGTTCAAAGCTGAAAATAAATGCTAAATGGGCAGTTATTTGAATTTTAATTATTTCAATTATTAACAGTTAATTATTAATTTAGAAGATTATTTTAGACAAAAAAAAAGGACAAAAACGTGTTTTTTTTTTCCTCTGTTCAGTCAATCTAGGTTAGACATTCCAGAGTATTGAAATTCTGCTTTACAGACTATTATATAATATTTCAATAGTATTATTTTATTTATGTTTAATAGCGTCAAGCTGCTTGCTTTAACCCCTTAAATGCATTAATGTTTAGCCAATCGTTATTACATATTAAGGTCTTTATATTCTATGTTTATTACACCTGTTAAAGTAATATTTTTTGCAGCTTAGGTCATAAAAGCTTCAGTCATAACAGGTTCAGTAATATAATTTATATACACTTTTGGTTAAGTAATATAAGTCATATGTGCTTTGGTCAACAAATAGATTAATCGTCTAATTAAATAGATTAAATATTTTAATTATCTGATTGTATTCCACCAAAACTAACCAGAGCACTTGGGAAATGATCAGTGAACTGAGATTGTGTTGACATTATTGGGGCACTTTATTAATCACATAAGTGAGTCACGGCGTAATGCCATTGTCCTGAATTCACCCAAATGGAAATTCATTAAATGATCTCCTTTTGTGTAACACAGAAGAAAGAAAGTCATATGGGTTTGGAAAGACATGAGTGTGAATCAGTCATGATACATTTTAATTTGGGAGTTAAAGATCTCTGTAACATTCGACATAACACTGCGCAATTTCTTAGTTTTACAGCAGCAAAACAAACCAGCCGTTTTTGTTCTCTTTAATCAACAAATGGTCCATACATCATGCTCAGTGATAAATGACCTTATTTAATGTGATATAGTAATGTGCTGGGAAAGAAATATGTGGATTGATGTACGACTGGCAGACTGGCGTTAATTAAGATGTGCTCCCATAAATCCTGCTCTGTCCTGAACACACTTCAGAACAGCGGAATATCACTAGGTGAGTTGTTGTTGTGTGTGTGTTTCTTGCATTGCTTGTGCTGTACAATGTGTGTGAGTTTGTTTATGTGGTTTACAAGAACGCAAAATCGCATAATGATATGTGTATGACCGTGTTAATAGTTAAGGTGGTACCTTGTAATTCAAAATGCGTAAAAATCATATTTAACGGGGTCTTTTACCTTTTAAAAATGTTCCACCTTCCCTGTAAGGGTTGGGTTTTGGGAAATAACGCCATATAATAAACAGATTTTATAGTATAAAACACATTCTGTCAATGGAGAGTTCTCATAAACCACATATAGAAGTGTGTATGTGTGTACATGCGTGCATGTTTGCACATTTTTGTGACATATCAGGACACAAATGTGTATTATGACATGGGTATTACACAGGTATGAGAAGGAGATGGTGAATTATGAGGACATTGCTGATGTCCCCATTTCTCAAAAAGTGTATAAATCATACAAAATGAGTTTTTTCAGAAAGTAAAACTGTAAAAAGCTTCCTGTGAGGGTTGGGTTTAGTGATAGGGTAGGTGTAGGGCAATAAAAAAGTTTGTACAGTTTGTACAGTATAAAAATAATGTAAAATATATGGAATGTCCCCCCATTTCACAAAAACAAACCTGTGTGTGTGCATGCATGTCTTTGAGCATACACAAATATAAGCATTCAGCAGACAGAACAGAAGGAGGCTGGGTTACTCTCCATAATCACCAGGCTTTGATTAGCATTTCAAATAGAGTTTGTCGTGCAGATGAAGAAAGAGGAATGCAGGGCAAGCAAGTCTCGGTATAAAAACAGGGATGAGAGACTGTGCAAGCTAAACGTGTGGCTTTGTTTAAGTGAGCTAAAGGTTAAAAGTATCTTTGAGGACCGTGGGGTGGAAAATAAACAGCTAAAATGATTAGAGTAAACATTATCATCTGAATGAAAGAAGATTCTCAGCCAAACAAGTCAACGTTTTTTGGATAGTACCTTGAAATGTGCATTTCACAAGTATTCATTTTGTTTTCATGCCACAGATTTCATAGATTTAACCCATGCGTAAGCACATACATTTACACTGTAGGTAAATTCCAAGCATTTTTCATTAATTGTCCTTAAAATGGAATGATATACTACCAATGTATAATTTACAGTAAACTGAAGCCATTTATTAATGGATTAAAATAATGCAAAATGCTGAAATGTGATAGGGAACATTTGATTTTGCTGTTAATTGTTGTGTAACTTATCATTAAACTTTATAAACCACTAAAAGAGTTGACAATATCAGAGTTGACATTTTCCACCATTTTGTGTTTTAGCTCAAGATCCTAACCTAAAACTAGATACCACGTGGAATGTCTAAAATAGCATTTTATGTATTATGTACTGTTTTCTTAAATGTCAATGAGGAAATTCTCTGAAATATCATAATAGCAGAGTTAATTAATTATTAATTTACTATTGGTGTATCCAAAACATTTTGCACAAATTAATGACTGAAGAATAATGGCATGCCACAGTGCCTTCTAGAGTGACATCACTTTGAGCAAGTCACATGTTTTTAGTTTTTTTTCTACCAGTGCTTTAGAGATTGTTCTGTCTTTTTATAACAGATGTAACAGAGTTGACACACATTGCAAAAATGCAGGGTTCCAGACAATTCCTTCATGTTGTTCTAACACAAAAATGGATTAAGTTAACTTAATTATTTTCTTTCACAAATTTAAGTGGATTGAACACAAAACAATTAAGTTGTCCCCCCAAAAAACTTAAAAACTGTGTTGGTACAGCTCATTTTATATAATTTGTGTTATTATTACAAAACTGTTATATTGAGATGTTTGTTTGTGGAAAATAATAGGTTTATATAGGAGACAAAATGCACCCGCAATTCTGCAATCACCCACATATATTTATTGTACTGTGCTGAAATTAATATTAAATAATATAAATTAAATATTACAAAGATGGGCGACGCGGTGGCGCAGTGGGTAGCACGTTCGCCTCACAGCAAGAAGGTCGCTGGTTCGAGCCTCGGCTGGGTCAGTTGGCGTTTCTGTGTGGAGTTTGCATGTTCTCCCCGTGTTCACGTGGGTTTCCTCCGGGTGCTCCGGTTTCCCCCACAAGTCCAAAGACATGCGCTATAGGTGAATTGGGTAAGCCAAAATTGTCCGTAGTGTATGCGTGTGAATGAGTGTGTATGGATGTTTCCCAGAGATGGGTTGCAGCTGGAAGGGCATCCGCTGCGTAGAACATATGCTGGAAAAGTTGGCGGTTCATTCCGCTGTGGCGACCCCAGATTAATAAAGGGACTAAGCCGAAAAGAAAATGAATGAATGAATGAAATATTACAAAGAAAACAACACACCAATGAAATATAGTTTTCATTCTGCCTCAGTATGTGTGGGTATTTGTAAAGACAGTGGAGATCAAATTTAGAGAACAACCTACAATTTCCTAAATTTCACGGTTACTGCTTAGTCCTATTTAAAGTTCTCCTATCAGAAACCCTCTGACAACAGGCTGTCCAGATGAAGGCCAAAGGGACCCTTTCAGTCACAGCAAGAGAAGTTGCCCTTTCCAAATCTATGATATCTATTGCAACTTTACAATAATGTCACTTAACTCTTTTAAGTCTCTCAAATTGCTGGTCATCCATGAAAGTCAAATCCTGGAGAGTGCAGGATAATGCAGAGATTCTCAATGGGCAATCAGTTCAACAATTCAGCTGGAATTCTCACCGGTTCAGATCTGAATGGGGTAAGGATCTGTATCTCGACGTACAGTGTCTTGACGTTTATGATAATTTGGACTGAAATTAGTGAAAATTTAAATTTCTCACTGTTTGTACCATCCATCCATCCATCCATCCATCCTTCCATCCAATCAACCAACCAAATAAATGCACTCTTCTTGTCAATCCCAAGCTTTTAACCGCAATCCTAAACATTAACTAACTGTTATAGTTTCTGTTAGAGCAGTATTTTTTGAAAGAAAGAAATTAATTACTATATTAGAAGGTAATTGGCATCATAAAGCCTGTTTTATAATTGAAAGTCAACCCATTTTCTAACGTTGAAAATAAGCTGGAAGGTTTGTCAAAATATGTATGTTCATTTGTACTGACTGAAAATGAAGTATTAAAAAAAGCATAAAAATGATCACAGGGCTGCCGTGATTAACTAATTGTGAAACACAATGACTGCAGCACTCTATTTAGCTCTAAACCCTTGAATTTTTGTTCTTTTTTTCTTTCCAGCTAAGCAGTGTAACCAATCACTGAGATGTTCACAACTCACATAAAAGAGCACGATGGATGGTGCATTACAATGACCAAATCTGCCCTCATATGTATCAGCATCTATCAAATCCCCCTCCGCATAGTCCAAACTTTGATTTAGGTGGGCGCACTGGCCCATGCGAGATCCCCTGTCTGTGGATATTCAGGGGTAATATGTCCCATCTGTTCTCCCTCCCACCCTGTAAGCCACCACCTGTAATGACGAAGCTTTCAAGGTCAACAGCACAATACTGCAGCTATTAATCACAGGCCGGAGAGGAGGAGCCCACCTCACACACACACACACGCACACACACACACAAACACTGTAATCAGAAACACTGCTCTCTGACCTCTGAATCTCCACTTCACGCTAACAATTAAAAATAATGTGTTTGGCAGAGTGTAATTACAGAGTGGGTAGACAGAACGACAGGAAGAGAGTGAGAAATAAAGAGAGAGAGAGAGAGAGAGAGAGAGAGAGAGAGGTGGAGCATTTGCTCAAATTATTTTTTTAATATTATATTTCGGCATATAATATATTCCCATCTGAAGCCTGAAAGGGGAGGTGAGGCAGTGTGACACCAAAATGTTTGCAAAAAGATAGACCTCTATATAAACTGAATAAATTTTATAAACTATTTTAATTAAAAGAGTGAGCAGTTTGTATTAAAATTTTATGCAGGAGTTCAGCAGGGATATATTATTAAAAGGGTGTAATCACACTCTGAAAATCAAAGGTTCTTTATTGAAATCGATAGTTTCATAAAGAACCTTTAACATCTACTGAAACTTTTTCATTCCAGAAAAAAAAAAGTTCTGTAGATTAGTATATGCTCTTCACCTCTGAAATGAAATGGTTCCTTTATAAATTCATCACTAAAATGTTTTTGGCATAACAAAAATGTTTCTTAATGATTTTTGCAACTCTTCTTCTCGAGGTCTAATTCTATTTGTGAAGTACTGTAATTATTTTGAAAAAAAAATTATACTATATAATATTGTTGCAACACTTGTCCTTTGTCTCGTGGACTCCTATTGTCATGTTCCTCATGCTCGTTCACTTGTTCATTGGAATCTGTGTTCTGCTTTGTAAACCATAAACCCTGGTTAATTCGATTGGCCATCTTAATCATTTTGACATTGACAAGTGTTCCAGAAGAGTCAGAGTGCTGAATCCCATTGGTTTACAACCATATAAACATTCACCATACTAAAATCTTCAGCTTCATAATTTGATCAAAATTTTAGAGTTTTAAAACATAAAAATATGCTTCAAATGACCATTTATATCTGTGCCCTACTTTAATGATGACAATGTAATGTACCAAAGACCGAATTGCAATCACAGCATTCGTTGTTTGGTCCACCATGTTTGGGACCCCCCCAAACTAGTAAAGGCCCTGGTATATTTCAAACGAAATAAAAAAAAAAGAACTGAAATTACATAATTTCCAACAAATCCGGCCAAAACAAAGTTTGTTTGGAGTTTGTTTCAGCAGTTCGAAACAGCTCACCAAAGTAAACTTTTTGGGGAGTTCGTTTTGCTTCTAAACACCTTTGAGCTACCACTGGTGCAACAGGAGAAAAACATCCAGACACCAAGTTAGCAACATGAATAAACTGGATGGTTGAGTAGCAGAACTGGTATAGATGTACAATTGCTCGTGGAGAGATTTTAAAGACTCTGAGGGTTTTAGAACCCGGACATGGACCCCAACCTCATCGGCCATGTCTGATCAAGTTCATTGTTCCATTTGGTGTATATTCGCAGCATATAAAAAGGATTGTGGCTTGCAGCTGTGGAGCTTCTCGTCCAAATGGCTAGAGAAGGCTGTTTGTTTTATACGAACAGTTTTTCTCTCACAGCCGCCATTGTTGTTGTTTTGTAGTCGCTTGACACATTTAAAACCCTGCCTCTGCAGCGCAGGCGGTGTTAGAAGATTCTAAAACAGTATAGCGTCACATTGCCGTTTCAAACTTCTTTTTGCCCTCAAACAAAGAACGAAAGAGAACTTTGTTTAAAGTATACTGGTACCTTAACTCATGAAGGGACAGGGAAAACATGCCTACTCTACAGAGAAAGGCATCCAGGACTCAAACCGGTTTTTGCTGAGGCAACTGTGCTAAACTCTGAGCCACTGTGCTGCTTTTGCATGCATTCAAACAGCCATGTTCAAATATCAATATATATATTTTTTTATCCTTGACTAACATAAACAGAATTTTCACTATGAACTATTCCTTTAACCACTAAATTAATTATATCAGTACAACCACTGTTTTTTTATTGCCAATTTGGTCTACAGCTCACACCCTTGATCAGACCTGGTTAAAGTAAAAGAGATTTCCATTGATTAGAAAGTCATTGTGACTGATGATGCCTCATATTTCCTGTGAGGGCTGATAGGTTCTCCTGAAGCTTTGAAGGAATAGCTTATGCTAAAGGCATCAATAACCAATCTGAAGTTGCTGAAATTATTTTGTTGGTAAAAATTGCCTCACATTTTCTGCTCTTATAAGGTCAACCCAATAAAAAAGCAATAACGTTTGAGCAAAATAATCAGTGCTCAAGCTATTACTCCTTTCTCCAATAGCCAAGACCACAGTGGGAGACAGCAAAGAGCAAATGAAAGTGGTGATCAGCATCTGCGTTATTTCAGTAGAATGGAGAAGAAGATCACTATTACCTTACCGAAATGGGAATCGCCAAAGATAGCAGCACTGAAAACGCAGCTGGATTGAGGGGCGGTTGAGCAAGCGCTGAAAGCATTGTGGTAACATTCGGTGACCTTGCCTTAAAGGACACACACACATCCTCAGGAGTAGTTTGACAGAACTGGAAATAAATGGAGGTCTTTGGCTTCCTGTATGATTGCTTTGTAGTATAACCTATTTCCAATCTCTCTGTGTTGGCTGCTGTTTACTTTTTCCAAGTTATCTACACTGCTTACATCTTGTGCCTATTCGTATTTGTATTCATAAATTGATTTTTTACGGTCCTTGAATTTAATTGGTTAAGCAGCATTTGTGCTGAGGGAGAATTCCAAAAAGAAACAAACAACGTATGTATTCTTACTTAAAAGTCCTTAAAATGGTAACTCTGAAAAGAACAGGTAAGACACACATGCCTATATGCCGTATGCATATAAATAACATTTTTAATTATTTTTATGGGTGTCTTGAAAATTGATTGATTGATTGATTGATTGATTGATTGATTGATTGATAACTGAAAATACAGTATTAATATATTATGTTGGCTTAACATAAAAGCCAACATGCTGAAAAGCAGCTTTTTATAAGACCAAAATTTAATTAAATCTAAGACTAAATCTCCTCCTGAAGGTTTCAAGCAGCCAAATTTAGGTCATACCTTCATGATGTTCTGACACTGTGCACTATATCTTTTATAATTGATCAGACCTACTGTTCTCATATACGGTATGATTGAAAAAAAAAATTCACTGAGGGTGTCAGAATTTTCAATGTTTAAGTTATTTTACTGAGGATTTAACCCAGATATGCCCAGTTCAAGACCTTCAGTCTTGAAAAACATGTCAGCCGTGTGCTAAAATGCTAGATATGTACTATCAACATGTGAATTTATGCTAGCAATATATTAAAACTTGCCTGCCAAACTTGGTAACAAATATCCTTTTTAGCAACATTTCAGATCACGTTAACCATATAGAACATGTTAGAAGTGTTCAAACAACATGCTAATTTATTTTAGAAATATGGTAAAGCATGTTAATGTATGTTAAAAAGAAAACATTTTTACTGCTATCACCATTCATATGTAACAGAAGGTGCTTAACTTTAAAATGTAATTTTATGCCATAATAGTTATGTTTGTTGAACTGTTTAAAGAAATATGTGGTAAAACAACTGAGTTGTTCACTTTGGTCCTACTGATTTATATGAACAAGAGAAACTCTTGCTCGTGCAATATGTAAGGAATAATTGAAGGGCCATTAAATTATTCAAAAGACACAGTGTGCATATTTTCTAATAATTCAATTGACTGGAGTCAGTTATTCAACTTATACTACACACCTAAAACCTGCCTGGAACTACTTTAGCTGTGCGGTTCCCTGAAAATAATTTGTACACCTTTGAATGTTCATCAGCCCATCAAAATCAAATATTCAACAGCCCCATAGTATAAATGTAAATAATATGTTTAAACATTCTGTTTCTTTAGATATGTTTACATCCAAAAACAAATTCAGAATCAACTGCCGTTGACTCATGGTTTACCTTCAAAAGACAGTGATATATATAAAAGGATGTGGCAGCACTAAATACAGGATGAATAGCAATGATGAGCCCTCATTGTCTTGCACTGCTGCATGACGATTGCGAAAAAAGATGATCCACAAAAAAAAAATCGCCCATTATAGAGAATTGTGCTCCTTATTGTGAGAAAATGGAATGTGCCTGGACACATATTTGAAGGCTGGACTGTGTGGTGAAAATGGGATTTGTCAGTGTTGAGGGAATAGATATATTCATCATTGCTGGCTGACTGTCACAGTCTCGTTGGGGTGTTGAAACACATATTAGAGTGTAACAGGCCAAGCCAGCTTCATCCATGTGTGAGCTATGGAGACACTGAGAAAAAAATCTGTATAATAAGGTCTTAGTTCTCCTTGTTGCCAAATGATAATACAGATTGTTTTTTTTTTTGTTTTTTTTGGACATCTTGCTTTTCAATCTCTATATGAAGGATTTTTCTTTTGTTTGTAATCTACAAAACTTCCTCAAAGTCCCAAGTGTTTGAGTAATTGTGGACTGAATGTCAAAGAAAAATCAAAAATGTCAAAAAGTTTTTGAAAGATTATTGTGTGAGTCAAATAAAGGGTGTGTTCACTAACCCTTACATCCATGATGAAAAAAAAACAATAAACCATTATGGGATTTAAAATCCTTTTAATTACAAATACCATAAAGAAAATGTCAACAGTTAACAATTAAAACCAGAACATTTTAATGGTTTCTAGGCTTACGACTGTATCAAATGTTCTTGTTGCGATTGATTCTAAAAGCTTTTATCACTGTAAAAGTTTACTCCTCACTTTCCTTCAGCTTAGTCCTTCTTTTTCAGAGGTCGCCACAGTGAAATTAAAAGTTTAAATGATTATTCACTGTATTTTGAAGTGTCCTCGATATCAGTATTGTACAGGTTCTTTATCACAATATTTTAAATGGTTGATTATTGGCATATGAGTAGTTTCTAGTGTGTTTTCCCACATTTCCTTGTGATTTAAGGGTTATTGTGTCACCAATAGAAGGCAGCAATTTACCAATAAAGACTAATGACAGAGAGTCATAACAGTTTCCATTAAAAACAATAAAGTTCTTTTTACAAATTCTATGCAAGTCTCTATTAGTCTAGACTTTAGTTTGTGTTTCTCAATATGCATTTACAAGTACACACAAGTACAGAGGACGCGAGGAACAACCTGGATGTGTTCTTGAATCGGATGATGTATCAAATGCAAACTCGAGCTCAATACTTGCTTGAATTCCCAGAAGACATTGAGCCTAAATAAATGAGGAGGAAAGCACATTGTGGAATGGCAGCAGCTAGCACGTCTCTATTCACCACTATTGACAGTTCAGAGATATAACTTGTCTTATTTCGAGAGTTTCCCACCACAAGTGTGCATGTTGTCATTTTCCGTTAAAACTTAGGAAGGTCATGGACCAACAGGAAGCTCACAGCATCTCATTCTCACAAGACATATCATATTTTGTTCTCGTGGTTCTTTCAAGGCAATTCTCTGCATTGACGCAGTAGAGCTGAAACAAGCTGTATCACTTTTCAGTGGTTGTTATGGTTACTCATTGTTTAATAGATTTGACTCACCTGATCCTTCTTTAGTTCTTCAGTTGAATTTTTATATGATGATTCCAAAATGAGGCCGTAATGGATAAAAGTCTGCTTGCATTCACCAAGGCATATTGTTTTGTGCTGGGATGTCAATCACCGAGCTGCCAAAACACATAAAATATATAATTTACCAAATTTCCAAAGAACTTAGGAAAGCATGGATTGGTAAAATTAGACGAGACATTTAAGACCTAAATTTTCAAGTAAGAATATTAGATTGTCTATTCGCTAACACATACACACACACACACACGCACACGCACACACAGTGTGACATAGCAGGGACACGAATCAGCATCTCCGAGGCCATGGCTTGCCATCTGTAGTTTGGAGGAGAGTTCTTGCCGCAGGTGGAAGAGTTCAAGTATCTTGGGGTCTTGTTTCCAAGTGAGGGAAGGACAGAACGTGCATTGACAGATGGATGAATTGGTGCGGTGGCAGAAGCAATGCAGTTGATGTACTGGTCTGTTGTGGTGTGGTCTTCTTCACGAAGGAGCTGAGCCGACAAGTGATATGTCTAACCATTTGCACTAACACATTACAAAGAACAATGTTTTTATTTTTATATTATTGAATTGAATATAATAGGACATGGTGGCTCAGTGGTTAGCACTGTTGCCTCACAGCAAAGAGATGGTTCGAGTCCCGGCTGGTTCAGTTGGCATTTCTGTGTGGAGTTTGCATGTTCTCCTCGTGTTCAAATGGGTTTCCTTCAGGTGCTCTGGTTTCCCCCACAGTCCAAAGACATGCGCTATAAGTGAATTCATTCATTTTGAACCGTCAACTTATCCAGCATTTGTTTTACACGGATGCCCTTCCAGCTGCAACCCATCACTGGGAAACAACCATACACTCTCATTCACACACATACACTACGGACAATTTAGCTTACCCAATTCACCTATCCCACATGTCTTTGGACTTGTGAGGGAAACCGGAGCACCGGAGAAAACCCACGCGAACACGGGCAGAACATGCAAACTCCACACAGAAATGCCGAGACTCGAACCAGCGACCTTCTTGCTGTGAGGCGATCGTGCTACCCACTGTGCCACCGTGACGCCCTATAGGTGAATTGAATAAACTAAATTGGCCGTAGTAAATGAGTGTGTATGGATGTTTCCCAGTACTGGGTTGCAGCTGGAAGGGCATCCGCTGTGTAAAACATACGCTGGATAAGTTGGTGGTTCATTGCGCTGTGAAGTGAAGTGAAGTGAAGTGTAGTGTGGCCAAGTATGGTGT
>CAIGQV010019186.1:18409923-18444899 GCA_903798115.1 Danio jaintianensis | reverse complement strand
ATCTATCTATCTATCTATCTATCTATCTATCTATCTATCTATCTATCTATCTATCTATCTATCTATCTATCTATCTATCTATCTATCTATCTATCTATCTATCTATCGAGAACAAATGAAGCATTTGATGGGAAGACATGCTAAAGAAATAACTGTCATATGGATAGGCTCAAATCAAGCTAAGGGAGTTCATTTGCTGTACGCCTCTCCTTGTTAAAGTCTCTAGACAGAAATGTCTTTTCTTTTAGAGCAAAGAACTCGTAACAAATGATGAATAACTTCAAGGTGAACAAAATCATTAAAGACTGCATGAAAAAGCTCCTTGACACAAATGATCATTTTTAATCATTTATGCTACTACTAATACGAATAAGTGCTAATTACTGAAGTCTATAATCATCGATCAAAAACTCGTTCTAATCTTAGTCTTGCATTTTGCTTAAATAGCAATCAAAGCCTCAGATTCACAGGCAAAGGTATTAGAGAGTAGGTTTACACAGTGGGTGCGTTTAGTGCCATTTAGTACCTTAATGTGTTTTATGAATACGTTTGCCTGTGGCCACTTTCAAAGACTGCTGGAGACCTTGATCACTGAGCGTGAAGGTAAAACGCTCTGAGTAACTGAATACAAGCAATCTGGAGGCTCTGTGCTGTTCTGTTGCAAACAATGGCACAAAGCAATCTGCTGTTCTTTGAGCAGAAAATTGAGATTTTTTTGTGTCGCTTAAAACAAAATTCTTTGTTGTAAGCAGTTTAGGGATCACAGACAATTTGCCATATGCCTGCTTTTTTCGACTGAATGGCTACAGCAGTGCCTAACCGATTCGACTGAATAACCTTCATCATTTCAAGGCATCTCGCTCTTTCAATCCATTTAGCTACTAAGTGATGATAGAAGGTCTGAAGATTGCATTATTGCTCTGAAATGTGGCATTAACCTTTAGAATATATGTGAAATGGCATATCACAGCTTGTTTATCTGAGTTTATCTTAGGAAATAAACACGGTTTCTTTTAGAGTTTTAAATGCAACTTTGGGTAAAAGTAGAGTTTTTGTTTGATTTATGAAGGTAAATTTAAGACATTTTCAATATTAGGGTTTCGGTTAAATGTCACTTTTTTCAATTTATCAAGACTTCATTCATTCAGCTTTGATGATATGGTGCCATATTTCACAAATACCAGCATTGGTAGAGTCTTGCT
Source organism: Danio jaintianensis (assembly GCA_903798115.1). NCBI lineage: Eukaryota > Metazoa > Chordata > Actinopteri > Cypriniformes > Danionidae > Danio > Danio jaintianensis. The sequence continues at coordinate 18,443,697 of CAIGQV010019186.1, read as the reverse complement.
GGAAGAAGACAACTAAAGTTCTTGTTCACAGCTCTCCTTTTGTCCTTTAATATAAAGGTTTTTGGTATTACTTACTATTTCACTCATAAATATAGGGGAGAGTGGGAAAGGTTGCAACAGTTGCAACAAGACTTATTCCTCCATTCAGAGTAGAGTGATAATATTCATACAACATATTCTCAGCTAGACCCTTGCTCAATCTGAAAGAAATCAGCCACATGTGACCATTCCTTCAGTACAAAACTAATTGTGAGGTAAACAAGTATTTTTTTAATGTTCAGAATATTTCTCATGTCTAATCTGTTTTTGTGAAACATTATTCATTTGTATAATTTAAATCACTGTATTATTAGCTTTAAATAGGTATAGCTACCTAGCGTTAAAGCTATTGTATCTACCTAGCATAGAATGTTAAATCATGCTGTTGCAACAGTCCCCTGTCACAACATTGATTTTTAAAAGCTTGTCATATTAACAACGTACAATTTTAATTTCATTACAGTTTCTATGAAATTTAATTTAAATTAATTAATTCTTTGATTAATTAACTCATTTCAAAGTTTGAAGTAGTTTTGTAAAGGTTCAGTCTAGATTTTAAGTAAATATATATTTGTTCAGATTTTTTGTAGGCCTGATAAATGACCAAAACGTGGATTTTGCTTGTTTATTTTACTAGTCTGTATTTATATGGCCAATTTAACCGTTTTTACAATTTAACCAATTTACATTTAGAATGTTTTTTATTATTAAACTTTAATGAATGTTTCAACTGTCCCCCTGCTCATTTGACTCTGTCTGTTCAAGTTTAAATTCTGCATATATTATCATACAACCCCAAATCAGAAAAAGTTTGGACAGTATGGAAAACGCAAATAAAAAAAAGAAAGTAGTGATTTATAAATTTACTTTGAAGTATTTATATAAGTATTTCATTGCAGACAATACAACAAACATTATTGGAGTTTTTTTTTTTTTTTTTAAATAAACATGTATTCCAATTTTGGTTCTTCCAACACATTTAAAAAAAGTTGGAACAGTAAAGCATTTACCACTGTAATGGTGCCATTCCTTTTCACAACACTTAAAAGACGTTTAGGGACTGACGATACCAAGTGATGAAGTGTTTCAGGTGTAATTTTGTCCGATTCTTCCAAACAAGTCTTAAGGTGGGCAACAGTACGGGGTCTTCATTGCCGCATTTTGCGCTTCAAAATGAGCCACATTGGAGACAGGTTGGGACTGCAGGCAGGCCAGTCAAGTACCTGCATCCTCTTTCTCTGCAGCCAGGACTTTGTAATGTGTGCAGAATGTGGTTTTGCATTGTCTTGTTGAATTATGCATAGGCGTCCATGGAAAAGAAGGTAGCATGTTGTGCTCCAAAATCCCTACGTACTTTTCAGCATTAATAGTGCCATCACAGAAGTACAAGTAACCTTTGCCAAGGACACTGACACAACCCCAGGGCTTCCCACACATAGACTTTACTTGGGCAGGCCGCTCAAGTATATTAATGGCTGCCCAAGTACATCTGGTGGTACATTTTTTTTGACTATTATTGTCATCCTTTTACTTTACACTTTTTTTTTTTTTTTTTATCAGCTCTTGATAACCAAACATTCGCGATCGATTAACCAGTGGAAAATCTTATCTCGTCCTACACGTGTCAAAGCTACTGCTCGTTGTGTGCGCGCGAGAACTGTCAGCACTCCCACAGACAAATCTCACGTGCTCTGCAGAGACCCAGAGAGACACGTCTTTTTTTAGATCTAAAAAATGTATCCGGCCGGGGTTTCTAAATCTTCTAAAATGTCCGGGATTCGACTTTTGCTTTCGCTTTGTAAAGTTGTTGTTAATTGTATGCGTTTTTGCATTACCCTTTTATTTAAGCCTACTTTCGCTTGGCTTTGTTTGCAGCTGACTGGGCGTGCACAGCCGCCAGAGAAACATTAAAATGATTCATTCTTTAATCTAAACGACTCAGAAAAACGTTACTATATACTCGGAGAGGATGAAATGACATCTAATCTGACTGCAAAATATTTGTACACAATTAGAAATGGTTAATAAACTCATTTGCCTTATTTAAATAATCTACACTTTTTATTCTTGTTATTATTATAATTTTTAGAGATATTGTCTGTTTTTATCTTTTTTTCTGTCATTTATTTCTCAATTGCTGTAATTTTATTAATATGATGATGCTAATATATTACATATTTTATACATATATAAAATGCATTGGCAGGACTGCACAAAATCTCATGCCAATAAAACAACCTGAACTTGAACTAACCCATTAAAAAGAAACAAGTTATAACTGTCATAATAAATAAAAATATTGTTAAAAAAAATATATTTTTTTGTTTGTTGAATGTAGTTGACCATGGGGCAGTGCTGTCGCCTCACAGCAAGAAAGTTGCTGGTTCGAGTCTCGGCTGGGTCAGTTGGCATTTCTGTGTGGAGTTTGCATGTTCTCCCTGTGTTGGCGTGGGTTTCCTCCGCATGCTCTGGTTTTCCCCACACGTCGGAGACAAGCGCTATAGGTGAATTGGGTAAGCTAAATTGTCTGGAGTGTATGGATGTTTCCCAGTGCTGGCTTGCGGCTGGAAGGGCATCTGCTGCGTAAAACATATGCTGGATAAGTTGGCGGTTCATTCCGCTGTGGCGACCCCAGATTAATAAAGGGACAAAGCCGAAGAGAAAATAAATGAATGAATGTAGTTGACCATTTACTGTATGTGCCGTGGGTAAAAGGTGTGTTTCAATCCGGCTAGCACCGCAAGTATATTTCAAACCTGTGGTAAGCACTGCAACCCCATACCATGACAGACCCTGGCTTTTGGACTTGTTGCTGGTAACAGTCTGGATGATCCTTTTCTTCTTTTGTCCGGAGCACATTGTGTCCATTTATCCCAAAATAATATACCTAAAATACTGATTCATATGACCACAGTACACGTTTCCACTGTGTGATGGTCCATCCCAGATGCCTCCGAGCCCAGAGAAGTTGATAGCGCTTCTGAACACTGTTAACATATGGCTTCCTTTTGGTACAGTACAGTTTTCACTGGTATTTGTGGATGTAACTACATATTGTGGTACTTGACAAAAGTTTGCCAAAGTAGTCCTGAGCCCATGTGGTGATTTCGCTTATAGATGACAGTTCTTGATGCAGTGCTGCCTGAGGGATCGCAGATCACGGTTGTTAAGCTTAGGCTTGCGCCCTTGTCTTTTACACACTGAAATTCCTCCAGATTCCTATAATCTTTTAATTATGTTATGCTTTCTTTGAGGAACATTGTTTTTACACATTTCAATAATTTTCTCACGTATTTGTTGGCAAACTGCGATGGTCTAAAACAACACCCATTCTTGTCTAGGGACCGTTTTGAAAAACTTGATCCACCTCAAATGTTTACTAGCCTACTATAGACATTCAGAGGACTATGCCATGTGTGTGTACATACACATGCCCTTCAATTTAGTCCAAGCAGTTTCATTAGCTTGCCTAAATACCTAACCACAATTTGAAAGCAATATCAGATTTTTAATTAATTTTCTGTCATTTTAATTAATCGTTAGGTTACTGTAGTTTTTCTTTCTTTAATATAAAGGCTACTAATAATTTTGTCTGTCTGTGTATATATATCTTTTTTTTTATTCTTTTGGGGACATTTTTTAGGTCCAGATGAGAAAATAGAATTAAGTATTTTGAAAAGGTAAAAATGCCCAATTGTTTATTTTTTATTTTTTTATCTGTGTGGTTTGGTTTTAAGGGGACACAAAATAAACTGAATTTGCAGCCTCCTTATTCCTGTTGGTGTTAAATGATCCTTAAAAATGAATATTTCCTCATCATTTACTCACACTCACATGGTTCTAGAGTTTCTTTCTTCTGTTAAACACAAAACAAGATATTCTGAAGAATGTTGGGGAAAAAAGCAGGGGGAAATTCCATAGCAGGGGGAAAATACTATGGAAGGGCTGTTTTTTCAACTTCAATTTCTTTTTTTGGATCATCTGAAGAAAAAAAAACCTTAACTTTTGGATAAACTATCCCTTTTAAGAAATCATTACAATATGCTAATTTGGTGTTCAAAAATACGATTTCTTCTTTTGTCGTATTAATATTGTAGTGCTGCTTAATATGTTTGTGAGAAACCATGAAACATTTGTTGTTGTTGTTTAAGTATGGGGAGGGTTAGATGATTAACAACTTGAACATGCAGTATAAGGCAACTAATAGACAGCTATCAAACGTGTATGCTAATAAGCAACTAGTTGATAGTGAATGTGTTTGCTAATCTAAAGGGTTACCAAAAATGACTAACTCCAGACTTTTGAATGAGTTATGTTAGAGCTACAGTACCATGCTGTTCTGAACACAACCTATTTTGCTGCTTCAAGGTTGTTCAGGTTTTTGTGTAAAGATTAAGATTCCATTTCTCTAACAAACTACCTGACCAACTGAGCAACCCTGGTCTGAAGTGAGATTAAATGGTAATATTGTATCTTCACAAACATTAAAAACAGATAAACTGTGAAAATGAAAAAAAAAAAAAAAAAAAAAGGAACTCAAAACATTTGCTTACAAACAGCTGCCAAATATATATTTGTTGATGAAAGACTGCACCATAATGTTTTAACTGATTTAGGTTACAAGTTAAGCAACATATCTTAAAAATACAATACATAATAAAATAAAAAAAAATCTGAAAACAAAAAAAATCAAATAACATGCACGTCATGTTGTTGTAGATGTTATGGCAAAAGACAGAACAAAATAACAACAGCATTTCCATTGCAATGGGGAACACATAAAAAAAATAATAATAATTTTCCACTGATCAGACATCAGTGTCTGTATATCAAAATCTTTGCCCAAAATAATAAGGGAATCGACATCTCCGATTAGTGTAGATGGCACCAGAATGAACGGTAAAGTCTGGCATAGATGAAGAAAATCCAATATATTACAATATAAGCACACTTATAACAAGTTTTCTTTTTAAAATGATTTTCTGATTATGGGCTATCAAAAGCTCACTCGTGAAAATCACATAATATATTTCATTTACTTTACAACACTTTTTTCCAAACATCATCATTCCACGTCTTAAAGGATCCACCTATATTTTCGTTAACCAATGTGACTGAGTTTTTCCTTATAGCACTTAATTTTGTAACAAAAGCATCACTGCTTAACAAAAAAAGGAGACAACGGTGCATTACACATCAGTCCGTGTCATAGCAGAGACACACGTATATAAAATTCTTCTGCATGTCTTTTGAAGAACAAAAAAATATGAGTATATGTATTAGTAACAGAAGCGGTAAAACAACAGGAAGGGGCACAGCTGATTTAATCTGGATCATTAAAGACTCATGCTGCAAAAGTGAAAACCTCCATCCCTCTTTAATCATGCTGGCAGGCAGAGCCATCAGCGACTGGCGCAGTGTGGTAAAGTCTTTCAGATGACAGGAGCAGCACCCGGGGCTGTTTCCATGATAAACCCACACAAACATTCGTTCCCTGTCACTACTGCAGTGGAAAGGTGCTCTTTACGGTTCTCCACGCTCCTTAAGTAGGGCAACGTGTTTGATAGCGAAACTGTACCCTGCGTGTCATTTTTTTTTCTGTCTTAGAGAAACCGACTCTCTTTCTTCTGAAGAGAAAAGCTAAATAAAAAAGTTTACACTTACAAACTTACAATGTATTCCTGATAACTGGATTTTTTTTTACAGAAGATAATATTTTGTTGTTGTTTTTTTAAAAAAGGAAAAGAAATTGAAATGAGAAGAGACAGAGCTGCTGTGCAGGTGCCTGTGGGTTTGTTTAGAGTCTCTGTCTCTTGAGGCACCAGAAGAGATCCGTTCAGCAAGTTTTAGGCCAGCGCACTTATTCAGATTTGTGACAGTAAAGGTCCTTAAGCGCTTTGAGCTCCTCGATGAGCGTTTTGTTCTGATTCTCCAACACGGCCACTCTGTTTTCCAGACATTTCACATACTCTTTCTTTTTTCTGCGGCACTCCCGTGCTGCCTCCCTGTGGTGGAAACACATTATTACAGTCAAACCATTTTTACAGATGCAACACTTAAAACCATTGTTCTGTAAGTTGGCTGGCAACAGTAATTTAAGTTACAGTCTAAGACAGGGGTCACCAAACTCAGTCCTGGAGGGCTGGTGTCCTGCATAGTTTAGCTCCAACTTGCCTGAAAGTTTCATCAAAAGATCCAGTCCACTTTTAAACACGCACTCGCAAACATCCCTTCACTTGTTCCCTCGGAGGAATCCCTGCCACCATTTTAAAGTGCATTGCACTTCATCATAAATTGAACAAGGGGGGTTTACATGGACATACCCTCGATCCCTTTTTACAGAGGGAGCATGTCAGCTTCATATGTCTACTCCAGCACCTATATGTCCCAGAATGCAATGGGATTGTGACGTCACAACACTGTAGTTCCCAAGTGCTCAAGGGTTTAGAGCAGGGGTCACCAAACTCGGTCCTGGAGGGCCGGTGTCCTGCAGATTTTAGCTCCAACCCTAATCAAACACACCTGAAGCCGCTTATCAAGCTCTTACTAGATATACTAGAAACTTCCAGGCAGGTGTGTTGAGGCAAGTTGGAGCTAAACCCTGCAGGGACACCGGCCCTCCAGGACTGAGTTTGGTGACCCCTGGTTTAGAGCATTCCATTTAAACACATTCAGATGTTCCACCAGTAGTGGACACTTGTGTGATTTAACCAATGATGTACATCCAAGTGAACGCGATGAAGGAAAGTTAGCGAGTGAAGGGCAGAAAACATTGGACTGGAATGCAGCCAATATAAAAGCTTGATTTGCTTGTTCAGGTGTGTTTGATTAGGGTTGGAGCTAAACTCTGCAGGACCCCGGCCCTCCAGGACCGAGTGTGGTGACCCCGGGTATAAGACCACAGTGCATATACACAATATAAACACTCAAAAAATTACGTTTGCTGTTTGTTAAAACTACTTATTTAAAATGAGCTGATACAACACAATTCTTAAGGTTTTTTTAATTGTGTGTAAATGTTTTATTGTAAATCACAATAAAAAAAAATTTGTGTGGGACCCAGCATTTTTTTTTTTTACAGTGTATGATCAGCTAGAAATAAAAGCTGAAAACCATTTTACCATTCATTCAATATGACCATACAACAAACATTATTATTATTATTTAACTTTACCTTTATTTTATAGAGTAAGAATAGAATATAATAGTAAGAACAAAATTGAAATTAAATATATTACAATACTGCAGTGTAAAGTTATAATTATAAATAATAACACTTTTATATGTTCACATTTTAACTATTACATTACTAATATTTATAATATATGAATCTTACAATAATATATTTATTTCCTAATATCTTTGCTTTCAAACGTTACAGTAGCTTTATAATAGCTTTTAATTTTATATGTAAATATAAAAGGATCGTCTCCTTTTTAATACAGAGCAATTGCTTTCCTTTGGTTTATGCATTTCACATGCTTCAGCAGAAATCTATTTTTATACAAATAAAAATATGTTTGTACCAGACCATTATTTACAGTCCAACATGAGCATGTGCATTTAACAGGTACCTGTTCTTCATCAGCCGAACTTCCCGCTTGCGTGTGGCCTCCTCAGCTCCCTGACTGGGCAGTGCTGGAGAAGAGGCCATGACCACCCCTGGAGCAATGGTGCTCGCAGCTGCAGTGCGGATCTGATACGCCTGAACGTCTCCTGACGCCGCTGAAATACACAAACAGCAGTTTTATGGTTTGACAAGGAGACATTCAGATGCTCTGTGTCTCGCTTCCTGAATACAGAGCAAGTCAAGCCTAGACTTAATCTACACCAGCAGAACTAAACTGGACCAGCACACTTACTCTAATCTCTCGATATTTATTTATCTGGTTATTCATTCCATTATTTTGGTTTGTTTTACTTTCATTTATTATTATGGTCACACTTTACAATGAGGTTTCATTAGCTAATGTATTTACTAACATGAACTAATAATGAACAGTACTTGTACAGCATTTATTAATCATATTTCAACATTTACTAATGGATTATTAACATCCAAATTCATGCTTGTTAACATAAATGAATGATTTCATTAACTAACATGAACAAATACTGTAATAAATGTATTTGTTCATTGTTTTTCATGTTAGTACATGCATTAACTAACATTAACTAATACAATCTTAATAAATGTTACCATTATTATTTATTTGTTCTTCCTAACCTCATAATTTTGTATCCTTATCTTTTTTATTGTTTCCTTTTTTCTCTTTCAATTTATTACCTGTCTGATAGTCACCATTTCTTTATACATGTATATATTATTATATACAACAAACACACACATGTTATCATTATTTATTAATATTATTCTTTCTAAAGATGAACCACATCCAGCACGTCTGCACTTACATAATGTGTGTACTGTATTTTTTATGTACATATAAATACATGCATGTATTTATTACATAAAAGATTTCTATTAAAAAATATCTGTATATAATCAGTGTTGGGACTTATGCTTTAAAAAAATAATGCATTACAGTAATTACTACGTTACAGCAGAAAATATTTAAGGCATTAATAATACATTTTCAGTCATTGTTCTCGGTATGTGTTGAGCAAGGCATTACAAAACACTTTTCACCCAAAATGTAATTGTTCAGAGAGAAAAAAAAAGACAGTAAGATCGCAAAATATTAAAGGCACATTATAAAATTTCCGCCACTAGAATGTGCGTATTCACAACAAAAGAAATGCTTAGTTTGATGATGCAGTGAGTGAGTGTGGACTCATGAAAGTTGTTCTCCTAAAGGCTGTTTCTAGATGCAGCAGTGTGAACAGCCAGTTCATTTTCAACAGGAGAAACGTGGAAAGCAGCAAAACATGAGTGGTTTCAGTCGTGGCACAGAGCCAGCGTACACCCTCAAGCACATAAAGTACTGCTGCTTTCACAACATGGCGAGTGAGTTGGCTTGCCAGGAAAAAAATAAAAATCTAATATATACTGCATGTGAAATAATGTCGAACAACAATAAATACACAAGTCAAAAAATATGTATAACACTGTTCTAGAGTTGTTTGTTTGAATATTTAAGAAAGCTTAAACCAAAATATTCAGCTTTCAATATTATGTAAATAAAACTGTACAAAATAAATAATAACCTCTTTAAAAGGGAAACAAAACATTTTTACAAAATAATTTAATATTATCTTTTATGACAAGGACTATTGTGCAAATATTAATAACAATTTTAACCAACGTAACGAGATGGAAAGCCATTTAAATGTAAGCACCCTGAGGAGCAGCAGCTAAGCACTGTATACCTATAGAAAATACTGTGGTAAATGTTCATATTTTAAAGACATGGCGCTACACAGTGTGATTTAATTAGTGATGGGTCGTTCTTGAACAATTCGTTCATTTTGAACAAATATTTTGTATGACTCAAGAACGATGAGTCCTCTCAGGGAGTGATTCGTTCATTTGCGCATGCGCACATTTGTGCAGGTGGAGTAGAAGATTAGTTCCTTTTTCGAGTCCTCTATCGGGTTTGAGTCGTTCGTTCATCACGTGAAAGACAGAAGCCAATCATATGCATTTAGAGCCGGAAAAAGATTTGATCCGTTCATTTCTTGAGTCCTCGGTTTGAGTCGTTCGTTCATCACGTGAAAGATAGAAGCCAAACATATGCAGTCAGAGACGGAAAAAGATTTGATCCGTTCATCTCTCTAATCCTCAGTTTGAGTCGTTCGTTCATCACGAGAGAGACAGAAGCCAATCATATGCATTTACAGCCGGAAAAAGATTTGATCCGTTCATTTCTCGAGTCCTCGGGTTTGAGTCATCTCTCTTTACATGCTGTCACGTGATGAGCGAACGACTCAAAAACCAGAAGACTCGAAAGGTGAACTAATCATGGCTCTTTTCGGCTCAGACTGTGTGCATTGGTTAAGTTTATATGGGACTGTCAGTGTGACATGAACGAACCACTCAAATTTGAAGACCTGTGAGAAGAGGTGAGCTGACAATCATAGACACAAGACCAGGTAAACAATAAATGATTCTTTTCTCTTTCTTACGGCATTTTAGTTTTGACTTGTTTGTAGTGTGATCAACGTTTGGTGTAATTGTAGATGCGTTTGGAAGCAACTCGTAATATTTTACGAATATTTTGGCAAATTGAAACGAAATGACTCGAAAAAAAGATTCGTTCATCTCACTGAACGAGACTCAAAGGTCTGAGTCAGTAAAATGATCCGAACTTCCCATCACTAGATTTAATGCAGTGACTCTTGTCTGTCATGAGACCCACATTATATTGTGTGTCAATCAGGCAGTGTTAGATCATTGAGTTTGAACAAGGCAGAGCTAATGCGGTGAGTTTATAATGACGTGATGGTTAACCGGAAGCACCCAGGCAGCCTTAGCGAACATTAAAAGTCCCTGTGCATAGAGCCATAGACATCTATATAAAATAATCTACCAACATACCGCCCAGCTCTAGTATCTGGTCATTATTTTGTATTTTAATTGCGCATGCACACCTGCATACCAGTTGTGTGCACCCCTGTATATATGCAATGTACGCATTCGTATATATATAGATATGAATATTATTCTCTTTCCCTTTCTGTTGTCTTTTTATACGCATTCTCACATTTACAATCACATGTCACAATTATTTATTGATTGTACCATCTAACTACAGTTGATGTCAAAAGTATTAGCCATCCTATGAATTTTTTTCTTTTTCAAATATTTCCCAAATTATGTTTAGCAGAGCAAGGAATTTTTCCACAGTATTTCCTATATTTTTTCCTCTGGAGAAAGTTTTATTTTTTCTAGAATAAAAGCAGTTTTTTAATTTTTTTAAGGTCAATATTATTAGCCCCTTTAAGCAATATTTTTTTTGATTGTCTACAGAACAATCACTATACAATGATAATTACCCTAACTTGCCTAATTACCCTAGTTAAGCCTTTAAATGTCACTTTAAGCTGAATACTAGTATCCTGAAAAATATCTAGTAAAATATTATTTACTGTCATCATGGCAAACATAAAATAAATCAGTTATTAGAAATTAGTCATTAAAACTATTATGTTTAGAAATGCATTGAAAAAATCTTATTTCTGTCAAACAGAATTTGGGGAATAAAATATACAGGGGGCTAATAATTCTGAATTCAACTGCATGTTTTGCCTTATTGCTGCTTTAAAAAAATTAATAAATAAATGATCTTTATCTGTTTGCTATTGTTCAAAGTTGCATATACTTGTTTTGAATTTAAGTGTCTTATATGTTTGACCAGAAGGTGGAATCTGACCTTGCACCACCACTTGATTGCTGGGCACGAGTATCTGCTGGCCGTCACTGGTCTGTGCATACTGCAGGATGGTAGTGCCGGGCTGAGCTCCTGCGGCGTTCGTCATGGTCAGTGTCTGCAGCCCCTGCACTCCATCTGTCCCGTTATTAGCTAACTGGATAGCCCCACCCTGAGTGATAGCAACTGGAAGAAAACAAATTATATCCGGTTAACTTTCTATGCATCTGGCTGATTCAAACAGTGTCCAGCTTTTTCTTTAAGAGTTGAAAAACAGTAGCAGGTAAATAACTTACTGTACTGCCCGCTACTTGTCTGATAGATGGGCGTTGGCACAGTAACGGTTGTTATGGCTTGAGCGGAGTCCTCCTCTGATTTCTCTTCTTCTATCCGTGGCACCGCTGGAGCATCAGATGAAAGGTCATTCAGGATCTTTCTGCATTACAAAATATCAAAAGAAGCTTATGAGCAGTGGCTTGTGAATAAAGCAGGATTGTAGGATTTATGTGACAGTTGATATATATACTAGACAAATAATATTTGTTCCAGCGTTTCCACACGATTTTATAAGACTGCATGATGTAGAATCTATAAGGTTATTTTATGCATTTTAAATGTCATAGACTATGAGAGCAAAATATAAGGTCTCTGAGACATTTTTGGTGACTATATATATATATATATATATATATATATATATATATATATATATATGTATGTAGTAAAATATATTTATATTTTATGCATATCTAACCCACTTTTGAGGCTGAATTTTGTTTTGTTTGTTGCATATGCACACCTACTGACTGCATGAATCACTGAAAAACATGAAAACATCTCTTTTTATCTGAAAGTGAACGTTTATTTAAGTAAAATGAAGCAATCTGTTATCAATTTTAAATATTTAATTATAATTACAGTTTTCAAATTATGTGCTCATATAATTTTTTTATGAAAGGATAAAATAATTAAATGTGTTGTTCATGTGTAAATTGTAATTTCAAACAATGTTTCAATTACATGGTAAAAACACAAAACCTCTGAATAATTCTTTAAAACACGATTCAAAATTTTTTAATGTTATTGTAATATTACTGCACTGTTTAATAAATGTAAATTAATAAAATGCTTATGAAATATGTTTATACAGAAATTTCTCTCCTCGTTTTTTCACTTGAAACAGTTTAATTTTTGCAGGAAAAGATGCAGCTTCTGTAAAAACAGGTTTATAAACATGTGTTGTCACAAATTTAGAAACACTCAGATACCTGTATGAGGGCCGTCTGGACAGAATCTCTCTCCTTTTCTGACAATCTGTCACACTGTCCACCGACTCCTGAGAATCATCACTCTCAGCAATAGTAGAAATCTAATACAAGATGGCACAAATATTAAGGCTTTTTACACTAGTAAACCCTTAGTCATTCTAAAGCTTGAAGAGATATTTCATCCAAAAACAAAAATTCCAGATTTGAACTAATATATCTTAATTTGTGTTCCAAAGTTAAAAGACTCAGTCCTCAGATTGGAACAACATGAGGGTAAGTGATTAATAACAGAATTGGGCTTACTTGTACAGTTTGCACCTGTGGGGATTGTATGACGGAGGGCTGGGCTGCCTGGATGACCCCGTGAACTTGTACCGTTTGCCCATTGGGCAGCTGAACTAAGGTCACTGTGGGCGCAGTAGCAGACGCCTGTGCTGCAGCCATGGAAACCTGCACCAGAGAGGAATTAAATTAAAACATCATCCCGCATCTATATGCATAATTACTGTAACCGGTGTAGTCATAATCAGCCTTGTCATGCTAGCAAATGTTTCCAAGAGCTTTGGAAACATCTGAATGGCAGAAACTCACTTGTGCCAAGGTGGCGATCTGCTGAGCTTCTGTCTCTGAGACTGCAGTGTCGCCGCCCTGCTGGACATCTGCTCCTGCCTCCATGGTCATCTAGATAGCCTGGAGATGTAATTCAAGAGTCCCTTATTTGTATACTTTCAATATAAATTATGTAATGACAGTGTAGGTCATCAAACTGCTCAGAAAAAGGGGGATTTTGTGCATTTAAAAGCAACAAAAAAAAATAAAAAATCTACCCACAGACCTGGTTTGATATAGTTTCATTTTGAGCATTTTAAATAATCATTTATGTAGGAGTTTTTTTTTATTATACTTAAACATGTAATTGTAATAAAAACCTGATAATAATATGAAAATATCGGAAATTCCTCGAAGGTTGCAATATTTGCAGAAATGTATATTTTATTTTCACGTCAAAAGTTACATTGCTGAATTGAAAATTTTGCATTATAATATTTTGTAACAAACAGCCATCAAGCGTTAGCGCAAGAATAAGAATATGCATTAATAGTCAATAGGATTAATAGAAACCTTTTTTATGGATCCGTGTGTATTTTGTAGTGAGTATTCATGTTAAAAATGAGACTATAATCATCGTGTGCAACAAACACAAGTTGATTCCATTTGCCGCCTTTTTTACTTCCGTATGCAGCTGTCAGTCAGATCTCTGGTTAGGTTTTTAAGCATTTAAGAATGCAGTAAAAGACAATACAAACGAAACACTGTGCAAGCGAAATTATTTTATTTTCATGATTGCCCATTTAAGGCCATTTAAAGAAAAACAGCACAAGAAATACAAGCGCTTGCATGTTTAGGCGTGTTTCGACTTGTAAAATAGCGTTCCAGGTTGAATGAATCAAGCATGCGGCACAAATTTAGACTGTTTTAAGGTGCACTCAGAATGGAAAAATACTCAAGAATCATTTTTTTCTCTATAATTTTATTTACCAGTGAAAACCCACAATTTATTATAAAGAATAGCTGCTTTTTGTTGTACAGAAACACCATTGCTCGAGCGGGAATGCAGTAAAGATCTTCAATGTAACACGGGCAGCTTTGACTGCTTGACAAACCAATGCTGGAGCCAAGAAAGAAAAAAATCATTTCACTCGCTGGACTTCCATAAAAAGGCGCTATGGATGGGCGATCGCATTCATAACTACGCATCTCCTTCACATAAACACATGCATTTTGTAGACCCGTCCCGCTTTCCTCCTTCTACAGCCTGACTGACTCATTGTCTGCAAGCAAGTCTGAGCTGTGGAGAAACATGCCCACCGCCGCCATGATCTCTTTGTTACAGACGGATCGAGCATTGCAACATGTCCACTAAAACGCCAAGTGTATTATCTCTTTCCCCCACGAATGCGTCTCTTCTTACCCGACACAGACTCGCCTCGTCACTCCCAGGCCTCCGGAGCTCCACTTTTATTTAGTCCGACACGTAAGAGACCGCGTCAGGCTACACCTCCGTCGCGTCACCGAGGACAACAACACAGAGAACGAGGGGGACGAAATACAGCCCTAATTCAGGATCGACAAGATCCGAGAGGTAGGCGGAACTTGCCGAACGGAGCACGAAGCTACACGAACAGCCAACGAGCAGAGTCGAATTTACACGAGCTCTCTTTCCGTGACTTCCCACACGAGCATGCGTCAAATTCCTGCGCTACGATTGGCTGACTTTTGTTGTAATGAATATGAATAAATCTGTCCAAATGTACTACAGCAGGATTTTTCAGTCTTTTAGAAGCCTCTGAATCTAAAATATGACCATTTGAAAAGCAGCTATTTTTAATGTATAATATCATAATATTAATAATATGCATATATGTATGCATACTTTATTAAACGAAGGTTTATTTTTGTGTTTTTATAGAAGTTTATAGAAATGTATGTTTCTTATCACCTTAAAATGTATTTATAATAATAACAATAATAATAAAATATTATTATTAATAATAAATTATTTATTTATTTACAAGTTTATGATGTATTTATTGTAATTAAATAAATATAACTATTTAATTAAATTTAATTTCTTTAACTGATGTCTAAACGTGTATTCATTTAAGTAATGGTTCGTATATTTTATATATAAATTTAATGTCTTATATTTTGAATATTCAATATTGTTATTTTTGTGAACGACAGAGAGACCTTTGTTTTGCGGCAGACATCTTTGGGCGGTGCTTGTCAGGATGACGTTACGATTGGATAACTTCATTGCAATGTCACGGCAACATTCACCAATCAAAATGAATAACCGATGCAGAACAGCAGAAATTCACCGCCTACTTGTCAGGAACCAGGAAATAGTCATGATATTTTGATAGTCGACTCTCACTTCATATTAGTCATTGTGATATACTTAGTTTTCTTATTAGTTTCGTGGTCGGCGAAGTTTGTTGCAGTTATGACATCGTTATTCAAGAAAAAGACCGTAGACGGTAAGTTTCTTGCTGCCGCTTTGAGGGCTCGTTTGTTTGTCAAAGCCGCCCAAGCAACGCTCTCACGTCAATCAACGACTGCGTTAGCAATTTCTGCCGTTTTATATAATACATTAAATACGATTCGGGGTCTACTGTTCGCTCTAACACAAAAGTTTAGTTTGTTCTAAAATGTGTTTTTGAACTGCTGCCATAACATAACGTAAACATTTTAAATTCGGTTTCTCTCACTTGTGTCTTACAAATAATACTTAAGAGTGTCGGTATAAAGATAACAAACTAATCTAATAGTTCTTAAAAAAAACACTGGGCCTTTGTGACGATAACCGTTCCTATGAACCTTGCTATGAAAGCAGTTCCTATACATTAATTTGTTATAACTGACTTAGACATTTCAGCATTATTAATTTATATGGCGATCGATAACTATATCTCCATAACTATATCTCCTTCATTCTACAGATGTCATTAAAGAACAAAACAAAGAGCTGCGAGGAACGCAGAGACAAATTGCCAGAGACCGGACAGCACTGGAAAAACAGGAAAAGCAACTGGTGAGATTCCCCACCCATCAACGTGACGTCTATATGATTATGCCAAATGTTCCATTTTCTCATTTACTGAGGTGTATGAGATCACGAGGTTATGACATTAATGTCACAGAGAGCCTTAGTGTGTCTATAGTTTATTATAATTAACAGCACATGATCCCGTTTCAAGTTGATGAAAGGATTTGTGCCTGAATATTTAAAACTTTTTGTATACCTACTCTTTATTTTAAAACTAGTGTTACATAAATATGATTATGGAGGGCGGAAAATAATACCTTGTTTAGTTTTTGGTTTAAAACATCCGTTGTTGTTGCCAGAAATTCACAGTATTTAATATGCTCTTACAATGTTTTGTGTAAGGCTAAATTGTCCGTAGTGTGTGTGAATGAGTGTGTATGGGTGTTTCCCAGTGATGGGTTGCAGCTGGAAGGGCATCCGCTGTGTAAAACATATGCTAGATAAGTTGGCGGTTTAATCCGCTGTGGCGACCCCTGATGAGTAAAGGGACTAAGCCGAAAAGAAAAGGAATGAATGAATGAATGAATGTTTTGTGTATTATGGCTTGAAAAATTGTTGGCTTTAAGTTTTATTTAACTTATTTTATGTTCATTTACCTATAACTTTATCTATTTGAACTATTAGCAAAGTCTGCTTATAACTTTTGAATTTACAAATAACATTCATATCAAAATTAACTAAATAATAGAAATTGTAGCGATAAGCATGTTTACATACACATGATCTTTTTTTGTTTGTTTCTTGTTTTTGATATCAGAAATAGGTTTTATAAAGGAAATTATTTCTATAAAAAATCATATGTGAATTAAATCTGTCAGCATATTAGAGTACTTGGTCAAGATTTGAATGGATCAAACGCTTTCACCAAAGTTAATTAATTTCACCAATATTTATTAATTTATCGTTCATTTATTAATCATATAACAACATTTTAGATCTAGTTGAATGTTAAATACTGTAATTGCTAACTATTTTATATACATTTTTCTTGTTTATATATTAATTTACATATACATTGTTATTATTATTTGTTTTACTGTAGCAATTTTTACAGTTGTACTTTATTCATTTAAATCTACAGTCTGTTGTCATTTGTCTTTTTACACAAATCACAAACACTGTCACAAACCACAAACTCATGTCACATATAGTAGTTCACAATTTATTTTTAAGTTTTTTTTTCTCTTGTGTAAAGCACTCATGTTTTTTGAGGTCAGAAAAGTAAACAAATACATCTATATATATATATATATATATATATATATATATATATATATATATTCTTTGTGGCATATTTTCACAGCAGGACATGCTGCAAATTTTGAGTTTTTGAAAAGTCACCACAAGTTCAGTCATTATGGGAAGCAAAAAAAATAAAAATTAATTAAATCCTGCTAGCACACATTCAGATCATCGACTGTATAGTTAACTATAATGATAACTATATCACCACACAAATAGACACCACTGTTCTGTTTGATTGCTGCATTTTAAGACATGCTGGATTCTAATTGGCTGTCAATGCTTTTTTTCTGTCAATCACCTGAAAAAAAAAAAGTGATTGGAAAGTGGAAATTGTTGGAAAGTGATTCCAACAATATTATTTTATGTGCCATTATCTTTATAGGCATGGTATGAAGTCTGGTATTCTTTTAAATGTAGTAAAATATTTTAATTCATTCATTCATTCATTTTCTTTTCGACTTAGTTCCCTTACTCATCAGGGGTCGCCACAGCGAAATGAACAGCCAACTTATCCAGCATATGTTTTACGCAGCGGATGCCCTTCCAGTTGCAACCCATCACTGGGAAACCTCCATACACACTCACCCACACAATTTAGCCTACCCAATTCACCTATACCGCATGTCTTTGGACTGTGGGGGAAACCGGAGCACCCGGAGGAAACCCACGCAAACACGGGGAGAACATGCAAACTCCACACAGAAACACCAACTGACCCAGCCGAGGCTCGAACCAGCGACCTTTTTGCTGTGAGGTGAACGTGCTACCCACTGCGCCACCGTGCAGCCCTAGTAAAATATTTTCAGAACTATATTTTATTATTGATAGCATTGTTATCCTTGGTATAAACGGGTCTTTTTTCTGCATAAATCTGATCTGAGAACTGTTATAATGCTATTAGATGAACCCCTAAATATTTTCTGCTGTTTGTTTCTTTTCACAGGAGATGGAAATCAAGAAAATGGCAAAGACAGGGAACAGAGACGCCTGCAAAGTTTTAGCCAAGCAGCTTGTGCAAGTGAGGAAACAGAAGACGCGCACATTTGCAGTCAGCTCGAAGGTCACATCCATGTCCACACAAACCAAACTTATGAACTCCCAGATGAAGATGGCTGGTGCTATGGCCACAACTACAAAAGTAAGACCCTTCTGTCTTTTTCAACTCAACTTTTATAACTTTAATAAAAAATCTTTCTTGGCAGTGCTAACAGTGATTTATTCCCTAGTTCACCCAAAAATGAACATGTACTCACAGTTTGCTCAGCTTTGAGTTTCTTTTTTTCTGTTGACCACAAATGAAGATATATTGAAGTATATTGGAAAATGGTAGCCATTGACATCCACATCCATGTTAGAAAAAAAAAACATACAAAAGAAAAAAACAACATTGTTCAGAATAGGAATGTTTGATTGTGGCTAGGGCTGCACGACATTGGATAAATGTGACATTGCAATATTTTGTTTTTCTGCTAGTATATATTGTGATATGAATACAATTTCTCTACTTGGCCAAAAAGCTCTATTTGGAAAAATAATCATGAAGTTAGACTGATTGGGATAATTCTGCATAGTAGTGAATCATGCCTAAAATCAAATAAACAAAATAAAAGCATAGATCAATACAATAGAGCATAGATACAAGTGAAATAGACAGTGCTTAATGCTTGTCTAACAATATTCAGAAATTGAATAATCAAATGTTAAAACACTGTGCAGTCTTCATTGTAAAAATATTTCAATAACATAAATCTTCATTAAAGATACAAATGGTACAATTGATTATGCCTGAATGCTTACACAGTCACAGGCCTTAAAAATACATGCAAATGATAAACGTTCATTCTATTATAGTTAAACTCTGCAGTGACTCCACAAATCTCATGTGTTCTAAATTGAAGCTCCTGCTCAACTGTAATCCCGCCAAATAAACAAATTATAGTGATGTGACTATTGCAGATGCACACATTGTGATATTGATGCTTAAACGATATATTGTGCAACCCTAAATGTGGCCAATTAAAATGTCTCCACAATCTGCTTTTAGGAAAGATAGCGTAGTACTACAGCTGGCATTGTATCAGTTAAATTCTTGCTCCACTGTCTAAATATACTGTAAAATGCTAAATCCATTCAAACACATGAGACACTGCAGTTATTCATAATGACAAAATATGTTAGTTGCATGTGCGTTAAAATCTTGCCATTAAACATTTGATTTGTGTGCTGTTACGCACTTCTTTTGAGCGCATACACCTGAAGAGTGCAATATTCACGTGCACACTACAAAGCCTGTGAAACAGTTTCTCATTACAGGTCTAGGTTATGTTTAACGTCTAATTGTATTAAAATTGTCAAAGATTTACATATAAACAAACAGTTGTTTATGTCTAAATTGAAATGTGATGATGTGTGCGGGTGTTAAAGGGATCGTTCACACATAAATGAAATTTACTTTATTTATTTATTCGGTTAAACACTAAAGAATATATTTAAAGAAAGCTGGAAAACTGTAACCACTGACTTTCTTAGTAGGAAAACAAATACTATGGAAGTCAGTAGTTACAGTGATAACGTAATGTTTGTTTTTGGGAAAACTGTCCCTTTAAAATAACCGTAGACTATTAGACTAAACAATTTATTCTGTGAATATTTACTCACTCCGAAGATGTCACAAATCTGTATTACTTTCAGTCTTGTGCTGAACCCAAATGAAGATGTGTGGAAGTCTGGGGACCAACAACTTTTGGGCTACCCACATTTTTTATTATGTTTAACAGAAGAAAGAAAGTCATTCAAGTTTAAAATTACTTGAGAGTCAGTAAATGATGACGATTAAATCTTTTGCATCAACTATCTTTTTAATGTTAATAAAACAACAAAATGTTTATTTGTTCATAATTTTTTTTTTACTTCTACTGTTAAATGCACCTATACCTGTTTTATTCTTATATTATGTGTATTTGCAATATAAACCTTTGTTCAAAGCCCCACCCCCTTCTCACTGTCCAACATGCTTTCAGTATCAGTCACACGCTCCCCTATCAATTTGTGCACTCCCAGAGAAATTGTGAATAATTTCTGTAGAAATTACATACTGATTTTAGACAAAAGCAGACGTAAAGGTCTGCATATTCATGCGAGGGAAATATTTACTATGTGAGCGTAAATGAAAACAAAATAAGGACTGCAGCTATAGTCTACAAGTATAATGATGGGAACTCTGGCTTATTTGAATACAATTAAATGTTACAAATTGATTCCCTAATACATAATTCACAAACGGTGACATCTTGAACAGGACAACAATGCATTTCTGAATAAGTGACCGTAAACTGTCCTGTTAACTATCCCTTTAACTCATAAGTTAAATTGAATATGGTGTGAAACTCTTTTAATTAAAAAGGATTGTTCATTTTGTAGACATAAACGCAAAGAAAAATAGTGTTTGTGTATGTGTGCATGTATGTATTTTTTTAAGCTATGCGTTCCCTCTGGAGTATCTAATGAGTGTGATTTTTGGATTTATGTTTTAAAAAGGTTTGTGGAAAATGGTACTGGAAGCCGCTTTCGAATTTCGTTTGGCAAATTCTCAGTAAAATGAAAGGGTCTTAAAGTAATTTTACTCTAAATGGAAAACCGCTATTCTAAAACCCCATTATAAATTCCTATGGGAACTCATGACTATAAAGTGCTAATTTGCTTTCATTTAGAGCTGCAAATTGGCTTTGTACATGTTGTTGTTGTTATTATTATTATTATTATTATTATTATTATTATTATTATGTTTTTACAACTCTATTAGCCAGGTAGGCAATTTATTTAAGATTTATTAGTATTTATACTAAATTGGACCTAAATGTTGGGTCTGTGAATGCATAACTTGTGCAGTTTAATGCCGTGCTGATACACAGCCATCATTCTTCACATAATTGCATGGGGAGCCTAAAGTGCACATTTTAAAATGGTCATGAGTCAAAGCATGACTCAGTTATTTGTGTCTCTGCCTCTCTCAAAACAACTTCTAGACAATGCAAGCTGTCAACAAAAAGATGGATCCAAAGAAGACCATGCAGACCCTGCAGAACTTCCAGAAAGAAACTGCGAAGATGGACATGACAGAGGAGATGAGTAAGATGTGTTTTTATTTATCTGTTTATTGTTGTTTTAGGTATTTTTCTAAGTGGGTTTTGAAAAACCCACCAGACTGACTGCTATGATTAATAGCTTCTTGTTATGATTATTATGTAATGTTTTTTTATCTATATAGATCTTTCCATGAAATAGCCATAACTTGCTGATTTGGCAATAAACAAACAAAGAAACAAACAAAAATAGTTTATAGTGTTTTAAAGAAATAGGGGGAACAGTAAATGAATGCACACTAATGTTATTGCTCCAAAAAATAGTATGAGAGGATACTATGTTGTTCAAAATATATTTCTGTGATTTAATCATTTCACTTTTATTCTGAAAACATGTAGAATGAATGTTTACACGCACAGCAAACAGATTATGTCAAGTTTTGGCATCACCACAGGGAAATAAATAGATTTTTTTGAAGTCTTGTAAACATTGTTTATGTGGCTATTTATTTGTGTGTAAAAAAAAAAAAAAGTGATTTCTACATTGTGGTCATTCATTTATTCATTCATTCGTTAGTTTGTTTTACTCAAATCATGTACTTGAATGGTTAATGAAGGATCATCTGACACAAATTCAGCAATTGTATATATATCATGATTTGTTTTTTGTTTTTTTTCCCCTCCCTGTGTCTATTTACAGTGAATGACACCCTGGATGAGATTTTCGAGGATTCTGGAGATGAGGAAGAATCTCAGGACATTGTGAATCAGGTGTTGGATGAAATTGGAATTGAAATCTCGGGAAAGGTAAGAACTGAAAGGTGATATGGTCGATCAGTCAGGTCGAGGCACCAGAATCCGTAAACAGAATTATCACTGCAGTGCATTAGTGTTGAAATCCATTTGTGTCCATTAGAGCTCCACCATATATTGAGTATGCGTCACAATAGTATTTCAAAGCATTAATCCGTTAACTTTATGGAGATGCAGTAAAGAACTTGACACATGACAGATTCAGGATGATGTTAGGAAGAGATGCATTTCACAGTGATTGTTATGGAAGTTTTTGCAAACGTGCATAACTTTTTTTGGGGGGTTTTTTTGGTCTCTGTTCCCAGATTATGAGTGTGCCTATTTATTTAGATATAGTGTCCGTGGCATCATCCGTAGGTTTCTGAAGAGCATATTTGAAGCTTAACTGCATAATTATTAAATATATATCCCCTTTCACAATATCATAATGGTATTAATTTTGCTGGTTTGTAAGTGTGCATACATTTATCTTTGACTTGACTGTATAAAACAACTCAAATGACCATATAAGGGTGTTCTTCACAATGTCAGCTGTACAGTCTTTCCTCACTCTTTCCAGACATAACCTTATGTTCTGCACTTCTGCTTGAGAGCTCATGCTGCAAATCTTTTGAGTAAACATGTTTACTGTAGTCTCCTGTTCATCGCTGTTGAGGTTAACTCCTCTATTACAACCTTAACTGCTAAAAAACAACCTTTCACATAGGCCTACACTGCATGGGATGTAGTGCATCATTAAAATTATTATAGTTTTTTAGGTTTTGCATTTTTGCTTTGAAATATGTATTTAAAAAAAAAAAAATTTTTGTACTAATTATGTGAAAAATATTTTAGATATGTGAAATGAGATCTTAGATTTAGATATATGAACACAAACAGATGCATTGTTAAATTAAATTAATTGTCAATATAATATAATATACAGATAAGCATGTCAATACTGAAATGTATATGTTGCGGAGCTCTAGTTTGACCTAGTTTTTTTAACAGCTGCTTTTAGTCTTTTACCACACAGTATTTTTATTTCAGTTACAAACATTCAAACATACCACACAAATACTGGGTTCAACTCAGATTGTATAAATCACAAGCCAATAGGTGGTGAAAAATAGCCATTTAACATGTCACTGATTAGCTTGTTAAGAACATTATTTAAAAATACATGAATTCATCTTGCATTGAATCAAAAGAAAACTTTGAGTTATTTGTACAAGCTGGGCTTTAATAAAATAAACACACATTTAACATTTAACACAAACATTTAATTCCATGTTTGAGTATATCATTAGAGAAATAAATATAGTTATTCATACCCATGGCCTGTGTTGTGACACAAGTGTCATGATTGTTGAGTCTTTGATTGCACACTATCCATCACATCATATTTTTGGATCCATAATGGATTTTTGTTATTTTGCGTCCTCCTACAGATGGCTCATGCCCCTTCAGCTGCGCGAAAAACCCCAAGCGCCGCCACGTCCAAAGCAGATGGGATCTCAGATGAGGATATAGAGAGGCAGCTCAAAGCCCTTGGAGTGGACTAGTGCTCATGCACACACGCATACACACACAAACAAACACCTGATCATTGCCTGGCAACAGAAGGCCACCAAAACACACACTAGAACACATTCATACCAAATGACAAATACACAAATGAACAGTCCAAAAGCTCACATTCACACTTGCCTACTCTGGGATACCGCGCCACAGATGACACATGCAATTTTTTGTTATTGTTATTATTTATTTATGACAATGAGAGATGGCTGTCAAGGGTGACACTCTTTCAGGTGAACCGCTATAGCTTTTAGAAGGATAAAAATAAAGATTGAGTTTGGATAAACCTTTTGTAATTGAATATATATACAATGCTTCATTGGAGAATATGTTTCCCCTGAAATCCACTACTTCAGTCTGTTTGATCGATAAATCACAGTGGTGTAAACAAGTTTGACAGCAGAACTCTACCTCTGGAAACATAAGAAGCGACAGGGCTGGTTTTTAAGTTGTGTCGTGATTTGTTTTGTCCTCACCGTACCTTCGCTTGTTTTCCCAGTGCATGACAGAACACTCGTGTGAGTTACATCTGTTTCTCTGTCCTCACCTTCGTTCCATTTATGAATTGGAAATGATTGAATTTGACTTGTAGGTTCAGATCTTGCTCGGATATTTTGCGTGTGGATCTTTTATTCTGCTGGATTCAAGGGCGATGCCAAATTATAAGAAGCGAGAAGTTTTTGTTTTTTTCTCCTGTCTATAGGTTTTGAAGATGGTTGCTCTACCTGATTTATTTTGAGGTTTCAGGTTGAGAGAGAGAGAGAGAGAGAGAGAGAGTGTGTGTGTGTGTGTGTGTGTGTGTGTGTGTGTGTGTGTGTGTGTGTGTGTGTGTGTGTGTGTGTGTGTGTGTGTGTTTATATAAGTGCATTGATCAGATCAGTTGTTTTTTTTTCTTTTGTTTTATTTCAGGGCTGCTCTGAAACTTCCTGCTGCTTGTTAATTGAATGAGTCAGGATGTGACTAAAGTGAGGGTTGTTTTTTTTAAGTGGCATGTAAAAGCGGCGTACTTTGAAATTATGCACAGAAATCTGTGTTTAGGCTGACAGCGGTTACACACTGCAATATTTCGTAAGGATGTAAATAGTATAAGCATGACTGGTTGGTAGTTTATTGCTTAATCCACAGTGAGAGTTCAGGAGAATGGGTGATGATTATTCTAAAAAAAAAAAAAACAAGGGGATATATACCATTATATACCATTCAATCATAAATAAAACATTTTTAATTAAATGTGAGATGTTTGCGTTGTTTTTTGTATTGGTAACACTTTATAAATAAGGTTCCGTTATAATGTAAATAATAACATGAAGTAAGGATGAACAATATTTGTACAGCTTTTATAAATCAAAGTTCTTGTTAATTTCAACATTTTCTAATGTATTATTACAATCCAAACTTGTCCTAGTTAACACAACTTGTAAAATCACTTGTAAAAGAGATTTTGGTCACACTTTATTTAATTGCTGCTATTAATTATAAATTCTATTGCAGGAATATTAATTATATTCCTGCTATTAACTATTAATTATACATTTAGCCTCAAACTCTTAATTTTCTGCTTATTAATAGTTATTAAGGTATAGGCTTTAGGTATTGGGTAGGATGTGGGATGTAAGATCATGCAGAAAATATACTTTATAAGTACTAATAAACGGCCAATATCTTAATAATCGGCTGGTAATAAGGCACTGTGAGAATTGGTAGTTAAACTAAACTGTTTCTGAGATTTTAAGTCTCAATATGACTTCTTGGTAAAAAACAAAACATTAGTTAATTCACTGTACAAATACAGTGATAAATGTATTGTTGATTGTTTTTTTCTTCTTCTTGATGTTAGTAAATACATTATCTAATGAAACCTTATTTTAAAGTTTTTATTTTCTTTTTTACTACTAGTTTTTCTTATTTGTTTGAATGTCAATTTACCACTAGAGGGCAGAGCCAAAGCACAATTACACATCTTCCCCCTTTATATGAAACTACACTACTGTTTGTGTTCATTAAGAATGTATTTAAATATAAAAAAAAACACATTCAAAACATAAATTGTTTAAAATAAATGCTGCCCTTTTGAACTTTATTCATCAGACAGTCATACAAAAATCACTTTCACAGAAATATTAAGCTTCAGAACTGTTTAACATTGATGATGATGATGATAATAATAATAAAGTTGTATTATTACTATTATGTTTTTATGCACCAAATCAGCATATTAGACTGATTTCTGAAGGATAATGTGACACTGAGTAATGACTGCTAAAGCATCAGCTTTGCTACCATAGGAATAAATTACATTTGTAAATATTTTTTAAATCTGTATTAAGCAATATTGTTTTTTTTATTGTATTTCAGGCAGTCTTGGTGAGCATATCAGACTTCATTTCAATTAACTATCTTTTAAACTGTAGCTATACTGTATATGCCTTGTTCCTGGTGCTCTGTCCTCTTTCTAAGACCATATTGTCTTTAAAAGTAGTTTTATATAGATTATTTATTATTATTTTTATTTATTATTATATTTGAAAACTGTCCTGAGGTATATTTAATGTGTTAATAATCATTTATTTTTTATTTAATAACTATTCATTTAATTGTTTTTTTTATTTATAATGATCAGTGTTTTATTATAAGAATTAAAGGGAATGATAAAGTATCCTTAAAAAAAAAAAATGTACTGCTGTCTTTATCCTGCTTCCTAGGTTTTGCTGACAGTTAATTTTTTTTGCGCTGCACTTCTTCTCTATTTAATTTTTGTAATCTTTATTTTTTTATTCTGAGCTTGACATCAAAAACCATCCTATAAAAATTACTTTTTATTTCCTCAGCAAATCTTCCTTGGAAAGGTCTGTTATAAGGTTCCACATGTGTGTTCGGAGGTCTGTCTTGTGGTAGTGGAAGTGATATTGTGACAGAAATTGATTGGTTTGTAAGAGAAGAATACGTTTTATTTATTTATTTATTTATTTTGGCATGGCACCCAAACACAGATAGAAATAGAAACCTCAATTTCTTTGTGATGGCGGCGCGGTGACGCAGTGGGTATCGCTGTCACTTCACAGCAAGAAGGTCACTGGTTCAAGCCTCGGCTGGGTCAGTTGGCATTTCTTTGTGGAGTTTGCATGTTCCCCCCGTGCTCTCGTGGGTTTCCTCCAGGTGCTCCAGTTTCCCCCACAGTCCAAAGACATGGGCTATAGGTGAATTGGGTGAGCTAAATTGTCCGTAGTGTATGTGTGTGAATGTGAGAGTGTATGAGTGTTTCCCAGTGATGGGTTGCAGCTGGAAGGGCATCCGCTACGTAAAACATATGCTGGATAAGTTGGCGGTTCATTCCGCTGTGGCAACCCCAGATTAATAAAGGGACTAAGCCGAAAATAAAATGAATGAATGAATGAATTTCTTTGTGATGTCAGCTTTAAAAATGGATGGACATGGTTTTGAAATGAATTTTTTATTCTGAATTGTGAAATATATTTATGTCGTAAGTTTTTTATTATAATATGAAATATTTAGTGCATAACTGAACTCAAACCTCTGTACTTTTTAAAACTTAAACTTCTTAATGAATTAACTTCAGCCATAATCTGCAGAGTCACTTTTTTTTTTTTAAGAGACTAACATTTTATTTTCAAACTTTCACATCGACATTCAAAGATGTGGGTGAATCTTTTTAAAGGCAGAGTGCTTAGAATATGAAGGAAAAAAACAGGCTGTTTCTCTGACCTTAATCCTGTATTTAAAAAAATACAATAGTTGGAAGACTTGAGTCTCAGATGATATAAACTTTTTTTGGTTACAGCCGTTCTGAAGCATTTATCTCAATTTAACAGCTTACTGACTTCAAACCCAGAAACTGCCACTAGTGTAGGAGTCCTTTGAGGATTACTGAAAAATGTGTCACCCTCACATTTTCGCTTCATTTCACAGAGAGACACAAGATGCACATAGTAGCATCCTTCTGGCCTCTTCGAACGACTGAAGACGCAGTGACAACAGCACATGACTCAGAGGCAAACGCTGGCCTCCCACTCGCAAATACTATAATATTCCATCTCATTCAGGTCACGGCAGATGAACCATGAAGAAGAATCCAAATATCAGTCCAAAAGGTATATTTAAATCAGCTTTTACCTTTACCTTAAAGGAACAGTTCACCCGAAAATAACAATTTACTCGCCATTTACTCTCCCTCAAGTAGTTCCAGACCTTTATGGGATTCTTTTTTTCTTCTTCTGTTGAACACAAATTTTGAAGATTGTTTAAAACTGGTAGCCATTGATATCCATTAAAAAAATATATATATATATATATATGGAAGTCAATGCGTACTTATAACTCAAGCTGATTTAAAATCAACTGCTTTTCCCCAGATTCATAACTGAAACTGTTAAATCTCCTGGCTTAAATTTGTCTCAAGCAATTGATATTCACATTCCTTCAGAATCTAAAATATCAGTCGTTCAGACACAGAAGACAGTTCTTTTCGTCTTTTATGTATAGATTTATTTTATTCGTTTTCAAATATTTTCCAAGTGATGTTTAGCAGAGCAAGGGAATTTTCACAGTATTTGCTATACTATTGTTTTTTTTCTTCTGTAGAAAGTTTTATTTCTTTTAGTTTGGCTGGAATAAAAGCACTTTTCATTTATTTATTTTTTAACGCTGCCTTCGATTAGCTACAGAACAAACCACTGTTTCCAATGACTAGCCTAATAAACCAAACTTCCCTAGTTAACCTAATTAGTCTAGTTAAGCCTTTAAATTGCACTTTTAGCTGAATATCTTGCAAAATATCATGTACTGTCATCATGGCAAAACCAAAAGAAAGGTGTTAATACAAATTGGTTATTAAAACTATTATCTTTAAAAATGTCTTTATTAAACCACACTTTTTACAACTGTTACAGCAATCAATCAGATGGATTTGAGCGGAAATCAGCTTGAAGTGTGAACACAACAAGTCTGTTTCTCACACCTAAACCAACTAAGGTATATTCAATAGATTTTTCCAAAAATTTTGTAATTTTAGGAGTGTATAGTGGGTTTATAAATAATATAATGTGAATACTTCCCAATAACTTCCTAAC
Source organism: Danio jaintianensis (assembly GCA_903798115.1). Lineage (NCBI taxonomy): Eukaryota > Metazoa > Chordata > Actinopteri > Cypriniformes > Danionidae > Danio > Danio jaintianensis. The sequence continues at coordinate 18,414,663 of CAIGQV010019186.1, read as the reverse complement.
ATTATGCAATTGTGCCTCACACAGTTGAGTGGGCTTGACAAACCACCTGTAGAAAGGACACACTTTCACTTCTCTGTCATTTTAATTGACACCTGTACCAGTTTTGCGCATTTTCACCAGAAACTTTCTTACAACCACTTAACATCCCTTAAAAAACATTGTGTATTTATGAAGTGTGCTTCACACAGGTGAGTGGGCTTGACAAACCACCTGTAGAAACACTCTTCTCTCTCAAAAAAAAATAAAAATAAAATAAAATCCCTCATCCAACTCACTTAATTCTCTGATCACTAACAGTTCTTTTGTATAATTAGCACTTCTTTTGTGTATTACCTCTTCTTGTTGAATCGCTGAATGCCTCCTTAATTGTAAGTGGCTTAGGACAAAAGTGTCTGATAAATGACTAAATGAAAATGTAAATTATATTTCTTACCCTTGCCGACAGAAAGCCATGACATTTCGTTTATAAATCTCAAATTTCCAGTACATGAAGTAGGCCATAATAGATCAATAATAGTTATTGGTATTGTGTAAATGATGTTTTAAGAATTTAAACAGCAAGAAATCATTTAAAAAAAGGGAAAGATATAATTTAAATCGTCGAGTGGAATACATTTAGATTGCAGCAGCTGAAACTTTTGCAAAATGACAGACAGGAAATTATGAGTCATGGAGGTCAGATGGATCAGACGTCTTCTGTGTTAAATAGTTTGTAATAATAGGTCATGCCACCCAAAGCATTTCAATGAGCTTTGTGAGGGAATACAACCACGTGATGCTACCGAGTACAGGAGAGAAAGCCTGGTGGGGGAAAAAAGTAATTAACGTTGAACAAAACACTCCTAATAATTCACTTACCGCAGTCACCTTTACTTATTCATTAAAAGGGATAATGGTTAAATTACATTTCTACTGAGCAGCAAACGTGTTTTTGTTCCGCTGAATTTATTTACTTTCTGAAAGGAAGTAATTTATGCTGTTTTGCATGCAGCTTTTAGGAATTTGTAATTAACATTTTTTTTTCTGAGATAGATTGGGGTAATTTGAATAATTTGTGAAGGCTAATTGCATTCCCTTTTGAAACTAGAAAACATCAATAAATGACATGTTACTCCTGTTGGCCAAGCAAGAATCTTTCATACACTAAGAAAATAAACAGCTATTAGATGTTTAAATGAGGAACATATGCTAATATATTTTAGGCAATAACTTGAGCTTGAAATCATTTTTTTAACACTAGATGGGTTAAAAAACATTGGCTAGAAAAAAACATTGGCTAGAACATTGGCTAGAACACTAGCCAATGTTTTGTGGCTGTTTTATAACCTGAAAGCTGAGAATTTTGCTATTCTGGTCAGGATACAACAAATGATCAATGTTTAATAGTTAGCTTTAGGAAAACAATTTATTTCACCTTTAAAGTTCTGTCTTTGTTCTTTAATCTGCCCAAATATCATCTTCCATGTTGTGTGAAAAAAATAGCTGTTTGTGATATAAAGGCTGCTCAAAAGGTTCTTCAGTGGTTCTATGGCTCGTATTCATAGGAGAGCCAATTTAAGTGCTATATAGAACTTATAAATTATCTGTAATAGTTCTCCAGCAGTTCTTTGAGGTGGTTAAGTTGTTATATATAGCACTATATAAACTTTATAAAAATACCGGTGCTAAATAACACTGAAAGTGATTCACAATGATTACAAGCCAAAGAACTCCTTTTAGTCATACAGTAGTGCTATATGTCATGGTCCTGACCTGACAGTCTTGTCTGTCCTGTCAGTGTTTAATGTTTCCCTGTTTGTCCTGTGCTTGTTTACATTGCTTTGCCTTAATTTGTGTTGGCCATGTGCTCCTCTTGTCTTTCCTCCTTGTTTTCAGTTCCCCCGCCCTCTTATTTAGACCTTGTTATCCGGATTGTTTTCACCTGTCTCTCGTGTGCTTTGTTCTATATATTGTGCTGTGTGTTCTCATTTCTTTGCTGGTTCATTCCATGTGTGTTTGTTTTGTATCCTAGCCTTGTATCCTTGCTGAGCTTTTTGTCTTGCCTGTTCTAGTTCTCGTCTACTTATTGTTTGTTTGTAGTTACTACTTTCTTTTGTTTGTTCCTAGTGTTTACTTAATTTTGTGCTCTAATCTTTGTTTTGCTTTTATCCTTAGAACCATTTTTGTTATTTTTCTGTCAGTCCCAGTCTTGTATTAGTAGTTGATTTATTAGTTGTCTTTTTGATTTGTTTAATTTCTCTTGTTAACATTCTAGAAGTCTTTATTTCAGTTTCTGTTTTATTAAATTGCTTAAGTCAGTCTAGTTCTTTCTACTAGGATTTATATTTGATTTCATATTTTCTTTTAGATTTGGTTAGTTTTATTATTTTATATTATTGCTGCCTGTTTGCTGTCTTGTGTATTATACTGTTCCAGTCATATCCCGTGTCCTGTCTGTTCATGGCTGTTCATTTTGGTGCCATCTTGTCCCTACCACTGACTTCCCTGTGTTATTGCCCCTACTGTTTGGACCTTGTCATCCCCTTGTCTGTCTACTTGTGCCTAATTCCGTCAATAAACCCCTTTGTATTGTTCATTGCTGCAACTGGGTCTGCTTTCTCGCAACCAACTGTGACAGCTATATAGCACCGTCTCCACCCCAAAGAAAAAGCATTAAATAGTATAAAGACATCTAAATGTGGCTCCAGAAGTGCTTCTATTCCACCTTTGTGATACTAATTAGTTTTAAAGGTCTGGAACGTTTCAGAGATCAGAGTGCATGATAAATAGTTATTGTCTCCTAAAGCAAAGAGCAGATTGTGAACGGCCTGAAATGAGTTGTCAGTAATTCCTGCAAAAACGTATGCACAATCTCAGAAAGTTTCCACCTAAAGGGTCGATAGTTGTAGCTAAAGGGAGAAAAGTGTGATTCATCTTGTTGCCATGTCTAGTAATCTCAGTTTTCTGTGCTGCAAAAGCAAATTTGCCTGGTTGAGGATTCCAACTCTAATTGAAATGGTAAAACCAATGCCATTATTGTTGCTGTTGTTGACATTTATTTCCAGCGAGCTCTAGTCAGATTGAATCATCTGACCAATCAGAGCAAAGTTAGTCTCTGCCTCTCATATGGCACCCAAAATTGAAAGTTGGCATGAAACGGAAAGTAAGATCATCCTTTTTTCCACTACAGTGATGTACATCCACTTGAAAAATATTGAAATGAGAAGAGGAAAGCTGTCATGTTTACAGCTGTGACAAGGACTTGATATGAGATTAAGTATGATCTCATTAAATATGAGATTTTTTATTTATTTGTTTAATGCAGGCCGGTTATTGTACTTCTTTCATGAACACTCTCGGGATTTAGTATATAATGAATATGTATATGGCAATGTTGATGTATTTGGTCTTGGCGGTATAAATCTGCTATGCTGCTGCTGCTTTGATTATTACGGCAGAGCAAGTACCGAGACCTGCTACTGCCAGCATATACACAGACATGGTGTCTTTTATACTGATAACGAGTTCAGACAGATGCTATTAATACAGTAGAGTAAAACGAGTAGAGGACAAAGGAGCCTCTTAAAGAAGTTACAGGTCTGTGAGAGCCAGAAATCTTGCTTGTTTGTAGGTGACCAATACTTATTTAACAGAGACATTTACCAATTAATTCATAAAAAATCTATGTGATTTTCTGGATTTTGTTTCTTTGTTTTTGTTTATTTATTTATTTTTTAAGTGGGAGAACTTGCACAATTGGTGGCAGACTAAGAGACAAAGTACTTTTTGGCCCACTGTAAATGTATATATATATATAACATACATACATTTCATGTAAGATGTAGGAACTTTTAAGGGTACTGTAATGATAACTGTCATTTTGAGACACTTTTAGTTTTGACCCAGCTTTGAAGCATCTTACAAATACAATATATGCACAAAATAAATGAGCTCTCTATTATTTTATTATGATGCACTGCAGTCAAGGTAGTGTTGTTGGGTGACATTACTGTAATTGATCTATACAGAGGGACCAAACAATTTAATAATGAAATATCTGTCCATCATGTCTGTTTCCATTTTCATCAGCATCGCCTGGCAAAAATGCCTGTATATCATTATCTTTCATAAGATATGGACACTTCCAGCTTATTAGGGATTCATGGGTTTCACATGGATTCAATCATAAACTCAACAAGTACTTGTGTTATGTGTTGCTCTCTGGTCTGATGTCAAGTGAAAGTATTTCTGTGTGTTGTTGTGAGACACACAGTTGTCCTAATAGTAACATACAGCTGTGTTCAGATCAGCAGGACATTTTGGCTGCTCTTTTGCTTCTTTTGTCTGCTCTGCCACTCTGAGCACAGCTGGCCACTCACTGCATTTCAATTGATTTAACACACCCATGCTCAATGTTCCCTCTAATTTGTGTTCTTGCCGAGCAAAACCTAGTTTTATTGGACTGATATTTCAGACACCTGAGCAGAAACATTCTGTGCATTATCCATTATATAAAAATTAAAATCTTTTATTCTGGAGCGGTTTATTTCATTAAGATTTAATAGGTCCCGTCAGCAATGGAAGAAAGAAAAGTTGTGGAAACTCTTTTTACTGTTAGTAAATTTCAAAAATTAATTACAAAAAATTGGCTGCACGGTGGCGCTGTGGGTAGCACATTCGCCTCACAGCAAGAAGGTCGCTGGTTCGAGCCTCGGCTGGGTCAGTTGGCGTTTCTGTGTGGAGTTTGCATGTTCTCCCCGT
>CAIGQV010019186.1:18345804-18375099 GCA_903798115.1 Danio jaintianensis | reverse complement strand
TGTGTGTGTGTGTGTGTGTGTGTGTGTGTGTGTGTGTGTGTGTGTGTTTTCATTAACTGAATATTCTTATCAGACAAAATGTTGCACTTTACCTCCACATTGCTCCATATTTGCCCAATATTTGCATCCAATCTTGTGACATATCCTGTGTTTTTTTATACGACTTTGGTCCATGTTGCAGATATTACACACCAATGTTTATTTAGAAGTGGAAAAAGACTCGTGCTTTCAGAGGTCTCTGACCACTTTGTTTCACTTACCGAAATAAATGTAAAACATTTGTTACTTGGGCAGAACCTTTTCAAAGGGTACACATTTGTACATATTAGTACCTTAAAGATACTAAAGTGAAACTAAAGTGTACAAAATGTACCTTTTACCACCCCAGTGACAGCTTTTGTATCTGAGAGTGTTGGTGTCCATAATGGGTTGAGATGGCAATTTTTACACTTAACAGAGTACAGAATCCATTCCTAATGTCTCATTTCCACTGAGTGGTACGGTTTAGTTCAGTACAGTACAGTATGGTTCAGTATGGGTCACTCTGATTAGGCTTGCGCTTCCACTGCCAATAGTAACTTTTTGGTAGGTTTGGTGTAGGTGCAGAAAGTTGCGTTGCGCTCTTCCTGTGTTGTCTTTCCTCTGGCTTGTTGCACAGGCTGGTAATGATTCTCTGTAAACCAATAGGGTTCAGCTGCGAGTCTAGCTCCACCCCTTTGGTACAATTCTGTTGTGCACGTTACCCTTTGGAAAAGGTGCCAAAACAGTGGTACGGTTTGCTTTTTTGGTACCTTTGATAGTGAAAATGGAAATAAATGCATACCGTACTGTACTGCTCAGTGGAAGCGGGCCATGAAAGTAAGAAAAGCAATACTTTAGTGACTCAGCTTTACTCTGGTAGACTAAAAATATAATTTCAACATGTTGAACTTGGGTTCGAACCAAACAATGAAACCAAGTATAAAAGCACCAAATTTTTAGCTTAGCAACATGCTAATCCCCTTGAATTGAGGCTTATAAGAAGTGCTGGCTGAATGTGCAGCATTGTAAATTGGTCATTTAGTTCTTTAAAAGAACATAGACAACAAGGCAGCTGACTAGTCTTGAAACAGAACCATTGTTTATAGTCATTGCAATGTAAAGATACATTTGTAGTGCCAATAAAGGATTAAATCCTAAAAATATCATTAGAGAGCGGAGTGAACAGAACATTCTGATCCTGCTTTAGCCAACTGTAGGAAGTGAGAAGTGTGCTTGGCAGGGGAAAATAGCTGGGATGGTCTTAATATGATCACTCTGACTAGCATGGCTTGGCATTGATAAAGACATGGTTGGCCATCCATTCCTTGCTTTTTGAGCAGTCGATGTGCTCACTGGTTTGTTTCCACTGCACTGTGAAAAATGAATCATCAAACTTGTGTGGAGCATGTTAGATTGACAGGGTGGCAGCAATGTCTCTCAGTGTTATTAGCATCTTACTGCCAGGCTAGATTACAGCTTCATCAGAAGTGACGCAATTAGTAAACATTTTAAGATGCTTTCATAGCTTGGCAGGCATAATCATAATTCCTATGCCCTAAAACAGTGACCTAAAAAAGTGGTACGTACCTTTTAAGTAATGTGCCCAATGTATTTTTAAACATGGCATGTAATCCTGAAAGCCATCTTGTGCTCGTATGAGTAGGTAAATAAGGAAAAGAGGGCGAGCAAACAAATCTGACACCTTAAAACCTGCATAGCACAAAAATCTAACTCCTCAAGTTTAATCTCCATAAAAAATTGCACCAGACTGCTTGAGTTTACATTTGAAATGAACATTTCTCAGAAGGTTTTTCCTGAGCGCTGGGAAAATAAATTAGCACTCTAATAAATTAGCTTACTCTTGGAAAATTCATTTAATTTTCCACTAACAATGTCCAACAGTGAAAATCAGTGAAAATCGATTTTTCTAACTATAATGAAATTATGTATTGTGCTTAATAGCAATTCTGTGATGGGAATGACATTTAGCATAAAAATATCCAACGCCTTTGTCCTACAAAAGTCAATTTCATGTCTAGCTACAATGGCACCACTAACAAAGGATGATTGAAATATGTGAAAGAATTTAATAAATACTTTTCACAAAATGGAATCTTTGTTTATTGCAATCTTAGAATATAGTTTTAAATGCAATAGTTTTTATTTTCACTATGAATGTTCATAATTTAAGTTTAAAAGTTATAATAATAAATACAATATATACAATTAACGCTTTTTAAAATAAACACTAGAGGTTATATCATTGTGTTATTTAAATATTTGGAAGATTTCAACTTGACAATTTTGCCAGCAGGTCTGGCGCCTGGTCAGTACCTGGATGGGAGACCACATGGGAAGGATAGGTTGCTGCCTGAAGTGGTGTTAGTGAGACCAGCAAGGGGTGCTCAACCTGTGGTCTGTGTGGGCCCTAACGCCCCAGTATATTGATGGGGACTCTATACTGCTCAGTGAACGCTGTCTTTCGGATGAGACTCTCTGTGGTCATTAAAAATCCCAGGATGTCCTTCGAAAAAGAGTAGGTGTTTAACGTCGGCATCCTGGCCAAATTTGCCCACTGGCCTCTGTCCATCATGGCCTCCTAACCATCCCAATATCATAAATGGCTTCATCACTCTGTCTCCTCTCCACCAATCAGCTGGTGTTTGGTGTGCGGTCTGGCGCAATATGGCTTCCTTTGCGTCATCCAGGTGGATGCTGCACACTGGTGGTGGACGAGGAGATTCCCCCCAATGTGTAAAGCACTTTGAGTGTCTAGAAAAGCGCTATATAAATGTAAGGAATTATTATTATTATTATTATTTATTGATTATAATTTTAACCATATTGATATTAATATCCTTGTTTTATTGTGGAAACAATGCTTGGTTATTGTATATTTTCTAATATATTGGAAAAAATTTGGGGGTGGATGGGGTAATTTATCTGTTATGATTTTAATTAAAATGAACACTTAGGATATCGTTTGAAGAAATGCACGGAAATAATGAGGTTAAATTCACAAGAGATGTGTCACAATTTGACTGATTTACGACTTGTTAATGGAAAGTCAAATTTTTTTTTCACACTTCATATCAATGTAAAGAAAGACTTTCAAACAGGAATGACTTTTGCACTTTCACAAACTTTCCCTTTATCCTTCTTTCATAGGTTGCAACCATACAATTTTTCCAGCATGGACCCCATCAACTGCTCGTCTGTGGATCTCTCTGATGTTCTGGCCAACAAGATGAGCCCCAGTAAGATCCTCCTTTCTCTGACTCTCTCCTTCTTGGCTGTGGCAACCACTGCCATCAACTCCCTGGTCATCACCGCCATCCTGATCACCCGCAAACTCCACCAACCTGCCAACTACCTCATTTGCTCTCTGGCTGTGACAGACCTCCTGGTCGCCGTCCTGGTGATGCCCATCAGCATTGTATACATCGCAGAAGAGACGTGGGTTCTCGGCCCCATTGTGTGCCACCTGTGGTTGGGTGTCGATGTTACATGTTGCACCTGCTCAATTTTACACCTCGCCGCTATTGCGCTCGATCGATACCGTGCCATCACTGATGCTGTGGCATATTCGCAAAAACGCACATATAAAAGAGCAATTGTAACCATTTTGTCTCTGTGGACACTTTCCGTGCTGGTGTCCCTTCCACCTTTAGTATGGAGGAAATTCCCTAAAGTGGAATTCAAGGACGGAAAGAGGGAAGCCATGGACTGTTTGATTGAACACGACCACGTGGCTTTTACCGTCTACTCAACTTTTGGAGCATTTTACATTCCACTGGCACTCATTTTGGTTCTTTACTACAAGATCTACAAGGCGGCAGAGATGCTGCGTAACCGTAGAGGAAGCAGCCGGTTAGTCAAACAGACCGTCAGTAGTGTAATGCTTCCAGGAATGAGCTCTGATAAAGACATCGCTTTAAGTCCTGACTCATTCTGCCCAATCGAGAAGTCTTTTTCTGATCCTTCGACAGATGGGGAAAGAGTACGCATTACTTCCTCATCAGGTAATCTCATCAGAGTCCGGAGGAACCCAGGAGCCAGGGAGAGACGGGCGGCTTTGACATTAGGACTAATCCTGGGAGCTTTTGTGGTGTGTTGGTTACCGTTCTTCCTGAAGGAGGTGATTGTGAATATTTGCCCGACCTGCACCACCTCTGCTGTGCTTGCAGATTTCCTCACCTGGCTCGGGTATCTCAATTCTCTCATAAATCCGCTAATATACACAATCTTTAATGAGGACTTTAAGAAAGCCTTTAAAAAACTTCTGCCACTCTGTTGCAGTACTGTCTTGTAAAATTGCCTGGGAAGGAGGAAGAAATGGCCTAATGGAATGTAGGTTTGGGTGGTTTTCAAGACAGTCATGTCATACTGTAAATCCCTGAACTTCTGCAAGAATTACACATCTCTTAGAGACATTGGATCAGTGTATTGTTTACGGTGGGTGAGATTTTGCCAAGTAGGATGTGATCCTGGATTAACATCTATGTTGATCCTGGAAATTCATTTCTGTTCGAAAACATAATCCATACCTAATCCCTGCCCCTAAACCTAACCCTAACTGTAAACTATTTGTAGTTTAATGATGTACAAGTGTATAACCCTAACTGTAAGTCTAAACTTAACATAAACTGTAAACTTATCCCGCAAATCTGACTGGCTGATTGGAATGGGTTAAGTGTTGATCCAAGAACATGTCCTGCTTGGTGAAATCACACGTACTTATTGTTTACATAGTGCCTGTATATACACTTTTGTACACGACTGCGAGTGAATCAACCCATTTGTCCACTTAAAGATTTTAGTATTTTGAAATAGAGAATTTTATATAAAATTAATGTGTCTGGTACACAATGTTATGTAAATCTGTCAAGTTTACATCAAGGGGTAAAAGTTTGGCTGGTTAGCATGGTCCAGTTTTCCCCTGCTGACATAACTATGCCATCAGTAATATTCTTCATTATACACTCTCAGTGTGTACAAAGTTTAAAAAGCTGTCACTGGGATGGTACCCTTTCAAAAGGCACACTTTTTTAACTTAAAGGGTACATGTTAGTACCTAAAGGGTCCATATTGGTACTTTAAAGTTGTATATTAGTACCTAAAGGGTCCATACCTTAAAGCCTGAGTGAAATCAAAATTTACAATTTTTATTTTGCTGGCACACATTGTTATTCTTTAGGTGAACAATTAAATCATGCAAGTTAATTCACTGAAAAAAATTTGCTTTCACATTTTGAGTGGGGGTTCTTCTCTGTTGACATCAGTTTGATGGCTTCAGACACAATATTCTGACACCCCTCTTGCTCTATTGATGCGCAAAAAGAAAGCCCCACCCCCTACTCAATATTTCATTCGAGTTGAAAGTACCTAAAAAAAGAATAAAAATGTACCTTTTGAAAGCTTGGTACTGCCTCAATGACAGCTTTTTGTACCTTTTATTTCTGAGAGTGTAGCAGCCATTCAAGTCACTGTGTATTCTGACAAAATAAAGAAAATTAAAACATAAAAATAATATTTTCAATCTCAACATCTTTTAGTATATAAAAAGTCTAGCAAAGAATGTGATTACAAATTCATCACCATGTTTTTTTTTTCAGGTGCCCTTTAAGTAGGAAATATAGCAATTTTGAGTTCTAAGCACATGAATGACCAAAGGAAGTTGTATTTATAAGTGATAAACTCAAATATCAAATAGTCAAATATATCTGTGACATAAAACATCGGAAGGAAGCCATTTTCTCATTCAAATTCTATTATTAATTGCAAATCACCGCACAGAAATATGTGAAATGTATTTTGTAGACCAGGCAGAGATGTCGGCAGTTCTTTCTACTGAAAAGCAGAATAGTCTGTAACTGATTCATTGCGTCACATGCACACACATCCAACAAAATCAGGGGTCCTCAACTCTGGCACAGAGTTTCCTGAATTTCCTGAGTTTATCTCCAATCCTGAACAAACTAAAGTGGTTGCAAAACCGATGGAAGGCAAACCTGCAACCTTTAGCCAAAGCATAACATCTAATGCTAAGAGAAAATGATGAGGGTGTTGAAGATATCATGAAAGAAAATAATTCATCATAGCAATGTCAAAGTACATGGAAGGACCTTGGGTTCAGCAGTCGGAATAAATACTGAACATTCTGAGTTCAAACATTTTATACTGTTTCATTTTCTACCCTTAAAGTAAAAGAAGTTTCTCCTGTCATCACAGCTGTGCTCTGTATGTTAATGGAGTGAGGTTAATGAGATGGTTATCAGTGTCCCTCTCCTGCTCCCATTCTACAGTTGATCACCATTTGCTCAGCATGGGATCACCCCACAAGTTAAACAAAACAAAAAACATTTTACAAAATTAGCCTTATCAGATATTTATTGTGGAGTGAAATCTGGTTCAGGGCAGACTATAGTTTCTTACAAAGGTGATTAGCAAAAAGACCATTATTGGTTGTGTGGTGCGTTTTTTCCAATGGTAACTCATACAGAACCTCTCATCTACCAATAGTAAATTAGTAATCTTTGCAGCTAGTAATTATGAAGAGCTTAGTTAGCCTTCATGTATGTTTACTTAGCGTTGGTGCTACGTTTTGCATGAAAAGGGGAAAGAGTTGACAACCACAGAATCAAATGTAACACAAGACAGTAGTGTATTGTGAGAACAGCAACCTGATGACTTCGTACAGTGTACCTTGCTTCAGTTTGCTTCCAGCTTGAATGTTATGCTTCATAAAAATAGATGCCTTCAGGTCCCAGGTGGACCTGAAGGCAACATGAGTCAAGTATACTTGAAATTGGACTTCGCTTAATCCATCTAAATTCACAAACACTGAGTGAAAAGTGAGAGCACAAACACACCCTATGTGAGCACATACCAAGAGCAGCCATTGCTCCTAAAGCTTGGGGAGCAATTGGGGGCTCCATGGCTTGCTCAAGGTCATCTCAGCTGGATGATGGTGGGATAGTGTTATTCATCCACTCATCTCACCTTCCAGTCCCATGACATGCCCGAGAGAGAGAGCGAGAGAGAGAGAGAGACAAAGGTTAGTTCAGAAATGTATAAAGCGGCAAGACCCAGAGAGAGAAAGAAAAAAAAAAACCTTCCATTTTATTGGAAGATGGAAATCAGTATTCTGCTATAAACTCCTGTTTGAAAACAGATTGTATATACACACTTACATGTTAATACTAGATGAAGAGTTATATTATCAGCAGTTTATTAATTAGATGGTACAGTTTCTCACTACAGCCAGAAAGACACAAAGGTGAGTTTTTTTTTTTTTTTTTTTTAATTCAATAAAACAAAGATACACAGTATCATGTAATTTCTGCAGAAATAGAGCCTTCTTATGTTGAAGTACATCCCACCTTTAATACACAGAATATATATGATAGAATTTTATTAGCTCAACAGAATTCAGCAGCAGATTGCGTTCCTCAGTTTGCAAAGGGTACATGAGCAAACGTATAAAATTAACCAAGTCACAAAAGACACTGCCCTCTGTTGGATAAAATGTATTTTATTATCTCAAATGATAGCTTAATCCCTGCTTTACAAAAGGGTCGCAGACAAACATTTAAATGGGTAAAAACAAGTCCACAATTTCCTCAAACAGACATCCTGCAGTCACACATACTCCAAGCGCTCTCTTCCATTTTGAGAAGCTGGTGTATAGCGACCCCTGCTGGACACTCTTCCTTTTGGGCAAGAGCTGCAGAGGAGACCTCCACCGATCACCAGGAGAACTGCTGCCCCCCAGCAGATAAAGATTGCTGCTCCAAACTCCCTCTTCTGTGCTTCTGCTACTAGAGGATTGTAAAAGTCTCTGATGATCATATTGGCGGTCCAGCTAGGCGGCACCAAACCAAAGACCCCAGCAATTATGAAGGCAACGCCTCCTGTTGTAGCAACACGGGCCTTTGCGAAGTTATCTGCCAAGCAGTTAGTACATTTACCACCTGCAAAACTTGCAAACATGGCAATTAAACCAATAAGAGCAGCAATGACAAGGATAGCTCGAGAGGCCTGTAGATCTTGGGAAAGAGCCAACATGGAGTCATAAACTTTACACTGCATTTGGCCTGTACTCTGCACCACGCAGCTCATCCACAGTCCTTCCCACATTGTCTGTGCAGTCACAATGTTGTTTCCAACAAAGGCAGTCACACGCCACAGAGGAAGAGCACATGATATAATTATGCCCAGCCAGCCAAGAATGCCTAATGTTGTTCCAAGGAGCTGCAAGCCAGTAGACATGTCTGCAAAAAGAGTGAAAGTCCAATAAACAGAGGGCAAAAAGGAAAAAAAAAAAAAAGTATACAAAGTTTAGAACAGGTGCAAGACTTCATTGAGAACCACAGATCTGAATTTAGCAAACTCTAAACACCAAGTCCTTCAGGTTTGTGTAAAAACTAGATTAGGTGGCTCAGGGTTGAAGCTAAACTCTACAGGGCTGTGGCCAATGAGTTAACATGGGGTTTAGAAAATGAGCTGAGCCAGCAAGCACATTTTTTGAAGTCCAGTCACTTCCACAAAAAAAAAAAAATTTAAATTATTTTTTGGAGCATATGTGCTTATTTTCTTGCCTGCTACGTGGCTAATAGTTAGCACTCCTAAATTGCTTTCTAAAAGCAGGCTACAAATTATCAGCTTCCACAATCTTCACTATTCTTTTTGCCAGTGAGGTTATGAAACTCAGTCTGGAAAATTACACATGCAAGAAGTGTAGTGTCAATTTATACTATTACCCAATACAGTCAGTGTTAGTAGTAGTGATTAAGACATAAACCAGTCTGCAGAGACCGATAATAATTTATAAAGAAAAAGCAACTTCATTTCCAGTGGAATGGCTGGCAGGTTAGAGAATCATTCTCTAAATATAAAATTTTACATGCCAGTTAACTGAAGTCTGATTTAGCAGAACTTGCATAAGAAACTTACCACAAGGGTTTAAGATATTCCCCATATTTAGAAGTTAAAATCACAAGACGCGTACCAAATGCAAGGGGATTTGGTTTGAAAGATTTCTGTGTGAGCTTTTAGTGTTACCACACTATAGACCAAGTGTCCAAAACTTGGCCCTCCAAGAGCAGGACACACAGTAACACACTTCCTTGGTAGTTTCAAAAGGAGTCTGAAGACCTTGATTAGGGGTTTTTATTTTAAGCCGAATAGAACAATTCTGGACATCCCTGGTGTAGACATTAAATCAGGGTGGGCAGCACACAATTTTACACAACCTAAACCAGGCTGTGGAGAACAAACTAGTCTTTACAATGAATGCACAAGATAATGGTTTAAGATGGCACGAATGGTTTTTTTGAAAAAAAAAAATTATAATAAATTAGACTATGGTTTAATGAAGACAGTTTTGAACTTAAAACCACTAATGCATCTGAATCTTATGGTTTTCTGCAAGTCTGTTTGGGGACAAACATACAGTGATTTTATATAGGCTAACATTAATAAAATGATTTTACTTACCCGTGAACTACAGTTGCAAATGATTTCCCTTACAATAAACAAACCACTAAAAACAAAGACACATTTAAAGCAAGACTACGTGCAAGAAATCAATTCCTTATAGAACTAAACACACCAACAAGCGCTTTAGTGCAATCCTTTAAATGATTTTGTTCCAATAGCTTATAGCTGCTGTCCTGCTCTATTAATGAATCTTCATCGGTGATTGGCTGATTATAAATTACATTAATCACTGGTTTGTTCTCATTGGTTGCTGATTATTACCTGGTTACATGTTAAAATCAAAAACATCCAGAGTTTACTCACTTTAGATAGTTTACGCTTTTACAGATTGTTAAAATAGCTAGAGGCATCAAGACGAAAAGATGGAAATATGAATGTTTGGAAAACTTTGTTCATTTAGGAGACAATTAAACTGAATTGACAACTTGTTTGTTTTGGGCGTGTTCATTACGAGACAGAAAAGATTGCCGTTGCTGTCTAACCAATCAAATGTTCAGAGAGAGTCTACGTTTGAACAAACGTTTGATTGACGGAGTCCTCGTCCAGTCACAAAGCAAACACTGCACGCTCAGTTCACAACTGACAGGGCATTCTGCCAATTATGGTGTTCTAATGGGCGGTCTTTAGCCTTACGGTAACATTCGTGGTCTCTGTTGTACGCGCTGGTTTAGACAAGCAGTATGGCGGAAGAAGAGAGTGAACTGGAGTTAGACAGGTTTAAGAAAGAACTGGAGACTTTGTTGAAGATTAGTGCAAACGACGAACGCGGGCTCCAGAGTAAGACGTACTGTGAACGATTTTGTGAGGTAAGATGACAGGCTGGACGAAAGCATTTGCACGCTCTTTATGAAAAGCAAACAGAGATGTGCTAACCAGTGTTAGCAGCATGTCAGCAGATTCCCCTCCCCCAGTATACAGACACCGTAAGCAAAAATGTGGTTGTATTTTCACCTTCGTATCTACAAGTGTCTTCAGAAAAATGTAGGAGTTGATCTCAGTAAGGTGATGGTTAATTTCTGATCACAATTTCTGAATCGGGCTGTCAGTTTCTTAAAAATAGCTTCATTAGCTTGCTAAGTGGCTAACGGTTAGCATTCCTAAGTTACATTCCAAAACAAGCAGCCTGCGAAAGATCAGCTCCTGCACACTTCATCAGATTTTATTCGCCAGCGAGCTTATGAAATGCAAAAAACCCAAACTCAGTCTGGAATTCTCATTATATAGGATGGTAGAGTGTTAATTTCTACAATTACTCGATGCTGTCAGTGTTAGCAGTGGTTAAAATTGTATTAACTAGTGTCTGCAGAGGCTGGTTTTAAATCGCCTGATTTGTATTCAAAAGTTACTAAGCAGCTTTTCACTTCCATTGGAATGGTTGGCAGGTTAGTTAATCCATCTCTTTTCTCTAAATATAAACTTTTCATGCCTGTTAAATGAAGTTTGAGTGATGTTTTCTAACTTCGTTGGATGCTAATGATGATTTACGTTATCATAAACACGCCATAAATCCCTTGACAGTAATGCTTTCTGTTGTTAAGAGTACACAATGACAGGAATATCTTCATTAACTGTTCATTAACTGTAACTTTATTATTTTTCTTCTCGCTCTTTTTTTTCTTCCACTTTAGTTGGTGGTGGAGCAGACTGGACGATGGCAAGTGCCTCTTCCCCAGCTCCAGGTTTTGCGGAGTGCCCTTTGCTCTTTTGTCCAGGGTGCAGCATCATTCCCTCCAGAGTGTGAGCATGTTCGCTACACGCTGAGTAGTCTGGCCCTGTGAGTATGCACTTCTGCTTTTGCTTCTCAATCTTATTTGAAGTTGCTGAAAGCTTGGCTGAGCTGGAAAGTCATTTTCTTATAGGAGTGTTGTTCTAAACCTTTATGAAATGAGAATTAAAAGAAGGCATTTTGAAGAATGGTGATAAACAAACGGGTGCCTTTTCCAAACATTGATGGGACTTGATACAGAACAACCATAGTATAGTGCATTGCGGGAGAAACTAACTAGCTAGATATGACTGTGAATCACATTGTTTGAGATGCCACGCAGGTTGTGGATCGATACAATTTGCTAATTAAAAATTTGAGATTAAAATATTGTCTGATTATTGCTGTAAATGAAAGGGCTGCTTCACGGTTTTATTCTTTGTAATTTAGCTTTATTTGTGTCGGTTTCTTATGTCACAATGTGGTTCCACCAGCACATGCACAACTCTTGAAAAGAGCACTTTACATTTCACTTATTAGTCCATATGTCAACGGATGAAATTATTTTTCTGACTACAAGGCAAGAGCTGTAGTTCAAACCAGACAAATCTGTGACACTGACTGTTTACATGGACATCAGTAATCTAATTATTTGCCTTAATCTGAACAAGACAATAATATGATTAAGGTGTTGCTTTTTCAATGTTCATTTCATGTTCCCGCTTTACTTATTATAGTACATAGTTCGATTAACGCCATTACGTTACCATTCAATGCTAGTTTTCTCCGGCGTTTCACACAACAACAGTTTGTGTTCGTCATGGCACCATATGTGATTTGAGGCTTTTCATTTTTAATTTTGCGAGAAGTTCAACTGCAAATAATTTCTCACACTATGCGTGCAAACAGGCGACGGCGGATAGAAATTCTCAATCAACAGCCACCTCTTGCCATTTATTTCAATACTTTTGATTCATGCCCTCGCGACAAAGTCACTTCAAAGTCAAGGCACTTAATAATGTCCATTTCTTCCAGAATTCTTAGCATAGTCATCGTTACCGCTCGCACTAAAAATGTGCTCTCTTGCTTGAAGCCATTCTCATTTGTTTGTCGTCAAACACATGACAACTGCCAAGTGTGCGTCCTGTCGCAAAATGTCGCGAAAAGTACCACAAAACGGTAATAGTTTGATTAAAGTGTTTACATGACTGTACTGCACTTCAAAAATTCCACTAAAATAGGAATACTCCACATGTCTTAATTGGATTTCTTTTTAGTTTGATTGTGCCTTAATCGGATTAGGGTAATAAAATAAAAAAATAAAAAAAACATGTTCACATGGTAGACTCTAAATCAGTGTATTGTCTCAATCATATTAAAATCTGAGGATTGGTGTCCATGTAACGCTATTCGCTGTTAATATTTATTGGAATGATGGATATGGGAAGATGGGATCTTATTTGATTATTTTGTATTTTATATTTAACCTTATAAATATAGTAAACAATAAGACTTTAAATGAACAACAAATTCCACTGCATGTCACATTTCACAGTTTTATGTGGACAGACCTTATTATAAACATTTCTCAAGTAACATATTTTTACAGATATAAAATATAGCCCAAGTAAGTAACAGGAAAAGAACAATTAAATATGAAAATATAAATATGTAAACACTTTAAGGAAATAATAAAACTAAAACCTATAAACAATTACAATTCTTGAATAAATATTGAAGCTAAGTGATCACTTCCTATTGAAAATAAAATGCAATTGGCAACACTGCCAGTTTCCCATGGATCTAGCATCTTTCTCAGCCTCACGCATGATGGTCTCGCCCACTTATTTACATTTCACTGTATTCATGGAATAAACACATACTTGCGCTATACACTTCATTCCGCGGTAACGATATACGTTAATACCACCCAGCCCTAATTGCATTATTAATTTGTAGGCTATCTGTGTTGTCTTTTATATCAAAGCTGTGCTCGCAAAATTTCAAAATCCCTGGCACTCTTCAGATTTTGGTAGCCCAAATAGAAAAGACATTATTAACTAAAAAAAAAAAAAAAACCACACAATTACTAAATTAAACAAAAAAGTTGAATAAATGAACATGAATGAATTAAATTTTTTAAAAACCCTATAGAGTCATTATTTGCTGATTTGCTTATTATTAACAAAACATATGCGGCATGAGCAACTGAATGAATCAAAATTTGTTTATGCTGCTGCTATTGTCACATGTTAAAGTTATTTTTAAATATAAAAAAAATAATAATAATATTACATTTTAAACTTAGTTTGGGCTATTTCTGTTTAAAAAAAAAATTTTTTGGGGGTGTCAGTTTGATCTCTGAGTGAGTTGACGAGTGTTTGAGCACTTCAGTGCTGCTCATTTTCATACAGAATTGAACAACAATTCATCTGACAGAAACACTATTTGGGCGGTAATTGCTAATATTGTGGCATGTTTCATTTCTTATTAACAAATGGTTTAATTGCCACCATTTCAGCAGCATAGCCGGTTGTATGTCACAGTGCTGATATGACGAGAGCACGTTATCGCAGATTTATTTTATCGCATGTAGATAATTGTTACCAACTTGATAGCAAAGTACCGGTTCTTTTGACAGCACTAGTTAACACAAATTCAAACAACACAATTACACAATTTGTGAGAGAATGCAAAAGCATTGAAAAACATTTTTCAATCAATCAATCAGAATACTGTGAACTGTCATACTGTTAAATATTATACAATTAAATATAATACAAATTAAGACATTTCAGTCCAAGTCTAATGTATTTTCATACAAGTCATAAGGAAAAAAAGTAAAACCACCTGTGGTGGATAATAATGTGAAAGCACCAGACAATTTGCTGGATTATGCTTTACAAATTGTTCACTAAATTTCTAGATGAAATGTGTTAGTTTTTGCACAGATTTAGCACTGCACATGGAACTCTTGTGTCAATATGTATATGTTCCATATAGCTGAAGTGTGGCAAACCTGTAAATGTATGGCTTGTTTTAACACAAATGTGAAAATGCAGCAAATTTTTAAATGGAATAGGGTGGACTCTTGTGTTAGTTTTGGCAGCCCAATTTTTTATTTAGTTTTAGTCTTGATCTTTTGTAGATTTATTCTAGTTTTAGTCAACTAAAAGTCCCATTCATTTCCATATATTAGATTTTTCTTCTCATTTAAGATTTATCTGTACATTTAATATGTTTGGCAGCACTGGAGCGATGGTCAGAGTACTGTATTACTGACCAATAAACCTAAACTGTTAAACTTTGTATGTTGTATTTTTTCATATGTTGACATTTTTCCAACTTTTAAACATGCTCATGTTGTATCTTGAAACTGCATAAGAACATCAGTGCATTGTGAGATGACCATAGGCTTTTTCTAATCTTAAACACTTTCTTGTGTAGTATTTTGAAATTGCATAACAACATCGGTGCATAGGCTTTTTTCTATGAACATATCGATCTATTTTTAAATTGGAAAAAAACAACATCAGGCATTTAAGTGTATACGACAAAAAGTTTTATGTGTGACTTTTGCTAACAGAATTAACACTGGTAGGATCAAGAAACAATAATTTGTAATTCTAATCCTGGTGATGGTGCTCCACAATGAAAAATATAAATACATATAACCTTAGGCAGCATGCACAAGTCTAAATGTAATGCTCCAAATTTACACTTTTTATTCATCAGTTATTTTGCTGTGATCACAACAGCATTAATAGATTTTTATTTGTATTATTACAGTGGCATTTTATGAACCTTCAGCTTTTTGGGGGGATTTATATTATTTTTGCTCATGTTGATGTTTTTACTGCAAGCCCCCATTCATTTTTGTCCCTGGTATAGACTAAAACAATGACATTTTTCGAGATATCACTTGGGTTCCACACAACATGTACATTCTTACAGGTTTGTTATGGTCTGAGGGTGAGCAAATAATTATAAAGTTTTTGGGTGAACTTTAATTAGTCTTTACTTTAAACATCTCTTATGCCATTTCATAAATAGATGATGTATGTTGAAATGGCAGCGTTAAGTTTTATGCAACAAAGGCCTTCACATTGTAATTATCATGTTATTATTCATGTTATAATAAAATATGTGGACATTGTTAAACATTTGGGCTGGACGATATGGCAGTCTCATATCATGATATAAGGCATCTCGTATCATGATGTATATCATTATCAGGATATGAGATGACTTGTATTGTATTGTGATATGAGATTGTAATATCATTCAGTACTGATTAATATTACTTGTAGTATACTACTCCATAGTACCTTTTCTGTAAATTCAGTCAATTAATAGTTTATATACATTGACCATATGCAAAGGACTATTTCTTATTTAAAGTATATATACTCATTCATATGTGATCATATTTCTCACTTTATTTACTTCAGGGCAAATGTTTTATTAAGAATGTAGAAAATATAAAATAAATATTCATGAAATATAAAGCACTTTTCAAAATGGAATGATTCCAAGCCTAACACACAACTTGTTTCTGAATAAAAACGCAAAATGTAAACATTGTACTTTCAAGATTCCAACTTTCTCACAATGCTGTTGTTCATCTTTCTGTCTGCATCCCCTTAATGGTGTGTAATATTGCACTCCTAAATTATGGCAATGTATTTTGCAACATCACAAAATAAACAATAGAGCATAATATGAAACTATATATATAGTTTTTGTCCATACAATATATTTAAATTGTTATATTGCACAGCCCTATTAAACATGACAAACTATACAAAAATAGAACGGTTGTCGTGAGCCTGTAATCCTGTCTGCACTCCTGGACTAAAAATCCAGACACTGTCAGATAATTTTATCTTTCATTTAAATTTACTGCCATTTTGCAGAAGGTAAAAAAACCCACTTTATCGGCTAGAAGAAACTAATGAAAATGTAAGACATATTGTTGAGGTCTAAAAAAATTGAATGGTTTATTGAAGTATCTACTTTTTTTGTGGTTTGTTTGTTTGCAGGAGTATATTTGAACTACTGTTGTTCTTTGGAAAAGATGAATTCATTGAGCATCCTTTAAAAGACATTCTAGACTCATTCCAGGTAACTGCATCATGTTTTTGATATGGAGGGAAAAAAAGTACAGTTCTGTTCACTGGACTTGACTTGTGTTTAAGGTTTTGTCACTCGATATACAGTATATTATTTAATTAAATAAATAAAATACATTACATAAATTACAACAATTTTCCTTTTTTTTATTTAGGTCTGCTATGCGAGCCTGGTAAGCCACCAGAATGTTTACCTTCTGCAGGTTAGACATATCATTAAAGATGGAGGACCTTGGGCAAGTCCTGTACTCGAGGCCATTCTCAAGGATTCGGAGTTACCACAAGAAGATGGTCAGTCAATCATGCTTTTCTTTAACTGTGATCAAGTAAGCTTTACAATGAATTTCCTACACTGTAGTTGATTAAAACTGTCTCATTTTCTTTCCTTGTTTGCAGTGGACAAATATCTGGGCTCTGAAGTATCCATTTTCTTTGAGCTGCGATTGCGTTACCTGGTGGCATGTGAAAGGCTTCCTGAGGCTTTGGCACTGACAAGGAGATGCATCCAGCATTCTGTTGTTGGAAGGGACCTCTATTTCAAGCAGGCCTACCTCATCTGTCTTTGGAAAGCGGCTCTTCATCAGTGCTTGAACAAGGAGGTAACTGAGAAATTATTTAACTGATAAGTTACAAATCACTTGCTGTGAATCAGATTTAATTTCCATTTTTTTGTAATTGATGCTTGGATGCACCAAAACATTTTCCATTCTTTATCATGCTTTATAGGAATTTTCTGAATTTGTCATTTATATGATTTATTGCTTGCTGTCTCTGGATGGTGATATTTTCCCCCAGTATACAATATATATAATACAAGCGAACTTCACTCGTAACCAGCGAAGCATAGATGTGGTTTAAATAAGAGACTTATTGTGCAGTGTTGGTTTCAATGATTTGTAATGGCAGCATTGCTGGGAGTCGTTGCACATGAACAGTCAGTCTAGTTGTATATGACTTTCTTCTTTTAGTCAAATTCAATTATCTTGACCTTTGCCAGCTCTACAATTGCAGACTGTGCTCACCAGAAGTTGCACAACATGGTTTATAAAGATTTGAATGTAGATATAATTTTTACAAAGGGCAATATAAAGGGCAACCTTTATTCAACGCCCCCCGAGCCACTTGTTAATATGCATGAATGGATTGAGCTTATTGGATTTCTTATGGATGGCCGGTGAAAAAATATCTGATTACAGTCAGCATTTCCAACTAACAAAACATGGTATTAATAAATACCCAAGAGCAACTAAACCAGATGCTGGTGGTGTCAACATCTGTAGAATAAAATGTCAGTTGTATCACTACTCCCAGGTGTTCATCTTAAGGCCATTTTCAGTAAATTATGTGTAGGGCGATAGTGCTGTTTGAGCGTCTAAATCATCTTAAAGTTATACGAAACATGTCCGTAAATGTCTTTTTTATTATTATTATTTTTTAAAGATGGCAGACATTGATGGGAAGGATGCAGTTGAGATACTCTGCATGATGGAGAATGAGGAGAAAGATGAGACTGTTTTGATGCTGAGTAAAAGTTTTCTATCTCAAAAGCTCCAAATTGGAGACATGTACTACCTTTGGTGAGTCTCACAAGGTCTTTGAATATTTACAAAGGAAGTTGCATTTAGTATATGTACTCTCTTTTAAATATTCACATCTTTTATATATTCACATCTTTATATCAAAACTTTTTTTTTCCCCTTTAGGGATTTGGTCTTCATATGGAGCAGACTCTACATGAGGCTGAACATCTCTAAGCAGAGCTTTCTAGAGGAGTGCAAAGTAATGATTCTTTCAGCCACCAACATAAAAGCAATTTTTCCATTCATGAAAGTGGTTTTGGCAGAGGTAAAATATTATTTTATCAAATTACAGGTGTAATTGTATACATAGAAACAAATGTAAACAAGCAAGCCATGTGTTCATATTTATGAAATAACTGTGTTTATGCAATTTTCATTTTTTATTGAACTATTGACATTTTTCTTATTTTTCTTAATTTTTATTTTTTACAGTTTGGAAAAGATGGCCGGGAGTTTTGTGTGGAGCTGTGTGCCCGAGCCTTGCAGACTGGCCTTCAAAATGATCCAGTAACCAAGACACTCCTCTACAAAACTGTTGCATACTTGCTCCCTAATGACCTTGAGGTCTGTAGGGCTTGCGCACTGCTCATTTTCTTTCTAGAGAGAACTGTTGAATCGTACAAGAATGTGTTCCTCTTGTATACCCACCCTGATCAACAGTACCATGTGGACAGTGGTCTCGTGGGCAACAGTGTACGATTTGAGGTTCTCCAGATCCTTAAAAAATACCTGTATTTTGACCCTGAGTTCTGGAGCATTCTCAACATTGAGACAAACTGTTTGAAGCTAATGAGTGATAAGGTTGGCAAAGCAGCCTTATGTGAAATCATGCAAAAGGAAAAGTGGATGCCAAGCTACTGTGCAAAAGGATATTGCCAGTGTCATTCAAACGACACAGACAGGACTATCAGTAAAGCAGAAAATCATACCAGTCATAATGACCAAGAAACAACATCAGTGAAAATGTGGGTTAATTTTGCCTCAGAAGATGCATCCTCCAAACCTCCAGGCAAAAAGCGGGGAAGAAAGCCAGGGACACGGCTTGTAAAAAATTCAGATGCCTGTCCAGTTCGACGTTCATTTAGGCAATTGGACTTGGAAAAGGATCATGAGAGAAAACTTAATAGCAGGCATCAGAGACTCCATTCTCGCCAGACAGAGATGAAGACATTGAAACGAAAGGGAAGAAAGCCACAATGGCTTTTGGACCAGTTAGCTGCCCATTCAGAAAACAGTGAACCACGACAAGTCAAGAAGCCAGGAAGGAAACCAAAGGAGTCAAATATTTTGAAGGAGATTTTAGTTGAGCCACCAGTCAGTGAAATCACAGTGGTATTTTCCTACCCCGATAATGAAGTTGACATAGCTTCAAATGTTCAGGCCACGCAGGTTTCTGCAGAGACTCCTCAAATGACAGAAAAAAGTACTGACAAAACCTTATCTCTAGAGAATTTAAAATGGCCTCACAGTGCTCTGTCTCTGCTCGAGTTACTGTCTGCAGAATCTACTCCACGTTGCAAAAAAGACTTGAGGGTGAAGGATGAGATTGTTTTTCTGGAGCAGGGCCCTTCTATGGTTCGAAAATTCCACACATATTCAAGACCTGTTGAATTAGAAGAAATATCATTCAACAGTTTACCCAGAGATGCTAAGCTAAACCATAATGAATCCAAAGAAGAGAGACTGGCTGCTGAGCAAATAAGTGAACCTGCAGAGAGCCTTGTCACACAGGTTAAACAGTCTGTTGAAATCAAGTCTACACCAATCCCAGCTACAAATGCAGAAACATCCATTTCTGTTGAAGCCATTCTTGAGCCAGTTAAAGAATGCATAGATGATCCAAAAGTTAGCGAGTTCTCAAGTCCTCAAGATGCAGACATGCAATTTCCATTATATGGTCCTTACAGTCCTATTAGTCCTCCAGAAAGTACTAATGTTGACCTTGCACCTGAAGTGTCGACTCACACCACAGCTGACACTATTTCTGCAGAGGTGACAAGTCTCGCCACAGCTGGCACAATATCTCTATCTGATGGTATGCCAGAAAACATGACCAGTCTTCCTGAGGATGCTCCTCCAGTTCTCACTGAAGTGGCAGTGCTCCCTGATGATACAGTGGCTAACACTAACACTTCACCTAAAGTTGTGCCTGAGAGTACGGACATGTCAGTGGTGCCACCAAGAACCAAGGAAACAACGGAAATGAATGCTGCTGTTGATGATCTTGTAGCCAATCTCATCCCCCAAAGTGATACAAGTTCCCAGCTTTCAGTCAACTGCAACTTTTGCAATAAAGAAATAAAATACTCTCACATTCTACGGCATGCACTGTGGCATCATCGGATCGAAAAAAAGTGCATGTTTTGTCACAAACGCTACGCTCATGGGCGCAGCCCATCAGTCCATTTTAAGGTCCACATTCAGCAGCTGAAACAATCTAATGGGCTTTTTAATAAAAACATTCCTGAGAAAGCAACTGAGACCAGTTCGCAGTGTGGTCAAAGGAGACTGTTTAAACGTGTCAATCCTGCCATTCGGAATAAGTTTAGAAACGTTAAAATGAGGTTAAACTGCACTTTGAACATCACAGATTTGCACAAGGATGGGCAAAGTTCAGATCAAGTAAGACTGCGGACGAGGTTAGTTAAGAATTCAGATCCTAGAAAGGCATTGGAAGAACAAAAGGAGAAGGTTTGTAAGATGAAGAAAAGGCATTTAAAGAGGGTTTTAGTTAAGAGACCTCAGTCCAGAGATGAGAACAAAAAGCTTTTCAGAATGAGACTAGCAAGGAAAAGAGCGACCACTAAACAAGCACTAACTCTGAAGGACAACCACTTGGAGAGCAAGGGCAATTGCGCTCCTAGGGTAAATGGAGTGATCAGAAAGAAAAACAAAGTTAAGAGTGTGTCTGAGACAAATCTCTCAGATGAAAAAGTTCAGACATCAGTACCCCAGGAAAGCAGAGAAAAAACTGAGAATGTAGAATGCACAGGAAGTCAAACAGACACAGAAAGTCAGAAGGACATTGTCAAATGTCAATCTGAGAATGCAGGTGTAACAAAAGATAAGATCAAATCAAAAATGAAAAGAACAAATGAAATGCTGAACTCTGGGCTGGAAAAGAAGATTGTGTCTGAAGGCCAAAAAGAGGACGGAGAAGCTGTAAAAAGAAGGAAAATAAGTTGTCCAGAAGACAGTTCTGAGAATCAGCAACTAAAAGACAGTAATACAGTACAGAAGGAAGTAAATGCAGTGGAGAATAAAAATGGCACTCAGAAAAAGTCAAAACCGCCTTCCACACTATTCCAGGGAAAAAGAACTGGAGCATCCACACAAGTCAAATGCCCTGTGGAGATTTGCACATTTAGTGCAAAGTCAATACTCGTCCTTTCACATGTGCTCTCTCATCATCTTAGCGACAAGAAGGCGCTTGTGTTCTTTTATGACTTTGGAAAGGAAAAATGTCTTTACTGCTGCAGGAAGATATGTAACCCTCAGCATTTTTTTGATCATGTGATATGCCACAGAGGTGAGTTGAAGTTCCCGTGCTACCATTATGGCTGCAAGGAGAGGTTCCGAACACGTATGGAGCTTAGTGAACACATGTTAGTCCATCTTCCATTGAGGGCCATGTGCTGCTTTCCTGGCTGCTCTATGCAGCTTCAGACTATGATGCTCCTGTACAAGCATGAAAAAATGCATTATCAAGAAAATACAAATTTGGAAACAAAATCAATCCCATTTAAAGAATCTGAACCATTAGTACATGCAAGACTAGAAGATGGTGCAAAGGCAGCAGCAAATTCTTCAGTCAGTCAGCTGACTACAGCCAAGTTGAAGGGCTCTTCATCTGGAAAACAGGATGATGATGGAAAACCTTTAGTCCTCAATAAAGGTTCTGTAAACTACAGTAGCAAGAACCACAGCCTTGTTAATGGGCATGATGAGACTGATAATGTTGTTCCTCCGAAACCTTCAGATCCAGTCATTAAAGAGCAGGAAACATTGGCTTCAGGAAAACACACAAATAAACAATTCATTCGACCTCTTCCCTCATCTTATCTTGATGAGTCTTACACTAGCATGCCAAAACGCTGGAAGGAACCCCAGGTGGGCTCAAAATTATCAGGCACTGTGTCAAAGCCAGAGAAACTGCCTACCAGGCAGCGTTGCTCTCGCTGTTTTCAGTCATTCGACAGTGAGGAGGAACTGCAAACACACAAGGACAAATGCACATCTCTTTTTGGTTTCGATTCAGATGATGAAAGTAAGTATCTTTTGATTTTTTTAATCCTAAAAGAGTTGGTTCACCCAAAAAAAGAAAATTCTGTTATTAATGTATTGCAGATCTCATGTTGTTTCATTCACCTGAGAATCTTCAGAACATAAATTAAGATATTTTAGATGAAATCCAAGACCTCCCTTATCCTCCATAGACAGCAACGGTCCTGATATGTTTAAAGTCCAGAAAAAGAACCAGAAATATTGTCAACTTTTATATGAAGCTCCAAGAACACTGTAAAAACGACTTTGTTTGCGTTTGTTCTTTCACATCAGGTTGTCAGGGTGCACACTTATTACAGGCACTACATATCTATTGCCATTTGTGTCAGCAGGGCAACACACAAGCATTATAATGCCTGTAATAAACGCACACACTGATCTGATATGTAAGACATATATAGTGAACAAAGCTGTTTTTACAGTTTTTTTGCCACACAAAAGCGTTCACAGAGCTTCGTATGATTACAGTTGAACCATTGAAGTCGCATGGAATATTTTGACAATGTTTTTGGTTTCTTTTCTGGACTTTAAATTCTGTTCCGAAGGTGAATGATGGTCTCAGTGGATTGGAGTTATTAATGAGATAATTTTCTTTTTTGGGTAAACTAACCGCTTATCGTTATTTTAATTTAGCGTTTGTTAAATATTTTGTGTTTGTCTTCATAGGTGCCTCCTGAATTTGGAGAAGCAGCCTTTTCTACTAAGAAAACTGCTAAATGCTGCTGTAGGCAATCACCGTTCTTACATGTGTGCTTAACATCTTTATCAGCATCTTGAAATGGAACTGTATGGGAAATTACTTGTCCCTGTCTGTAGTCTTGTATGACCTATCTGCTGCTTTTTTACAGCAGGTCTACTGGCAAATTTCATGTTTTTGTTTTTTTTAAACAAATCATTAGTCTTTTTGAGACTTGGGATTATAATATTTTTGTTACTTAATTGTCTGCTTTTTCAGAAAAAGAATATGTTTGTCTTTCTGTAAAATGCACAGCAGATGCTTTTTGGCTCTGTTAACACTTCCTGTCATCGTTTTGTTATTTCTGCTTGTCTTTTCAATTACTGGGTATGAGAGGCCACTAATGACCCTAACACTACAAGTTAAATTGGTCAGTCTTTCTGGCAAGAGTAAAAACCTGCTGTAAAAGGAAAAGCGCAAATGTTGTGATGGTTAATAAAGGTTTACATTTGTGACAGTGGGTCAGGTGTCTACCAGTGTTACGTGCTGCTTTTTGAGCATAGGTACTGGATGATAACTCGTAGGCCACTCAAAGTATTGCAAGCACACTTTAAGTATGTTCTTTTATTATTTTATTTTTTAATCCAAACTTGATATGTGAACCTTTGTAAATGTTACTGATCGCATCTTTTACAAATGTTATAAACTTCAAGAGACTTGGGAAGAGTTAAAGATGCCAAGTCTTTAAATGAAGGACTGTGACTTCTTTTCAGAAAATTTAAAGAACTGTTGACCTATAACAGCAGGCTGGTGCTGCTGGGATGGTCGATTCTTTAAGACTGAAGTTTCTCCTGTTAATGGAGAAGTGTATATGTGCCACACAGCCTCATTGAACATTGTCATGACATATTTGAAGTATCTTCTCTGTAACTCAAGAAATTGTGGAGGAGGACTAATTTATGTCTCAGACAGAGGCATGTTTAAAGCTGTTCTACGGATGAGCAGTACCAGTCTTATTTATTCCGTTTTTGTTTTATATCTTCTGTAAATGTTTGAAGAGATTAAATAGTATATAATTGGATTGGGTGACTGGGTTTATATATCAAGAGCTTTTTTTGTCCTAATTAATAAACACATTTGAAAGGTGTCGAGTGTGGATGTTTATTTTAGTGTCATTATATAATGTGAGGTAAATTTGGCATTTTACATTGTAAAAAAAAAAAATTCAACATCCCTTGAAAATCAATTACTTATTAAATTAGCCAGGGTTAATTGGATTTGGAGTTTTCCCAAAGCATGTGTATATATTATAGTCAGATGCCACAAAGTATGCATTTGTTTATAGCTTTGAAAAATAACACACATTGTTGCCATTTTTTGCCTATTAACATAAAAACCTACTGCACACATGGCATGCTTAAAAGTACATTTTCAGAAACTTTAAAATGTATTGGCACCTATTAGCTTAATTCTTAAGAAAGTCCAAAATATGAGTCAAAACAAACTTGATTGTAGACCTTGATGCACAGCTCACATCAGGGAATGCTTAATTCTATTTAGGAGAGGTTTTGGAGACTTTCGTAATTATGTGAGCACAATCTTCTTCTTAAAATAAATCAACCCATATGCCCCTTAATTTTCCCAACACTGATCTTTTATGTGGCTGTATTGTCTCAGTTGCAATGGTGTGAAACTGCCAACACAACAGGTGTTTTGCCTTCTCTTATTATCAAGAAAAGCTTAAGACCAGAGGAATTATTTGTGCAGGTGCATTGTGCAGGCTATTCTACAAATATGTAAAATTTACCTTATAAAAATATGCATACATCTTTGATGTCAACAGCCAATCACAACAGTAGAATTAGATAAATGTTTTTGAACAGACATACCCTGTCTGGCTCTCGGTTCACTGTATTGAAAGGTACAATAATGGATCAACCAAGTAATTGAGTTTCCACTGCATTTCCAGTGAATCATTAACAGGACAAAACACTGGATCTCAGTTCAGTACAGAAGCACAAACAGAAACTACCAATGAAAAACCTACTAAGTACCAAAAGTCTTCGTCAAGCTAGATGAAAAAGGATACAGACCATCTGAGCCTCAGGGAACCAGCGGTCAGACTAAGTTTTAAGTCTGGCCTAGAATATTTAATGCATGTTGTTGATCATCATATTTTAGCTGTTGACTGTAAGGGGAGCAAGGAAATAGCTACAAGTCAGTTGTAACAACAAAACTCTTAGCAACATCAGTGAAATGTTACCACCAACACCAAGTAAATTGAAAACAGTATTTATATGGTTTAATTTGAGTATTCCTATAGCTCTTGGAATAGACAGCCCTTAAAGCCAAAGTAGTTTGTGTTCAGTGTTTTGACCTGTCCTCTGTGGGCTCATGAAGCCTGCACACACAAATAGTGTTTGATTGTTGAAGCTGATGCACATTTTTATTCAGCTTTGTAACATAGACACACACCAACTATACTGAAAACTCAGCGTTCCCAACCCAAATTCATATTTTGGTCAGAATACTTATTTTATAATGTTACATCTTACCCCAGGGTGTGATACAACTAACCAGATTATGGGGCGAATTGTAACATTTCTCTCCTTCTGTTTGAAACTAAACTGGGCATTTTCTGTTTGTGCTGCACAGATCACATTTATGCCATTTAATAGCAGACACTTGTAACTAGTTTCAGTCAAAATGTGAACACACACTAGCTAAAACGATCTCAACGGTATAGAGAGAAATATATTTTTTTACAGCTATCCCCAGTCTTCAGCAGAAATCTTAATCGTTAAAGTGACTTTCTATTAAAAACAAACAAACAAATCATTAAAATTTATATTAAGCTAAGGTGAAATACAATGAGCAAACAAACAAACACTATCAAGCATACATTCAAAAGGGTTAAGGATATGTGAAGGAGTATGAATGACACCGAAATGAAGTAATGAATGAACAAGCACAAGTCAATTTAACCATCTGAACAACCACACCTTTTACAAAGGGGCCTATAAGCTTAATCTAAACCTCTGTTTAGGTAAAGTGTAAAGTACTTGCATATGTCTCAGCCGTTGTGTGCACGTTCAATGCAGTCTTGGATGGATGTCTTGATGGTTCATCAGGTGGTGGTGAAGTTCTTCTTGGTTGAGTGAGGAATGACTTTTAGCGAAGGTCTTCTTGACTTGATAGAAGAAGGTTTGGCAGGAGCACATGGGGCCAGCACACAACTCTCCTTCCTGTGTTGTTCTTGTCTGTCTATCTCTTCAGAGTATCTAGTCTTAACTGTTGGTTAACTTCTACAGAGGCCACACATACTGGAGGTTTATCTGGCCAATGAAAAATACATTAAAAGAATAAATTACCAAGGGCATTGTACAAACACAATAGTGACAAATACTGTTCTTGGAATGTGCTGGTTAATCCATAGATGTCTGTATATGAATTAAGAGATTTTTATATATATATAGGAAGTGTGTGTCTCAGTCTTTCATTGGTCTGTTTCTAAAAGATAGGAGGTGATCTCAAATTATGCTAGGGCCATAAACCCTTATCTTGATCTTGCCACATTTAGGCTTGAGTTGAGGTGTTGGAGATGGTAAGTATAACACTTTTCGGGTGAGGGTTGCTGTGCATTGTATTTGGTAAAATAATTGCGTGTCTGATATATCTCAGTTGCTACATAATCACTGAGCATTTATTTGATGAATAATAAGGGTTCTCACCATTAGCAAACGTTTATCTTTCCATAAGATAAAAAACCTCCAAATCTCAGACATAGCAACATTCAACCTTCATTCAGCGCATAACCAAAGATCAATTAACAGTATTAAAACTTGAGACTAATTTAGTGTGGATTAGCCTATTATTATTATTAGGCAAATACACGTATATTACACTGTACACTGCACTATACTGTACACGCATACAGTTAGCCTGCCTGCAATTACACTTGCATATATTTAGCAGACAGATATGTTTACTATTTAACGAATTTTAGAATTTCACATTTTACAAGAAGATTTGCCACAAATATATGTGGTAAAAATAACTAGAGTTTGTTACCTCTCCGTCCACAAGAGGCGCTGTTCTTGTTTAATCATAGGTAAGTCTAGTGTTGCCAAATCTTTTTGTATTAATACGTGCTCTCACACTTTGACGAGACGGTGTCATAAAGTGTCTATGTGTGAATATAACGATAAAAAATTACATTCTGCAAGAGCTAAACTAAACTGTATTTGATACTTCGCCATGTTCTATATTATATCATACAATTTGTAAGCACCTGGCAACCCCGACCCTTAACGTAATAGCGGCTGCAGCCATAGCAGCCAGATTCAGCTTGGTAAACAAAGCGGATTGCTAGCGAGCTATCAGTTAACATTACCCCAGTAGTGTTTGTGCAAACAGTGGTATAAAATTAAGAATGCGATTAGGGGATGTTTTAAAAACCGTGCGCACAGTCAGGGTTTAATTAGAGGTTCCCTTTTGTATTACGTTTTAATTCATCTTATAAAATAGCTAACTGGTTAGCCCTCAGTGAGACTGCTTTGATTCGGGGAGCAAAATGAAACTAAACTATAATGGTCAGCGTTGTAAGTGATCGTTTAACAATTAAGCGATGTAACGTTATCTTAACTGACCGACGTTGTTTTATTTTGACGTTATTATCACAGAATAGCCAAACAAAATGTTTGTACACAGATCTTTACGAGTCACTCGGTTAGGCAAATAAAAGCGTGCTAGCAGATAACGGGTTGATTAAAAACACAAAGGAAAGGCGTTAATTGGTAACGTTAGTAATCAGCCAAAACGAGTGTCATGAAAAAATAAACCCCAGTTAAAGCATTTAGGGGTGAAATGTTCAATCTGATGGCGAACTGTTGCAACTGGTTGAAACGATGGAGAGAACCTGCAAGGTGAGTTTCTTACAACTTCATTTTTTTGTCTGTCAGAGTGACAGTAAGATATTTACTTTGTTCATGGGCAGACTTGTCAATGAAACATACTGTATAGCGTTAAATATTTACCTCATATTTGTTCAGTGGGTCGAGTATCGTTACATATGCTACTTGGACACTTAAGGCAAGGCAAGTTTATTTAAATAGCACATTTCATGCACAGTGGCAATTCAAAGTGCTTTACATAAGCAAGAATAAAAGAGACAAGTATAAATAAGAATAATATAAAAACAGATGACATAAACAGGAATAAAAAGAGACAAGTATAAAAAAATATATATAAACACAGGTTAAAAAAACAGGTGTTAAAACAGGATATAAAAGAAATGAAAAAGAAAAGAAAGAAATAATAGTACTTAAAGGGATAGCTCACCCAAAAATGACATTATTTTGGTCATAATAGTTTTTTTTTCACCATTTTACTTGTTCTTTCTTCTGTGAAACACAAAATAACATATTTTAAAGAAAGCTGAAAACCTTAAATCAGTAAATCCACTTTAGGCTGAGTAAATAGTGAGTAAATTTTCAATCTTGGATTAACTATACTTTGTCACACTTAAAACCTCTTCAAACCTCTATAATGATTATTATTGTTTAGAGGTTAAAAAACTTTCACCCTTTGTGATTTAATCATTTTAATGTGCATCACAGGTTTAGTGTCATAGAAAACATGACATTTTATTATCAGACATTTTCAGCTGTTTTAGCAATATAACATTATTTCATCATATAGGCTTTTGTTAAACTGAAGAGATGTTTGGTACACTGACAGCCATGGTTACCTTTCACTTGTCATGAAAAGAAAAAAAAAAGGAACAATCTTGACAAAAAAGGTCAAACGTTTTTGGTGAATAATGACAATGTTCATATTTGTTAATATATGTGTCATTTCATTAGTTTATTTATCATTGTATTAATATTTTTTATGTCAGATGTATGGCTCAGTGGTTAACACTGTCGCCTCACAGCAATAAGGTTGCTGGTTCGAGCCCCGGCTGTGTCAGTTGGCATTTCTGTGTGGAGTTTGCATGTTCTCCCCGTGTTCGCGCGGGTTTCCTCCGGGTGCTCCGGTTTCCCCCCACAGTCCAAAGACATGCAGTATAAGTGAATTGGGAAAACAAAATTGGTCGTAGTGTATGGGTGTAAGTATGAATGTGAAAGTGTATGGGTGTTTCCCAGTACAGGGTTGCGGCTGGAAGGGCATTCATCCCACTGTGGCGGCCCCTGATAAATAAGGGACTAAGCTGAAGGAAAATGAATGAATGTCAGATGTATTCAAATTTTATTTCATTTTTTGTGTTAGTTAAATTGAAAAATGTGGTCTTGGCAAAATCTACATAATTTGGATAATTTTGATGGATAGATAAATAGTTTTATATGGATGTGTGTGTGAAGTGAAGTGAAGTGTAGTGTGGCCAAGTATGGTGTC
>CAIGQV010019186.1:18327256-18345404 GCA_903798115.1 Danio jaintianensis | reverse complement strand
CAATTCCCGCTGGTACCGAGTATCGAACCAGCAACCTTCGGATCACGTCCAACACTCTAACCACCAGGCCACGACTGCCCCCATGTGTGTTCAGTTCACCCGTGTCATCATAAATCAAATGGTTTCTAAAATCTACAAAATGGTGTTTTAAAGTTCCAAAAATGTTCCTTGAGGGGTTTGCTTACTCATCTTTGTGAAGAGTCTCAGTAAACTGAGTCTATGTGTGTAGGGAGGGGATACTGACTTACTGATACTAATCTGAATTGTATTTATTATTAGTGTTATGTGTAATTCACATTAACATTCATATTTTGATATTTTTATTTTTACACATTTAGATTTTTTTGTTATTTTAGTACTTCAGTTAAAAACATGTTTTTTTTGGTGATGAAGTTTTAGATTTTTTACCACATTTTCCAAACAATAGATTTTTATTTTCTCAAGCAGCTCCTTAGACTTTTTCAATTTCATTTGCAAAGTCTTAAGTTCTCTGTCATAGAGACGTTCTCCATTTATCAGCCCTTTACCACTCACTGTACATGTTTGAACATGACTCACAATCGTGCATAGGCTTAAATCCGAGCGATAAATATCTGATTACTCGCATCACCTGCTGTCCCTGAAACACAATGCTTCATAAGCCTAAATCTGGGTCATTCGGTTCATCATACCTAACGATCAGCGTGATAAGAAGAGTGCCAGTTATAACATGAAGACTCTTCGCTGACAGTTCTTGAGGCCAGAGGTGACGTTAAACTGTCAAAGTTATTGTCTTAATTTCATTGGCTGAACGTGTCGCGTCCTTTAGCACCCTGTCACTGATCTTTTTAGGTTAAGTAGAAATCCCCGGCTAATCTCTTAGATACAGAGCCGACTATAGGCCAGGAGAGATGAGAGAGAAAGAGTGTGTGTGTGTTTGTTTATCGACAACAACTGAAGTCAGGGGAAGCTAGCTGTCATCTTGATCTATTCCCAGTCTCGATGAAGGCCTCCTGGTTGCAGAGAACTGTCACCTGGATAGTGCGCTGGATGTCCCTGCGGCGCAAGTGCCGCAGTTAAGTATCTGTTTGTGTGTGTGTGTTTGGTAACTGTAAGGAGTTTAGCTTAGTATTTTTCTGGGGTTGCAGCATTTGTTTACGCTGCCTGTCATGTCTTCTGAATTAGGCATAGGTTGATGATGGTTAGCAGAATTCCCAGGTCATTTCAGGATATTTTTGTTTTTCAGCGGATGTGTTTTTATGTCTCAACTCAAGTCTCTTCTGGGCGTCCGAGGTTTAAACAAGTGTAATTTAATAGACCGTAATGGATTAATTTAGGAAACATACTTTTTTTTTTTTTTTGCTACTTTTATATTCCAAAATATATATTTTTGTACAATTATTTTAAACATGCTAATCACAGAAAAAGCCTATGAGTCTTCAGATAGTTCATAAAAAAGTAAATATACTTTATAGAAAAGTTTTTAGAAAAAAACAAAACAAAACACTTGTCATTAAGTTATCAATGCCCACAGTTATGACCCACAACTGGTTTGCTAAAACTAGTTAATCCAGTACACTATGCATTCTCTCAGGACTGCCAAGAGCATTGAACTTGTATTTTTGATGTTGTTATTGTAGTAAAAGACCACATTTTAGAATTTGTATTACTGTATGGAGTTTTTATTTATTTTAAATGTCAAAGTTTGTTAATGACACAATATTTTGTTAACTCATATACAGTACACCTCCACTGTGACTAGCTTGTTTTAAAAAATGTGAATGAGCAAACAATCATAAAAGGGACCAATGTAAACAGTTATGCACAATTATGCACATTGAGTCTTTTGAGCAAGGTAAACTACGTTCACACTGCAAGACTTACTGATCAAATCAGATCTTTTCTCAGATCAGATTTTTTTTGCATAGGTGTTTACATTGTTGTTTTAAATGTGGCCAATATCCAATTTCTTGTGTGAACTGATTATGGTCCTAAACTGACCCACATGCACAAATGTATAGCTATACACAAGCGTAAAATGTCTCATTATGTACACAATGTGATTATTATTGCAATTTTTAAAGACAGCCATGTTGTAGCTGTAAATAGTTGTTTTACTTATAGGCTTACCGATGTGAAATAAGTGTTTTGCATTGAAAACTCTGCTAATTTGTCATATGACAAGAGAGCTGCCCATCCTGTGAATTTATTAAGGGTTAAATGAGCAGCCGCAGTGGACAGAAGTGTTACTGTGAAGGCTGTCCCATGCCATGTTCATCAGTCCCTATAATGATATTGTTTGCAGAGTCTGATAAATTACTGTTAATTCATTTTAATTTGTCATAAACAACATGGACCATATCCAGTCAAATACTAATCAAAATTAAACTTTTAACTGTTAACTTTAACAGTTTTGTTAATGTATTATTATTACCGTGACATATTTCATGTATGCAGTATTTTTTCATTTTATATATGGAATTTTATTATGGTGGTATAAATGTTTATTAAATCTAACTAAACGGTGTATTTTTTTTAGTTAAAGGTCAGTTAATTAACTTAGTTAAATAACTACTTAATTAGCGGCAGTTGTCGTTCTAAAAAATAAACAAAATTAACAACCTTAACTTTCTTGTGGTATTTGCCCTGCATGCCATTTCACTATGCCACTGATGAGCCAGTACAGAATGAAGCATGTTGATCAAAAATTCTATAAAATCACATGAATTTGTCTGCGCAATAGTCACATATGGTGCGGTAGCACTTCAGGGCGTCCCGAGTTCGAATCCCTGCTCGAGGACATTTCCCGACCCTACCCCCCTCTCTCTCTCTCTCCCACTTCGCTTCCTGTCTAATTACTGTCCTATCTAATAAAGGCAAAAAGGCCAAAAAAAAAAATCACATGAATTCAAGCATAACCGTTCACACTGTGGTCGCATTGCAAAACATCAGATCTATATCAGATTTAATACCACATACGAAAGTGGTACAAATCAGAATTGAAAAGATCAGATTTCATGTGGTTTGTGTGAACATAGCCAAAATTGGTATTGAAGAATTAAATATGTTTATTTTTAACAAAATAAATATTTGTACATTTTATTTTTTATAATGATAAAGCCACATGTACACTATTAAATATGCAAGAAAAATGTTAAATGTTATACTTCATGTTACACCATAATTTTAAAGATTTACATTTATAATCTTTTGAATAACTTTTTAATGGTACATAATGTTTTTAAAATGATGTGAAGTAATGCATGTAATTTTCTCAGAGCAGGTGTTTTAAACGCTTTTTTTTTCTTTATCATCAATTGTTTTTTTGCCTTTTAGCACTCTCATAATATCTCAATCTAAGCTCATTACACAGAAAATTATTTCTCGTTAGGTCGTCTTGACCTTTATTTGATGTGAGGATGACACTTAATTAAATGAAGCTGTTTCTGTGTTCTTGCAGGAAGGTGACATTAGTAATGGTGGGACTGGACAATGCTGGAAAAACGGCAACAGTCAGAGGAATCCAGGGAGGTAAATATACGCTTTAGTTCTCCATTAATTTCTAAATGTTTCTGCATTTATTTAACTTTTTTTTTATGTTGTGTTGTAAAGATCTAGGATTTTTCTCACATTATGCTTTTTTTTTTTATAGAAAGCCCTTTAGATGTAGCACCTACAGTGGGCTTTTCAAAAGTGGACCTCAAACAGGGAAAGTTTGAGGTCACAATCTTTGACCTGGGTGGCGGGAAGCGTATTCGTGGCATTTGGAAAAACTACTACTCTGAGTCTTATGGAGTGGTGTTTGTTGTGGACTCCAGTGATGTCCAGAGAATCCAAGAGACCAGAGACACCATGGCTGAGGTTCTCCGGCACCCTCGTATTGCAGGCAAACCTGTATTAGTGTGAGTTTTTACATTGCATATTCTTGCCATTGAATGTAACTTAATGGCATTTTTGGTGACTAGGTATAATTATTATAATTATGTATAAACCTAAATCTTCTAAATGGCATTTTGCATATAACCCTTAATTGCCAATCAATCAGTTCAGCAATAATCTAATTCTGACTCGATAACCTTTTAATTAAAAAAACAAATCTGGGTGACATATCATAGTTCAAAAGAGCACAAACTGTTGGTGCGCGTCTCGCTGGTGCATCTGTGACCAAGACAGCAGCCTTTGTGATGTATCAAGAGACCCAGTACCCAGGGTAATGTCAGCATACCACCATGAAGGATGAACCACATCCAGCAGGAGTAACTGTGGATGCAGGGGGAAGCTGTCTGAAAGGGATGTCAGGGTGCTAACCCGGATTGTATCCAAAAAAACATAAAACCACAGCTGCCCAACTCACTGCAGAAATAAATGTGCACATCAGCTCTCCTGTTTCTACCAAAACTGTTTGTTGGGAGCTCCACAGGGTCAATATACATGGCTGGGCTACTATAGCCAAACCTTAGGTCACTCGATCCAATGCCAAAGTTCAGTTTCAGTAAAATCTTGGTCTGTGGACAATGTGAAACATGTAATGTTTTCTGTTGAGTCCACTTTCACTGACTTTCCCACATCTGGATGAGTTACGGTGTGGAGAAGCACCAAAGAAGCATACAACCCAGACTGTTGCATGCCCAGAGTAAAGCATGGGGGTGGATCAGTGATGGTTTGGGCTGCATTATCATTGCATTTTCTAGGCCCAATACTTGTGCTAGATGCGTCACTGCCAAGGACTACTGAACCATTCTGGAGGACCATGTGCATCCAATGGTTCAAATATTGTACCCTGACAGCGGTGTCATGTATAAGGATGATAATGCACCAATACACAGAGCAAGACAGAGTGGTTTGATGAACATGAAAGTGAAGTTGAACATCTCGCATGGCCTGCACAGTCACCAGATCCAAATATTATTAAGCCACTTTGGAGTGTTTTGGAGAAGCGATTCATGAAACGCTCCATCGCATCACGTAGTGACCTGTTCACTATTCTGCAAGAAGAATGGCTCAAAATCCCTCTGGACAGTGACTCTATCACTCCCAAGACAAATTGATGCCTACACCAAACTAATGAATTATTGGGGTCTAAAACCAGGTGTTTCAGTTTTTATTGTCCAACCCCTGTAATAAGGACAAGTGCTGATTTTTTTAAAAATCCCACTTTACCTAAGACATATGTACAAATTGATGAGATATAGAGATTTGCATGAGGAAGGATGAAAAGTAAAATATCCCACCTTCACATACCATATTAAACATTTTGATATACTGGGGAGATAAAATATAAAAAGGCTATTGTTCAGGAAGTTGCAGGCTTTAATACATTTTTCTGGCTTTAGTTATTTTCTGCCTTATGAAACTTGTATTTGTTGTGCAGCAAATAACCATTGATACAGTTTACCGTTTAACACCCTGTTCACATCTCTGTGGTCCAGCTTATCTAACAGTCAATGTCTTACTAAACAAACTGTCAGTGTGTGTGTGGTTCAAGTAATTATTTTGATCAACAGCTTGTTTTTGATGGTTTTTGGTAATTATACCAACACAACCAGGTCAGACCCTTTACCATCTCATCGCTCTTAGAGATAAGAGCTACCAAAACTACCCAAGTCAAAGCAAAAATCACAATGGCATTAGAACGTCGTAAAGGCCGGGACACACCAAGCTGACGATCGGCTAATGGACAGTTCCTGGCTGTCAGTGAGCATCTGTCAGGCTAGATTGTTTAATGTGTTTCACACATTGCTTCTTGTCGGGCACAAGTTGGTGGGAGTTTGCTTGATTCAGCATGTAGAATCATCATCGGCCATCAGTGAAAAACAGTGCTCATATTAGCTGTTCGGCTACAAATCAGAGTGCAAGAACAAAAACTGAAGTGAAACCTAGCAAGTCAAGAGGGAAGACCTAGAAAACAGCTGTCATTGTCACATTTCTAAAATATTTTCAAACCATATGGATTTCCAGATTATTAGACAAATTTAAACAAGTCAATCCCACTGTGGTAAGCAAGAAGCACTGTAAAAAAGGTAAGTAAACGCATCTTTGTTAATGCTTTGTATGTGTGCAGCACTAGTTTCAGTTTCACATTGTAGAATGACAATACAGACTACTGCCATCTGCGAGTATGGAGAGATAAATCCTCTCATGCATTTGCAGAAAAAACATTCTAGTTCCAGTTGGCTGTCATACATTTGGTGTGTGTTCACATGCCACTTATTGGTCCAGTCAGGACCAGGTGCAGCTGATGTGAGTTGACAGCAGAGTCACCGCTAGATCTTGCTTAAGGCCACAGAGCTTTGTGTGAAAAGTCAGAATAAAAAAGAGTTCAAGATAAAACCCTGAGGTACACATTTTTAAACAGCTGCTGATAATGTTTGGAGCCTTCATCAGATGCCTGTCTGTCAGAAAAAATGGTGTTTAGAGCTAAAACCTTGAGTTTGCTGATGAGCCTCGAGGGTTTGATGAATGCCGAGCTGTAATCAGTGAAGAGCATCCTCATATCCACAAGTCCTGCCTCTAATCCTAGTGGAATGGGGCGCTGTGCAGTAAATGTGCAATACATCATCTGTATATCTATTGGGCTGTTAGACAAGCTGCAGTGGGTCCAATTAACTGAGGTAGTGAGCAGCAGATGAAGTCCTTGACTAAATATAGCTTAAGTGTGCTAATAAGTCAAGAGTGCTCTGTGACACAAGGCTAATTATTCTGTCCACCTCAAGTGCAGACCTTAGGTCATTTGTTTGTGACAGCTTACCAAATGACCTTTACACGTAGTGACCAGCCTTTTTTCTTCTGATTGGCTTACAGACTGGCTAATAAACAGGACCAAGATGGGGCATTGGCTGAAGCAGATATCATTGAGACCCTGTCATTGGAGAAGCTGGTCAACGAGAATAAATGCCTTTGCCAGATTGTGAGTTAATATTTAATCACAGTTTATTATAACCTGAGTCTGGTTTGATAATTAAATCTTCACTCTTGGTAAGGTGAAAAATGAATCTGGAAAATTTGATTTATTTTCACGCACATTTTTTTAATCAATAAATTTATTGACAGAAATTTATTGACAGTATTTAAATGTCGTTTCATTTACTCTCAGGAGCCTTGTTCAGCTGTCTTGGGCTATGGTAAGAAGGTTGACAAATCCATCAAAAATGGCCTTAACTGGCTCCTGAATAACATTGCCAAGGACTACGAGGCAATTTCGGAACGTGTGCAAAAAGATACAGCTGAACAGAAGGCTCAGGAGGAACAAGACAAGAAAGAAAGAGCAGAGAGAGTTCGGCGGATCAGAGAAGAGAGGTCAGTGAGCTTACAAAACATGTCATTCAGATTGTTGGTGATTACTCTTTTGCAGATATGTTGGAAGTGTAAAGTTAGTCAGTGAATCATAAAGATTGAATTAAGATTGAATAAAGATTGAGTTTACCATAATGTCATTTAGTTCTAAATGTTATTTTAAAAAAATCATATTAACTTAGGTGGTTTTGTTTACTTTTATATTGAAATATCCCAGTTTTGTTTAGTTTTGTTTTACTGAAAGCTCCTTAAAATGAATGTATTCCCTTTTGTATAAACGTATGTTGTACATTTAAGTGTGCACTATTTATTTGTTGTTTTGGAATCATAGTGTTTAATATTTCATGAAAGGGAAACATCCTCCACGTCTGATGAGGGATATACCAACACCACCATTTTACATTCTGTACCATGTCTTCAGTCTTACAAATCAGACCCATTATACTGTAACTGTTAACAACAGAAATCACAATTTTTATGACTTTTTCTGAAAGTCTTGATAATACCATTGTGGAGTTTCCCATTCACTGCGCTCTAAGTTTACCCAACTATGATGACTTCTGCTACTGAGAAACCTGGAAGTGTGAAAAGGGTCCATTGTATTGTATTCTATGCAGGCTATTGTGCTTTTGCCACCATGACAGAATGGTGCATTCAATAAAATGAAGACACTCAACCTTATATATAAAATAGCATTTGACAGGTGGGCACTTATAAACATAACCTTATCCTCCATTATTTATTATTATTATTTTTTCATTTATGAGTTAATAAAATGTATTGGAGCAATAATTATTTGTCCGTGATTCAAACTAAATTATATGACCATCATGAAAGTTGGAGGGGGAATAGAAAAGGGCTCAGAACAAAACCCTGGGGAACACCCATTTAAAATGTCTGATCATGATGTTTCATCAAACTGAGAATGCTAAAGAAAATATCTATCTCCTTTTGTTTCGTGATGACTTTTAAAGTGATTTTGATGAAGATGTTTTGCACTGACAGAGACAGACAGGAACGAGAGGAAGCAGAGCGAGAAGAAAGGACAGTGAAGGAAGAAGAGCTAGATGATGTCAACATGTCCAACCCTTTCCAACCAATAAACAATGTTGTGACTGAGGTTAGATATCACAATGTTTCTTTTATACATAAGTTGGGTGAAATCATTAGAATGCAAATGCTCACTTTATATAAAAATTCCAGAATGAAGACAGATTAAACAGAGAAAAAGAGATGCAGAGACAGAGGGAAAGTGGCCAGCAGGGCAGTGTGCAAGAACAGATAGCACTTCAAGATGAGGAGGAAGAAGAAGAAGATGAAGAGAGTGAGAGACAGACCTCGGAAAGCACAGAATCAGGTAGGACCTCAAATTTCTCAAAAGGCATCCATCATATCGAAAGTAATATGTGGGAAAAAAAACTATTTTAGCATTGTTTGTCAAATACAAGCTTTTTCTATTATATAGCATAAATAACCTATTTGCTGCTGCAGTTTCTTGGAGTGCATGAAGTGAAGTGAGTCTTTGTCATCTTTGATCAGGAGCAGTGGACCAGACCAAAAAGAAAACTAGGAAATTACGGTTGAAACGCAAACACAGAGTCGACCCTCTTAGGATGGAAGAAGCAGCACCCAAAAGCCCCACCCCACCTACTCTACCAGGTATGAATGGCTCTTTTACAGCTGGTTTCTCAGACACGAACAGTGGAAAAACTGATGGAATTAAAAAAAACTATCTGATAGAAATCAGCTGACAGTGAAGTCAAGTACCGATTAAGTGTGTGTGCATTTTTTGACATTGATGTTACTTTTTAGTAGAAAGAAAACCATTGTCAAAAAAAACTGAAATAAAAACGGCCAGAAGGTTGACCTGCAGTTGACAACAAGTGTATAAATCAAGCATAGGGGCAGTTTAAAATCAAAAATGGTTAGTACAGTTTCATGAGGCAAGGTTGTCATGCATAGTGCTTTGATAAAGCTTGTGCTGTTTAGTGTTGTTGTGTTTTCTGTCATACTGCGTTTATATTCTTTTAATGCAAGAATTAAAAATAGAAAAACTCATCCTGATAGCATGTTCCTGTAATAATTAAAATCATTTAAAAACCATAGGTTTTGTTTGTTTAATAGGTGTAATAAACTTTTTTTAAAAGCAACTTCAGTAAACTTTATATTGTGCAAAACAGAATCTTATTTGTACTACAAATTGTAAGGTTAAAAAAAAAACATAATCCAGGTAAAAAAAAAAAAAAAGAAAAATAAACATTACAAACCATTTTTTTTTACAAAGTGCTAAACATTGACTTTTTAAAATCTGTACTGGAAAACCCATGAAAAAGCCATATTTTTAAAGATTTAAATTTAAAGTGTTAAATTGTCAAAATGTGTGATATGTGAAATTACCTGAACTGACTTTTTTTAAAGTCAAAACACAAATAGATTAAACATCTGCAAACATCAGCCATTTAAAAATGTGTGTTCCTCAGGGTTTTGTCTTGAGCCCTTTTCTATTCTCACTTTTCACTCAAAGCTGTGGT
The DNA here is from genome assembly GCA_903798115.1 of Danio jaintianensis. Classification (NCBI taxonomy): domain Eukaryota; kingdom Metazoa; phylum Chordata; class Actinopteri; order Cypriniformes; family Danionidae; genus Danio; species Danio jaintianensis. The sequence continues at coordinate 18,335,601 of CAIGQV010019186.1, read as the reverse complement.
GACACATCAAAGACACACATCAAAGTTTTCTTGCCTTATAAGAACAGATTTCATGAAAAAATATCATTTGCTAAACATTAATTTTCATAGTCAGATGTTGTGTAAAAAATAACCACCGATTTGTCTTAGTTTTCCAGTTTTTCTTTTGCTTCATATTAATGACTCTAACAGCTCATCCTTTGGCCTTTTTCTTTTAGTTGGATGGGCAACTCCTAAAGTTTCTAGGCTCCCCAAACTTGAGCCTCTTGGAGATACAAGGCATTCTGGTAATTGTTGGTTCATTGCATCTGATTCATGTCCGTCACATCGACCAGCATGCGCATAACTAACATTTTTTTTTTCTTCATTTTGCTTCCTAACAATGTAAACATCTCCCATAATTCTGTCTTTAAAGCTTTGTTTTCTCTCCATCCAAACAGCAAGCCTCAGCCACATCCTTCCTGTACAGTCATCTATCATCAGCCTACAGAATTACCACAACCATCCACCTTGATATTGTAGCTAATAAACGCTACTAGCATATTATCCTTAACACTTCATGTCCTGTGCTGTGACTAATGTGTGTTATCGGTTTAGTTTTTTTCCTGTTGCTTACAGGAAATATTCTGGGACATTTGATTGCCTCATTACATGTTCTATGTCCTCTTCTCAATGTTAAGACACTGTGTCAATTTGATCTAGGAATTTAAAGGTGAAGTATGTAGTTTCTGTGTTCTTAGTGAAATGGGATAGTTCACCCAGAAACTAAAATTCTTATTATTTACTCACTTGTTACAAACCTGTTTGAGTTTCTTTTTTCAGTTGAACACAAAAGACAAAAAAAAGTACAAATGAGAATGAGAAAGAGGATGGTAATCATTGATTTCCATAGTATTAAGAAGTGACAGTCACAGTAGCTAGTATTTATTTTCCTAACGAGAAGCAAGGTGTGTTTTAATCAAATTAGGGCTCATTCACACTGAAAATGAGCCCAATTTGCGTCTCTAAAAACGTGAGACGCAAAGCTTCGAACTGGTTTAAAAAAACAACAAAAAAAACAAAAAATGCAGTGCTCATATGCGTTTCAAAAGATGCGAGCATATCAGTCAAACGCGTCTGTCAAGTGCATGTTTACATTGAAAAACACTTTCTGTGTGAATGGCTCCTTAAGGGGGTTACACACTGGATGCGCCACGCCATGCATTTTAGAATTGTAAACATAGATTTCTATCATAGTATGCACACCGTCACCGCAAGTCAACGGCTGTCTGTGTGCCCAGCTATGACTCAGGACAGTGTTCAAATTTCTGCCTCTGTTTGCATAGTTTAGTTTAAAATAACATGCGAATGTGTGCACCCGGTGTGCGTTACTTCCAACTGTCATAAGTGAGGCGCGGCACGGCGCAATTGGTTTGTGACCCCCTTTAGAGTGGCTGACTGTAGTATTGGTAACCTAGTAACAAACAGTAAACAAGGCAACCATAATGGAAACAGCTAATTAGTCATGTGGGTGTAATGTTGGGCAAATGCATTTCCATCTCCAATTATTCACAATTACCCTTTTTCATCCAAAAGCACCTCAAGTGAACGTAAACAGGTTTTTGTGAATTAAAGGATTGTTTAATAGAAATTTAACATTTTTCATGTGATACTTATATTTGTAGACAGTGAAAAATAAAATAAGTAAAGAGAATTTATATGGGGAAAAAAACTCATACGGTACATACTTCACCTTTAATGATTTTGTTCATCCAAAAATTTAAATTCTGTTATTAATTACTCACCCTCATGAGACCTTTGTTCATCTTCGGAACACAAATGAAGATTTATAGATGAAATCCAATAGTTCTCTGGCCCTTTATAGAGAGCAAAGGTCGTAAGATGTTCAAAGTACAAAAAAGGAGCCAAAAACATATTTACAATATTCAGTGGTTCAACTGTAAACAGAAAACTCCAAGAACACTTTTGTGTGCCACAAAAAATTAAAAAATCAGGTCAGGGGGTGCCTTAACTATGGGTGATATGACACTAGAATGTTGAGTTTCTTACTCCAATGGCAATACATTGTGCTGGCTGTAGCAAATTTGCATACTGACGACCAGACTAGGAAGAGAAGACATTGTTGAACAAAGTTGTTTTTACAGTTTTATTTCACACAGAAATGTTCTTGGAGCTTTGTATGATTACATTTGAACCATTGAAGTCACATGGAAAATTTTGACAAATCAATATTTTTGGTGTCTTTCTCTGTCCAAACGTCTCATGACTGTTACTGTCTTTGGAGTGTCAGAGAGCTCTCAGATTTTATCTAAAATATCTTTTAATTTGTTTTCAAAGAGGAACAAATGTCTGAGGTGATTGGAATGGCATGAGGGTGAATAATTAATAACAGAATTACAATTTTGGGGAGAAATAATGCTTTAACGATTTAGCTTAACATTGTATTCTGCAGAAAATTGTTGATCATTGATTTTTAAAAAATGAATATCGCTAACATGTTTCCCCATGACTCTCTTTTATTGGCAGATTTCTATGGCAAACCTCTCCCACCTGTAGCAATTCGGCAGAGGCCGAACAGCGATACTCATGATGTCATTTCCTAACACTACCTCTACTTCCCCAACCCCCCATCACTGGTTTACAGTTCTTAAGGGTCCCTGCCAATCAAAGTATTGTTTTGTTTTTATCTTCAAGCACGGGCAGTGTAGCAAGCTATGCAGACGTAATTGCCCATAAGAGAGGAACTGATACCCAATCTGCATTCCCAGATGGATCACAAGAACTCAAGCAACCAGTGACTGATGGTCAGAAGATGGACATGGACATTCACTCTATGCCATGTTCAGATAATGCTCTTCAAATGTAGAACGTTTCAATATTTAGGATTTTGTTGAGCTGTTTGTTTTGTTTTATCCAAATACTTTAAATCAGTATTAACAGACTTTTGAAATTCTGTTTTGAGTAAGTTTTTAATGCATTGCAAAAATGCATTACAGACCTATTTTTTAAGATAACTGAACAATATGTAAATACAAGAGTTTAAATTTGTGTACTTGAAATTGTTCTTATGGTCCACATGCATACCTTATGTTATTCTGCACATGTAATGTGCAATCGATTGTGACACAGTTTGCCTTTAAATGATCAGAAATGTTTTTTTTTCTCTCTCAGCATATAATTTCATACACTATGCTGTCTTAATTTTTGAGTACTACATACTATCAAGTAGCACCAGCAACAGATACAGAGATCTTGATAAAGTGAACTTTTTGCATGTGATGTGAAACATTTTTCTACAAGCTTGTTATTGCGTTTGAAACAGCATTTATTGTCACGTGGTACATCATGCTGTATCAGGGAGGAAAAGGTCATTGAAGGATAATTTCATGAATTACTGATTTAAAAATATTCCACCGTAGTTGTAAAAAGGCTCAACCTGTATTATGTATACTGTTGAACGCTGCTTTCAGATTTATTTTATGCTGTTGCAGTTTTTTTTATATTATTATTGTTTGTTGGATGTTTTGTATTTTACACCACACACTAATATTTAGTTGATGAGAACTCTGATTGTCATCCATTTTGCTCTGCTTTCAGTACTTGCGCCTTTTGTACTCAGTTTACATTTAATCTAACTGTCAAATAAAAAGATATTTTTACTCCGTCTTGTTCATTGACTCTTATCTCTGTCATTACAAACCGTTTGACGATGCATAATAATAATAATAATAAATTGTATTTGTAATATGCCTTTATTACACCAACAGTAAAATTACTATCTATCACTTATCAGTTATTAACTTTTAGCAGCGCCCTCTGTTGGTGGATTTAGGCTAATGTAGCTTAAACCAGAACAGAAACATGACATGACTCTTTTAACAGGTCTCGTGCCGAGAAGCGCACCCCTGTCCCAAAATGCACCCCCTCATAGACTTTCATTAGCGTTCTCAGTCTACGTTTAATAATAATAAAATAAAATAAAAATCAAAGGCCATAATTGATTAAAACGTAAAATGATTATTATTTTGATGGATAAATCAAGGACAAGTAGTGAAACGGATTTTAAAACGCACTAAATGTAAAATAATAATATTGACTGTAGTGTAGCCTAAAATTAGGCTTTTTGTTGGGTTTTAAACAGACATTTAGGCTACATGGAACACATACAATTGTTGATGTTTTAAACTAAACCACACATGAAACAATTGACTTAATCTCATCGGTATTGTACTTAAAGTCTATTTATTTATTTACTTATTTATTTATCTTTTGTAAGGGAAGGGTTCCATTCATGAAACTCACCTCAGTCACTCTCATTAGTGTCATAACTCTATTATTATATTTATTATTATTATTATTATTTAATCAATTTCAGTTAATAGAGGGGCTGCATTTTACAAAACAAAACATTTTAAAAAACATTTAACATTTAAAACATATTAACTGTTGACCCACTTAAATATTTATTCGATCACCACAGTCCATGGTTATGTCTTTATGCCACGAAATGTTAAAACATCACAGTTATAAAGTTTCTGTAATTAAATTACTGTTAACATTCTAATAAATGTTGAATATATAAATGTTCAGTACAGCGTCTCTCTATTAAGATTATTTTTTTTTATCTATACTGAACATGTTACTTTTTTATTCTGTAGCCTAAACGTGTTTGCTAACTGTGAACATTAGTATTATCATTATGTGCCATTTTTTTTTAAAGGGATTATAGTAGGAAGAAAGAAAGTACGATTTTATTTATGTCATGGCACTCTCCACAATTTAGCTTCAACCTTAGTTAAACACATAGATATATACAGATATGTACATATCTATGAGTTAAATATTTATGAGTTAAACACACCTGATCAAATTAAATCCTTCAGGCTTGTTTGAAACCTACAGTGTGTTGGAACTAAATTCCGCACACTAAAGACATTTTGTGGCGGTTCATCCCGCTGTGGCGACCCCAGATTAATAAAGGGACTAAGCCGAAAAGAAAATGAATGAATGAATGAATGAAGACATTTTGTTGAGTGTATAGGGAGAAAACACTAGAAGTTAGCAGGCTACTGTTTTCTAGACAGAGAAAAGCCCATAAGAGTTTGAAAAGAATTTGAAACCAGAAGACATCAGATTTATTGTATGATCTGGTGTAGCTACAGGGATGCAAGAACAAAATCAATCTTTCCTGACTGAATACTTTAAACAAATGTACAATAAAGCAACACAAAACTGTAATAGTATTTTTGTTAGGCTATATTACTTTTTTGCAGTTGATAAAAATACTGTCATTTGCCAACAATCAACTTATTTAGCCAAGCAAAGTTGATTAAACTAGCTTTAGAACATTTAGTTTTACTGTGTTTACCTTCGTTTTTCTCTATTCTGGCAACATTTTACCAAAAGGCTAACATGCATCAGCTATTTTTCATTCAAATACTGTATATTCTGTATTTAGAGGCTAAATGGCTAATATGTGTAATGTATTTGTTTATATTACAACATTAAATCGTAGTTTCTGAATATTTTCACTCGCACATGCCAATTAAATGTTACTTGCGATTAAAAATACATACTTGAAGCTAAATAAATAGTCTAACACAAAAAGAAAAACGGAACTAACATCACAACCCACCTTTCCGGGGGAACTCAGTAAGAAGACGGACTGCGGAACAGTATGTAGTCAGAAATATACTGTACCGATATCGATGTTTTCACCGAAATTATGCTGCATCTCAGGCAGTTCATTTCTCTTTCTGAAATCTATTAAGTGTGTTCTGTCCTCCTCTTGTCATGGCCAAAACACAGTCTCTAATACAGTAAGCGGACAACACACTATACATTACATCTGGGATTTAAATTATGACAGAAAACATAAACAAAACACTTAATATAATAGATAATACGTGTATTGCAATATTTATAGAATTTAAAATTTATCACGTATGTAGTAATCATCAGTTAAATTGTATTTGTTTTTATAACATTATGTACATATTTGTAAATAATACTGTTTTAATTATTTTAATATTTAATTGTTCTTCATTTCAGCCGCTTGCAGCACAGTTTAAATCTAATCCTCAGAAACAGCTTTGTAAGACTGTACTGAAGCATTTTGATAGACAGTACAGTGAAGAGCTTGGAGAGCAGTGGTGTAATGCAAGGTGGGTAATGTGGTTTTTAATTTCGATTAATATTTGTATTCAATTAATGTTGTTAACATTTTTTTATTCTTATTGAATTATGTTTTTCAAATAAATATTGTATTGTGATGACTATTTCGATGAGAATATTTATTTATTTATTTATTTTACCTTTAATGGGGGGGGTTATTATTTTACCTTGTAAACAATGATACTGCCTCAGATTGTCTAAGTGACAATCACATAACTAGTGTGCAAATCAATATAAATATTGAATATTTTCAGGGATGTGCTTCTGAATCCACTCTCATGGCAATATGGCGTCCTGCTTAATCGCTTCAGTGACCTTACAAACCTCAAGCAGTGTCTCGCCGAGCTCGGATACACAAACCTCCTTCCACAGACACAGCCTGAATCCCATTTCCAAACAGCAGACATCCCTCTGCAGTGTTTTATTCACCCAGATCCAGTGCGTATTCCCACACAAAGCCATCACACAGGCTGGCTGAAACAGTATTACCTCCTGAATGCAGCCTCTCTTCTCCCTGTACTGACTTTGAATGTGCAGGAAGGAGAAAATGTGCTTGATCTTTGCGCAGCTCCTGGAGGAAAAAGCCTGGCCATATTACAGACAGCCACTCCTGGTAAGTTGCGTGTTTAAAATTGATGACAAGACCATTATTTATGTGGCAAAATGATCTGTGACTGAAACCTAATGATTCAATTGCAGGTAAAGTTGGTTTCATATTCGCACACTCGTTCATTATAGAACATTATACAACGGTCCCTATATTGTTTACCATGCTACTTTGAAGATTGCATGTAAGTATGACTTCAAAACAACATTAGCACTGTTTAATTGACTGTGAACAATGCTGTACTTGGCTGCTAATACACCAAGTAGTTTTTTGCTAGTACAAATTTGCGAATATAAAACCAACTTTACCTTAATAATGATACACTGCATATTACTTGTGTAAAAAGTTTGGGGTCAGTGACATATTCTGTTATTTTTGAAATGTGTATCTTATGCTTATGTTATCAACAATGCAATTATTTAAATCAAAGATACAGTGAACATTGAAACTTTGATGTATTTATTTTACACAGTGATTACTTCAGTCTTCATGGTCACACAATCATTTAGAAATTATTATTTTTTTTTTTAACCAAAGATTCTTTAACTTATAGAAAGTCAGAAGCAACATTTATTTGAGAGATTAATGATATACGATACATGCAAATAAAAATGTATGTTAGAGCTTTACTTAAAGGGCTGTTTCATAAGATTGTCATGACACCTGTGACATCATAAATATGAAGAAGACTTTATGCGTCTATGACAATTAGGTGTCATTCTCTCAGTTATGTCATTTTAAATGCAAATGTGACATTGCCAAGCAAATGCATCATATCCTTTTTGTCATGACAACTAGAAACTAGGTAGAAACTAGGTGTGAAAAAGTCATGGTTTTAAAACCACAAAAAATGTCTGTTATATGTACGTTTTAGTTTTTTTTTTACTTGTTGTCAAACACTATTTTATTCATTTTTTTATGGAAACAGTAGCAAAGGAGCATCCACATCAAAAGCTACTGATCAGCCCACGATTTAAACATTTTTTAAAAAACAAATCACTTACACACCAACATCCAAACATGCTGTAGTTCTGCAGTGCAGTGGCTTACTTTATATCCAAAGAAATGAAAGATATCCAAAGATGCCCTTTCAAGAAATGTGTGTTTTTGAAACTAATGAGAATAGCAGAAGTCAATGATTTATTTTAATTATTTAGCCTAACATGTTTAAAGTTGTGAAATATTATAAATGTTTCTTAAAATACATTAATGTGTTTAATGGGAAAAAAGTTTTTTATCCAGACATTTAAAAGATCTTATTTTAGAGCAGTAATCTCAATACCCTGAAACCGTCATATTTTTATCCAAGGTTATCATATCGTCAGAATCTTATAGGCCCTTGCCTAGTCACAAGTCCATTATAATTGTCATGAATATTTTTCTGACCAGTTTTTTTAGTGGAACAAAGACTGATTTTTTTCATTAATTTCTCATTAAAGTGTCAATACTCTAACTAATAATTTTACAACTGCATCATTAATATTTAATGACATTTAATGACAAAATTGGAAAACGTGTTTATTTTGAAAAATAAAAATCATGAAGTGAAGTGAAGTGAAGTGAAGTGAAGTGAAGTGAAGTGTAG
>CAIGQV010019186.1:18316232-18326856 GCA_903798115.1 Danio jaintianensis | reverse complement strand
GATCACGAGTCCAACACTCTAACCACCAGGCCACGACTGCCCCACGAACACATAGAATAATGTTTGCTGTATTGTCTGCAATGAAATGCAAGTCAAAGTAAATTTAGAAATCACTACTTTCTTTTTTTTAATTTTTGTTTTCCATACTGTCCCAACTTGACTCAGATTTTTGTTGTACAATTTTGTGTAATTTTTCTTTCTTTATTTATTGTTCAATAAATTTGCAAAGATTTTAAACAAATCTTTCACATTGTCATTATTGTTTTTTTTGTAGAACTTTTCAGAAATAATTGAGTTTAATCCATTAAGGCTGTAGCTTAACAAAATGTAGAAAAAAGTGCTGTGAACATTTTTTGGATGTAGTGTAAATGGTGTCTATTCTGTTGCTGTCTAATTTAGAAACATTCTTAAAGATGCCAATTGAATTGTAAGGGTCAGAGTGGTTGTGTGCTGTATGTTGCATTGTATTATTTTTCTGTGCTGACCCCAATGTTTTTTTTTTTTTTAAATTGACAAATGATGTCTGATTTATTTCTTTTTTCTTAACTGTTCTGAATTTAAAACATTGACATTGTGTTGGCAAAACATGGCATCATTTTTCTTTTTTTTGAGCAATTTGATGCTCTAAATGAGTGTACTGTTTTTTTTTGTTTGTTTTTTTGAGCAAAAAGTAATGACTAAATAAATAGGTATATATACTATGATTTACAAAAGACAGACTAAAATGTCATCCAAAGTAACAATAGTTTACAAATCTTCAGTCAGAGAATAGTTATTTTTGATTAAATAGAAATAAAGGTGCCATTTACATTGCAAATGTTTTTTTTTTTTGGAAGTCACTTGGGTTAAAAAATGTCTCATAATGAATAAATGTTTTTTTTTTTTTTTTTAAGAATGTATTTTTTATTCTCTGTTCTACAAAAATGGCTTCTATTTAAAACATCACAATTTTTTTTCAGGTATGATGATGATGTAGCCTTAAAAAGACCAAAGAGTGTATGTTCAGTTCTGAAATGTAATAAAAAAACAACTACATACAAATATTAGAACAATATGTTTTTTCATTAAATGATCACTTTCAATTTTAATAGATTTTTGCTGTACCATTTACTATAATTTTTTTTGTGGAATTCCTAGGTCTATTACACTGTAATGAAGTGGATCATCACAGACATGATTGGCTACTGAAGACTCTTGAATCATATGTTCCTCCTACACTCAGACATCTGCTCTCAGTGACTCTTCTGGATGGCCGTAGCATTGGCTGCATGCGGCCAGGAGCTTACGACAAGGTACAACATGGCTTTAGATGGGATACAAGGTGCAATAAGTTTAGATGGGATGCATCTGCGATTATTCACATCAATATAGCATAATTTTTGTGGCACTGTACAACAATAATTAATATTTTTACATTGCTGTAAGGGGTAGGTTTAGGGTTGGGGTGGGGGTAGGCACTTTAAAATACAATTTAATGTGTAATTTAATAAATAATATGAATAATACTCTGTATAATTACTGTTTTTACATTAATGTGATGGTTGGGGTAGAGGTAGATGTTAATGAAATACAATAATGGGTAATTTAATAAATAGTATAAATAATTCTCATTAACTTCCGGCTGCAGCTGTATCCCTTCTAGCAACAACCATACAACACTCACCTTTGCTCAGCTGTTACCGCCATTAACACTATACAACCTTTAAGCTATCATTGGCTATTTTTATCATTGATATTTACCCTGAATGAGTCATAAAATAACTTTTCGTAAGACACAACATTACCTAACATTTGTTAGATTCTGTTAAGTGCAGAAAATAAATGTACTGAACTAACCTCCACTTAATGTCATTTATCCAAGTGTTAAGAGAAAAAAAACCTGTTTGTTTGTGAATGTCAGAGTGACACTCTCACATGACATCAGTAGCGATGCCACCTCCAAACTTGCATCATTTATCACAGTTGCCATAGCACTCAGTGCAAGCCCTTGCTTTCCATCTCAAAGCAACCAAAAAAGCTGCAAGGTGGAAGAGAGGTTTTCTGCACACTCAGTCATTTGAAAAGAAAGCTGCATAGGTACGCATTTTTTTCCCACTCATCATGGGGTGACGAGACACTAGGCAGGTCACTATCAGCCCTCCAGGCCAAACATGCCAATCAAGCAGTGAATATGGCGCTTTTAAGGTTCCCAGATACTGCTGACTGAGTATTATCCTCTTCTGGCAGTGAGAGAAGCGTCGGGCCACTGAGCAGAAAGGTAAACGAATACACAATGCGACAGGAGGTGTCGTGATGGTTTTAAATGAATAGAGCTCAGGGTGGGTGCCGTGCTCGGAGAGGTTAACTTTTTTATTTTCAGCTCAGTCTCACTGGAAAAAACATGCCTATGGTGACATTCTGCAAAATGACTTTATGTTGTTTCCTGCTCATTTAAAAACTCTTTCATAGTGAAATTTCTAGTGGGTGGTCTTAAAATCACATTGACTTTTAATTTAAATCTCACATTGTTTTATGTACATTAAATAAACACATCACAATACTTCAGAGGCCTATTGCACAAAACAAGTTAAATATTGTTTAAATGAATTCATAGTTTATGACACAAAAATATTTTTACAAAAATGTAAAATTGATATTGAGTTAGAATTCTGTTTTTGTGAAAGCTTTAATGAAACTATTTCACATTTATTTTGGTCTTGCCAATATACTCAACATTTTTGGATTAATGTTGAAGCTTTAATTACTCATAATATAAAAAAAATAATAATCCTTGTCTTATAAACATGTGATTTTGGGTTATTATGTTAAGGATTGCTCTTTAAAAGATGCTGGTTTTATTATAAACTATATTTTATTATTATGTAAATTTCACATACACAAATCCAAGTTTGAAGCCTCTCTTCATGGTGCTTGAAAAAAGATTAAAATGTATATAAAAGTGATTTCTAAGTCTAAAAATAGAAAAGCAATTAAAACTTTAACATTCCTTTTGCATAAAAATGTTTGTATACATGCATTTTCTGAAGTAAAAGTGCATTTAGTAACTCTTGTTAATAACTAAAATTGGAAAAAATATGTGTAATATGTTTATATGTAATTTGATAATTATGTACCCTCTCCTCTGTTTCTTTTTTAAATTAAATTTCTTCTTTTCTCATTTAATCCTTCTTGTTAAGGAAGGTGAAGTGATTTTCTTGTATAATAAAACTGCTGGTTCTTGTTAATAAAGCAATAATAATAATAATAATAATTATTATTATAATGGTTGCAGAATTAGGCGACGCGGTGGCGCAGTGGGTAGCACGTTCGCCTCACAGCAAGAAGGTCGCTGGTTCGAGCCTCGGCTGGGTCAGTTGGCATTTCTGTGTGGAGTTTGCATGTTCTCCCCGTGTTCGCGTGGGTTTCCTCCGGGTGCTCCGGTTTCCCCCACAAGTCCAAAGACATGCGGTATAGGTGAATTGGGTAAGCTAAAATTGTCCGTAGTGTATGTGTGTGAATGAGTGTGTATGAATGTTTCCCAGTGATAGGTTGCAGCTGGAAGGGCTTCCGCTGCGTAAAACATATGCTGGATAAGTTGGCGGTTCATCCCGCTGTGGCGACCCCAGATTAATAAAGGGACTAAGCCGAAAAGAAAATGAATGAATGGTTGCAGAATTAGTTTTGGGTTGACAAATCCAAAGCAAACTGGTTAAGATCAAGTTATGTTGTTCCACAAGCTTGACACAAACGTTCACTTTGGTTAGTGATTAACTCTGGAACGGGTGCACGTGAAGGTGTTAAACGTGCAGCAAACAGCCAATCAGACGAGACACATGAAAGAGTCAGTTTGATACTTCTCTCTTGAAGATTAAGAGATATATCATTATCAAATATAATGAATTTGAACACATATACAAGGCCAAAATAAATACCGCTATGCAGAAAAAAGTAAGGCAACTTAAAGAAAATATTTTATCTATTCAAGTGTTTATTTTAATATATAAACAGCATAAAAGACTGCCATTTTAATTGATTTAAATATTAAAGCTAATGTAGATGTTATTGATTCATTGTAAATGTTCATTTAAAGGCATTAGTAATATTAACTGGCAATTTAAAAGTATTTGAATATATAAAGTATAAACAATTGAAATTCATATAGTATAAGCACATTATTAGCGACAAAAAAGCATATGTGACTCAAAAATGCTTTTTAGTGTAAAAGGCTTTAATTTAAGGCTTTTTTGCATCAGATATGTAGCTGATCGGTCTACGTTGGTTTTGTGACCTCTAACCCAGAATAAAATCTGTTCCGAATCAGGTTAGATGTGTAGTGTAAGTTACAGTGACGACGAAACCCATTTAAAACCAACCCACCTTCTTGAGGCCGAACAGGAGGGAGTAAGGCTTGCTAGTGAACCTCTCTCAAGAGCTTCTTGTAAGTGCATCTGTCTCCCATGTTGGTGAGAGCAGTTCAAATACAACTTGGAGCCGTGTATGTAGAACCAGAGGAGTTACATTGGCATTGTAACCTGGAGGGGAGTGAGCTTTAGTGGGGTGATTGCAATAGCTAGTAAGAGCTTTGCAGGTAAACCTATTCCCTTGAGTTTAAGAGCGGCCTTGTTAGCACTCATGTCTTCAATGCTGGAGACAATGGTTTAAAATCACTTGATGCTGCAAGTAGGACTGGAGGGGTTACACTGGTGCCATGACCCAAATTGGACTGGGATTTTTGCTGCTTTTCCAACAAGGCTCGGTATGGCTTGGCGTGATTTGCCTTGTCTCGCTTAGTTTTTCCACTGCAGTTTATTACCGCTTAAAGTGGGTGGGACATTGACATATTTTAATTGTCCTGTCTACTAACATAATAACATGATAACACTAACATGATATCCACTCCTTGTCTATCCATTTATTGATGATGTTACTTTAAAATTATTTTTAAGTTGTTTTCATTATTGTACATTCACAAGTAGTTTCTTCTGTTTGTGAGTGCTCATTTGTGAAGAGAGAGCGCTTGTGCAAATGAAAGAATGTCACTCTGCTTCTGGTAGTTAACTTTTTATTTTTATTATACTTAAAACTTTTGTAGGAGTGTTTACTTCCTGTTTTACTCCACTTTTTCAAATGTATGTGTATTTTTGGGCACGTACAAACAAACCATTAAGACCTTTCACATTTCACCACACCTGGGCAGATTAGAAATACTCTGATCATTTACTCTGACCTTATCTACTGACCACATTACAGTCATGTTTAGTTGCGTGCAACAGTGATTTAAAATAATTCTACGTTGGCTGTTGCTGACTATTTATTTATTTATATTGTGTTTTGTGTCTCTTGCAGCAAATCCAGTGACACATGTATTGACAATTCTCTTTAGCAAATCAGTGATCTACAGTAATCAGTATATCATATTTTAATGACATAATGCTATGGCTCACCAAGTACCTACCAGGTACTGTAAACAATGTATATCCCAAAAGTGAGCCTTACTGAACTGTACTGTGCCACTCCATGCAGTGGAAAAATGCTATTAGCAAGGTGAGTGCAGGTGAATTTCATTCCCCTGGCCTGAAGAGGTACACTAGTGACTGAAGCCACGATCACATTAGATTTTGAGCATGCACAATTCTGTTGGACAGTGCTGCGAAAATGGGCGGGATAAAATAAGTTGATGTGATACTGATAAAACAAGCGATTACTCCATAATTTACATTTCTGTACAGAGAGGTCACATTTTGATATTCTATTGGTCTCAAACATTCACATCCCTAGGAGAAAGGAATTCTGGCTCAGATTTGCCATTAATCTGGCACAGCAGGCATTCATCCGGCACTGGCATACAGCATGTAGGCCAAACATGGCAGAGGTGGTGCCATCTTTAAGGTGGCACACAATACTTGGGCCAGATGTAAAATGTAGTATTTGGCCCTGATGTTAATAATTGAGATGGGGGCCATGTAAGTTTGGCCTATCTTGACCCACATTTAAAATACATTTTTATTATTTTCATTCATTTTCTTTTTGGCTTAGTCCCTTTATTCATCAGGGGTCGCCACAGCGGAATGAACCGCCAACTTATCCAGCATATGTTTTATGCAGCGGATGCCCTTCCAGCCGCAACCCAACACTGGGAAACACCCATACACTCCTGCATTCATACTCATACACTACAGCCAATTTAGCTTATTCAATTCACCTGTACCACATGTCTTTGGACTGTGGAGGAAACCGGAGCACCCGGAGGAAACCCACGCGAACACGGGGAGAACATGCAAACTCCACACAGAAATGCCGAACCAGCGACCTTCTTGCTGTGAGGCGATCGTGCTACCCACTGCGCCACCATGACGCCCTTATGATTTTCAAATAAAGAAAATAAATTCTACCAATCAAGTCACTTTGAAAAAAAGCATGCCCATAGCATGCCTAAGTGCAATGACTCATGGGTTTATCAATTTCATTGCAGTTGTGACACACCAACATATCTGGCCCAGTTTAGGCTCAGTTATGGGTTATTAACTTGGTTGAGACTTGGCCCAGATATGGTCCATGTTTGGCCCTTGTCTGGAAGCCAGACTTGGTCCAGTCATGTACCATAATTCACTGCGGCATGTGTGTCAAGCAAAAGCTGATTGTGTGGGCCAGAGCTGGGCCAGAGATATTTTGCTATGTGGGATGATACAAATTCGCACGTCAGACTTCACCAAATTTGAACTTTGGAACACAAACTTCACATTCACATACATGAATGGAGGTCAATTGCGTAAATAGTGCCGTGTGATCATGGCTTGACACTAGAGTTCAGTTAAGTTTATTTATAAATCACATTTAAAAATGGCCACAGGCTGACCAAAGTGCTGTACAAATACATCTTTTTAGGCTAATTACACTAATAGCAGCAAAACGGCTAAAACATGACATTCATTATAACCTAAAAGCAACAGAGAATAAATGAGTTTTAAGACATGACTTGAACTGATCTAATATAGACAGAGTGGAAGCTGATCTAATATAGAGAGTGAGTTTGTTCCACATTGTGGGGCCAGACACTTCAAAGGCTTGATTTCCTCTCCATTTTAGCCGAGATCTGGGTATTTGTAGGAGGAGTTTAGCTTCAGATCTTAGACTTCTAATGGTAGAATGGTGGTGATGGAAGGAGCTGGATGATTTGATGATTTGTAAACCAGTAATATAATTTTAAACTCAATTATAAAATTAATAGGAAGCCAATGAAAAGATGGGGTATGGTCAGACTGCCTCCTTTCCGTCAGGAATCTTGCAACAGAGTTTTGTATGACCAGTAATGGAGCCATTTGGGACTTCGACATGCGAAAGTTTAGGGAGTTAAAGTAATCTGGCCATGAGGTAATGAGGTGGGTGTGATTTTGTCAAGTAGGATGTGAACATCATTCCTGTTTGAAAATATAATCCGTACCTAATTCCTACCTCTTAACCCAACCCTAACTGTAAATTACTCACAAAATCAGAGGGGATTAATAGTTGGATAACAATAGCTATGTTTCCATCCAAAAATTTGAATTAACTTTATGCGCAAAACTGGAATATCGCATAAAAGATGTGCAAATAAAGCAGCGTTTCCATCCAACGAGTCAAAGAGAACAAAATCGTCACTTCCTGATTAAATGGCGGCAAATATCAACATTAAAAACGGAATTTGCTTAGGTAGGAGAAGCTGCGTGAATCTTTTCTTCATTTAATAAATGACTTGCCCCTCAGAAGGCAATGCTGACACGCAGTGAACGCGTGGTGCCGTTTAAAGGCGTGAGACGCGGAGCAGAGACGCTCTTAACAATTCTGGATTTAATAATATAATAACATTAATACTGAAATGGACATTTTAGAATGACCAAAACAACATTTCAGATGTTTACAATGTGGTCTGCCTGCTGGTTTGTCCATTTACAAACATTTTTATCATCACAAGATCTCTTATAACCAAATCACATGACCTTTTTTCAACGCGCATACTGGAATTTGTTCGGTAAAAGTGTTTCCATCGTAGTTTATTTGCATCTTTTCTTATAGAATAAAATGTTTATCCTACTCAGTTATGCGCATTTTCAAAATTTATGCGCATCTTAGCGTTAAAAATAGGTGGATGGAAACGTAGCTACTGATGTAGAAGCACATAAGCCTAACTGTAAGCCTAAACTTAACACAAACTGTATATATATATCGTAAGATTGGCTGATTGTAATGTCCCAATCAGCCTATATATAGTTGATGAAC
This sequence comes from Danio jaintianensis, assembly GCA_903798115.1. Lineage (NCBI taxonomy): Eukaryota > Metazoa > Chordata > Actinopteri > Cypriniformes > Danionidae > Danio > Danio jaintianensis. The sequence continues at coordinate 18,318,621 of CAIGQV010019186.1, read as the reverse complement.
ATGTTGTATCATAAACCAGACACATTGCAATTAAAATATAGTAATAAGGGATTCTAAAACTCCAGAAGGGTATTCAAAACTTATGTGTTAAAGGCTGAAATTAACTATGGTTAAACAAGATCAGCTTTCCCACACATCCAAAAGCACACTATTTGGGACTCATTTTCAGCCAAGCACTGTTGTGGGGTAATAGGCGGTCATGCACACACTTTTCTCTGAGAAGCACCCATAAAATAATTTCTGCTCTCTGTTACGCTCTCTGTTTTGTAGCCAGGCTCCAAAAAATGGAATGTGAAATTTTTTACCACCTAGAAATAAGATTTTTGGAAAAAAGTTTTTTTTATTATTGAACCATGTTTGAGCACAAGAGTCCAACTCTGTATTAATGAAATGGTATTGGACCACCCCTGTGGAACCCTGTCAAAATAGGTTTTTAATAATAGATAATCTGCCCATATTGATATTTGTTTTTGAAAAGTAATACAATTTATTGATGTTTTACAGTCACATATGTTAATTTCAGCTGGAAACCAAAGTGAATTTTAGGTACATGCAATGATTTTTGGTATATAATTTGGCAAAGAGTTTTGTAAGACACATATTTCCAATGAGCCGGTGTTGTGTATGTAAAATGCACTGAATACAGCACAATCACACATGACTGTGATACACCAATCCAACCAGAAGGTGACAGTGTTGTTGTTTTACTCACACTGACCTCCATTCACATTGGACAGATGCTACAGTTCCCCCGGACCCTCGATGGAGGGGACGCAGGTACACAGTCAAGCTCTGATGATGAAACCTCCTGTCCCGAAATGTCAAACGAACATGTCTCTGATGCCCACAATTGATTCCCTTTATCAACTCTGGCACTTAGAGGAGGGTAATAGCTTTGGCTCTTCCTCTTAAGCTTGCTGTAGTTCCTAGATCCCATCATCAGGCCCACGGGGGTCTTTCTACACCATCATGTCCTTCAGTGACGCGGGTCTCCAGAGCCCCCCGGCATTCTTTTTAGCCAGACAGGCGGCAGAGCTAACAGAGAGAATTAAGAGGCTCTAATACAAAGCTGGCAGGGAGAAAAACAGTGGGGCTCAATTGTCAGCTTGACAAGACAGTTTCAGCCAGTTCTAATGAGGAGAGAGTAGTCTCATAGGAAGCCAAGAAAGACGTGCTCAGCCAGAGCAAGGAACGAGGGGTTGGGTGGGAAAGAGATCGTTGGATTTCTTGAGGGAGGAAAAAAAAGAGACGTTTGGCGAAACGACTGGATGTTTTGGCGGGATTTTTCATTCAGCCTTGTCTATTGCTCATCTGAATCTTTCAGAGAGTTTCTTGTTTGTTCAGTCATAGATTCTAGCTCAGGTGCACTTTGTGATTATTGGCCCCAGGTGTGTGTGGTGTTTCCACTATCTCTCTCTCTTTACTTCAACTGCTCTTTCTCTCATTTGCTCAGTGGGTTTCACAGAGGATGCTGCGAGTGTGTTGGTTCTTTTAAAGAGCTAATGAGGCCCATACCGGCAGGTCCCTGCTGTCCTTCTGCTTTCCTCTTTGTGTTATGCTCACTGTCCCCCAGGTGAACATGAAATATTCCCCTTCAGTCTCGTTCACCATTTTTTTTCCTCCCTGCAGAGTTAAAACCTGTTCTCTGAAGTGTGTTTGTCTGTGTGTTTCTCCGTCCCTCTGTGTCAGGTGCTTGTAGATGCCCCGTGCTCTAATGACCGGAGTTGGCTTTATACCCCTGATACTCACCGAGGGGAAATGTGGCTGAAGGAGAGAACTCAACTACCACTCTTACAGAAGGAGCTGCTCTGGTAAATATCTATCACGGCAAACCACATACACACTCAATCATGTGGGCAGGTACTGTAGATGATGCTAAATGGCGCTGTATGTTCTCTTGTTGCTTTTTTATTTGAACAAAGTTCTACAGTCTTGCCTTTCTCTGTCGCAGACAATCAACATTGACATGCAACATTGAAGGCAAGAATATAGTTGTAGACAAAATGATTAGCCCATCTGTGAAGTTATTATTTTTTTTTAAGATTTCATAAGTGCTGTTAAATGATGAGAATATATATATAGTTTAGTATTATTAAGCTGAAAATGCAGTTCAAAGGCTGAAATGAAATAGAACTTTCTCCAGAAAAAACGTTTTATTTGTATACAAAAAAATTGTCCCTCACCCTCCTCCCCCTCTATTTACATGTCATGTTTATAATTTTTTTCTAATTAAATGACCCTGATTTCATTGGCTTGCCAATCAACTTTAATTTGTCAACATGAATTACATTTTCAAGTACATTGCTAAAATCAATATTATAATTATAAATCATAATATGTTAACATTAGTTACTGCATTGTGGACTATATATATATATATATATATATA
>CAIGQV010019186.1:18281162-18300284 GCA_903798115.1 Danio jaintianensis | reverse complement strand
AACAATCAATTGGAAACAGCGGGAAACAGAACAAAGGAGCACATGACGAAAACGGAACAAACACCTGACATTACCCCCCCCCCCTTTGAAGGCGCGTCCTCGCGCCTTTAACATCATAAAAGGGAGGATGGGAGGGGGCCAGGGAGGAGTCTTAGGAGGGAGGAACCAGGAAGGGAGCTGGAGCAGGAAGACCCAGGACACAGCCAGAAGGACGGCCCAGGGTGGAGTCGAGGAAGGGAGGAGCCATGGAGGAGGAGTGGCCGCCGACTCCAGGGGGCCGACCGAGGGAGACGCCGCTGATGGTGGTGGAGCCCAAGGAGGAGACGGAGAGCCGTAGGGTGAAGGTGACGCCGAGGTCCCGGAGGGCCGGGGTGGAGCAGACGGCTCACCCGAACGAGGCGACGGCGGGGGTCCGGAAGCCCGCGGCGGAGCCAGAGCGACAGAGGACCAAGGCGTAGCTGGAGGGAAGGAGGAGCTCGATGTAGCTGGCCGGACGGAGCGACGAGGCACAGCCAGAGGAGTGGAGTCCAGAGGCGTAGGAAGGGCGACGACTGACCAAGGCGGAGCCGGAGGGACGAGGGAGCCTGGTGGAGCTTGTGGACTGACGGTCCACGGCGGAGACGAGGGAGGAGGGAGCCAAGGCGGAGCACAAGGGTCAAAGGGCCGAGGTGGAGTCTGTAGCTCGGAGGCTGGAGGAGCTGACGCTGGGTGACACCCTCCAGAGGGCGATGCTGGCAGGCAGCACCTCCGAGTGAGCTCCACCTCTGGAGCTTGAGGGCGAGCTGGGGGGTTGGCTGACTGCAGCAGCACTGGAGCTGGCTGACTGGCTGCAGTCATAGGTATGAGCAAAGGTGAAGAGGGTGGGAAGTCACTCATGACTCTGGAGCTTGGGGCATCGGGAACTTCAGGAGCTAAAAGACTGTGTGGAAACAGTTGACCCGTAGTTACGTCTTTGCTGTCTGGAAACAGCGGAAGGGGCTTGACTTCGCTCCAGAAGTCGATGAGTAACTTCCCGGTGTCCAGCGGTTGCTCACCGTTAGCAGTGGGAGGGTGGATGGGACCCTCGCTCAGTCCCTCTATCTCCACCAGGACTCCCACCTTGGGTGATGTTGCCGGCTCTCGCACCTGGTCAGACGGATCCTTGAGCTCCTCCTCCACGGTGGTATTTGGCTCTGTCGCTCTTGTTGGCGATGGCTCGCGCACCGCGGGTGGCTCTCCGTCTGCGGTGGGCTCTGGCAAACGTTCCCTGCAGATCGGTGGTGTTGGGCTGGTCACTGGGTCGGGAGTGGCACTGGCGAGCTCTTCCTCTACACAGACGGTGAATGTCGATCCATTCCTCGCCAGTGTCCACTCCACATAGGCGGCAAAATTGCCCCGAGGACCATCTTCGGACAACCGTGCTCTGCAAGCGGGGTTAAGGCTGGTGTTGTAAAACCCGCAGAGCACGTTGTCCGGATAGCTGGTGGAATTTGCTATTAATAAGAACAAGCTCGTATGGTCCTCGAGGCTGCTTTCCCCCTGCTCCAGCAGGAGGAGAAGGAATTCGGGGCTGTAGATGGGGTCCATGGGAACACGGGGGAGAGGAAAAGAAAACACTGGGGCAAAAAGACTATAAAAATAAAACGGGGGAAAACACGCCGCACTTTTTGTTTTATTTGTCGAGTATTCTGTCACAGTTTTCTACTCACAAAGGCTCAGGAAACACGGAATTTATCAAACACGAAGATTTATTCACAACACTAACTGGAGACACGGGAAGACGGAGACACAGGACCATGGACAATACATGGTGGCAATACAATACTCGACAAAGACGGAGACAGACTAAAGGGTAGATATACACACACGCTAATGGGACACAGGAGGGGAACACAGGTGAAAACAATCAATTGGAAACAGCGGGAAACAGAACAAAGGAGCACATGACGAAAACGGAACAAACACCTGACACATATTTTGTTATTTTTATGATTTATAAAAGTCCAAAACTTACATACACTATAAAAATATCATTAGTTTTCCATTTTTTGTGATTCATGTTTTTATTTTTCCCTGTTTATTTATGCTTTTGAATTGCATTATTAGACCCTGATCTTTCTTCCAAAAACAACCACAACCTTGAAAAGATGACTTATTAACGTCTTTAATAGTTTAAAGTGATATATTGTCTTGGTTAGTGTTGTATGTTACAATACAAAAACGGCCAGTATATTTTCTGTTATTTATTTCTCAATATTTATTTCTTATACATTATTTCAAACTACTAAAATGTCAATAAAAGTCACTTTGTTAAACTGTAGAGTTAAATTTTCAAAGGTCAACAGAGCAGAGATCAAGTTCCCATAATGCAATTTACAACCGTAAATAAACAGAAAACACTTGTGAATCACAAAATACGGAAATTGTTAATTAACAGATATTTTTCACAGTGTACTAAAACAGCATGAGTGTTTTAAATTAGCTCTCCCTACTACTGTAAGCACAAATGACTGAGTGACAGAATTAAGTCAGGGGCTCAAACCATACAATGTAAATCAACCGTGGAAACTCAGCTAAAAACAATATCTAACAGACACTGTATAACTTCAGCGGGAGGCAAAAGTATCCTGTGGAGTTACAACGACAGTTTCATTTTAGCCGAGTAAGTCTGCATGAGTGATGGAAGGTGAGAAGAACAGAAGAAACACATTGGATTGGACTGAACAAAAAAAAAAAAGAAAAAAGTAATGGAACGGGTAACAAGGAGTAGAAAGTGAGAAATACAAAGCGTTGGTCTCAAATTGAAATACATCGAGAGCATCTACAGAGAACATCGAGAGAAAAGAAGAACAAAGAAAAGCAGATAGAAGACAGCTTACATGATGGGTTGAGTGTCAGGAGGGAATCATAAGAGATAATGACAGCGGTGCAGGGCTCTAACACACTTCAGCAGTCCCGTCAGTGTCTGATGGATGAGGTCTGGGCTCTTAACTACTCGCTGGACCAACTCAAACACACTCCACACAAAACACTCTACACTCTTCCTCGTCTGATCCATAGCCGGCAAGGTCACATACAATTCAAAAGATGAAATTACCATTATCAAACAAATGTTTGGCTTCCACACTTCCAGGTTCTTCTCGGAGTCACGAAGTAGAGCCGTTTCAGATTTATGATTCAAATCAGACTGAAATGCTGCATGTCTGAGGCATTTGGGTTGCAGAACATTTTGTTCCCAAACTATACAGTATATAAATTCTGCTTGTAGAAGATTTTGTTCCCAAACACTATATGCATGTAGTAGAGGACACAAATATTAAACCTCCTGTGGAATTGTCATTTTGTTTTCAACATATTTTGAAACTGAATTTTAATAACTAATTAATTTTGTATTTACCATAATGAGAGTAAATAATATCTTTCTAGTTATTTTGCTAGATACTGGTATTCAGCTTAAGGGAAATTTAAAGACTTAACTTAACTTGTGGAGCTGTGCTTCGGTGGATTTGCTCTGCGGTGTTTGAACTTTCAGCAGTGAAATTTAGACCACACTGAACTAAACTAAACTGAACTTCAACTCTGAAATCTGGACTTTACTAGAACTATGTTAAGCTGCTTTGACACAATCTACATTGTGAAAAGCGCTATATAAATAAACTTGACTTGACTTAATTAGGGTAAGGCAAGTTGGATTAATTAGGCAATTGTTGGACAACAGTGTTCTGTTCTGTCTAGCCAATGGAAAAAGAAAAAACCTATAAAGGGACTAATAATATTGATAGCAGTTTATTTATTTATTTTCATTTGTTCGTTCATTAATTCATTCATTCCAGCCAAGCTAAAAGAAATAGCATTTTCTCCATAATAAATTACAATAGGAAAAATTGTGAATAATTGCTTGGCTCACTTGGGAAATATTTGAAAATGAAGTTATTTACAATTTCACAGGAGGGCTAAAAATGTCGTCTTCAACTGCATAATTAATTCAGTGGAACATAAACTGCGATGTGGCATTGTGTGATAATCATATTGCAAAGGCCGTGATGTAGTTAAATATATGCATTGTGTTTCAGAGTAAGCTTGTGTTTATAAAATGCATTTGTGAACACAACATGCACTGACTATCTTCACAAACTTTTACAAAACTGGGTGTTTTTTTGTTTTTTTTCATATTCAAAAATGATTTCAAACAGATCATGTTACTGAAATTTAGATCTAATGATTGCTCAATCAGACCACATTGCTCAATCACACATTCCAAATGACATGTTCACCTATAAAAAAAAGCCATCTCACCTCTCTGCGTCAGATCTAGTTTTGTTACCAGCTTTTAAAAGCCATGCTGATATTTATGCAATACTATCATTTTGGTCAAGCGGATAAGAATAAGAATGTCACAACTTACAATCTATGCTATTTGCAAACACAATAGAAACATGGAATATAACATAAACATTTAAATCATTTTTTATTTAAGTCTTTTATTTAAATCACCATGAAAATGAACAGAATGTGAACAGTGAACAGAATAGGGTTTAAATACACAAGTTAATGAGAACTAATTACAAAATCATAAGTGAGACTGAACTAATAAACAAGGGGGAAGAACTGGGTCTTGGAGCATATGGGGAAAGAAAAGATGGGAAAAACACAAATAACAAATAATTCATGACAATCCTAATTAAAGACAAAAATAAAAAATGTAGTCTGTCTTTTTTATGTAAGTTTTGTGGATCTTTATTGACATTTTTGTCTCGTACATTTTATTTTTATTTTTAAGCAAACCGCATACAATTTTGCTGAAAGTATACATTTAAAGGACGTTTTATTGTTTTGCACCAAGTACAAAAATTACATTGTAAAACTAACTACACTGTTTAAAATTTTTTTTTTTTTAAACTGGTTGCTTACTTAGCCCTTTAAGTTGAATCCAAAAAAACTTTATAAGTTAGTTATTTCATCTTACAACAAATATAAAATATTGTTAACTTTAAAGTTAAACTTTAAAAAGATTTAACAATATTAACTTTTCATTTATTAATTTTCTTTTCGGCTTAGTTTCTTAATTTTCTTTTCGGCCTTTTATTAATCTGGGCTCACCACAGCAGAATGAACCGCCAACTTATCCAGCATATGTTTTACGCAGCGGATGCCCTTCCAGCTGCAACCCATCACTGGGAAACATCCATTCACACTCATTCACACATACACTACGGACAATTTAGCCTACCCAATTCACCTATAGTGCATGTCTTTGGACTTGTCGGGGAAACCAGAGCACCCGGAGGAAACCCACGCGAACACGGGGAGAACATGCAAACTCCACACAGAAATGCCAGAGTTAGCTTAGCAAAGCCTACAGAGATCGAATTTGGGGACTACAAAAAAATACATTGAAGTGGATTTTAACTCTTTACAGTGTGAAGTTAATCTATATAATCAAAGTGTATGTAAGTGTATGTGTAGAATCTGCTTGCCTACTATATAGATATACCATATGCAGAGTTAAAAATTAAAGGGCAGAGTTAAAAATTAAAGGGCCTGACGGGGCAATTCAAGTTAGACAGGTCAAGGAAGCATGAGAAACTAAAAAGCCACCTCAACAAGTTAAGTAGAAATGGTCAAGAATGCGAAACCGGTCAGGTCAGGGGTCAAGAGAGATAGTAGACAGGTCAATACACCAAGGTTGAAACTATGACAACAATGTGGAACAATGGAAAACACAGCAGCAAAAGAGTATATAAGCAGACCAGAGCATCAGTGAGGCAGAGTTTTCAGACAGAGATGCTGCTGAGGGTCTCCTGAAAAATCTCCTTTGTTGTCGACAATAAAGAACTCTTCTGAACTCAAAACCATCAGACTTGACTGATTATTGAAGGAAGAAAAACCCACCACATAATTGGCGTCCCTGGGTGGGCTGGAAAGGAGCAGGACAGTGACGACCACGCTTGCAGAGCTGGAAGAGCAACAGAACCGTGGCCACGAAAATCAGGTTAGCAGAGATTTTTGCTTACAAGTTCTGTTGTTCTGCCAGAATCTGCTTGTGATGGTAAAGGCACTTAAACTGTTTCTCCAAATTTAAAGAGCTAAAGAATAAAAGGGAAATAGGGTTTTGATTTCAGAAGAAAAATGTTGCATGCAACAATCTGTGTTTAACAATGAGTGGGCCTTGATGGACATTGTTCAAACATTAACTCGTAATTGTTACTCATATTAGAGATATCTGAGCTTGATAAGAGTTGCAGAGTGAATTTCTAGTTTGCGGTGATAGTTAGGAAGTTAAAAGCAGATTAAGTATAGAGAAATGCGCAAAGTCCTACGATACCGCTTTGTTTGAGTAGATAAGCAAAGGGCTGCATGGGTAGGCAAAAATCCTGTGGTTACCGCTCTAAGGTTAGAGGCTGCTCGGGCAGGTCACTCAAGAGGAGTGTAGTGAAAATCCTGGTTATCGCTTCAGTTTTAGGAAAAAATTTGAAGGTCTGTTAGGCAGGTTACTCAAGAAGATTATAGTGTAGTGTAGTGAGTTTTAATTTAAGTGTAAGTTTCTGTGTCTGTGTGCAAGTGGCTGACTGTGTGTGTGAGTGAGGCAATAAATTCCGTATTGGTGGGCAAAAGGTGGCGCCCCCCCCTCCTTGATGTCTCTTAAGGGAGATTATCTAGAGACGGACGCCCCTAGTGTCGCACTGAGAGGAATGTGTGAAAGAATAAGCCCTTTATCATAAAAAGGGATAAGGAACGAATATGAAATACTTGTATGTGTGCAGTAAAAACTGACTTGAGTGTATAAGCCCGTCAGGATAAACGGGATACTGAATGAATGAAACTTAGAAGTGTGTCTGCAATAAAGGTGGAATGAAATGTTTGTGTGAGTGCATGTGACTTAGTGAAAAGGCAGAAGAATATACTAGTTAAACATTTTTCTGAAATGATCTTTGTGTTTTAAGTTGTGTATATGTTAAGAAAAAGAACAACAGGTAGAGTAGACTGAAATTCCTGACATAGCAATAGGTGGAAGACAGTCTGCCCCAGGACGGGGTGAGTGACATTTATGGTGTCCATGTGTGAATAACAAATAGATTCTGTCTATTTACAGCACAGAGCAGAGGAGAGTAAAAGAGAGAATTAGATAAAATAATAAGATAAACCTTAACATAATAATAATGTGTGGAATATAAGTTATTAAATGAATAGATATATTATAAAGTAGTACAGTAAGATAAGTGAGATATGAGGAAATACCAATAATAGAGTAAGATATAATTAATAGAGTTATATTATAGAGAAAGGAATTTGAAGCTTTACTAATGAATATTAAGAAATATAAATGAAGCCATAGTAATAAATATATGGAGATAAAGAGAGAGGAGAGTGTGGAGTAAAAGAATATATTAATAAACAAATAGAGTTGCTAAATAAGTATGAATAAATAATAGATAAGTTGAGAAAATGAGGAAAGAAAACTGAAGATTTAATGATAAAATGTGTAAGGAAAATAAGCTTAAAAATGTATAAGAAAACCCAAAAGCTAAAAACTCAAATTAAGGAAAGGAAATGGAATAGAATAAAATAGAAATAGAATAAAAAAAGAAGTCCAAACACTGTTTAATAGATCAAAAGAAATGTTTAAAATATAGGTATATTAAAATGATAAGATAAAGACTAAATAAAGCAGTAACATTCTGATGAAACCAAGATTTGGCTTTAGAAGATAAGATTGAATTTAAGCAATAAAATTGTTGTGGCTTAGGTTGGCTGTTGTCATCTGTTGTCAAAGTCAGCTACATGCTGTTTTCTGAGTTCTCTATTTGTAGGAAAGTAGTGTTTCAGATGAAAATCATAGGAGCTGGGTAAATGTTAAAGAACGAGATAGAGTAAGTTAAAAAATATTTTTTAAGAGTTTATGCAGTAAGAAGAAAATTGATAATTAAGTTGCATTACATTTCAAAAATGGAAATTAGAAATAAATACTCAAATATGTGGCAGAGAAAATAAAAGATAAAATAATGACAAATGGCAAAAGAAAGGAACATTTGATGTGAGCAGTGTGTGTGAGAAAATAATTATAATTATGAATCAAAGAAAAAGACAAAAGGTAGAAAGAGAGCAAAAGGAAGAAGAAAAATGAATATTGAAGGAGCATAGAGAGAGACAAAGAGAAAAGAAAGGCTAAAGAACAAATGTTTTTGTTTACATATGTATCTGAAGACCGAGGGGCAATGGCCATTACAGAAGGAATTAATGGAAGTAGTAGGAGAACTTAAGATGGATGAAAAGCAAGTAGGGAGAGATGCCAAACTAAAAATAAAAAATAAATGAGTGTGTAAAAAAAAGAGTGAGAAATAAGTGCTGTTGAATTAAAACATGTATGGAAAATGTTAGAGAAATTAAAACAGCATAAAGAAAGACCAACTAGTGAGGAAACACTAGAATAGATAAGGAGAAATGTAAAGTAAAGCACAATCTGAAGCTAAACAAATTTATTAGAAGAACATTTAAGAAATAGAAAATTAAGCATATTTACATATGATAAAAACGGCTGATAATTAGAGAAAAATAAGCTGATAAACAGTAAAGATGAGAAACTAGATGGGAGGAGTCTTCATTTGATGGAGGAAAAATGGGAAAGAGGAAAAAGACCTATTAGGTCATGAACTAAATTTCATATATATGAATTAAGAGGACATAGGGATGGACTTTGGGGGACTGTAGTCTTTAACCTACCAGACATCTCGGAGTGCACTGGCAAATGGATAAGGTGTTTGAAAAACACAATGGACAAACTGCTGGCTGTGGACATTTGTGATAGCAGTGATGCAGGCACTGCAAGCCCAGAACTTACTGAGGGCAGAAAAGGCTACTTATGTTCAGAGACACTAAAAAGAGGCAAACAAGAGAATGATGAACTGATCAAACAAGAAAAAGCGCTCCACCAGACATTTGCATCATCTGGGTAAAAGAAGGAAGCCAGCACTAGAGGGGGAAGCTGTGGCCCTGGATACTACAGAAAAGACTGCAGCACCAATCTGTGAACCAGCTGTCTTCTCAGGGTGCGAGGAGGGAGAGTCTGACAGGCCACCTTAAAGCAGCAGACCTATAGTCCAAATGAAATACAATGTGACCACACAGTGGGCAAATTAAGAACAAAAGTGTAGTTACCCATTCTTGTATCAAATCAGACTTCTGCCAATTTGATAGAAAGAAAAGTAAAAAAATTTATATGAAAATGTACGATATAAAAAGGTATGACTTTAAATGTATACTGTTGGAGTGATATTTAAATAATTTGGATTGGAAATTTTTATGGAATTAAGTATTTAAGTAAAAACTAAGGAAATATCTTAGCATAATCTTATTTTGAATTGCCTAAATCAAGATTGGATATTGAAAACATGAAAGTGATTCAAATCTAGAAAAAATTAGTTATACTTAAAGAAGAGATTAGAACTAGAAATGTTTTTTAAATGAACTCACAGGACATAATAGGTCAAAAAGTAACAGTTCTAAATGTACTAAAAGAATAATTGAAAGCGAAAAGTGTTTAAGAAAACAGATTTTGTTTCACAAATAACCATATGTGAAGAAATAATTAAAAGCAAAAAGTATTAAGGACTAATGATGAAAAATAAGAACAGACAGAGAGGAACCTATAAAGAAATAAGTGATTTTAACTTGTAAAAAATTACAAATAAATGTAACGATAACCAGTTTGATGTGAAAACAGGAAGGAATTAGGAGCTGAAAGTGAAAAACGCAAATTGATATAAAATAAAAATTGAGAAATAGCTCACAAATGAAATGATTTAGGTTATAAAGGTAGCCACAGCTAGTGAGGATTAAAAAAAACAAAACAAGATGCAGGTCTGCGCACTAGATACTAAAAGAGTTAAAACATAGGAGCAATTCATAAAAAAATCTAGCTATATCCTTGAAAATTTTATGTAAAATCATTATCAAATCAGTTCTGATGGTGTATGTGACTACTAAAAAGGATTTAATTTGAATTTGATTTGAATAATTTTTGATGATGACATTAGTCAAAACAGACAAAAGTAGATTTTGTATAGTTTATGACTTAAGAGCGATCAGGGATAGAGGATTTTTCAGCAGAGGTTTCTAACACACACTGTACTGAAATATGTTCTTCCAGATACCAAATTTGTTAAAGTAATTGATTTCAGTTCAGGCAATTATCAGAGGAGGGTAGACACTTGGTTACACTTATAGTACATAGGCTGATAAAAAAGTATACATACATCAGAATACCCAAAAGGGTTTAAAAGGGTTTAAAAGATTTTGTGATGGATTTTGTTATAACATGTGTAGGATTTAGTTATCTGCAGGTCCATATAGCTCAGGCTAAGTTAAAAGACAAAAATAAATAACTAAATGACTTTTTAAGGATGACTGGTTTAGTGCTAATTAGATAATATAATAGAATATAATAGAAAGAGTTGAGAAATTACAAATCAAAAAGGACTGAAAAAATTAGGCATACTATTAACATGAAATCCAGATGCAATAATAATGTCAGTTAAGATGATAAATAAGAAATTAGTTTTTCAGTAAAGGAAATAATATAGCAGTTCTAACACTAGTGCTTATAGTGTCACAACCTCAGTTAGATGAGAGTGCAAATTTAACAACAAAAAGGGTCTCTATGAACCATTTATGTGGCATTAGAGGGGAGCGAAAAAGACACATAAGAAATTTGGCATACATATGAAGTACAGATAGTTGAGCCAAGAGCATGTCTAAATATTGGCATTGCAGATGTATATGGTTTTTGCTCAAGGGTGAAGTGGTAAAGAAACATTAAGCAGGAAGGATAGTTGTTTCATTATTTGAATGCAGTGATCAGTGAATTGATGTTTACATATAACATTTGTGCAAAGTATATTGTGAGTAAAAGAACAGCAATAGAGCTAAGGGGCTATTTATGCACTTGATTGTGAATGTTGTGATAGGATAAAACTAGTTTAGGGCAAGAGATACAAGTTTTTGGAAATAACGGGTTTGGTAGATAGGTGAAGGTGATTCCAGCAGCAGATCAGGGAGCAGGAACTGTTATTAAATTTCTGACAAGAGAAATAATTCCACGATTTGGAATACCATCAGAAATAAGTTCAGATAGTGGATCAGCATTCATACAAAAGACAGTTAAACAAGTACTGCAACAATTGAGAATCAAGCAAAGATTAGGATGCATTTACCATCCACAATCTCAAGGAATGGTTAAAAGAGTCAACGGAACCATCAAGGGCAAACTCAATAAAATATGTGCAAGTACTAAACTTAACTGGATTGATGCTTTACCTCTTGCTTTGATGAGTTATCGCATGCAAACTAACAGAAACACACATTTAACACCGCATGAAATGTTAACTGGTCGTCCTATGCCTGTGCCGTTTTGCCGTGGTCCTTATAAAGGACCCCCATTAGAACAATTGCAAATGGAATTACGGTCATACATGAAGAATCTAACTGCCATACACAAAGCTATTTATGTGCAGGAAACCAGAAAGGAGACTCGTGGAGAAGCAGAGACGCCAGGTCTAGTTGTGCCAGGTGACCAGGTGTATCTAAGGGTGTTCCGGCGGAAATGGAATGAGGCCAGAAGGGAAGGACCATATCGAGTCATAAGAGCAACCCCAACAGCTGTCCAAGTGGAAGGAAGCACCTGCTGGTATCATCTGAATCACTGCACAAGGGTTCCGAAAGAAAAATCCAGAGGAGTAGAGCCCAGGCTAGAAACAAGTGAGCAAGAAAACCTCAGAGCTGAAGACAATGATGTGCAAAATGTGGCTGAAGGAGGTGAATAGAAGCATACCACTCATATCTCTGATATTATGCCTCAATATTATAAAGATACAACAAATTGAAGGGATGGAAAATACCACTATTGCACATCCAACGATTCAACCTTTTAATCACACCTCTCAAGCTGTAAAAAAACCTCATGACTCTAGAGCCCAAGAACTCTAACTACTCTACTTTAGCTCCACAAGACAACATAACTTTGGGTTACATGAATCAAACACTCAACTATACGCTGTTATCAACAGCAGATCAGTCATTAATGGAGCAAGCCTCGAATGCAAGCCTAGTCGACATGACACTAGAAGTAGCCGGAAAGCAGAGGAGGAATGTGGAGATAAATCATAGTACATATGAGGACAACATTGAACTGGATGAACTTTGGGAAATGGCGCAAAGTAATCAGTGGTTTGAATGGGCAGTGTATACTACCGCAGAGATAAAAAAGAAAGACTGCCTGTTCTGTACAAAGACACCAATGAGCCAAGTAGTAGTTGTTCCTAATCCATTCACTTATGAACATTGTGCTCAGTTCAACAGAGACTTTTGCCATATGGAGAAAGACTGGAGGCTTTTTTGTCCTGCTGAATGCTTAGGCTCCCTAAGCCATTCTAAACACCATCTCCTTTTTAAACATGTAGCTAGACTAAAATATAGATGTAGAATTGCAACAAGAAATGGCTACGAATGCAGGGAAAGATGAAAAGATATGGGATTGGTTTGATCTGAAACTTGGTGCATGGAGAGCAGGGTTAGCAAAAATGGGAATGTTTATAGGAGTTGCAATGATAATAGGAGGAATATTGTTTTGTTGTGTTTTGCCTGTATTAAGATCATTAGTTATCAAAGCCACAGCAAAACAAATGGCAGTACTACAATATCAGGAAAAGGACAAATTGATGCTGGTAAATAATCCAAATAGGCTTCCTCAAAAATGGGCATATCAATCAAATGTCGAATCAAAAACAATAACAAGTGATGAATATTCCGATAGTTCGGATGAGGAGGAGGATGATGAATAAAAAGGATCCATGCCTTGGGTGTAAGTGCTAGTCAACCTCTACCCCAAAACGGCGGCTCTCTACGATACACAAAGTATCTGGGCTGAAGATCAACTTACTCTACTTATTATGTGTGTGATTGGTAGATTAGAACAGTGTGTAATGAACATATATTATGATTGTGTATGTGTATTCTTTGAGTTAATATTTTTATTCTTTCTATGTGTTAAACAACTGTGACCCCCAGAAGCAAATGTATAACCACATCTATGCTTAAAACATTACCTCCTATGACATAACAACAAAATGGAATCGAGTCTTTTACTGTGTTCATGTCAACCACGGGACGCAGATGTTTGGCGCGATTCCATTCCAAAGTGCAATTACATGATCTGGTCATTTGTAATACTACTGTGACATATATTTGTCATTAGGTGATATGACTTAAGGCTGAATCATGAAGTTGCACTATGGCCAAAAACAAGAATATTAAGACTTTATTTATTTATTTATTAAGAGGAGGGAATATGAAGTGGATTTTAACTCTTTACAGTGTGAAGTTAATCTATATAATCAAAGTGTATGTAAGTGTATGTGTAGAATCTGCTTGCCTACTATATAGATATACCATATGCAGAGTTAAAAATTAAAGGGCAGAGTTAAAAATTAAAGGGCCTGACGGGGCAATTCAAGTTAGACAGGTCAAGGAAGCATGAGAAACTAAAAAGCCACCTCAACAAGTTAAGTAGAAATGGTCAAGAATGCGAAACCGGTCAGGTCAGGGGTCAAGAGAGATAGTAGACAGGTCAATACACCAAGGTTGAAACTATGACAACAATGTGGAACAATGGAAAACACAGCAGCAAAAGAGTATATAAGCAGACCAGAGCATCAGTGAGGCAGAGTTTTCAGACAGAGATGCTGCTGAGGGTCTCCTGAAAAATCTCCTTTGTTGTCGACAATAAAGAACTCTTCTGAACTCAAAACCATCAGACTTGACTGATTATTGAAGGAAGAAAAACCCACCACAACATCCTGGCTGATGAGATCACAAATGCTTCAGGTTACGCGCATTCACCTTGCGCACACACCCTGCGCAGTGAAGGGATGTGGCCAGAGGCGCTGTAATGTTATAGCAGAGAAAGCTAAAAGGCCATCCAAAGGCTGCTATTTCCACAAAGCTTCTTCTGTTTCTCTATTTGTCCTTCCAAAGGACACGACACAAAGACAGAAGTGCTTACAATTTAATTTTAATTATGTTCCAGAGAATTATATAAACAATAGAGCTTTAGCATTTGACAAAGGAGAACTTCCAGAATCTCTCCCAGTTCAGTGCTGGATTCGGTAAAAACTCCTCCAACAGATGAAGCTGTGGACTGTGAGCCACAACCTGTAAGTATTTTTATTTGTTAAAATTGATGAACTACAGGCACAGTTTCTAGCGTTAATGAGACTGTAAACAACGGGAAATGCTGTTTGGGACCGCTAACAATTTAGCTATAAACTCATATTTAGCAGTCAAACCGCTGTAAACAGCCACAATCTTCACCAGCACTGCAGAGTCTCTCTATGCGGCTGCTTTCCATGCATTCTACATCTCAAATAACAAACTCGCAGAAGATATTAAAATGTTTTTATATTACTTAAACATGCTTATTCCGAATATATGTGAAAGACACTTGTCAGATTTTATTTTAGAGAGCAGGCGTGAGCTGTGTGCTCTTCATTTCTGTCTGATTCAGAGCCTCTGACTGGACTGTTTACACGGCGCAAAAGCGCTCCGCTTGTAGGGGAGTGACGTGAAGCTAATCCACGAATCACAGCACATTATGTTAGCAACCAATCAGAGCCTCTTGAAGGAGGGCCTTTTAGAGGAACTAGGAAATATGACAGTCGTTTGCATGTTAGCAGAGTAGCTGTATATAATCAAAGTAAGATATATGAAAAAATAACGTGATTTTCTACAAGTGAAGCATGAGCACACATTGCTTTGCATCTTATAAACACAACCAAGCCTTAAAAATACACTGTGGACCACCCCTTTAAAGTAACATAAGAAATGTCATTTTCAAAGTATATTAACAAAAATAAACGTAAAAAAATGGTTGAAAAACAAAAATAATGCTAAAATTATTGTTCTAATCATTGACGAATGAATGAAAAATGGGCTACACTTTACAATAAGGTTGTATTAGTTAATATTAGTGAATGCATTTACTAAAATAAACAATGAACAATGCATTTATTACAGTATTTGTTCATGTTAGTTAATGAAAATACAGTTGTTCACAATTCAATTCATGTTAACTCACGGGAGCATTAACTCATGTTAACAAGCATGAAGTTGGATGTTAATAATGCATCAGTAAATGTTGAACTATGATTAATAAATGCTGTACACGTATTGTTCATAATTATTTAGTAAATTATATTTTCATAATTAGTAAATACATTAACTAATGAAACCTTATTGTAAAATGTGACTGAAAAATGTTTATTTTGTTTCATAAAAAAAACTGTTATAAACACACTGTAATTTAAAAGATTAAATCATCTAAATGAAAGTTCTTTTGTTTCTTTCTTTTTGTAGTTATCATCGGGACATAATTTTTCATTTCAAGAATATACACAGGATACATTTTAAGAATTTCTATGTTAGCGAAAGCAGAAAAATAGATTATATGATACTTTTATGACATGTTTGTCCTCTAAGGACCTGTGTAAATTCACCATAATGTCATATTTAAATCTCAAGCTGTGCCTGGACTTTGTTTAAGAATTGTAATTGTTCATAATTTGTTTCAAATAACACTGAAAAAGAAAGTGCTGTTTAGCCAGAAGTATCTTCTTAAAGTCCACACAGACACACACACACACGCACACACACACACACGCACGCGCGCACACACACACACACACACACACACACGCACACACACACAGAGAAAGAGAGAGAGATCCCCATGGCTCACCTCCGAAAATCCAGACTAGACTCTGCAGAAATTGTAGATTTGTCCCATTGTAGAACAGAAAGTACCACCTTTATCCCTGATAGCAAAAGCCTCAAGTCGAGCTTCTGAGTCTCACTGTTTGTGCTGTTTGAGTACACTTTTCTTTTCAAGGTTATTTTAACTTTGCTTTTGTGGAATCATGCCTGGACAGATAGATTTGAACTGAGAAAGATAACCGAGCCTTAATATCTAGGGAAACATTGGAATATCGCTTACACAGTGAACACAATGGCCTTTCTCCCTGCATCACTGATAACACAGGCCTCAAGCGTCTCAACAAAAGTTGTTTTGAGAAGCCTGTACACAAAGATCCTGGGTTCTGGCAAAAAAAAAATTGTGATTATTGTAATTTATTTGCGATTCATAAGAACGTATCTGACCTTTGCTCTGAGTCTGGCAGTGGTACAGGAGACTCGCATTAACGTGATGCTCGGCTTTACCGCTGGGGCTCCGTCTCTTCCACCAGGACTCGCTTGATTCATTCTCCCTTTAAAGTAAATGTGTCACTTGTGGTTTAGCTACTTTGTGGCGTATTCAGAAGCTGAATGAGGGTTTTGTGCCCTTGAGGCTGAATGCAAACAGGTCATAAGCAGAAAGAGAGAGAGAGCGACTGGAATGATGGAGGAACTCAGACAATGAGACTGTCAGGTGGCCTCGGAGGCGTGGCAAAGCCCATCAATCATTCTGACCAATGAACATCAAAAACAACGTGAATATCAAGAGTGAAGGTCCGAGAGAAAGCCAGACTCTAAATATAGAGCTGCCTATTGGCGATGCAATTTTTTACGCCAGTTAAATGCGCCCTGACAAGAGTGCACAAGACGCTTTTCTCCACGTCGGACGGGTGACCTTCGTTCGAACGTTTCTATATCATTACTATCCTACCTTTGACTTGCCAGACATATCTTGTTCCTTTTCAGACTCACTTCATTTATCAAAGTTTTTTGCATGGCATGTCTTATTTAGGTAGGCCAAGGTTGACAAAGTTAGCGGAAAGAGATTCAATTTTGGCGTTTGAATGGGTTCAGTAACTCGCTCATACACATGGAGAAACTGAAGTATATAGACCACTGTAGTGTATTTCCTTTTGAGTAATTGATCAGATGAGCTGGCTGAGAGTGTATTATGTTCTCCAGCACCACTGCTTGGTGTTATCAATGTGAAAGAACTCATACTTTACTAATTGCTTTCCAACAATAGATTTGGTATGTAAGTTTTGATCTTTTCACCCAATGTGCAGACCGAGAAGAAAAAAAACACTGAGAGGTGGACCAAAAGGGAGAATAAGAGACAAGGAAAATAGGAGGCTTCATTAGTCACAGTGTGACTTAAATGCATCCAATTATGTTGATTATATATATACATATGTTCACAGATACAGTACTCGTATTATTAGTATCATTTATTAATGCGAACATCATTATAATTATAATAATTATAACTGTGCTTAAATCATGAATTTAAATATTCAGAATGACCTTATTATGCTCTTTTATTTATTACTGTTCATATAATGATTAACTGTTTGTGAATGTAAAAAGAAATATACAAAGATCAAAGTACATGATAAATGGAGTTATTGTCTCCCAAAAAAAAACAACTGATTCTATCTTCCAGTTTAAATTCTTCACAGACCTACATAGATTAGTAACACCTGCTTTACTCACTAAAGGCACATGTAAGTTTTGCCACTAGAGGGGGTGTATTCACAATAAACAAAGCCATATTTTGTGTGGACTCATGGGAGTTGTGGTCTTCATTAAATTCTATGAGACTCCAGTAGAAAGCATGTTCATTGATGAGCTAAAGTATTGAAAACTTATCATCGTGGTGGTATGAAGCAGAGTAAGGCTGAAATCCGTCAAAGCAAAACAAGACCAATAAAGCAATTGCTTCTGGTACTTACAGCTGTGATCACATGGAGAAGAAGCAACACTGTTTTATCACACTAAATACAATTTAGGTTTCTGTTATAATGCTACTCTGTGCAGTCTAATAAAACACATAACATATTAAAGTGTCTTTTGGTTTTTGGATATTTTAAAGTACATTCTCTCATCTTTGGAATATAATTAGAATACCATGAACATGCTCAAGATGTAATTTTCAAATTGAAAAATGAAATATAATGAATATAATGTAAACTTGAACTTCCAAGACGTAAATAATATGAATATGACATATTTAGGGTTGGGGTGGCGCGGTGGCGCAGTGGGTAGCACTGTTGCCTCACAGCAAGAAGGTCGCTAGTTTGAGCCTCGGCTGGGTCAGTTGGAACTTCTGTGTGGAGTTTGCATGTTCTCCCCGTGTTCGCGTGGGTTTCCTCCAGGTACTCCGGTTTCCCCCACAAGTCCAAAGACATGCGCTATAGGTGAATTGAGTAAGCCAAATTGTCCATAGTGTATGTGTGAATGAGAGTGTATGGGTGTTTCCCAGTGATGGGTTGCAGCTGGAAGGGCATCCGCTGTGTATAAACATGTGCTGGATAAATTGGTGGTTCATTCTGCTGTGGTGACCCCTGATTAATAAAGGGACTAAGCCAAAAAGAAAATTAATCAATCAATCAATCAATCAATATTTAGGGTTACATGGCAAGACATTTTAGAATAATTAAATGCTTGTTTAAAAATTGGAATAAAACTCAATTGAAGGCTAATCACAACCCACCAACAGATGTGGACGATCACCAGATTACAGCAGGTCACTTCTCAGACATTGTACGATCTAACAATAGCAGCTTCAGCATGTTCAACTGGTGAAAAAAGACCTAAGTTAAGTTTTCCATATATCTGTGTCTGTTAGTGCAGTGTGAAACAGTCGTCAACAATACAAAAAGTGCATTTCCAATAAGAAATGCCTTTACAATTATACTTTAAAAATATTCCTCCTTTTCTTTGTCTTTGACACTCTTTGTCATTCACCAAAAAAATCAATCAGGACACTGTAGCCAACCAACAAGACCCTGGCAAAACCCCAAAGACATGTCAGAGCATTGTGGGATTAATTTACGCACTTACATCACAGCAAAAAGAAAAAAAAGAAAAACTGTCATCCAATACACAACATCAACTTCCAGACTGGATGTTCTGATTTAAAATTATTATTCTGTCTCCTGTACTGTTTATTTATTAGAAAATGATTGCACTCGCTTGGGCTGATTTCCGTTTGGTTTGCTGAATCACCGGGAAGAATTAAAGGTCTCCTTTGGCATGTGTCAACAAATGCTGTCAACAAACATATTCAGGGTCATTTAAAGAGACTGTGTTATGCCACACACACACACACACACACACACACACACACACACACACACACAC
>CAIGQV010019186.1:18260565-18275084 GCA_903798115.1 Danio jaintianensis | reverse complement strand
GGGGGTTGGGGCGGCTTGGCGCGTTCACTAGCCAGTGGAAAGGGCTGTGATGGCAGAGCATTTTGGAGCTGCGGGAAGAGCGCTCTCGGCGAGGAACAGCCAGCACGGATGGTTTGGTGGGGGAGCAGTTTTCCGAGCCCATCAGGAGATGACCTGCTCCATCGCGCACGGCTGATATCTCACCACCTAGGACTCCTGGGTAAAGTCCCAGACGGTGTCGCTGAGTAGGCCTGCCTGGGATATAAGAGCACCTAGAAAGCGTACTTTGTCGGCGTGGCGCATATCTGCCAGGGTAAGCCAAGGGTGGAATTTTCGGACCACTGTGTGGCCATCGTCCTCCCCAGGGCAAGGGCGGCCGACTTGAAGGTCATGAGAGCATAGTTGACCACCGTGCGGTGCTTACGCATAAGCCTGGGGAAGAACCGCCCCTGTGCAGCACAGCAGGTGCCGTGGTGCAGGGCAGAAGCGGCATGGCCCGCAGCGGTGTGGGCTCTGGCCATGAGAGACACAGATAACCCACCCGCCTTGGACGGGGGTCTCAGCTTACCCCTCCAGGTGGCGGCGCCCACCACCTGAGGAATAGCTTCGTACCCACTGTCCGCCTCGCCATCAAGGTCGGTAGTCGGTCCGGCGGTGAGACTGGGGGACAAGCCATCTCCAGCCACACTGCCGAAGCAGCCCTGGAAGCTCAGCCATCATGTCTGACTCGAGAACTGTGACTACGCATCGCACCCGTAGGATGGTAGCGAGCCCGGTCTGTCATCTGAGCATGACAGCTCGCCCTCCGATGTCGTGATGGGCGTCTGATCTCCAGTGTCATCAAGCGGAGGCGCGGACATCTCGGGGGATGAACCGCACAACCACTCGAAGCTTGGATGGGGCGCGGCTGTGGAGGAGTGGGGGGTCCGTGGGCCTGGAGGCGATGGATAAACCCCCACTGTGATCCTCAGATCTGCCCGCGTGCTAACCGCTTTCACAGGGGGCAACGGGGGTGGCTTGGAAGCCGCTATCTCAGCTGTGCAACACAAGCGAGAGCATGAGCTGTCCGCAAGCACCGCATCGACATGCTGGATCCCCAGACCTGTGATGCGATACCCGTGCCCATCATCTGGAGATAGGAACCACCGCATCCAGAAACGCACAGTCAGAACAGCGTCTTGAAAAAGACGTGTTGATTGACTGTGTTGCTCTCTTAGGGAATCTGCTCTTTTAATGGAAACTGCTCTTTTGTGCACACCAGCAAAACGCCCAGGGGACAGGAAAGCCCAAATCGACCGCCGCTGTCGCATCATCTCCCGCACTGGTGAGTAAACTGGTTTCAGTCTTGAAATCAGGTTGGCAGATAGAGTGTCTAAAGCTAAATTCTAGTTCTCGCTTCTCAGCTGGCAGCTTATATAGCACTAATGGCTAATCACTGTCAGCTGTGGAGCTGAGCTCTGCCAATTCATTTTGGCATTCATTGGCCCGTTTTCTTACTCTTCAGAGTGATTGGTCGTCTGACGTACTCCTATATGTCTGGTTCCAGACACACGTTGGAGTTCCCATATAAAGGGGTAACATGAAACACCGCATCGGACAAACATATACAATGACTATGTGAAAATATCAGTTATGCTGATGTACATAAATTGCTGTTTTGATATTGTACGACGAGGATCTTCTCGTGTCACCATCAGTGTCCCAATGTGTCCAAGGTTAGGAGTGCCCAAATTCATGTACACAGTCTACAGATTCATGACCTCTGGAGCTAGGGAGCTGACTGAAATCCCTATATACTTCTATTCTACTAAACCCCAGCCCTGATGAAACTCAACTTAACCAGCTAATTAAGCCCAGACTGTTACAAAAAGGAAAGAGTGAACAGAACTCGAAAAAATTGGGTTAATTTTCTTATAATGTAAGCTCAAAGTTGCCTTGTGTAAAATATTTAATATGTGAAATTCCTATTTGATTTAGTGAGATGATTAACTAACATTAGAAAAAAAGCTTGTTACCTTAAAAAGCTTGTTATTGTTTTGTTTTTTACTTATACCACTAATAGGCACATTAACTAAAATGAGCAACATCTGCAGTTTCTTTAAAACACATTTAAGTGTTTTATGACTCCTAATAAAGTAAATTATATAATAATAACTGGATTGTCTGGGCGACGCGGTGGCGCAGTGGGTAGCACGTTCGCCTCACAGCAAGAAGGTCGCTGGTTCGAGCCTCGGCTGGGTCAGTTGGCATTTCTGTGTGGAGTTTGCATGTCCTCCCCGTGTTTGCGTGGGTTTCCTCCGGGTGCTCCGGTTTCCCCCACAAGTCCAAAGACATGCGGTATAGGTGAATTGGGTAAGCTAAAATTGTCCGTAGTGTATGTGTGTGAATGGGTGTGTATGGATGTTTCCCAGAGATGGGTTGCGGCTGGAAGGGCATCCGCTGCGTAAAACATATGCTGGATAAGTTGGCGGTTCATCCCGCTGTGGCGACCCCAGATTAATAAAGGGACTAAGCCGAAAAGAAAATGAATGAATGAATAACTGGATTGTTTGTTGTATCTTATTGAGTTGTTTATACCAGTGAGAGCATATTCATTCATTCATTCATTCATTTTCTTTTCGGCTTAGTCCCTTTATTAATCTGGGGTCGCCACAGCGGAATGAACCGCCAACTTATCCAGCACATGTTTTACACAGCGGATGCCCTTCCAGCTGCAACCCATCACTGGGAAACCCATACACTCCCATTCACACACATGCACACTATGGACAATTTAGCTTACCCAATTCACCTATAGCGCATGTCTTTGGCCTTGTGGGGGAAACCGGAGCACCCGGAGGAAACCCAAGCGAACACAGGGACAACATGCAAACTCCACACAGAAATGCCAACTGACCCAGCCGAGGCTCGAACCAGCGACCGTCTTGCTGTAAGGTGAGAGCGCTACCCACTGCGCCACCGCGCCTCCCCAATGAAAGCATATATTAATCCCAAAATATGCTTAAGTCTTTCTAATACAAGTTGAATCAAAATTTCATTTTGGTATATCAAACTTGTTACACCACACATCCTGCTCCAGTCCCTGAACACATGACCCACAGAGTCCCACAAGAGCTCTAGTACAGCTGTCTTTCATCATGTATGAGGTCTTGAGGGCACGTAATTTATGGCTGTCACATAAAGTTCCAAAAACCTGCCCATCTTTTTAGTTACCTGAACAGCTATAGATTCAGTGGGAACCAAGGCAGCCAACATCAAATAAACAGATATGATTTTAACTTTATCCTTATTCACCCATCTGGAGGCCAAATATGAGGCTTTTCTCTATCAGTCTATCATGACCGCGTTAACAGACATGCATTACACATTATTTACCAAATTAAAGTTAATAATCTGTCAGTGCTTTAAATCATAAAAGGCTTCATTATAATCCAATAACATCTTTGCCCATTACTCCAATTTGGTCATATATTTCCACTTTCTGATACTCAACCTGTTAGACACCTTATCCAGAATTTGCACATGCCTTCCTATGTGACAGAAAAGCAGTAGATTTAGACACTGCAAGAGTTTTGTGGTTGGACAAGAAGAAATACATTGAAAGCCACTGACAAAAAAAAGAGTCAAATATTACTGGAGAATGAGTCTGTTCAAGTTTTCCACAAATATAAATATAACACACTAAATTGCATTTTGAAGCTTATATGGCTTAATGCATTATGACGGTGAATATATATTGTGGGCTCATCTGCTTGCCTGCATATACACACAATGTAATATGGATTTTAATATGGAGTTGGCCTCTCTTTTGCAACTATAACAGCTTCAACTTTTCTGGGAAGACTTTCCACAAGCTTTAGGAGTGTGCTTATTTTTTTGGAAAATCCCACATCATATTCCCCTGCACCAAATTTTACACTTGGCACAATGCGGTCAACCATATTTGATAACACTTTAAAATAACTGCACACTATGAATCATTTAGTAAGCATTAGCAAATAGTTCATCATTTGTTAAGCATTAACTAGTAGACTTTTAAGCAGGTTAATAAAGAACAAAAGATATTTATTTCAAGATACAAAAATGAAACTGTGCAACTGTATCAAATAAAAAATAAATCTTTGCAGTCTTATTTAAAAATAAAATGACTACGAAAAATGATAAAAAATAATATATATATATATATATTTGCCTTTCCTCTTTTGAGAGATGATCTAAACATTTATTGCTTAAAACAAATGGAAACTTGTTCATGTTTTGCCCTCCAAGGCTTTGCAGTAGTTACATGACTTCTCATATGTAATACTATTTTGAAAAAAAAAATACAAATAATAAAATAATTATCTCGTTATGAATGATTCAATCTTTCTCACCCTTTGAAATCCTTTATTTGTATTTAAATTATAGTGTGAATTTACAAGTCATATGGTATCACCTCTAATTGGTTACATTTAACATGTTAAATAATGTGTGAGCTCTGTGTATGTCTAGAAATTATGTTTCCTGGTAAATGAGGATTATAATTAAACACCTTTTAAAAATACTCACAACATGTGCTACGATGTACATTTTTGTACTCCTAATAAATCCAATTCAAATTGTTCACTGTCTTTAGGAACTCCAGGGATTTTTGATTGATTGATTGATTGATTGATTCAAATTGACTACTGAGGATGTTTGGCATCCATTTTCATTCAAGAAGTTGAACAACAGCAGCAGATGTGATCCCTGTGCTAGTCGAGGGCCTCTGAAAGTAGGAAGTGAAACCATTCACTTAATTTCTGGGATCTGACTGAGCAAAACAGCTATTGGCTTTGGTCCAAGATTTGGAAAGTGTTTGGGAGCTCTGCCTCATTGCTCATGATATGCTGACGCATCAGGTCAATTAAAAACAGAGTGTGATCTCTATTGAAGACCTGATGAGAAGGCAGATTAGTGGCACTAAAGAACAGATGATTGGCAGCTGAGGGAGCCTTGATGGTCATCGGGGGTGTGAGGCGGCTCAGAATCAAAACAAATTTATCATTGTTTCCAGGTGAGATGAATATTGTGTTTGCTTGGATGGTCATGTTTACTCAATAAACAGTACAATGCTGGATCTCCTTTAGGCTGATGTAACAAAGACGTCACTAGCCTGATCAAGTCTGGACCTCAAAATAGCTGCACTGAGTCATCTGGGAACCATAAAGAAAATAATAAATAAATTGAGTCAGATCTCTTCCTACAAAAAACCTATGGGATTTTGTTCATTTTTTGCTTATCCACTTAGACGACATAATTGAGATAACAATATTAAGAAAATCTAATAACTGCTTCTGAACTGAACACTAAACAATTTCTTTTTTTTTCTTTTGCATGAAGCAAACCAATCAGTATTTCAGTATCACTTTAGTATGTCATCATACAGCATTTTAGTATGCTTGTGGAAAAGACAGCATGCGAGAAACAGTAAAATCTAGCCCAACTATGATGTAATATGTAATATCGATTATAAAAAAGTCTCAAATCAAGACAAATTGAACAACAGTAGCATATATAGATTTGCAACAATAGAGATGGGGATTTTCTCTATGCATTGATGAGAATAGATGATAACTGGAATGGGGTTTTCAATGCCTGTCATTATCTGGTATTTTATCCGATAACCTTGGAAGAGGGTTTTTACTTAAGTACAAACCATGGACAGAGACAGGTGAGCAACTGTATAAACACTCTTATGTGACATTTTGAAATTAATCCAGCTTGCTCCATGTGTGCAACAACTTTCTTAAGCCAGCCACTAAGATAACATGCTGTAGTGTAATGTAACAACATTTAGCACTCCCTGATGTAAATTTAACTTGACAATGAAGTGACCTGTATGAGTAGCAATTTAGCAGTTAACAGTTCAGAAATAATCATGTGACAAAGAATACTTGATCAGTACTGACACAATAAACCAGACCTTCAGTGGAAAATCTGACATTTACAGTATGCCTTTGACATTACAACTCAGATCTACATCTTTATCCCACTGGTAAATACAATTTCAGTTGACCATGGATTTTGACCATGGACCATGGATTTTTAGGGGGAACACACGTGGCACAACTTATTTAACACTTTTTAGGCCAAAAACACTATACCTGAAGTTTAAATTTATTTAATTCATCTGTTTGTTTATTTATACAGTAATACCAAAGGAACCTTACATAATTACCAGACAAAGTCACATAATGCACCAGACAGAGGCTTCTAGCTAAAAGCTAATTTGCAGCCTCTGTCTGCCGTTAAGCTTATAAAAAAATAAATAAATAACTGTTTTAATTTTACATTTAATATGAATCGATGTGGATGTGAGGTGGACTGAGAGTGGATATTGTTTTTTCACGGGTCTGCTGCCACAGGGCTAATTTGACAGAAAGACTGTGTAAAACAGACATAATCCCATTTTAAACTCTACACAGCTTAGTCTCATTAGAGTCTGCACTCAGAGCTGCAGTGTGCTGACTTCATTAGCTAATATTGGACAGCAAATTTGGCTGTTGAAAAAGACGAAGAATAGCAAAGTCGAGTAAAGGTGGTCGAGCCATTTATGGCTCCTAAACTCTGGAATAGCCTTCCTGATAATGTCTGAGGCTCAGACACACTCTCTCAGTTCAAAACTAGATTAAAGACCTATCTTTTTAGTAAAGCATACACTCAATGCATCGCATAATGGTATGATGCATGAATGTGCTCCACGCAGGTGAGCCGGCTCGACATCACCTGTAGGACACACTCCTCAATACACCAGACATTGTGTTAGAAACTCTCATATGCTTTACATGTTTGTTTCTATGTTTGTTTATTTAACTGCTATTTTCATCTATAACACTCCATTTTTACATCTCATTTAAATACACTATGAACAGCAGCTACGCTAATTATTTTCTTTATTCTCTATTTCCACCTGGGGATACCCATTCCGAGGTCCCTAGAGACTATGCAGCGCCATTGATGCGATCCAAGACCTGTGAAGAGATGATCCCAAGGTATCCATAATCCTGGACCAGGTTGTATCCCGAGCTGATGCTGTTGTTGTCATGGAGAAATGGAGTGCATGAAACTGATTCCTGAATGACCACTGTGATAAACGAGTCCCCACATTGATCCTGCTGGCCAACCTGACCGCCTGCCGGTGCCCTACTCACACCTGCAGCTTCTCCACGATGGACGTCCAGCTTCTTCAGCCTCCAGCGCCTAGACTGCAGCTCTGAACAGGAAGTTTGGCCAGATGAAAAATGGTCGTGCCTAACAGAGCCTAGTTTCTCTCCAGGTTTTTTTTTCCCTTCACTTCCTCAATTGGTGAAGTTTTTTTTCCTCGCCACTGTCGCCACTGGCTTGCTCGGATCGGGACTTGTGGAGCTGTGCTTCGGTGGATTTGCTCTGCGGTGTTTGAACTTTCAGCAGTGAAATTTGGACCACACTGAACTAAACTAAACTGAACTTCAACTCTGAAATCTGGACTTTACTAGAACTATGTTAGACTGCTTTGACATAATCTACATTGTGAAAAGCGCTATATAAATAAACTTGACTTGACTTGACATCCGGTGCTGCCAAGGAGAAGTATAATATTAGCTAATGAAATCGAGCTAAAACGAGCTTACAACAGCACAAAATTGCCACCATTTTAAACTTACACCCAAGCCACAACTTTTGTCGGTCCCTTTAAGTGAGGAAATTGATGGTTAATATTAGCCCTATATTATCTAGGAGAACACACAATTGGCTATTTGTCAGTCAGCCATAGCTTTATTGATGGTTTGCTATTGTAAGATTAATTACATTTTCTGTGTATTTCTCTCTCATGTATGGACACCAGAGAGATACTCTTTTATTACACCTTTCCAAGGTGACAGCTATATTGAGATCAGATAAAAAATAGCAATTGAGGTTTGTTTCTGTGTGTTCTTTTTTTCTACTCGTGTACCTTCAAGAGTCTTTGATCAAGGTCTCTGTCTCCTTCATCAGCATGGCAAACGCAAGCTTTGTGTATTCAACGGGCATCTCGATCACGCAACTCAGAGTGTACACTGTGCAAGTCGTGCTAACATAGACTAAGCTTCGCAAAGGCTCGGTCTCCTGGGGGATCTGTGTATCTAGAGGGAGAGAGAATGTGAAAATGTCTGAAACATTAATATTGCTGTAATCTGATATAGATTTCACTTGGGGCGAAGACATTCATCATGCAGAGAAAGAATGACTAATGAAGGATTTATGATGTGTGGCGTATCTCAGAAGACCCTTATTACAAGTTTAGAGGCTGAAATGCATCAGTGTTTGCATGCGCACATTTGTGTGTTAGTACATCTGCAGAGTTTGTTATGATTGCAAAAGTTTTATGTTTGGATAGGGATATTAAAGGGTCTGCAGTGTCTGTAGAAACTTGTGCAATTTTTCACGAAGCAAACAGACTTGTCAAACTATGCAGAACAGCTGTAGAAAGAGTGGGAGAGTCTTTTTTTCCCTCTAATCAGTTGTATTTTGCTTAAATTATAGCATAAAAACAGCTTGAGCTAGCAACTCTCGAGTTTGCAAATTATGACCTGTCATATGTCATGAACGACGTTCAGTAGCCTAGTAGTACTTTAGTGCAAACTACAGTATATTTTGAATGTTTACAAGACCCACGCTAAGTTTGAGTCTGCTGCAACAGTAAGGTCACAATATTTCAGTCAAATAAGATTCATTGACTCAGTTTAAATGTGAATATTTAATGTGAATATTTCCTACAATCAGAATATGGAATTGATTACACTAAGAAGCATTTTTGAGTTTAAGTTTCAATACATATAATATCTATCTGAAGACAGATGGTTTTGTTAAAACTGTTGAAATCTACTAGACGTCAAACAATAGTCCAAAAAATAGACTATAGTCATCAAATAGACAGCTAATGATTGAAGACATTGTACAATCTGTCTGTTTGATCACTATAGTCTATCTTTGGATTGTAGTAGATTTTAACTGATGGCCCAATTTCAGCTTTGTTTTAAGCCAAGACATCAGTCTTTAGACAGCACTTCTATTTCTGTTTAAAAAGTTTAGTCCTGATTTTTACCACCAATATACCACCAATATTGGAAAAACAATAAAATAAAACATTTTTTTTTTTAACTCAGGCCCTTGTAACACCTGGTATTAAAGTCCCCATGAAATCAAAATGATGTTTTGGTGTTAAAGTGTTTTTTGATGTCGCCTTATACTTCAATTTAGTTATTTCCTATGATTTGTCTTGGGCTTCAAAGAAATTGACAAAATATTACTACAACTAAAATATCTGCTTAAATTTATATTTGTTATTAGCTACAATCTCACATTCTGTGTTTGAAGTTGAATGTCCATTTTCACATTTATTGGAATTTCAATCCCAAGTCCTATTACCTAAAATTATTCATGGAGTTTATTCCAGTGGTTTTGCAGAGCATTGTACATTTTTATTTACCAAAAATATTTTGCTTAAATCGATATTTGTTGACATTTAGACTTTCAAAAATGACTATTTCATTGTGACGAAAAGCTGCTTTGAAAGCATTTCAGTAGTTTTTAGACAATAGATGGTCAAATATGATGAAAGACATTCAAAGCTTAATTCCAATAATGCAAATATTCAATGATATCTCACGGCAATTTGTAACTTTTTTTCCTTTTAAAAAATCATTTTGTGCGACTGAATACTATGAATTTTTACAAATTAGCCACTAACACAAAATAGTTACGTAAAATAGTTACGTTTCTAAAAAAAAAAAATAAGTAAAATAGTTACGTTTCCTCATGAGATCAGGCTGTAATATCATGTGATAAAATTTACATTTGTCAAGTATGAAAAAAAAAAGTGTTAATTAGGACATTGATAAAGTTTTACAGTGTACAATTATGAGCAGGAATTACACTTATTTCTAAGCCATACTTACATGCTATTTCAGAGCGAATATTCAGAGTAGCATGGTAAACAATATAGGGAACGCGTCACAGGTTGACATTGTTCAAAATTGAACCAATGTGAATATAAAACCAGCTTCAGCTCAGTAAAGCAGGCTAGGCGGAATAGCGCTATTTACTTATGTTTTGTTGTTAAACTAAATAAAAATCTACATTATGGATGCCGTAAAATGTCCCTTATGAAAATAGTCACATCAATCTTTCGCCGGAAGATTTCAGTGGCTGAACAACACTTCTGTGCATATAACACAATCTACATCAGCTTTGCGTGACTAAAAGAGTTTAAAACATAACACTTCCTGTCTAAAAGAAATACTTCAGCCATGGTGTCATCCTTCCTCCAGCGTGCAAAAGTAACTCCAATATTGATTCAGGATTTTAAAACGTTTTGATTCAGCATTTGATTTTACCGCGACTGTGTCTTGTGTGCACATGAACGCACGGCTCAATGGCGGATCTGCGTGAACAGAGATGCGCAGTTGTACAAATCTACATCTACTGACAGACAGTTTGGGCTACTTATCAGAATTAAGGGAATTGTCAGCCGACAATATTTAATTGGACGAACATTTTTTTGTTTTATGCCTTACCCAGAATATAAAAATACTTATAAATACATTTAGATCATTTACTTTAATCATTACTATTGGAATGTGAAGAGATTTTCAACCAGCACAACAAAAAATGTTCCTGAAGACAATCACCTACTGCATCTTTAAAGTTCAATCACAATATTGCCAAAATCTCCTTAGAATTTCATTATGAGAGTGCATGTAAATGTAGTCACACATCAAGTACAAAATCATTTGCCTCACTGAGTGTAATATGATCATGAGAATTAGTTTTTGCATGAAATCACATGCACAGCAGTGTGACAATTAATTCCTGACAGCATGTCAACTTACATGGAACTCATTTGCACAGAATAGGAAAAAAACAATGATCAAAATAGAGCTTCCTCTTATATTCTTTACTCTCTTGCTCCTTATTTGACTGTTACTCATTGCTGCTCTTTCACTACTCAGAAAAGTTAGACAATATATGACAATTGTTCAAATCTGTCAAGAATGTTTCATCAGTTTGATTACAATTTGGAAGTGAATAGGTTAGTTTACTCCAAAAATGTATAGGCAATATATATTTATTCATTCATTCTCCTTCGGCTTAGTCCCTTATTTATCAGGGGTCGCCTGAGCAGAATGAACCGCCAACTATTCCAGGATATGTTTTACACAGCAGATACCCTTCCAGTTGTAACCCAGGGAAACACCCAAACACTATCGCATTCACAGACACTCATACACTACATTTAGTTAATCCAATTCACCTTTACTGCATGTCTTTGGGGTGTGGGGGAAACTGAAGCACCCGGAGGAAACCCACGCAAACACTGGGAGAACATGCAAACTCCACACAGAAATGCCAACTGGCCCAGCCAGGACTCGAACCAGCAACCTTCTTGCTGTGAGACGACAGTGCTAACTATTGAGCCATTGTGCCACACATATATACATAGTAATTCCTGACTTGTCTAAGTTTTGTGAACAAACTCAGTTTCTTTATTTAAAGCACATATTCATATCAAGCCTATGCTTAAGCTTCTGTTTGTCATATTTGATGTGTGCTACACTGTATATACACTGTTTGTGTAGTAGCGGTGTAATGCTACAGTACACAGAATTCATGGTTTGATTTGCATCTTGTTTTTTTTTTTGGTCACAGTTCTATATTGGTTTAGTACAGCAGAAATAAGTAACAAATCTTTTTCTGTTTATTTTAAATAGGCATAAGTGTTTTATTACAATCAGCTACAGAACTGAAAAGATTCTTGTGACACGAAAGTATGAAATAAATAGAATAATGAAAAATAAATCTTTAATTAGGAGACTCTAAACATCCAAAGGTTATGCACTCTCTGAAGACAACAGAAAAACATTAATGATGCATTCAATTTAAGGTTCAACAAACTTCAAAACTGAAATCTCTTTTAATGAAAGTTATGAGCAGTCCATCTGCCTGTTGTTAATGCAGCAGTTGGATAGCTCGTGTTCAATCACTGTTCTTGTGTGTGCGTGTACAGAGAAGGGTCCACAATCTTACAAGCTTATGTACACATGAGATGGGACAAAGTCTTACATTTCCATTGTTTTTCTATGCAAAAACACACTTGACAAACATGCGTGACTGTTACACTTGCATCTTTTACAGCTCCTCGCAAATGAATGCCACACTTTTAAAATGTGTGTCAAGTTAAAATAACTTTTACATGGAGTGCCACTCATCAATAGCAGTTCTAAAGCAGTGGACCAATCAAAAATACTCAGGGCAAGCATTGCAAGAAAAAACATTCCTGAGCACTGCATTTTCAGTTTTTAGATGCTGCTGTTGCACTGCTGTGTTTTTTTTCTGGCTAAACAGCACATCTGGACAGGCTGTATTCCTCATCAAATTGCATGAACCAAACTTTAATGCCTGCACCATGATGGTTTGGGACGAATACATGTACCGTTACACCCCAGTGATCAATGTATTTAAACAAATTAAGTCCAGCCCGAATCTATTGAGCATATAAATTAATTATGAATTTTCAAACTCATTCATTCATTCATTTTCTTTTTCGGCTTAGTCCCTTTATTAATCTGTGGTTGCCACAGCAGAATGAACTGCCAACTTATCCAGCATATGTTTTACGCAGCGGATGCCCTTCCAACTGCAACCCATCACTGGGAAACATCCATACACACTCATTTACACACATACACTACGGACAATTTAGCCTACCCAATTCACCTATACCACATGTCTTTGGACTTGTGGGGGAAACCGGAGCACCCGGAGGAAACCCACACGAACACGGGGAAAACATGCAAACTCCACACAGAAACGCCAACTGACCCAGCCGAGGCTCGAACCAGCGACCTTCTTGAACGTGCTACCCACTGCGCCACCGTGCAGCAAATTTCCAAAATTCCAAAGACATCTCTCAGGTTTCATTAGTTGAATTTGAATTAGATGGATTTTTTTGAGGGGGGGAAACTGTTATTTCACCTTAAATTGAACGCACACACACACACACACACACGCACACACACTACATCAGCCAGAACCAAGTGAGGCAGGTGGAAATTTGCATCATGTCAAGCCTTGTCCTGTCTGCTGGCTGCAAGAGATTGCCTCTTTCTCTCCTTCTCAGAAACACACACAGATTCTGACACACACAGAGACCTTGAAATACCTTGTTTACCTGGATTTGTGTGGCAGACACCGTCAAACCTAATCCCGTTTAAAGCTTATGTTTCTAATTCAACCTGACACGAAGCATGCAAATGAGTCTACCCACAACAAACACTCGCACACAGACACCAATTTGCCTTATAACACTTGTGACTTGTTGAAGATCTCTGTTAGAACAACTGTTACAAATTAACACCTCTGTCACAGTCATATACGCAGCAGCATAAAGAATTATCGCAGGGATATCAGTGGCATATTTGGCAGGATAAGCAAATAACTTAGAAGCAAGGGAACAAAATGAGAACTGGAAGCCAGACGAACACTATAAGACTAATGCTCATTGCCTTTTGATGCATTACACAAACTAGAAACTAGATAATATTTAGCATATATACATTTATTGCAATGCCAGGGGAAAATTGGCTCTTCCAGCTGAGTCTGATTCATCTCTACCCAAACATCTTATGGAGGATTTTCTTGCCACCGTCTTAAGCTACTGGCATTATTTTCTGCAAAGCTGATTGAAAACAACTTTGATTGTTAAGTAAATTCTAAAAAACACTCTAGAATGTAATGCAAAGGCCTCTGAAATTTCCTTCTAAAATTAGCCTTTTTTCTGTGTAGGTTCAGTAATTCCACTTTTATGGCAAAGAATAGGTTATTTGCATTCAATTTAAAGTGAAATAACAGATCATAAACAATGGAGGTTGAGAAAAATGCTAATTTTAAGAAGAAAATTTCGAATGACATGCCACAGAAATGTTGTCATTTCTCACCCTCATGTCATGCCACTCACCCCCTCCCCCCCCCAAAAAAACACATCTAATTCAAATTCAACTAATAAAAACCTGAGAGATGTCTTTGGAATTTTGGAAATTTGCTGCACGGTGGCGCAGTGGGTAGCACGTTCGCCTCACAGCAAGAAGGTCGCTGGTTCGAGCTTCGGCTGGGTCAGTTGGCGTTTCTGTGTGGAGTTTGCATGTTTTCCCCGTGTTCGTGTGGGTTTCCTCCGGGTGCTCCGGTTTCCCCCACAAGTCCAAAGACATGTGGTATAGGTGAATTTGGTAGGCTAAATTGTCCGTAGTGTATGTGTGTAAATGAGTGTGTATGGATGTTTCCCAGTGATGGGTTGCAGTTGGAAGGGCATCCAGCATATAAAAACATATGCTGGATAAGTTGGCGGTTCATTCTGCTGTGGCAACCCCAGATTAATAAAGGAACTAAGCCGAAAAAGAAAATGAATGAATGAATGAATGAATGAATGAGACACAGTGTGTGCGTGTGCATGTGTGCGTGTGTGTGTGTGTGTGTGTGTGTGTGTGTGTGTGTGTGTGTGTGTG
>CAIGQV010019186.1:18195313-18209260 GCA_903798115.1 Danio jaintianensis | reverse complement strand
TCTCTCTCTCTCTCTCTCTCTCTCTCTCTCTCTCTCTCTCTCTCTCTCTCTCTCGGATCCCTCACTCCCTTCTCTTCCTCTCTCTTTGATCTCTCCTCTCATTCTCAGAGAGCAGAGACAGTGGTCCCTCCCGGCTGTTCCTCTTCTCTTTAAAGCATTCACAGTAGCTATACTTGATATCCTCATAAAGCATGACACCACACACACATGCACACAGACACAAGCGCACACTCTCCAGGGTTAGTTGTGTGGCTGTGTGGGTGTTGAGCCGGCGGTTTGAAATGGCTGATCTGGTGGAGGAATTTTATTTATAGCATGTAAAGCAATGTTTTGAAAAGTGAAACAATAAAGGTGCATTCATAAGCAAAACCTAAGGCCTTTCTCAATACTCATACTTGTGGTCTTTGCACTTGACCGCTTGTTTGGCTGTATTCAAGTAGGTGGCTACAAGTGTCCACTTTGTTAACCACACTTGTAACATAAGGTTGTAACAATGCAAGTAATGTTTGCACAAAGTTTTAATTACACATTCGGTCATTTGCTATTTTGCAAAACTACACTTTGGCATTTCTGATACTCACTAATACTAATTGAGTGATAAAAACAAACATCAACATGTATCAAACATTTTATATTAATTAAGTTCACATATTAACCTCACATTCCAAAAGAAAAAAACAAAAAGTGCGCACAAAGCAAAATTGTTTTGTTTTGGGGGCATGGGAGTTGCACAATGCTGAATGTGATAAACGATGGGATACACTCAAAAAAGTAACTTATTGGACAAAAAGTTTAATAGAGGGCAGAATTTACACCTAATATAGTTGTTGTGATTACCAGCAGTGTTGCCTTTGCGTTTCTCCCTGTTCCTGTTTTTGTGTTTTGAATTTGGACTGTTTTGGATTTTAAAGTGTTTTCTGCCTGCCCTGACCATTGCCTGTCTTTTTGGATTTCTCTACTGGATTAGCCCTTTTGGTCAACATAGGCTCATTCTGAAAACGTAGCCCTATATACATTTCTGGAGATCGCGAATTATATAGCCAGAAGTATGTATGGCTGCATTTCATTTTTTAAATGAACGCTACAGGGCGGTATGCTGCCGTTCCTTTTCGCGCTTAACAGCTGACCGCTTACCTTCCTATGGACGGCTTTCCAGCTGTTCCGACAGAGAGGAGATGACCACGACGACGGGGTTCGAGTCCGGTGAAGAACAGCGGGTAAGACAAAAACAGAAGCCAAAAAATAAAATAAACAAGTACATAACAGGGTGAGAGAATGTGAGAAAACGTGGTAAAAATCAGACGAGGGCTTTTCTTTTTCTGAATTGCTTTTTAAATTTGTCGGTTGGGTTTAGGGAAATGAGTGGGCAAGTCAATCTGTGCTTTTTAAAACACTATTGGTTGGGTTTAGGGAAGGGGAAGGGTGGGTCAGTTGTTTGGTCAGTCAGTCAGTCATTCAGTCAGTTAAACAGTCAGTCGACAGTGACCTCTGGTGGATTTACGAGAGAAGAGCAGGCAAAAGGCACTCGCAAGAGAAATTTGAGATCTCAAAAAGCATACACAGTGGCTTCTCGTGGATTTGCGAAAAAAATCCTGCAAAAAAACGTACCTCCTGGGACGTATTTGACGGTCTCCATAAATGTATATAGAGGTACGTTTTCAGAATGAGCCTGGGTTGCTTTTTGTGTCATTTGCTCCCATTAACACTGCCTGTCTGACCATCCCTTTGTTTTAATAAAGCTGCATTTGGAACACTACTCCGTTGTCAAAACAACAGTACATTTGATTAGTACCAACTCAACAAATATCTAAATAAATCGTGCAATGAAATAAAATTGATATATATTTTAAATTATTTGGCCTGAAAATTTGCACACAAACCTTTTTTTTTTTGTGAATTTTGTGGACATCCCATAGGTTTCCATAGTTTTATACTGTACAAACTGTATTTTTTATTACCCTACCCCAACCCTACACCTAACTCTACCCCTTACAGTTTTACTTTCATGACAAACAAAACCTCATTCTGTATGAAATATAATATCTTTTAAAAACTGGGACATCGCCAATGTTCTCATAATTCATATCATGGTAATAACTGTGTCATACCCATGTCATTATACATATTTGTAGTGATGGTGAAATGAAGCTTTCTGAACCAGTAGAGGGTTCCACTCAACTGTATCGGAAAAAGGTTCGTTACTCGAAGCTTTTCAAATCAGAGCTCGATGAGGACCCCTGCTGATTAAAGTGTGGGAAAGCACAAATTTCCAACGTTCATGTAATTAATGTAATGATGTCATTAATTAAGGCTGTTTATTCTATCCCCAAACCTCAACCCTACCCCTAAACCAAACCCTCACAGTAAATAATCAGCAGTTTTACACATCCGTGAAAATGGCCAAAAATGCTGTATTACGTAACCTATGCCATGCCAGTATTTGGCGTTGTCACCTTTTAATACTATCCACGTGCATGATGCTATCATTTTTTAAAGGCTCTCTTTTTCGGGTGTTTACATGGACATGACAATGGCGATGTTTTCAAAAACTTACACTTTGTTTTCAGATTTATATGTTTTCAGTCCAAAAATTGCTGATGGAAGGAACAGGCAAATAAATAAAAAGTTTACATTAAAGACACTGGGGCACTTTTCCAACCTGGGACAAACTTGTACAGTTCAAAAATTGCAAGTGTGGCTCTTACTGAATGTACTGTATATTAACTTGACTGCTTTCTTTTGATTGAACATTTCTACTGTGGTGGTCCATCTCGGTTGTTCCTCTTCTCTTTAAAGCATTCACAGTAGCTATACTTCTATAATTGATATCTCCATAAAGCACACCATACTCTCTCTCTCTCTCTCTCTCTCTCTCTCTCTTTCTCTCTCTCTCTCTCTCTCTCTCTCTCTCTCTCTCTCTTTCTCTCTCAGGGGTTTGTTGTGTGGCTGTGTGGGTGTTTGAGATGGCAGTTGAAATGGCAGATCTGTTGGAGGAATGGGAATGTTGTATAGAAAGAGCTAATTGTGAATGTAACGTGGGCTTGTGAGCACAATGGGTGCCAATGATAAATACATAGAAATCTATTGCGGCTTCAGTGGGGATTATTTATAGAATTCAGGTATAATATAAACAATATCTATTATATGCTAAGATGTGAGTACCTGATTGTTTCAAAAACGTTGTT
This sequence comes from Danio jaintianensis, assembly GCA_903798115.1. Lineage (NCBI taxonomy): Eukaryota > Metazoa > Chordata > Actinopteri > Cypriniformes > Danionidae > Danio > Danio jaintianensis. The sequence goes on along the minus strand of CAIGQV010019186.1, from coordinate 18,206,075 downwards.
CATTCAGTGATTACAGGCTCCAGTGGATGTTTTATTGATGAAGTCCATGGAGAGGAAATGTTGTAGGAAATGAGGGCCAGGATTGAATGGATTCAAGTCTCTGGGAGTTGGGAACACAATTGCTTTATAACAATTTTAACAATGCATGCTATACTTCTGAAAGTTAGATTAATTTTAAAAATGATTTATGGAAGGCAATGGGAAGTGTTGAAGGCTAGCCTCAAATATTAGTCAGTTGATATTTGTAAAAATAAAAGTGTCCATTATTATATATAAAAAATAAATACAATTAAGATTAATTAAGGGAGGCAGGCAGGCAGACAGACAGACAGACAGACAGACAGATAGACAGATAGACAGATAGATAGATAGATAGATAGATAGATAGATAGATAGATAGATAGATCATTTAATCATTTATTGAATAATTTTGGACTTAATGCAGGCTAAACAAGTAAAATAAGTAACATAAAACAAATTGAATGACCCACTCGGATTAAAGTTTTTTTCATATTGACTTAATTGATAGATAGATATTTTTTAAAACCCCATGAAACCAAAAATAAGATTATTTCAAGATGTACATTATTATCAAACCCTTTTATAGCTGAAGCACATAAATCGATCACAATATTTACCTGTAAGAGTTTCTTATTAACAGTTTTAATACCAGGTGGCTTTGAAGAGATTTGTACTGAAAATCACAATCTGTACTTACACAGCCATGCAGAATTTCAATGCATGTGCGTGAGGGAGCGTTAACAGCATTACCTGAATTACCTGCATATGAATGAGGCCAATTTCTCCTCACTCATTTCTAAGTACAAAAGCTACAGTCCAAATTACCAACAAGTGGGAGGCTGAAGAGCAGAAAAAAGTTAGAGAGAGAAAAAAGAAAAGAAATACAAAAGCCACTGAGAGGCCTTGGTTTTTAACCTTCAGTGACACAAAATGCTTAGTACATCAAGAAAGCATTATTAAAATTAGTTGAGACCTCTGGGAAGAAAGAGAGCAAGTCTCAAGAGCTAAAGGGGCTAAACGCTAACATAAAAGTGCTCCAATAACTATTCCTACTACCTTTCTCCACTCTCTCTCTCTCTCTCTCTCTTGGTGTCTGTCTGTCTCGCTCTAAGTGTTACACAGAATGATGGCTCAATTTCTAATCTCAGAGTTCGGGAGGGAGTAGTTCTCAAAACACGTCAACTTCATTTGAAAAAAAAAAGAAGAAAGAAAATACCAGACATACTTTCCTCCTTGCCTCAGGAGCCTATCTTAGCCGCTTAGAGCTTACAAAATGTAAATCCCTCAGTTAAATGGTTATATCAGTCTTAAGAAAGCAGACAGTGGGCTGCTACTGCATTTCACTTCTATACTGCCGCTTTAGGTAAAATTGTAAATGTGTGTTATATTCACGGCTACTAGGTGCTGTAATTTCAGTTTTACAGTATAATGTGTATTGTTCATTATTATAAAGAAACCAAATATGTTTTGCTTACAATTTTTTCAGTAAATAATTGGAATTATGTAATTACAAAACAGAAACCCCCCCCCCCCTCTCCCTTTAAGATTTGAAGTTATTATATTTGTTGGAGAGAAATAAACGTGCATTTGTTAAATAATATTATATATAATAAACATTGCCTGTAACGATACCCACACCTGTGGACTTTGCAGTTATCCATTTGTCTGCTTACATGACATATTGCTTGTTTTTGTGGCCCATTGGTTTCTAAAAGGTTTAATGGACACTTGTAGTACTTACACCCACTTGAAAACTTGGGCCAAATACAAGCAAACTGAGAGTATGTCAAGATTTTACAGAGCTTTTTAAACAGATTTGGTCATTTAATACTTTGCACTTTGAAAAAAACTTCTACAATTAAAAATCTATGAATTTATTTACTTCTAATTATGTGATTAAAAGCTGTTGCAAAAAGAAAAGAAATACAGATTACATGTTCATCTCACAAACAATTATTTGATATCTCATTCATTCATTCAGTTTCTTTTCGGCTTAGTCCCTTTATTAATCTGGGGTCGCCACAGCGGAATGAACCGCCAACTCATCCAGCATATGTTTTACGCAGCGGATGCCCTTCCAGCTGCAACCCATCACTGGGAAACACCCATACACTCCCATTCACTACGGACAATTTAGCTTACCCAATTCACCTATAGTGCATGTCTTTAGACTTGTTGGGGAAACTGGAGCACCCGGAGGAAACCCACACGAACACGGGGAGAACATGCAAACTCCACACAGAAATGTCAACCGACCCAGCCGAGGCTCGAACCAGCTACCTTCTTGCTGTGAGGCGACAGCACTACCCACTGCGCCACCGTGCCACCCTATTTGATATCTCATTCATTTAAACTCGCACTGCAAACATTTCTTAGAAATCAGATTTTTGAGGCATGTAAAAAGACCTTGTTCAGTTTGCGTTCTTTTACAAAAGGGTTGTACAGTTTTGATTTAAAACTAGGAGGTGTGGCTTATTATTTAGTAGTCATGCAGGAACGAATCACTTCAGTTCAGGGTCAGTAGAATGAATCGTGTGGGAGTGAATCGATTCAGTTTACAGATGGCATTGTGAAATTAAGAAGTTCCTGATTCTGATATTTTTAAGCATAATTAGAGGTTCTGATAGAGATGTAGCTGAATTCTATAACTACTAGCGGTCATTCTGACTGAATTGAATTGATTTTTGTTTTTAAAGTTATTTACATTTGAAGGTTATATTGAGATTTTGTCGTCATATTTTATTAAGTCACTACCCTAAAAAATACTATCTTTTTGTAATACAGCCTATAATTGTGTTTCCGTTACTTCACCACAGTGAAACTTTTCTTTTTGAAAATATACATGCCAACAAATATGAATTGAAGCAGGACAATTTAGTAAAGAAAACTTTCAAAAATAATAAAAAAAACTTACTATTGAATTTTGAACTTTACAACTAAAATGTTTGGATCACATGACTTGGAAACAATCCCTTGCAGCCACTTCTTGAATCAACTTCATGAATAAATGGATTGTTTTGTTAGGACAGGCAATAATGAAAATCAAGACATGAAGCTGAATTTTCAACAGACCATGAGACATCACTATCACAACCTGCTTCTCCATCAGACTCTGCATCATCAAGGCTCTAAAGCAAGGCTAAAATCTTTGTGACAGTAAATCTCTTTTTCTGTCATGTCTGAAGTAAAGTTATATTTTTGATATGAGAAAGAAACAATAGAGGCACACATATTCAAAGGCACAGGGAAAACTATCTGACACTTAAATCACAAAATCATCATCAACTTTTTTTGTATTTATATCAATTATCAGAAAACTCAAAATAATGACAACAACAGCAAATATGTGTTTGGCATATTAATTTGTTTATAAATTTATTAGTTTGTAGTAATCATAACTGCTTGAGTCAATACCAATAGTATCAATAGTTTTTCTCCTATTTTCTTCTGCAGCAAAGAGAAAGTATTCAAAGTGAGCCTTGCTCTATGTAATATAGTACAACCACTTGTGTCATATTTATACCACATAGCAGAAAATAATCATAAGAAAATAAGGTTCATGCTTCTAGCCCAAGGGAACGCTGATCACCACAATGGTGACTTCAAATTAAACAATTACTCATTTACTTATTTACATTTGAATTAACCCACATAGTGGCACAATGCAGTTAATTGTTATTCAGCATGCTTTGACAGCAAATATCATTGCCAATGAAATTCTAAATACAGTATCTTATAGCAACACTTATAGTGCTATTAAATCTTACTTAAGCCTCACAACATTTTACAATGCAACAAATCCAATTATAGACTTTGGATCTATAAAATCTACATAGTACATTCACAGTCTTCATTGCTAATCAACCAACAACATAACATCATGAGGAAGAAGACATACAAACATCATCTGGCCCAAAAATTCGGATGCGCCGCTGCATAGACACTCTCTCATGGGAGCCACTGATAAGAAATGATCTCGATCTTCTTTCTCATAGTATGACTTATGAGCTCTAAAAGAAGACATCAGCAGCCTGCCATGATGCCTCACATACTGTGACTGACATTCCTGTGATAACCTTTCAATTCACTATCAGTTCACCCGCATGACCTTGGCCACCCTCCAAGCCGCAGATTCAATTATCACTTGGCCCGCAGAATCTCTGCTTTGCCCCTTGGCTATTTAGAATGAAGTGGTTCCTGAATCTATCTTGAAGTGTCAGACTTTTTTTTTTCTTTCTCAGTTTCGTGATAGATCTGTTTTCGACTCAGGTGAATGGCAGGGAAGTTTGCTAATTAGCAAAAAGACGATGGCAATTCATCAAAGGTGTTGTAGCTGAACAGTTGGGAAACATGACAAGCTGCTGTCAAAGAAAACAGTGGGTGGCCAGATTGAATAAAAAGAAAACACTTATTTTGCGCCGGTTATTTCCTCAGCGCCATCCTGAAATAAAATGTTCCCACAGAATCCGAGGCAGTGAACTTTGCAAGGACAGAGCCAAGAAAACATTGAGCATGAAGATAGCTAGACGGCTAGATTGGTAGAGAGAGAGGGATTAATGCAGTTCTTATATAACTCACCCATGGGTTTATAATAAACTGGAAGTCTTAAAGTCTCCCCTCTATTGGCCCAGAAAACTTGAGTTTTTTTTAATGCCTCTGTAAATTTTGACAGCACTTCCCTGTTGGACTATGGTGAAGTCTTTATACAACCTGAAAAGACTCAGATAACCTCCACCGCCATTTTAAGAGCATACGATTGCACTTTACTATGCAAAGGTCACTTTATTTATTCATTTCTTCTCTTCTATTTGAGGTTAAAAGAATGAGGAAGAGAGCCATATACTATATTGAGAATTTTTGGCTTAGGCTTTTAGAAGCATTTGCCATGAATAAGTGAAATATCTATCAAATTAATCTTTTCGAAATTATAGATTTAAAAAAAAAAAAAAGCAATATTAATCTTAACAATACACTTGATAAAAATGGGCATCAATAATTAAATAGTATCAATTGAAATGTTATGCTGAGAAAAACCCTTACATTAGAGTGTGCTTTATAGTGCTCCACTTATACATGGGAGTAATACTTTAAACTTAAGAAAGCACAACATGTAAATACGTGTATGGTATATTTTACTATGTTATATTTCACTTCCAAAAGAGATATTTTTGTAAGTGGTGATCTCTCTGTAACTTGAAATAGGAAATCTAAAGTGCTTCTTTCATATATAATTCAAAGGACTACTATAAGTCTTATTCTATTTCCTAGTAAATACTGAAGTAACCAGGGCAGTTCTGCAGTTTGTAAGAACGGTCATTTACTGTAACAGTATCGAGAGGCTATTGTAAAATCATATCAAAAACTGATTATCTTTGACAGTCTGTGACATCACCCAAAGGCTTCTTGTGCTGCACAGTGAATATTTTTCAGTGTGCTGCCCTCAGTGGTGTATAGGAACAAAATACAAATACTCAAATTACGCAGTATTTTATTTTTATTTTTTTCAAAAAATTTACTTTACTAAGTTGTTTTAAAAATATGTACTTTTACTTTAGTACATTTTGTTGCTGTATCTGTACTGCACTATTTTTTCAACCTGCAGTCAGTACTTTATATGTTTATTTTTGTTCTTGTCTATGGTGATTGGCTAAGTAGAATAATCAGTCCCATTATTCCTACAAATACACTTCATTAAACATGTACACAGACATCACCTTTATACTTAAAATTGCAGGTTAACTATGTGTATATAATAACTTATATTTATAAATGCAGCAAACATGTACATATACTTAATACACAAATACACTTCATTAAACATGTACACAGACATCACTATAACATATAACATAACATCACATATACTATAAAACTGCAGGTTAACTATGTCTGTATAATAACTTATATTTGATTGTAACTTTAACTTAATTTGAATGTAATGCAATGTGCACCTTTTGTAAAGCTGCTTTGAAACAATAATTATTGTAAAAGTGCTATACAAATAAACTTGAAATTAATTGAATGTACAGCATGAAAGCCTTACTTTGAGTAGTATTTGGAACAGATACTTTTACTACATTTTTGGCAAGTAATATTACTTTTTCTGGAGTATGATTTTTCAGTACTTTTTGGCTCTAGAACTTTATTCCCTTAGACCATTTTGTTAAACTTTATCCAGGTGACACTTTCTCAACTGATACTGCCCGACAAAAATAGACAACTAGAAAAAGTTTTTAAATATAAGAAAAATTCGCTTAAGAAAAGTTCGCTCTTTATTGCAGTAATTAATATGTATCTGGAATGTTATGGGGTTTTTTTTCGCCAGCGATTATTTTATCCTGTGCACATTTGATTCTATCTTTGTCGTTTTGTCAATGCTGTGCCCAAAATGTCACAAACACCCAAGTATACTTGAACCAATTGCCATGTATTGGTTTTAATTTTTCACATTTAAAATGAGATGCTGTTTCAATCCTGAGAGAAAAATGACAACAACAACAAACAACTATGACTAAAAAAAACAAAAAAAACAAACAAAAAAAACAAACAAAAATAAATATATATATAAATGAACCCTCTTTGAAAGGCCAAGATCATGAATATTTCTAATGAACTACAAAGTTATTAAGATTAATTCAATCTTTTCAATGTAACCTCAAGGCTGCCATCAAGTATTCAAAGCATATGAGTGCAAAGAGATGTGAGTCATCTGGTTTTCTCTCCTCTCCCTCTGTCGTTCTCTATCTCTTCTCCAGCTGTACTCCAAGGGCTCAGTGCTCAGCCAGTCAATTGTGTTTTGATGTTTCTGTGAAGCTTACAGCTGCACTTAGCACTCAGGAGCCATAACATACATTAGCCTTCCCCATACCCCCCCCCCCCCCCCCCCCCCCCCCCCCGCCCCCCCCCCCCCCCCCCCCCCCCCCCCCCCCCTCCCTCTCTCTCTCTCTCTCTCTCTCTCTCTCTCTCTCTCCTGTAATCTCGACTTCTTTCCACTCAATTGCCTGTATTGCCTAGTGTGTGAGTCACGGATGTGCACCCATGGCCGTCAGCTCCCGAGGTCAGCCGCCAGTGAGCGCGTCACGCGTAATTACCGTTATTTATGGACCTCTCGAGCCCCGCCACGCTCTTCTGTCACCACGTTGTTTTCAGAGCCACCGCTACGGTGTTAGAAGCCTACCTGCATATGATGAGCCACAAAGAGAGCGAGTGTGTGTCCATCATGTCCCTCTCGTGCCATTTTTTTTGGTTCTCACAGTATAAATTATGAGACCAGGCATGTATAGTCTGCTTCTTAGGAGTCCTTGCTGTTTGCTGCTGTTGACAAATGGTAAATCTTAAACTTTTAAACGTCCTATCAAGCTTGACAGAGGTTTATGTGGAGCTCAACAGTCATACAGGCCAAGGGTAAAGACTCAGTGACAATTACCCCGTCAGCCACTCATCTGATTATGAGGAGCAATGTGGTTTGACGCCCGAGTTTCGATACCTGCATCTTCTCTATGGCTGCTTCTGAAATTGCATACTCTCTAAGTAGGTTATTTTGGTACCATTCAGAAAGTGTGTTAATTGATATATTAGCGGTGTTAGTTGTGTCTCTTTTCTGCCTCATGGAATAGATCTAACTAATAGTAGCAAGTAATTTGGGCACCTTTGCCTGATTTTTTTTGTGAATACTGTGAGTTTTAATATCATACATGCTTTTTCCACCCTATTTGCTCTAAACCAGAAGTGTCACATTAGGTTGCAGATCCTGTTGGTAATGCATACTTGCAAAGTACTAGATAAAGTTTTAGGTACTAAAACTGTAAAATCATAAATTGAGGAGGCTTTCAAAAACAAGTGCAAAAATAAATTTAAATCTGTTAAATTATATTAGCTTAAACAAATCAACATTAATGTAACAACCCTTTGTGTTTAAATCTGCTTTGTTCCAGGTGCATGTTTTTGTCAGGTAATACTAAAGGCCGATTTCTTGAGTGTCTTTTAGATTGGAGTTTCCACTGTTCTTCTACATTTAGACTGTCCCAGTTTTTTTCATCTATTTTGGTTTTAGTATTACTATTAATAACAAAAATAATGTTACTAAAAATAAACTGATATTTCCTACATCACACTAAATCTTTTTTTGTGTTTGTGAAAATAGTAGAGATGCTGCAACATCATGGCAAAACATTAATAATTGTGGTGGCTTCAGCTGTAAAATGTAGTCAAGCAGTACGATTTCAGACTAATATAATAATTGACTATTAATGTTGTCATTTTCACATTAATTATGTTGCTATAGAAACAAATCATTCCAAAAGTTTGAACAGTTCAACATCCATGCCATCTAGTAACTAGGCCAACTACTGCTGTGAACACATACAATTTACATTACACTGAATTTCGCAGTTGTTGAGTTAAATCAGTAGAACACTTGCACAATTGTGCTGCTGGTCTGGATATTATAAAAAGCCAATTCCCAACTGTGTTAATATTCAAAAAACTCTTTCTCAATAATGCTTAAATAAGCTTCATGTGAAAATAGTAATTAGAAAATATGTTGTATAACTTGAGTTGTAAAAGACCAATTAAAACTGGGTCCTGCCCTGTGAGATGCAAATATGCAGTGCGACAAATAAAAAAAAAAAATTCCCTGCTGCAGATAAAAACACTATACTTTGATTATAGAAAAGCCAATATAAAAAATGAACATGTATTTTTTTTACCATAATGCATTTATAATTAGTTTTTCCTCAAATCATCTCACAGGCTGGGTCAGATCCTTCCACAGGTCATATGTTTGACACTATACTTTACCATGCAGGCTTAATTTTCAGTGACAGCTAATTAATGTGAATTCTCTCTGCCCAGATCATTGATTATTATACTCACAAATTACAATATTAGGGTGTCACGGTGGCACAGTGGGTAGCACGTTCGCCTCACAGCAAGAAGGTCGCTGGTTCGAGTCTCGGCTGGGTCAGTTGGTTTTTCTGTGTGGAGTTTGCATGTTCTCCCCGTGTTCGCGTGGGTTTCCTCCGGGTGCTCCGGTTTCCCCCACAGTCCAAAAACATGTGGTATAGGTGAATTGGGTAGGCTAAATTGTCCGTAGTGTATGTGTGTGAATGAGTGTGTATGGATGTTTCCCAGTGATGGGTTGCAGCTGGAAAAACATATGCTGGATAAGTTGGTGGTTCATTCCGCTGTGGCAACCCCAGATTAATAAAGGGACTAAGCCGAAAAGAAAATGAATGAATGAATGAATTACAATATTAATAAACCTTGATCAAAAAGCAAACATTCATTATCTCCAATGTAAATGATTTCTGCCAGACAGTTCCTAAGTTACCTTATTATTTAGATATGATTAGAGAAAAAAAAAAAAACATCAGAGGAAATGAAATAAAAGGCTTATGATATTAAACAATAACTGATTCTGCGAGGGAGTCCTCAGCTTCATTCTTAACCTCCGTCATGCGAGTGGAGATAAAAGCATATGTGACTCCACCATCTATTTACTGCTTAGCATTTTGACAGGAATGCAAACAGCTTGGGGGGGGTGCTGTCAGTGTTCATTAGTTTGCCAGTCCTTCCTTTTAAACCGTTATCCCTGTCTGAGGGTTTTGGTGGATCTGTGACGGCTGAATTTCAGTCACCACTTTTAGAGTCCCCCATTATACAGCTTAACAAATCTGGAATGTCAGAGCGTTCGTTATTTCAGTGCCGAGAAGGGAAGTGCATTCTAGAGGACTCTAACACTGGTAATTGGTTTGTTGGGGAAGCTGGCTGTCACTTGTGTCTGGCTAAGCAACAAAGTCGAAATCACACGACATGATGTGAAGAAACTGCATTCCCACACTGTGAGGGGGATTGAGTGTATGAGTGCGGCTATATTTATGAAGGTGTGAACATTTTTTTCTTTTTTTTTCAAAGAGATTCTAAGAGAAAAGTAAACTTGTTTGATGGAGTAAACTTGTTAGTTATCCACTGTTATATATGTGTCATGGAAAATCTTAGTGGTAAATATTATTTTTACCTTTTACATTTCGACTATATCCTAACTACATGCGATGTGACACGATTCCAGTGGAAGCAATTTGGCTGTCCACATTTACATAAACATGCACATACCAGCCATTCATTTTAATATCAGCCACTGAATACCATATTAAACCTATTTGGTTGTTGGTTTGCACAGTTATGAGTCACAGTAATTTTCAAACTGTTTTCTAGTTCTGAGGTTAAATATATGCTGTTGCTTTCACTAGTATGGCAGTACATGTCATGTAAAATGGTATTCAAATTCACATTAGTAACACTGTATAAAGCACATAATCTCCCAAAAAGACACAAATGACCACAAAACACAAATGCACAAGTAAACAGAACAATGCAGGGAATCTCAATTGGTTGCATTCCAGCTGGGATCCAGCATTGAACAGGTTAAGGATCTGTATCTCGACATTCAGTATCTTGACGGTTAAGAAAATTTGGACTGGAATCTCAAAATGATCAATCCTCTTATCAGCAGAAAGAATCAAAAACATCGATTGACCTTCTGCTCAGGAGCATGTTTTGTGGACAGAGAACTGGTCCAAAGTTCCCTTTAGTAATGAAAATAAGCTTAATTGATTTATGTCCATTGGGAACATAAGGTTTTGTGTGTAAAGAAGTCAATTAATGGTGAAGGGGAGTGTTTTCTGCAAATGTTCAGTGAGATGTCAGTGACTTTTTAATTCAGATATATATATATATATAT
>CAIGQV010019186.1:18172123-18183516 GCA_903798115.1 Danio jaintianensis | reverse complement strand
TGTGTGTGTGTGTGTGTGTGTGTGTGTGTGTGTGTGTGTGTGTGTGTCTGTGAACAGGTGCAGGTGATTAGTAATCAGGTCAAGAGGAAAGATGTGCAGGTGTGGGGTTGAATGGCTACTGGTGAGGGTGATTGTGAGAGGGGAAAGCCAGGACAAACTGTGACATTACCCCCTCTTCCAGGGGCGGCTCCTGATGCCCTAACCCGGTGCCAGGGGTCTTCCATGATTACCTTATATGAGCCAGGAGGTCGGTAGGAGGGGGTATTCAAAGGACGACTCCGGCCATTAGGGGAATTCAGAAGACGGCTCCGGCCGTAAAAGGAATTCAGAAGACGGCTCCAGACGCTCAGAGAAACTCTGGAGATGGCTCTGGCTGCTTGGGAAAACTCTGGAGATGGCTCCGGCCGCTCGGGGAAACTCTGGAAATGGCTCCGGCCATTCGGGGGACCCACTGGAGACTATACCGGCTGCTCGGGGAAACTCTGGAGGTGAATCAGGTCGTTCGGGGAACTCCGGAGATGGCACTGGCCGTTCAGGGAACTCAGGAGACGGCTCCGGCCGTTCGGGGAACTCCGGAGATGGCACTGGCCGTTCGGGGAATTTTGGAAACGGCACTGGCAGTTTGGGGAACTCAAGCGGCGGCTGCTTAGGTAGCGGCTGGCTAATGGTGTTGGTGTGCGGGGTTCGGGATCCATGCCGATAACTGTATTGGGTCGGTCCTTCTGTCACGACACACTGAGGACTGGACACAAAGGGTGAATTTCAAAACAAGGATTTAATAAACAAAGGCAATGAAGGAAGTTTGTAGCAGACACACGACACACGTTGAGGGAATCCAGGGAGACGAGGAACACAGTAAACATTAGGACGTTGTAACAGGAGAAACGCTGGAGGGAATCAAGGAGACGCTGGAGTAGGAGAAACGTTGGAAAGGGATCGGGTGAAACTTAGGGTGTGATTTTCAGGACCGACACTGGATGACTGAAGGTGAGGCTAGTAATCAGGTGAAGAGGAACGATGTGCAGGTGTGGGGTTGAATGGCTACTGGAGAGGGTGATTGTGAGAGGGGAAAGCCAGGACGGACTGTGACACTATGTGCTTATCATAATTACATTAGGGAGCTATGCCTAAACCTACCACTGAACCTGACTTTAACCCATGCGTTTATCTCATTAAGTCACTTCTGAAAGGGGTAGTTCACCCCAAAATTTGAAATTTGTACTCACTATTTACTGGTTCAAAATACTATTTACTGGTTTCTTTGTTCTGTTGAATAGATATTTTGAAGAAAGCTGGAAACCAGTAACCATTGACTTCCATTGTATTAGTTTTTCCTACTATGGAAGTCAATATTCAATTCAATTCAATTCATGTTTATTTCTATAGCGCTTTTACAATGTAGATTGTGTCTAAGCAGCTTAACATAGAAGTTCTAGTAAATTGAAACAGTGTCAGTCCATTTTTCAGAGTTGAAGTTCAGTTTAGTTCAGTTTAGTGTGGTTTAATTTTCACTGCTGAAAGTCCAAACACTGAAGAAAAAAATCCATCGATGCGCAGCTCCACAAGTCCCAAACCAAGCAAGCCAGTGGCGACAGCGGCGAGGAACAAACTTCACCGATTGAAGGAAAAAACCTAGAGAGAAACCAGACACGGTTGGGAACAACCATTTCTCCTCTGGCCAAACTTCCTATGCAGAGCTGAAGTCTAGGTGCCGGAGGCTGGAGAACACTGGATGTCCATCGTGGAGAACTGCAGGTGTGAGTGGGTCAGGCAAGTGATCAGGCTGGCCCATGGGATCAATGCGAAAACTCGTCTGTCACTGGGGTCTTTCAAGAATCAGTCTGATGCTCTCCGCTCCTCCATAACAGTCGCAGCATAAGTTCAGGATATGACCTGGTCCGTGATTATGGATATCTTGGCATCATTTCTTCACAGGTCTTGGATCACATCAATGGGCTGAGATGGGATGGGATCTTGGGCGCCTCGGGATGAGCATCCTCAGGTGGAAATAAAGAATGGTTTACAATTAACAATAGTTAATGGTTTCCAACTTTCTTCAAAATGTCTCATCTCATGTTCAGCAAAAGAAAGTCAAACAGGTTTGGAAAAGTGAAACTATTTCTTTAAGTACACTGTAAGAACTTATTAAGTACACAACCAAACTGTAACCGAAATATGTAATCCCTACCTCTAAACCTAGCCATGACAATGTCTTTAAGAATCTGGACAGTCTAAAGAAAAGGCTGTAGCAAAAAAACTTTTGGCAGTATGAGTCACTCAGGACAGAATAAAATATTTTAATTTAGTTTAAAAGGAGAAAACTGTGTGACAAAATAAACTAGATTGAAGACACAATCTGACTGATACTGATATTGAATATGCATATATTTTATACAGTAATACAGTACTTACTGTGTAAGTAAACTGAATGTGGCATAAAAAAATTCCATTTTAGAGCTTGTTTATATATCACTATTGTTCAATGTTGTACTTCAGCATCTATGGGTATTTAAATAAATGTAGTTAATATTCTGGTAGTGAGAAATGCACTTTTTTCTTGACACACTATCTATTCATAGAATATAAAAAGGATCAAATATGGCACAACAAATACACATTAAAAACTTTTTTAAATGTCAGACTCTATCAGAGGTTCATAGCATTAGCATTAGTATGCTGCTTCTAATTAATTCTCATAAATCAGCATTGATATTCTCTACAGATATTAGCTGGGACTGCTAAAAGAAATCCAACACACTGTGCCTTGCTTAAAAGAGCTCTAACAAGATCAAAACCTGCAAAGATTAAATGTTAAAAGCTTTGTTTACTTCATGTATATTTCGCAAATACATCAAATTATCCACCGCCAGACCATTTATTTAACATCACAGTCCGAAGTCTACACAAACTTGATTAGAAGTTGAGTCGAACACGGGGGACAAATTTAAATGTTAAGTTCGACAAAATTGAAGCTCTTTTTTTATTTATCCTGTTTGATTTCGCTTAATTTGATTTGGGCTCACTTACACTGTCTGCTGTGTCAGGCCTTTCTGCATGCCCCATAACATCATTTCAGCATTCTCCTCTTTAATGGCTTTCATAAATTGTGCTCTGGCTGTTTAGTTATTACTATCGCTGTGACATTTACAATACATGCAGATTACTTTCTACATAGTACAGCGGATGAACAGTTGATTTTTAATGCCTGAAGACAATATTTGATTTTGTGTTAGATAAATTCGTCATCTCTTTCTGGCAGTGCATGAATGTCATAATATGGCCCAAGTGCTTACCAGTTATACAGTTTTTTTAAACAATGTAATAACGCCAATTATAACAATGTAATAGCCATAGAAGTTCGTTGCAGTATTAGCAGTGTATTACTTAAACTTAACTTAAAGAAATGAATGGTTATTTTGTCAATGTATTGTTATTTTGTATTTTAGCTTGACTCTTCTGTAGTTACATTGTGTAAAAGTTGCTATTTTCTAGGCCAATATGGCTAGGAAAGTAATTTTCCTGCATTACCATGGCTGCAGCAGGTCCAATGATATTACACAGCACCTAAATATATGATTTATGCTAAGCCAGAAGTGGTCCCGCTAGACCCATTTTCTACAAAACTGAATGTTCCTTTAAGTAAGAAATTATAAGGGTTAGAAACACTGATTATAATCAATAAATGTCTGTTGCAGAGCATCAAACTAAAGTGCAAGCAGATATTAAGCAGACAGTTATTAATACTTCAGTGAATGCTAGTTGACATATAGTTGAAATCTTACTTATAGTGAAGAGAAAGTCTCAAGGGACTATCAAAATAATGTGTTATTCAGTATTCATATTGGGTGCATTAACTATACTAACATATTAAGTATCTACAGGTAACATATACTGAGAACTTCTTATTTCCCTTCTTGTTACTGTTGAATTCTACACTTAATTGTTGCAGTCTTTATGAATAAAGTTTTAACTAACACGACACCTTTTCATTTATACAGTTTCACTTTTCAAGTTTAGGAAAACTTTTGTAAAACAGCTCTAATTATAAATGTACTGTTAATTCTCATTAAAACTCAAAGCAGTGCCAGCAGCTTTTAGAAAACTGGCATGTGCAAATTCTGCAGCTTTTCTTCAGCGAGTGAGACAGCAGAACAGGTGCAGTGTTGTGACAGTGTCTCGTTCACAAGGACACTAATAAAAAATGTGATGCACAAAATGGAAGTTGTGCCACTCCTTGACAAACAAATCTTGGCTAAGTTCAATATTTTATATTAATACATATAGTACAGGACGATGTAGTATATGTGTATAATCTGGGATTCAAAATGTAATTTTGACATCATAATAAACCATATATATATATACCATCACATTACAGGGTTCACAGTTCATGCACTCCCACGATGAATACAGTCAGTCGAGATGTGCAGTCACTGGGGTTAGACAAAAAAGACCACTGCAGTGAAACAAGTTAGCAGTCATTCATAAAGATTGTGTCTGAAAATGTGAGATGCAGCGCTCAGAAATGGTTCCATCTCGTGCACACTTGTCAATATGAGTCCTCTCTCTATACACATGCACAAGACTGAAGAGTTGTCCACTGCACTCAGATGGACACAGTGCTAGAATTTTCATTAAAAAAGATTTGTTTTGAAGCTTACTGAATCTCTGTTGTTTTAGGAGAGGGTTGGTCTCAACCTTTACATTTAATACACAGTCTCCTATTTATAAAGTTGTATTTTTCATTATTCTATTAATTTGTACCACTGCATCACAAGAAGCCTTTCAATTCTGTAGCTGATTATGACAAAACACTTTGGAGATTTGTTTCGAGACTTGTAATGGAGATTTGTTGCTTATTTCTGTTGTACTGAATCCGTATCTGTCATGGGTCTATGTTATGTCCTGTCTATGTTCAATGTTTCTATGTTTGTCCTGTGTCTGAGCACATGGCTCAGTCTTTGTGTCTGCCATGTGTTCCCCTGTTCCTTCAGCCGCGGTCACACTGCACTTTTCACCTCAGACTTCCATTCATACCCAAGCGAATGCAGCAGACCAGAAACTGCTGCTTGTGACTTCCTGGCTGCTGGTACCTTCTGCCAGGCTGCTACTGGTGAGACGTCAGCCATCCAGTAACTGTGCTCTGCAGTGCCTCATCTAAAGCCTTCACCGCCTCCTGCCTGGCCCGGTCATTCCTACACAGTCTCCTGGCCTTCTATAGCTTTCGTCTGTACCATCCAGGACTCATCAGCACTACCCCATTCATCACCTGCTGAACCTATCACCTAAACCCTGTTTCACCTTCACTTTTTTCAATAAAACCCCCTTAACATCATTCTGCATTTGGGTCCTCCTTCCTGTGCCATGACAGTATCGAACCGTGACCCCAAACTGATGTACGTACCTTCAGTGGCTTCAGTGTACCATTATTTATACAGTAGTCAACATTCAAAGTGAATCAAAAATGTTTTTCAAAATTGTCCTAAAACTATTGAACAGCACCCATTGTAGGACAATAGTCTTAGGACAATTTTGAAAAACATTTTTGATTCACTTTGAATGTTGACTACTGTACATCTATCTCTATCTCATGCCCTGGATACATACCCAAGTTGTTTTCTGTTTTATTTAGAAATAAAAACATAGTTACTTGCAGTCTTAGACTTTTTAAACTATATGGTATATTATGTAAGGCTAATATTAAGTTAATAATAATAACAAGTATTATTATTATTATTAGTAGTAGTAGTAGTAGTAGTAGCATTGATATTAGTAGTAGTAATAATAATAATAAATAATAATAATAATCATCATCATCATCATCATTATTATTATGTATTTAATAATAAATGAAATATCTTGTGTTGTCAATGAATCTGTGTCAGACAGGTGGGTTTTGTGTCAATGTGTGTATAAGTCAAGTGATTCATAAATGGAACAACTTTTATTATTAATATTTTTTTTATTGTTATTTTAAAAAGTCTACACAAACAAGAGCTCTACATCTTCTTCTCTCTCTCATCCTCCGAGAAACAGATGGGACCGTGGGAGGGGTGTTGACAATGTGAGGGACATAAATAATAACTATAATAATAATTCATTCAGGATAAGAAAACTTTTTTAAAGCTCTTGAAGTCTGCAGTCGAGTCCAAACAGGCCTTCAGCTATAGGTGACATGTCTTTGAATAGAGCTGCATTGGTCACCCTGGCAAGACTTCAGTGACCCATATAAATACAGAGAGGAGAAAGGTTCCTTCTTATGCTAATGAGCATTTCAGTATGAGATGTGGAAGAGGCTACAGTCAGCATACAAAAGGTGCTCAGGAAGAGACACACACAGACACAAACTCTCTTCAAACCAACACTTGCATTTGGTCTTTTCCTTGGTTGGGACCACTTTTGAACTTCAGACATTCATACGATAGCATACAATTACATAATATGTTCACTTTTTCAAATTTCTAATAGAAAAACAAATGTCTTTTTATGTCTATATATGAAAATGTAAACACACTCTATTGAAAGTATTGACAAAACAATTATAACTTGACAATATATAATAAGTTATTGAGATGGGCAATTTTCCCTTTGTCTGAATAAAGAAATAATCTGTAATGTGAAAGTCTTCTTAGTTGTAGAACTAGCCATCCTCTCTAACCTTGCTTGCATATGTAAATCTAGGTGTAAATCTAGGATACACAAATATGTTCTCCCAGGGACTGAATCTTTCAAATCTGATTTCTGCTGTGTGACATGTGAGTCATTTCAGTTTATAACTTATGATAAACTGGGGACTGCATTGATTGTAAGCTTTTCACGCCATGCTGTTTTCTGTCTGGGAATGGCATAAAAGACATTGTCAAAATCCACTGCCACACTCTCAAATAATAAGTGTGTGTTTATGTTATCTCCTACTTAAGCATCTATCTGTTTTACAGATATATTGGTTTAGTGGAAAACAGATGTTGTTCATTACAGCAAATCAGCAAGACTATGAGCTTGAAATTGTTTTAAACATTGTTTATGATTTATCTAGTGGTTTTAAGTTTTTTGTTTTTTTAAGGTGCTTAAAACATGAATATTTAAATTAGTAAGTCAATATTATCCTGCTTTCATAAACATCCAGTCAACTCGCTAGATGGGGCTTTATATTGGATATAGCAATATGTTAATCATGCATATGATGAAAATAAGATGAACTGTATTTCCAAACCCTCTTTTAGTGTTAAAATAAGTGTTAATTTTTAGAAGAAAGCTGCCTGAGATGGTGAACATGCGCTCACCTGTTCCTTGTTTGCTCTTAACAATTTATTGTGCTATTATAACAAAATTAGCTGATAAGAAATAGTTTGTCCAGTGAACATTAAGCATTGTTTGTATTAACTCTCAGAGTGTTATTTTTAGTGGACCCATAAAAATAACCATTCTTAATCAGACGCTTAAGCTTAGAGCATAATGCAAAAATCTGAATCATTAAAGTAACTTTGATGCAAGTAGTTATCACAGACTTAACACTCATGTAAAATTTGCACAAACATTTTATTAAGCTAAGGTGACAAACAATGACTTAAAAAAACAAATAAGGAAAAAAGAGGAAATGTGAAAATAGATGAAACCATAAAAAACCAGGGGGATGAATAAACAAGGACATGTCAATCAAACCATCTGAAAAAAATATATATATCACACATTTAACAAAGGTGTCTATAAGCTTAATCTAAACCTCTGATTAAACCCCACTTGCTTTCGTTCAGACCAAACACAATGTCCTTCTATTAATTCATCTTTTTTTATGATTTTTAATTTTTTTATTTTACTTATCAGCTAATTTTGTTATAAGAGCACAAACACAATGCCATTTTATTAATTAATCTTTTTTTTATTTGGTGTGGTTCACTTTCGCACTGCCCTTTTTGCAAGTGAACCAGAAATTGTAAACAAAAGCACACATGCTAAAGTCAGCCATTTATTTGACAGAAGTATGTAGGCTCCCATGGGATGATGTCTGCTGTTGCAATCCGAAAAACTGCCTCTGCAGCTCTGAGGTACTATTCACATATCTTGTGTTTTGTTTGCACAAGTTCTTTATTTAAAATTTAGACGTGTGCAAATGGAGAGCAATGCGGTCATTAAATGTGTAGACATTTTAGCTAGAACAATACATTAGTTACCTCAGACAAATGCAGAACTGCCAAACACCACAACATCTTTTTCTCTTATCCTTAAATAGAATTTATAAAGCTAAAGCTGGGGCATAGACTGGGGTTTGTTATTGATGGTTCAAGTGTGACTGATGGTTGCTTAGCAACGGCCAACGCCACAGGTGCACAACTCAAGCTTATTCTGATAAATCAAAAGGTGCAGGACTTTCTGCAAATGTCTACTATGAAGGATCATATTCACACCTCAAATCTTTCTATCTTTTTTAAAATTTGGATTCATTTATTTGTCCATTTCATAACTGTTCTGTTTTTGTCTGTGTCTGCCTCTTGTCATTTGTCCAGCATGTTTGAGTCTTTTCTTGTGGTGTGAGTTGTGCCCTTCGAGTCCTGCCTGAACTAGAATGGCCTCCATCCAATTCCTCTCGCCTGCCAGGCAGACTCGTTTTTCACATAAAAGCTGAGCTTTCAAGATCTCTGTTTTTTTTATCTACCCAGTCAATTGCCTTGATATTTCTTTACCCTTCCTAAGTTCAGGCCTACTTGGTTCATCAAGCAGTTTCCAGCATCCTCCATCTGCTTGCCAGTCTTCATTCCTGTGCCCTTCCTGCTTTTGGAATGTGTCTAAAACCTCACCCACCTATGTCTGTCTCTGTCCACCCTACTGTCACTAAACGGTTCACTGTCATTCTCCATCTGGGTCTTGCATCAAAGTGCTGTAACAATAATAGCATAGTCAAGCCAAAGGGTGAATCATTTTTATTTGTATAATGCATCATTATGACACAATTGGATCCCAGGTGTCCTATTGCGTTCAGGCTTGTTTAAATCATGAACACCTGCTGTAAATACTGTGGTTTACTTATGTTTGGTGAAGCTACAAACCAAAATGATGTATGTGGAGACTGTTCAATTTATTGAGCATGTTTGATTTAACTGTTCAGTTACGCTTGTTGTATTCTGCATTGTTCCCCTATACCTACAGTGCATAAAGGTGAATTGTTGTTACAAATAAAGTAGGTTGTACATTTGGTTTACTTATGCTATACATTGTGGGCTGTAATTTTGATTAGCATTCAGTAGCTCCACTCATACACTCAAGCCATTTTAAGAAATAAGAAATTATTTGCATGGGCAAACAAAACAAAACAATGAAAACCAGTGATTGGTTTTAAGGGATAAAAATTGTGACAGCAGAAAGTACTTAAAATGAGAGCAAATAATAAAGTTTTTGAGCAGCATCTTACGTTTGGACGTAATGCCTCAGTAACTATAATGACACCCTTTGCAAAGAAGAAAAATAGAGAGAGAGAGAGAGAGAGAGAGAGAGAGAGAGAGAGAGAGAGAGACTGCCACCAGTGTAAATCCCTTGGACACAACAGAACTGCTGGTTAAAGTGATGACAGCTTTTACAGGAAGTTGTCGACATCTTGCTGCGGTCACCTTCAGCATTGCCCAGCAGACTCAGCGGTAGCTGTCTCGCCCTCAAACACGGAAATATAGGGTAAATACTGAGCCTCAGTGATCCGTAAACTCATTAAGGACCTTTTAATTAAACGTCAGGTCATCAGCATGCAAGACACCGAGATCAAGCCTGCAGAAAGCCTTGGATGTCTCGCACAAAGGAGACCTTTGAAGTATATAATGAAGGTGTTAATCAGAAGGGATGGATCTAATTGTGAGCCTTACCCTTCTCACACTGTAAGAGACGTCCTTGGTTCATCCTCAGGCTATTGGGACACACTTCAGCATCATCGGAACCTCATGGTCAAGCTGGAGCTATTCCTTTGTCTGAGATCAAAAGAAGAACTTATTGTGGACTCGAAGAAGCGGAGAATTGCTGAGTAGCTTACGGGATACGTTTTAAGTTGTTTGGTTTTTTTTCAGAGTTTCTGGAGTGAAAGAAACTGGCACTTATTCATAAGATTTAGCCCTCTTCTTGGTGGAATATTCTGGGTTCAGTACAAGTTCCTTATTTTTTTAAAGTAGCGAAAATCTAGTTTACAGTAGCCGTGTTTATGGACCCTTTTGGTTTCAGTTGGAATAATGTCATGCAGATTGGTGAATCTGAACATAGTGTTTACAGCACATTAAGACTGAAATAAGTGATTAGTTTGATATGGGTGTTTATATGTCACAAGCCACAGAACAGATTTTAACTTCTGAAATGAATGCACTGCACAACGATAGGTTCCCACTACTTGTAAATACCAGCCTGCATATTTTCTTTGTTTCTAAAAGCTTAATAATTATCAATTCTTGGAGACGACAGGCATATGCCATATATGCCTGTCAAGCCGTGAATATGCCTCATCCCACAAACAAACAAAACAGAACATTCCACTTTGTATTTTTTTATTGTTTTATTTAATTTAAAAAGTCTTTACATGTCATATGGATTGAATTACAAAAAGTAAAAAAAAAAGTATAATAATCAATCAATCAATCAGAATCGTTAAAGTAACTTTGATGCAAGCAGTTATCACAGACCCCTAATTAAGCTAAGGTCACAAACAATGACTAAACAAACAAATGCACAGAATCACGTATACATTCAAAAGGGTAGAGGAAATGGAAAAATAGACAAATAAAACCAAAATCAATCAATTAATCAATCAACCAACCAATCAATCATAAAATACTTAGCCCTTTTTAAACTGAACATCTCTGCTTTTTTCTCTTTTTTAATAAGTTACCTTGGTTAATTGTGGTATTGGACCAATAAACTTTCTTTCAGCAGTCTCTTTTAACATAAAATACCATTGCTTCCTTGAAAATTAAAAATGATTGACAGGAAAGATTTTTGTTATGCCTACATTTGTACGTGAAAAAAAGATCAATAATTAGAGAGAAGGGTAATGAAGCAAACCCTACCTATATCATAGAAGCTGAGTCAGTGCAATAGAAGCCATTTAATGAGTTTGTGCCTCCAAAGTCAATGAGCCACTAGGAAATGAGGGAGGGGTTAAAGATGGAGAGCAGGAGGAGAGAAGGGCAGCCGGCAGAAACTCTGCTCTCTGTGTAATTTTGAAAGGCTGTAAAACTATCATAAACATAGTTTGAGGGTCTCTTGCTGAAGTTCTCATTGCTTGATAACAATTTAAAGTTGTGTGGTTTTATTTGATATCATCAAGCCAGAACTTTGTATGCTGTAGGATGGACATTTTAACATAAGGTCTATGTGAGATATATATATATATATATATATATATATATATATATATATATATATAT
>CAIGQV010019186.1:18108174-18121049 GCA_903798115.1 Danio jaintianensis | reverse complement strand
CCCCCCGCCCCATACATCTACACTTCCTCCTTCTTTCTTTTTTTCCTTCCTCCTGAAGCCCGGGTGTGGCCAGGGTAGGCTGGTTTTTTTTTTTTTTCCCCCCCCCCCCCCCCCCCCCCCCGAACTGAACTGCAAGTGTAAACACACCCTTAGTTATGCAGGTTTTGACATCATGACTGCATCACTCCACACTGTGAGCTGTACCTGTGCGGATTCGAAGTCAGTCTTAAAAAGTCAATTATTTACTTTAGTTTTATTCCTCACGTAACACAGTGCAACCATACCTTGCTTCAGCTACATTGGGGTGGAAATTAATTAAAAATCCGTTTCCAGTCCAAGGAACCATATAACAAATGAATAATTACATATAGAATGTAAAATTGTATATACAAATATTATTATAGACTAGGTCATATAAATATGACTTAAAAAATAAAAACAAAACAGCAGTTTCCAATAGTATCTAACAAACTACACAATATGGCTATATTTTCCAGAAATGTGCGATAACTGAACAGCCTGCATTGTAATGAACTAAAATCACTGTACTTTTGAACAAACGTTTGCACATCTTAAAAGTAGAAAGAAGTACAGCTGGCGTCAGTCAACACTTGAGCAAACATTAATGCAAAGATAACTGCAACTGTTCCACCAGTCCTCATAGATGAGGCAGACTGTTTATGGGGCATGTTTTAAATAAGCAAGCCGGACTTCCCTAGCCTTGCCAGAACCGCGGGACGGCACAACACAGAGAGGAAACGAACACCCTCTAGTGCTGACGAGCTGGTCTTCCGTCTACATCCTCAAACTCACTTAGGCTTTTCTCAATATCGCCTTTCGAGCGCCAGAGAATAAAGCGTCGCGGAGGCTCGTGCCAGATCTGTCTGCGTGCACGAGACTCGTTCGACAAGTTTAAGCGCGTGATACTAAACGGACTAGCGTCGACGGTACATACAGTCAAGGAGAGAAGAGCGAGTTGACGTTTAGAGCAGTAGAAAGCGTGTTAATGGATATTGACGACTGGATACCACACTTAGTCTAGTTCGTTATTTCAAGTGCTGACAACCAGACAGCGTTAGCGAAAACTCATCTCACAGTCTCTACCCTATTCATGGGGTAAATTCTGTAAGTTTTTTTAAGTGCCGCCGGTAGTTGTGCGCGTAATGGGTTGGCATTTCAGTCGCTCTCTATCCGCGTTTTCGCGGTGCGGGGAACGAGGCGGTTGACACGCAAAATCGTTTACAATAGTTAAATGAACATTGTCACAGGATATTTTGTCGTGGACTCTTTTCTTTAGTGACTTACGTGCACAACTGGATACAAAAAATGACTTTTCAAAGATTTTTCTTCATGTTTGCTTTACCGGGATTGATGTTGTCGGACCCCGGGCATCCAAACCAAGGTGAGTTATAATGGAATAACGAAAAGGTTTATAAAATCATAACATATTGCCTAGACCCATATGGTATACGGTGTATGTAATGCGTATTGTTTGCATTAATTGATAAAACTCGTATTTTGCTGTGCAGTTTGGTTAGAACATTGTGTATGCTGTTTATTTGGATAATTAGCTGGAAAAAATAGAATTTGTTTTGATTTGCAGGTCAGTGCTCGAACGATTATACACGTTCTGTTCAATAACAGTTTGTAGTTCTGCAGGCTTGCTCACAGTGAGACCGGGACAATGATGAAACACATACTGTAACTCGAGTGATATAAAAAAATAGTATTATATAATATTATAGTAATACAATATTAAATAATATGTTATTATTATTAATATTAGCTCTTCTTATTTTGAGCTGTGTGTCTAAACACTGATATCATGTGCCCATATTTGTCTGTTTCATAGTACTTGAATGTACAACTTATCTCAATGACTGTGAATCAAGGTCAAGTACAAAGAGAGTTGTTGTTGTTGTTGTTGTTGTTGTTGTTGTTGTTGTTGTTGTTGTTGTTGTTGTTGTTGGAGTTTTAAATTATGTCCATTAAAAAAAACTAACAAAACTATTTCATCATCTTATAATTATAAGGGTCTAGCTGACGATTTTGTCAAAATATAGTTGTGCACATATTCTTATTCTCTGACAACTTATTTACATTAGGCTATGTGATGTGTTTTAAAGTTTAAAGTGAGACTCATTATTTAAAAACAATACAAAACAAAAACTTGATCTCCATCTCAAAACCATCCAAAATTCAGATAGAACCTTATGATTCCAAAGTGGCCTTTTGTTTAAAACACATCCTCAACTCAGTTCAACCTGTTTCATACATTATTGTTCAGAAACCACAGGACCAGGACCTGTAGGAATCAAGCAAATGAAATAGCAAGCATTGACAAATGCATACAAACCATATATTAACATTTAAATACACAATTGGGTTTTGGACATTCTCAAAAAATTGTTGCAATGTTCCATTTAGTTCAGTTGTTATCCATACTGTAGAAATGCATTAAAAAATTTGTTCTGCTGTTTGTGTCAAATCTTGTTTGGAGAGAAACTGCTAATGACAAACTTTCAGAAAATAAGAGGTACAACAGAATTGTCACTGGGGCAGTGGCCTCAAAGATAAACCTTTGATGTCATGCATTTTTTTTTATATACTCATAAAAGGTACGTATTTGTAATATTGAGAAATTGCAATTGTCAAGAGCTATTTATACCCTTTTTATCCCATGAAAACAATTGTTTGGTTGGTATAAATGAATGTAAATCGGTTGGTTCAGTTATGTAAAACAATATTTTGATCTTGAATAAAAGTTTATTCATTGCTGTGATTATAAATTAAGTTATGTGTGTAGGTTTGGGAGGAGCTTAATCATTCAGTCACGCCAATCATCATTAAAGCACATAAGCAGTCATTGCACCATCTCAGCAACATTCGAGACACATTCAAATCTTTTGTAAGGGCAGCTCGCCAAGTTCATGTACCTATTAAGATTAAATAGCTAGATTAAAATTACCATCTTACCTCAAAATTGGATTTTGTCATGTAAAACTTTAGTAACTTAAGTAACTTCAGAAAGGGGATGGAGAGTGATGTCACCCTAATTTATATTATTTACAAAAATATAGTTAATCTGGGAAAAAAAACAACAACAACTCTGTTCTACGTTGCAACATTGCTTTGTTTCACCAATCTAATGAGTGGATTGCATTTTTCAGTGCCCCTTTCCTTCTTGCATGTGCCTCTATCTCCTATCTTTTGTTTACGCTCACAGCTTGCAGCAGTCATTCACACAAAAATTAGTCAAATGGCAGTATTTTGAACATGAACATTACAAGAACAAGTGACTCCCGTGTTATGTCTGTGTGTTGTTAAAAGAGAGAGGGAGGGAGAATATTTGTGTGGGATGTGATGTGCAGAAGATAGAGAGAAAACACTCAAACCATCTGAGTTGGCTTGCATGGCATTTAAAACTTTTTTTTCCCAGTTATGAGTCATCCCGATTTCACCCGAGCTGGGATGGAAAGCAGTTATTTAACAGGTCGCTGTTTTGTCAGTTTAAAGCATCACAAATTAGGCAATACAGTAGATTCGGATACAGTCCTTTCCACTGTGAACCTATAATGGAAATTAAAAGTTTGCAGTTCACTCCAACACAAAGCCTTCTCGTGATTAACATTGAAGATAGTATGTGATTAGTATGCATGCAGAGATGATCTTAAACACGACCTCGCAAGAAGTGCATCTGTTGTTCTGCCATTTTAAAAATAGGTTTGTTCTTTCCTGCTTGTACTTGATATAAACTGCTTTATATTTCAACGCTTCTCTTTTTTCGCATGAAGAAGGTAGAGCATTTTTTGCAGGGCATTCATTGCAGAACTCTTCAAAGCTCTTAAAAATCCATTTAAAAGAGGACTGTATTCTGAATGAGCATATCATGCAATCTCCTGTCTTCTTTCCTCCTCGTACTCGTAGTAGAATCTTGAATGCCTGTTTGACCTCCCCCCCCCTCTTGTAAAACCAGTCACTATTTAAGTGCAGGTCTGTAATAAGCCCTTGGTTAAAAACCACCTTTTTGCGCTGATGCTTGACGGGCTGCTCTTGCCAATCATGCTCAACTGTCAGCTCGCACCAAGAGAGACTTTAAAATGGGTATCAGATCGCTGGAAGATAGCAGTGTTCTCAAGCTCTCCTCTAATCAGTCCAGAGTGGTGTTTAAGTGTTCTACAAGGGCTTTTTAGGCTTCTCTTCCTCAGATATCAGTGTTTTTAAATGTATTTTTTAATGCCTGTTACTGGTCAAAATGTAAGTGGATAAAGTGTGCATAATCAATTCAAATGTTGGACATTATAAACTGGTTATCATTGTTAACTGAGACTAAAGCCATTTTGGTTCTTGATATACAGTAAAATAAACATTAGCTAAAAAAAAATAGTAGCCCGGAAATATTTCCCACATTGATTTCATTTAACTCAATGTACTTACATGTAGGGCTGCTTGATTATGGGAATAAAAAACAACATAATCCTGATTATTTTGGTTAATATCAGAATCCCAATTATTTAAAATGATTTATGAGTGGGCCTTTTTTCTGTGTATTTAAATTATTATTTATTTAACAGTCAGCAGAGGTAATGTAGAAGGCTGTCACTTTAAGAGCCACATGGATCTAATTTTATGGAACTATTTATGCTAATTTATTACATAACAAACAGGGTTTTATGTGAATAATCATTAAGCGCTGGATTTTGACACATTTTTGCTTGTGTTTGACTCTAGGCGTGCAGCTTAAGTTAAAGATAGCTTTATGTGTGTGTTTTTCTCCTCTTTGAAACTGAGCTCATGCACAGGACACACACATCGTTTATTTACAAAACATGACTAAATCTAATACATTTCACCAAATCTAGAACATACCATGCTACAAATTTGTCTTAAAATTATTTTGCTGATTTCAAAGTGAAACTTTACTTTTGCAGAGAAACGAATCAGGAACAAATGCGCACTGGTGGAAAGGGGGCAGGATATAAGGCAATAATCGTTTAATCTTGATTATTGTTTTTTTTTTAATTGTTGGAGGCCAAAATTGAAATCAAAATAGATTTTTGATTAATTGCACAGCAATATATGCAATTATATGTAATACAGTTTTTATATTTATCATAATTTTAGTACTTTAACCATTTCAGATTGGTTGCCAAGTTAGTATTTGACATTTTAATTGAAGATTTGATCTAATATTTATATTTGATTTAGTTTAAAGTTTACTTACAAGATTTTTTTAGATTGTTAACATTAATAACACTGTTTTAACTTTTACTTAAAAATTTGAGTTATGGGAGTTTCAATTCACAGCAATTCTGTGAATTCAAATTAATATATGTATTACTGTATTTCAAGTGAAATTCTGCATCGTGTTTGCTGCCTCATTTCAAATTCCAGAATTGAACTGAATTTTAATAGGCATTCTCAATTCAGTTCTGAGTGCGGCAAAGCACTGGTAGCTAGTGACTGATTTTGAGCTGTGTGTGTGTTTGTGTGTGTCCCCTACATTCTGATATGATGCAGTCAGGTGGCCTCGCTGACGAGGTCAGAGTTTTGTTCTTTGTTCAGAGCAAAGTTTCACTGTAGCTAAAATGTAGCTTTCTATGTTCCTTTCTTCAGGGAGTCACAGTTTAAAGCGACTACACAGGTGTGTGTGTGTGTGTATAAGGAAAGTGCTATGTAAACAGTAATTGTATGCTGTAACAGAGGCCTGTTAATGCCCAGCGCCCTGTTTGTGTTGCTCTCATTGCCGCGTGGAGTGCTCTTATTGATTTTATAGACACTGTGGAGCCGAACCTCTGAGGTTTTTCTCTTTATACCTTCAACACTTCAATGGCTCTTCAAAGAGAGAGAGAAAGAAAGAGGATAAGGCTTTGTGCTGTCAGCAGCGGTA
Organism: Danio jaintianensis; assembly: GCA_903798115.1. NCBI lineage: Eukaryota > Metazoa > Chordata > Actinopteri > Cypriniformes > Danionidae > Danio > Danio jaintianensis. Next base: position 18,115,159 of record CAIGQV010019186.1, on the reverse strand, counting down.
TTTATGTGTGTGCCTGTGTGAGTGTCTGGCTGTTTTCTTGTTCTCTTCATCAGATCAAGGTCATAGAAAAATAATCCTGTCATTTAATTTTGCATTTTTTATATCGATCTGAGTGATGCAATTGTGTTGCATTGACACCCTAGACACGATCCATCCCTCTAGCTCAGAGATTACATTTACTTAAGCTGAATAAAGCATAAAGAGTTGCAAGTAATGGAGCAGATGAGCTCTTTTGGCGTTCTGTGGCTCGCAGACCCGTTTGCGCCTCTCCATTGACTTTCTATTGTCGCTGGAATCAATTTGTAAATTGCACCTTGACATTTCCAGGGCCTGTCTGTGCAATGTGATCTTAGCCTTAACCCCAGCGCTTCCTTTTCCTACTCCTCCACTTCGTCTCAGACACACTAAATGCCTGCCTAAAGACCACTAATGCATGCAGTGATGTCCTTATCAGATCAATTTATCTCAAGCATTCGACAAAGGGCCATTTTTCTCCGGTTTGTGACATTCAAATTCCAAATGTCACCTTTCTCGTCTTCATCTCTCATCTGAGAGAGAAAAAAAGGGAGAACATGAGTTGCATGGATCTCAGCTTTCTTGTCACACTCACAAACACATCTCTTTTTCTCTTACCAACCATTATTATCTGCATGAGCCAAGATTCAAAGGAATTGGTTTAGATCACTTGGCTAAATGTCAGAGCTTAGTAAGCCTGTGCACACTGGTGGTTCTAGTCCAGAGTTTTATAAGTTGCTTTTATTGTGACAGATGCTGTAAGTTACCTTAAGATTTTTCAGTGCAATGAAGAAAAGTGCTGATTTAATTGTTGAATCTTAGTAAAGTGCGGGTAAAGAGGATTTACACAGTACTATCAAAATGTTTGTCATTAGCTAAGTTTCCATCCACCTATTTTATGTTTTGGAATATTGCATAAAATGCTTCATGGAAATGCCAAGATGTGAATAATTTCAACTTCATTCATTCATTTTCTTTTCGGCTTAGTCCCTTTATTAATCTGGGGTCGCCACAGCGGAATGAATCACCAACTTATCCAGCATATGTTTTACACAGCGGATGCCCTTCCAGCTGCAACCCATCACTGGGAAACACACATACACACACTCATTCACACATAGACTACGGACAATTTAGATTATTCAATTCACCTATACCACATGTCTTTGGACTTGTGGGGGAAACCGGAGCACCCGGAGGAAACCCACGCGAACAAGGGGAGAACATGCAAACTCCACACAGAAATCCCAACTGACCCAGCCGAGGCTCGAACCAGCGACCTTCTTGCTGTGAGGCGAACGTGCTACCCACTGCGCTACCGTGCAGCCCCATAATTTCAACTTTTTCATGAAAAATATGCATAAACTAGGAAGGAAATGGCGTTACAGTGGCACAGTGGGTAGCACGATTGCAAGAAGGTCACTGGTTCGAGCCTCGGCTGGGTCAGTTGGCATTTCTGTGTGGAGTTTGCATGTTCTCCCCATGTTCACGTGGGTTTCCTCCGGGTGCTCCGGTTTCCCCCACAGTCCAAAGACATGTGGTGCAGATGAACTGGGTAAGCTAAATTGTCCGTAGTGTATGTGTGTGAATGAGTGTGTATGGATGTTTCCCAGTTATGGGTTACAGTTGGAAGGGCATCTGCTGCGTAAAACATATGCTGGATAAGTTGGCGGTTCATTCCGCTGTGGTGACCCCAGATTAACAAAGGGACCAAGCTGAAAAGAAAATGAAGATTCTGAAGATGCATGGCCTCACTGTGCAGCAACAGTCTATTGTGTAGCAAGTTTAGATTTTAAATTTGAGGATGCCTTATCCTTATTTAAACCAGAATAAAATGTAAATATATAATAATATTGTGTATAATGTGTGCATCATGGAAAAAACTGTGAATATGAGGCATATCATTCACTTTTGACTGTGTTTGCTTTTACTTTCACTTTCAGATCTGCAGTTACATGGAATCTGTGTATAAAGAAAGTCATTTTTAATAAATTATGTTTGTTGTTGCTTCTATTCTATTCTATTAAAGTCTTTTGGTAGGATAAGGTCTGGATAAGACTTCTCTTTAAAAAAAGGTTTGACTAAAATTAGCAGATCTTAGGGTGCTTTCACACCTGTGGATCGATTCTTTTGAAAAAAAAAAAACAGGGATTAAAATTGTTACAATGTTTATTTTTGTTCTTGGTGCGGTTCGCTGTCACACTGCAAAGTTTCTAAACGGACCAAAAGAGCTAAAACAAGTCACGTGCGAGTAAACTCTCCCCACATTGGTCAGAGTTTCACAGTTTATTTTGCAGTCTCGCTCAGCTGTCATGCGTCCTTATTTTAATTTATGACGATGAGCAATAAGACATTATAAGCGAAAAGCTGGCTTTCATTTTGAAAGGTGACACCCACAGACATCGTCACCAAATATAAATCAGAGGTAAGACTTTCTCATAGCAGTTGGCTTATGCATTATAGACTTTACATTTTAGAGAGAAATAACAGATAAACCAAGACTGCTGTTCGGTCAATTTTCCTAACGGATTAACAGCTATCATTAATAGTTAACATGCTTTCACTTTCATATTTGGCATGAAACGCACATTTACCGGTAGGAATGACATCCCGCCCCACTCATAATTCTCTCTTCATATAGCCGTATATATGCCTATTACATATCCATAATACTGTGATATAGTCTGGTTCGGATCGTATTGCTTTCTCACTACTATCTATCTGCACCAGAATTAGTTTCAATCGAGCCGAGACCACCTCATTTAGGTTATCTCAGACTGATTGTTTTGGCGCGGATTTTTGGATTCACATATGCCAAACGAACCGCGCTAACTGGGAAAACGCACCAGGTTCCGAAACAAAAGTCTAGGTGTGAAAGCACCCTAACACTCCAAAAATGATGTTTGCTGTTTCTTCAGACTATTTATTTAAATTAAGCTGAAACATCACAATTCTTGATTTTTTTTGGAGGTTTTTTTTAATATATGAAACAAATTAACTGTTTCATATATTAAATCCACTTAAATTTGTAAAAACTAATAAGGTAACTTAATTCCTTCATGTTGTCCCAACACAAATAAATTGTGTGGAACCCAGCATTTTTACAGTGTATACAGTACATACACCAGTCTGCATTGCACCAATGCATATGACCCATTTGAAGTTTCTGTTTTTGAGATTAGTTTTTTTGGATGGCATGGTGGCTTGGTGGTTAGCACAGTTGTCTCACAGCAAGAATGTCTCTGGTTTGAGTCACAGCTAAGCCAGAAGGCATTTCTGTGCAGAGTTAATAAGTAAATTTGGCTGTAGTGAGGGAGCATGTGTCTTTGTGTGAATGAGAGAGTGTATGGGTGTTTTCCAGTACTGGGGTTTTCATGAGTTAGTGTACTGGGTTACAGCAGGAAGGGCATCCACTAGTATTATTCTGCTGAATGCTACCCCTGATATAAAAAAGGTAATAAGCAGAAGGAAAGTGAGTTTTTTGTTGACATACGAGGTATTTCAATTTCACAAAGATAAATAATGTCTGATAAATAATAACAGGCACTTTGTATTTTATAATTTGTCTTAAATATAATTGTATTTAAAAATAAAAATAAATAAAATATTAAATATACAAAATTTGTATTGTTAAACCAGTAGCATAAATCATTACACTTTGTGAATTGAGCTGAATTGTTACATCCCTAATTAAATTCTATATTAGCAGTTGGTTTCCAGAAATCCTCAATCCTCAATCCTCAATCAGTTTTCATGGCCATGATTATTTAAGGACAAATGGCAGTAGCTACACCATGCTATCTGGATTTATTTCTCCTTGACTGAAGATCAATGACCAATCAATATTACATCATTGCTACCAAAAGCAAAAAAAATAAATTGACAAGCATCCCAATTTTTCATGTCCCAGAATGCTTTTCTCATCAGTGCCACAGCAGGTTGAGTACACCATTGTCTCTATCAACATGAAAGCCACCCAGCTGAGACTCACAACAGGAGTGACATTTCATCTAACATTGCACTCTCTGTGTTTGATGTAGCAAACTAATTTTCCCTTTTGAAGATACAAATTAAAAAATAATTATAAATATTATATTTGTACAATGCTGTTTCTTATTCAGAAATGGCAAAACTAACAGTGTACTCTGATTCTTGAACTAATGGCTAATTAAATGATTCTTTTTTAGTGAATCACATCCAACCTACTATGAATTAGATTAGTGGAACTACATTTTGGTTGGGCATGGCAACATGTAGTTGCAAATAAATATTATGATTTTTTTATTTTCATAACTACACAAATTTGTTAATGCAACTTCTAAGGAACTGGAATTGATAAGTGTTTTTATTATTCACATCCCTACTTGTCCCTGCATTTGATCATTTGCAATTACCTTTCACTGATACTGTGATTCAAATGATAAATAGAGAAGCCTCACATACAATTCTACAATAAACCTTAGATGTCTTAGAATCCTTTCTTCTGTAGTCCTAAAGTTCTGCTAAAAGCTATGCTCATACTAAATTGGTCTAGATTAAGGAACCCCAGGTATTTGTATTGCTTAATATAATGCAAACTATGTGTTATGCTTAAATATGTAGTCCATGAAAAGATTTATTTTATTTCCACTTTCAATTTGAACTATTGGGGCTGCCATTTTTTAATGTTTTCAGTGCATTCGGTCAAATAAGCTATAGTGCTTGTGTTGCTACATTATTTTTACTAGAGCTGTGGTAAAAAATGTGATCGTGAAATTGATACTGCATAGATTCTGAGATTTTCAAAATGCATTGCTACTCTCTCTTGAGTTAATTCTGATTTTGAGTTTTTAACAGCAGATGGTGCTTTACAAACAGCCGTACTGTGCTTGCATCCAATTTCTTACAAATACCACTTGAATCTAAAAAAAAAAAATATAAAGTTAGGAAAGATTTAAGCAAATTACAAGTGTTCATAGTGAGCTGTATTTACATTAATTTCATCACATAAAATACAACTTAAATGACTCAGCCAATTGCACAAGCAATCCAGCTGATGAGCATTTGAATGTATGGTTAAAAACTAGAGCACCATCTACTGATGGATCTAAAACTTAGCTTAGAACCTATTCAAGAGAGAATAGCAATGCATTTCGAAAAATCTCAGAACCTATTCTTGAACATTTTTTTGCCACAGCTCTAATTTGAACTCGAAAAACAAAGAACAACAAGAGAGTCTTCAATGCTTTTCTAGCAATAAGCAAGAGAAAAGAATGAGAAGACGCCTGTGGACAAAAAGACCTGTCTTTATTCTCTCCACTTTAGTCCTGATGTCTTTGAGGTGTTTAGTAGACCACAGCTACTGAAAGAGCTTACAGATGGCGATGAATATAAGTTTACTCTTAAACTAAATGCTGTATCATTGATTTTTACCACAAGCAATAAAAGCGTCCCTAGATATCAAGCAAAATCCATGCTGAAAAACACTAGAAACAATTCTATGCCACCCTGGCAGGATGTGAACATATGTACGGGGCTTCCAAGTTTTGATTGATGGAGCAATGCAGATGAATGTTGACAAGCATTAGCATGTTTAGCATCTTGGGCCCTATCATACACCCGGCGCAATAAGGCGCAAGACGTGTATAGCACAATTTGTTGCTATTTTCAGACCAGCGCAACAGTAATTTTCCCGTTTAAATAGCAAATCCATTTGCACAACTTTGTAGACTCATGGGTGTCTGAAAAGGAGGTGTGTTAAGGCGCGTTGTTGGCCTGTTGCTTTTTTGATAAACTGAAATAGACTGCACCATTGACCAACTAAAAGCTGCTCTAAAGTCCAGCACAGAGCGCGTTATGTGCCTATGCTGGTCCAAACGCTTACACATTGCTTAATACACACAAGATGTACAGCAATACACAATTATCTTTACATATGAAAATAAATTAAAGGATTAAAATGTTACAAAAATTTCTACATAAATATAAAAACCCATTACCTCCATGCCTTCTTCACCTTGGGGGGCTTTTTTCAGTTTGCAGTTTTTTGTAAATTTGCAGTTGTATAATGTAATTATTATTAGCAGTATTATTTATTATATGTATATTTATATTTGTTTGAATAAAAACAAGTTTAGATTTGTCCACCTGTCTGGTTTGGAGATGTATTATCACCCTATGGGGCATAAGAATAGGACGTGTATTTGGATATAACTCAGAAAAACATCTCTTTGCACTTAACAAACAAAATTAAATATGTAGGCTAATAGATGTCTTCAGTGGAGGGAGTTTCCACCGTTTTCTTACTCCACAAAAGTAAAGAAGTAAAGTAAAGCGTAAAAGTAAAGTAAAGAGAAAGTAAAGAGGCCGAATAGAGGAGGCTCATTCTTTATCCTCGTGCAGATGGTCTGTTTAACTGTTTTCTCACTAGTGAAACGTTCAGTTTTTCCACATTCCAGTTTTTACAAAGTCCTCATGTAAATAGCAAATGCGCCATGACGTGGCGCAGCTGACCCTTAAAGGGAATGGGAGATGAGACTCTGATTGGTTTAATGCACGTTATGCTCAAAACACACCCATACCTCATTAAGAGATTAAGCACAATCCTGTTAGACCATGCGCTGGGGCGCAAGCAGTATTTTTCCGTCATTAAAATAGCAAAAGTGGATTCGAAAATGCCTTTAATGCTTTTTCATCATGTGCTTTAGATTTTGCGCCTAGATCGCTAAAATAGAGCCCCTATTGTTTCTTGCCTCTACTGTTTCTCAGGACAGATTTCACCAGATATAAGACTCCTTGTAGGGAAAATTATGAGGTAGTTAAGACTTACATTGCATCAACTGAGAATGACAATTAGGCATCGCATCTATATTTCGTATTAAAAAAAAATAAGCAACAGGTAGCACCAGTACCTCACCAAGTGCAACCATTTCACATCAGGCACTGCACACCTAAAATAATGGGGCCCCAATAGTCCATAGATTTTATATAT
>CAIGQV010019186.1:18091742-18103022 GCA_903798115.1 Danio jaintianensis | reverse complement strand
TTATTATTATTATTATTATTATTATTATTATTATTATTATTATTATTTTGGCACTAGAGTACCATTAGTTTCAAAATACCTTTTATTATATGCTATAAGCCTTGCCTATAACCTACTTTAAGTAAGTCAACATATATGTGATTTGTTGTCTCTCATCACCGCAACCGCAGCATGCACATCTGTTTATAGCTTCTTTAAAAAAAAGACCTACATTTGACCAGCCATTTAGCAAAGCCTATACTGATATATCTGTGCCAGTTTGACACTATTCACAAATCTGAGGAGTTCAATTCAAAACACTCTATCACCTGAACTCACCGCGAGTGAGACGGAGAAAATAAAAGTGCAGCGCTAAGGTAAAATCAGATACTCAAGTCATAATCTTTAAAATAATGACTTGTATTAAAAATGTTGATAGAGGTTTGTGATATAGGAATTCGGAACATTAAAAATGCATATTTTCAGTGGAGCGGTTGATTTGAGTTAGTAGCCCTGCTATGTTTATTTGACGGAAGAAAAAAAAAAAACGATGTCAATGGTTTGTGAAAACCAGGTCTGACAACACAACCAACATATTCCATAACCTAAAAAAGTATCACCCCCCAAAAAAACTGAAAGTTTTGCAATTTGTTTGGACTTGCTGGAAGTTGTATTGTATTTTTTTTGTTTATGTTTTGCACATTTAATTTACCTCATAATGCCAGACCTTAGTTAACCCAGATTAGTCTTTTTTTAAATGTATTTTACTATTTGTTTTAATTTAAGGCCAAATGTGCAATCTGTTTTTGTTAATAAACAATATTTTAAATTGTAATTTAATTTAATTGTAATTTTAATGTAATTTAATGGACAGTTGCATCAGTCATTGTTGGGATAATAACTTTTAAAGCTGGAAGCATTAACAACTTATATCGAAATTTATCCTTATTGTTCAATATGGGGAAAAAAAATAGAGTTTGCATTTTTGCCAAATAGCCCAGCCCTACATCACAGGTGAATGTCTTTTTATAGGTCTGACAAAGATCCCTTTTGTTTTTTTTTGTATAATTCATACTCCAGCATGGAGACCTAACTTTCACCAATTCAATTTATATCATAGACTGGCTTTAGACCTTATCTTGTAAATATCTCTTAATAAAGTCATTACAAATTGATCACTCTATCCCAGTATGCTTGCAGACATGTTTAATCTCCCTTCAATGTCAGGCAGAAAAGTGAGTGCGGAAATTTGGGGATAATATGACTGGAGACAGAGACACTGGGTCTAGACTGAGGTGTAATGCGATTTACAACGAGTGGCCAAAGTGCCTAACCCTCTAATTCACATTTTTTTTGCTGTTTGGGTGTGTTGGTAGCCCAGATCCATCACTTCCAGGCAGAATTATCAGGCGTTGTCAAGCAAATTTGATCAGGGCGAACAATAGTGCTCAGCCTGTCTGCAGATTCTCCACAGACAGGCACTCATCGAGGATCATTGCGTTAACTCTTTGACAACACATAGACAGATAAGCTGATTATTAGCGCAGTATTACAACACATATTCAGAAGCTGTCTTACACACAGACCGCTGTGCTGAGTGAGAATAATGACCACTCGTACACAGACCAAAATTCAACACCAATGCTCACTGCTGAAGTTTACTCAACCAGAAATAAAGACTACTGTATTTAAATACAGAACTGTGGCTAAGTAGAGGGAACAACACATACCAAGACATAGTTTATTCCATCTGTTTTATTGATAGACGTTGTAATTAAGTCCTCGTGCAGAGACAAAGGAAATTGTGCATTCATTGTATCTAACTGGCATATGTGGGTGTGCGAATGATTTTATTTATTTATTTATTTATTTGAGTACCAGTTGAATCACCTGCTGGGGGCAGTGGATGTGACTAGCGGAAGTCTTATTAGCATGCAGGCTCAATGCGATGCGTACGTTTATGATTGGCGGTGGATAGTTTAATTTGTTTATTCCTCTGCTGTGGTTTTCGTCGAAGTATCCTCTGCTTCTGTTAATGATGTCAAACACAAGGGATCCATTAAGAGCCTTATTGCGTGATTGTTGCCACTTTAATCTCGTAAGTCTGCTCTTTTTGTGTCCCGGTTTAATTGCATTAAGGCGGCATCATCAGCTTGATTGTGATTGTGATTTTAAAGCCGCTTATTGGTTTTGCTGAAAATTCTGACATACTCATGTTGTTCTGAATGTATTGTGATTTTTTTTCTGTGCAATATTAAAAGGGGGGTTATTTGGACATGATGTTTTGCTATAAGTCACTTTGAAACTTTGATAAGAAGCTTTTTTTTCATATGCATGTTACTATACATAGTTATATTGAGGCTGCAACATAGAAAATCTGGTGATTTATATTCTAAATGATTATATCATTTGTGATACAAAATTAGTTTTACCCAAAACTCAATACAAACTTATTGTATTTATAAAGTATGATTAACCCAAAAATGTAAATTCTGTCATCATAACTGTCATCATAACTAATATTGCCAGATTTTGCTATAAAAAGTGCAAATAAGAACTAGTCCAAAATAAACTTAAACCCAAATACTTAGAAAAAAACTTCGAAATTAACAAGCCAAATATAAGTGGCAAATTTCTGTCCACTTTTTAAACTTTATTACAAGATTGTTACAAGATTGGTAAAAAATAAAGCATACTAATTGGTTGTTGTTTCTGTTTACAAGATTATAATGTTAAATTTATACATTTATCATTATCAGCAACAGTAGCAAAGCATATATATATATTATATATAAAATATATATATATTGCCAGTTGTCGTGGACGAAAGTGAAGAGCGTAGGGAGGGGGGTGGGGTGATTGGGTTGTTGTCGCGGACGAAAGAGAAGACCGGGGGGAGGTTGGCTTTCGTTTGGGCCCCTGACAATATCTTTGGGGGCCCCAAAACTGCGTGGGCCCCTAGAATCGTCCTAACCCCCCATCAAACCCCCCAGCTGCGCCCCTGTATATATATATATATATATATATATATAGAGAGAGAGAGAGAGAGAGAGAGAGAGAGAGAGAGAGAGAGAGAGATTTTTTTGATTTTACAAATACTTTTATTAACAAGCAATTATTTAACAATTCATTAACAGCTCAAATCAATTCATTTATAAAATACAACTCTTCATTAATAACAGAACACAACCCATCATCGCAACACCATTCAATTTTAAACACATTAATTGCCTTCATCATTTTATAGTAATTAAAATCAACAATAATTCTTGATTTTACTAGGTTTTTAAAAACTAATACAATGTTCTTACCATTCCTCTTTTCTATTTCAATTTTTCTTGTAATATAGATAGCTGATTTTGCTTGACCAATGATGAAATTCATTAATTGACATTTATATTTCTGTTGTCTTTTGTATTTAAAACCTAATATAAAACATTGTTTCGTAAATAAAAAACCAAGTAAAGAAACTAAAACATTTAAAAGGTCAAACAAAGGAGAAAGTCTTTTACAATACATAAAACAGTGAAAAATTGTTTCCCTTTCTAAACAAAACGGACATTGATCACTCACACCTGAATTTATTTTAGCCACAAAAGCATTAACGGCTATCGCGCCGTGTAAAATTCTCCACTGTAAATCTCCTGATCTTTTATTCAATGGTGGTTTATACAATATTCTCCATTCTGGTCTTTCTTCTTCTCCTAAACACAGTTTATCCCTCCACACTGTATCAGATCTCTCTTTTAAAGTATACTTATTATTTAGTTTCACAATATTTTTATAAAGCACTTTCCCTTTAACTGTACTAAAATCAACATTCCCATTTTCTTTAAAACACAACAATGGACTATTAATCCCAGCATTTTCAATGTTAGGTATAATTCTAATGTCTGGGAAACAATCTTGATCATCAGGGAAAATAATATCTTGGCTGTAATCCTCAAGTAAAGTTTTTTCTTTTTCATTTAAAAGACTATTCAGTTTATCCAAAAAATTTTTAACAAACCTCACCGATCTAATTCCCATATATAAAGCAACATTTTCTGCATCTTTTAGTCCAAAACCTGCCTAGTCAACAATGTCTCTTAATCTTGCCATCTTTTTAGAAATAAGCAAGTCTTTTAGTCCTGGGGTATCATCCCTTGACACATCAAGGCGACTACCAAAAAGTACTGGTTCTTCAAGCAGCCAGAAGAGAGATGTTGCTGAATCTGCCCACGAATGTTTAAAAAGTCCCCATACTTTAAAAATACTTCTGTAGAAAGAAGGTATTCCGGCCAGATCTAGGTGAACATTATCCATCAAGAAAAGTGAAGCATGAAGATCCAAGCCATTTATTCCACGTAGAATGCATTGAGCTAAAGGCCTCCACACAAGACTTTCAGGCCCATATAACAACTTCTGAATGAACTGTAGTCTATATGTGGCTCCCCTGCTCACAAGATTCACCAACCCTTGTCCACCTTCATCTCTCGGCAGAAACAGAACACTTTGAGGTGTCCAATGCAAATTGTTCCAAAAGAAATTGACCAGTTCTCCTTGAAGTTTTGGTAAGAGTCCGGCAGGTGGATCAACACAAGCAAGTTTATGCCAAATAGAGGAACTCACCAAATTATTAACAATGAGTGCTCGTCCTCTATAAGAAAGTTGTGGAAGCAACCATTTCCACTTCTGTAAACGACTTTGGATTTTCTCAAACAATCCATTCCAGTTTTGTTGAACAAGGTCACCTTCGCCTAGGTAAATTCCAAGGTATTTTAAAAAACCTCTCTTCCATTTTAATCCTCCAGGTAATATGGGAGGGTCACTATTCCAGTCACCTATGAGAAGGGCTTCACTTTTTTCCCAATTAACTTTGGCAGAAGAAATCTTTTTAAAATCATTAATAATACATTCCAGCCTTCTTACATCACCAGTGTTAGTTATAAAAACAATAACATCATCTGCATATGCAGAAAGTTGCACTTGAGCATTACAGTGAGGTATAGAAAAACCTTTTAACTCCGCTCTTAATTTGTGTAAAAGAGGTTCAATGGCAATGGAATATAACATTCCCGACATCGCACAACCCTGTCTAACACCTCTCTGCACATCAAAAGGAGCGCTTAAACCACCATTGATTTTAAGTACACTTTGAATGTTACTGTACATTACCTCAATCATTTTTATAAAATAAGTACTAAAACCAAAAACATTTAAAACTTTTTTCAGATATTCATGATCAACACGATCAAAAGCTTTCTCTTGATCTAACGAGATCAATCCACAGTTAATACCAAATAATTTAGCAACTTCTAATGCATCCCTAATTAAAAATATATTATCAAAAATTGATCTATTTGGTATAGAGTAATTTTGATTAGGCTGTATAATTTGGTCTAATACTTTACTTAATCTTACAGCTAAAGCTTTTGATAAAATTTTATAATCTGAACACAAAAGTGACACAGGTCTCCAATTACCTATTTTTTGAAGATCTCCTTTTTTGGGTAAAAGAGTGATAACTGCTCTTCTACAACTTAATGGCAATAATCCTTTATTTAAGCTGTCGTTTAAGACTAAAAACAGATCTTCACCAATCACAGGCCACAAAACTTTATAAAAATCAACAGGAATCCCATCAATGCCTGGCGATTTGCCATTCTCCATGCTCATCATGACTGTATATAATTCATCTTGTGATAAAGGAGTCTCAAGCATTGCATTGGATTCATCATCAACTTTAAAAAGATTTTCAAAAAAAATTGAGTTTTCAATATCACTCTGTAATACTTCACATTTATATAAAGAAGAGTAAAAATTAACAGCATATTTGCGAATCTTACTAGATTCTGTAATATCTTCTCCTGTATCAGATTTTAGTGAATGTATTATGCGACTTTTACCATTTTTGTTTTCCAAATTGAAGAAAAATTTTGACAGTGCATCCATTTCTGAAATGTTCTGAAAACGAGAGCGAATTAAAGCACCCTTTGCTTTTACACCCAATAGATCTGCAAGTAAATCTTTTTTGGCTTTACTTTCTTCAAAATCAGCACTACTATTTGTAGAAGCTGTTGTATTTAAAAGTTCTGTTATATTTTTTTCCAACTCTTTCATTGATTGCATTGTTTCTTTAGTAACATTAAAAGTGTACTCTTTACATAACTGTTTAATTTGTATTTTCCCGCAATCCCACCATTGTTGCAGTGAAGAATACATTTGTTTTTGTTTTTTAAAATTTTCCCAAAACACATTAAAAAAATCTTTACAATTTTCATCATTTAAAAGTGATGTATTAAAATGCCAGTACGCACTTTTTATTTTCACGGAATTGACAAAAATCTTACAAATAACCAAACAATGGTCAGAAAAACCAACAGGAATTATACGACAGTCTTTGACACAATTCACTTGAAACTTAAACATATAAAACCTGTCAAGTCTTGCCATAGAAATATGATTATCCTTACTATGTGCCCAAGTATATTGTCTATCTTTTAGATGCACATTTCTCCATACATCACATAAATCACAAACTTCTACTAAATTCTTCATTTCTTTCTGTGAAGCACTGTGTGGCTCTAAATGATTTCTATCTATTTTGTCATTTTCTGTGCAATTAAAATCTCCACCTAAAAACAATAAATCCTCTGAATCCACACTATTAATAACCTCACTAAATTTCTTTAAAAAAATAATTCTTTCAGCTCCTTTATTAGGAGCATAAATATTTAAAAAAACCATTGTTGCATTTTCAAATTTAACTTTGATTTTCAAAAAACGCCCATTAACTATTTCTTCTTCTTCAACAGAAAGTGGAGACACTGTTTTGGAGAACAAAATAGCTACTCCTCCGCTGTTGTAAGACAAATGGCTCATAAAAATCTGCCCATCCAAATCTTTCTTCCAATTAATTTCATTAAGACTGTCACTATGTGATTCTTGAATAAAAGTGATATCTAGGCGTTTCATTTTTATAAACTCAAATAAACACATTCTTTTCTGACTGTCTCTAGCACCGTTTATATTAAGAGTTCCAATGTTAAAAACTCTCATAGAAAATGATGTTTTAAGAATAAAAGAAACAATCAGAAAAAATGTAACTTTAAACAAAATCAAATTACACCAAATCTGGTTTCTCATCATTAAGGAGTTTTTTTTTTTTACTTTACCCACCAATTTCCTTAGACGATAAACCTCTGTGTCTATGAATGCACCTTCTTTTGTCAGAATCTTTACATCTTTCACGAAAGCAGAAACATTTTGAAAATAATCCTCAGCCTCCACATTTGGTAAAAATTTTGTTTCCCTTAGAAACTTACTAATTTCTTCAGCTGTATATCTTTGTGTCTGGTTTTCATTTTCATTTTGTGATGATGAAAAGGAACAAACTGAAGAACTGGAATCTGAAGAATCAGCATCGTTATCTGATATTATATAATCAGCTTTAATTTTGTCTTTTTTTGATTGTTTGATCATTTTGCTTTCACCAGCTTTTTTTCTTTTATGAGGAACTTTAAAGATTTGCTCTGGTTCAACTTCCATTTCCACTATCTCTTTACCTGTACTTTCCTTAGTTATTCCAATTGCGGAAAACGTTGCTACTTGGCCACTTGGGCCAACCTCAGAATTAACTGAGATTCGAACAGCAGAAGAATCTGCTACTACCTCTGCCATAGTAGGGGCCACTGCACCTGCCCCTACTCTCTCCTCAGAGACTGCACCATCAGCAGCATCCACCGCGACAGAAGCAGCCTCAGAAGACCCGCCCTGTAAGTCTTTCTGACCTGCCTCATCTCCACTTGGACACGCACGTATTAAATGACCGATTTTTCCGCACCCGAAACATTTCATTATGCTCTCGGATGTTGCGTAAATTGTGTAATTAAACCCGTCTACTTTCACATTAAACGACAGGTTTAGTTCGTCATTGTTGTCTTTCAGAATCATATAAACTTGTCTTCTGAAAGACATCACGTTTTAGCAAAGGTGATTTACATCCAAGAGCTATTTTCCTAATCGGTGAAACTAATTTGCCAAAAGAAGATAATTCTTTTGCAATACATGCATCGGAAACAAACGGAGGTATGTTTGACACTGTAATTTTCCTAGATGGACTACTAAGAGGAAGTACAGGTATGAGTTCGTCATTTATCACCACTCCATTTTGCACAATGTCATTAGTTTTTTCTATCGTGTTCAAAAACAAAACAACCGCATTGTTCATCCTAGAAGCTGAAACCACTGACGAACATCCCAAAACTTCACCAACCGCTAAAATACAATCCTCCACACTGGCCTTGCACATGATTTTAATTCCATGACGCCGAGTCAAACTTTCACAACTCGCGTCTCCTGACGACGCCATACCTCCCGGCAACAAAACACGCCGGGAGTAAACTCACTACACTCACAAACACTAAACAACAACACACATATACACACAACAAAACAAACAAAGAAAAGTTAGAAAAGAGAAACCATTCAAACTCACCGCACTTTTCCAACACTCGCTCACCAAGCACTCACTCACGCACATGCGCAGAGAGAGAGAGAGAGAGAGAGAGAGAGAGAGAGAGAGAGAGAGAGAAAGAGAGCAGATTAATTGATAGTATATTGTTCTGCTTATTATTTAAATAAATAATGAATATTTCATTTTTGGGGGCTCAGATTTTCCTACTGTTGCTGATAACGCAAGGACAAGAGATATTTTTTTCTTATTTTCAATTAAAGATTAAATAACTCACTCATAACAGCTTCATGTTTCATTACCACATGAATCATTAATCAAGATTATTGAAGAATTATTCAGTGACATACATTTTTGAAGGTTGGTTGTCGACACCTATTGACTCAACAGTGTAATTGCTAAAACCTTGATTTGGACCATTAAGCTGCTTTGATTTAATTTTTTACCATAAACATTATTGTTTATACCTGAACTCATTCATTCATTTTCTTTTCTGCTTAGTCCCTTTATTAATCAGGGGTCACCACAGCAGAATGAACCGCCAACTTATCCAACTTATCCAGCATATGTTTTACGCAGCAGATGCCCTTCCAGCTGTAACCCATTACTGGGAAACACCCATACACTCTCATTCACACACATACACATACACTACGGACAATTTAGCTTACCCAATTCACCTATAGCGCATGTCTTTGGACTTGTGGGGGAAACCGGAGCACCAGGAGGAAACCCATGCGAACAGAACATGCAACATGAACATGCAAACTCCCCACAGAAATGCCAACTGACCCAGCCAAGGCCCGATCAGCGTCCTTCTTGCTGTGAGGCGACAGTGCTAGCCACTGCGCCATCGCGCCGCCCCTTATATCTGAACTATAAACTGTTATCCCGGTATTTCTGTGACTATTTGATTTACTTTGATTTAACTTTATTTAATATTTTTCTGAATGCATTAATTCAGTCTAAACAACTAAAAGAAGTGACAAACAACACCTTTAAAAACCTAAGAAAGACATGAATTTAGCTGAATTTCACATCACATCCTCTTCACATTATAATCAGATAAGTAGCAGCAGAACAATCACATCTTGACATCTTGTCACACACATGACCAATAGTGAAAAACTACTTTAAAAAACTCAGTTTGCAGTTTTCTTATCAACATTCTTTCTTTATTAATTTTAAATAAAAAAATAAAACTTTAAAATTACAACTTTTTATATAATTATTAATAGTTTAAAAGTTGATAAAAAAGTTTTAGGGGGGGGCTGAAATGACAGACGGGGGTTATAGCCACCTAAAAAGGGACACACTGAACACACTGAGAGAATTTGTATTACAAGCACAAAGGCAAGCCAGTTATTTAGCTGACAGAACAGAAACCTGTGACTTGCATCAAATACACAAGTCACTTCCTACAAAGTTGCCTATAGTTCAGTATAAAAAGCCACACAAAATCACTAAGAAATGAATACTTCCTTCTGCTATTGATAAAGGTTCAACTACTGATGATGGAACACCCATAAAGTAAAGGCTATTTCACTGTCCATTCATCAGTGGCAGTGATTTGATGGAGGATTTGCTTTTCTGCAAACTTGTAGCTAAAAGAGCCACTGCAGATGAACTGTTTAAACGCACTAGAACTTCTTTGAGAACTTCTTTTGAACTTCATTGATCTGTAATGAGAGGAATGTGTGTGGATGTGCACAGATAGCTCAGGCAATGGCTGGTAAATGAGAATGGCAGCAAGCATTAGTCAAGCGCGTTTCCTTGAATGTTCACGGACACACTGTGTGATACATTGGGAAGCACTAGCATCTAAACAGATGAGTCCCAAGCTGAACGATGTGATGATAAAAATTATCACCACAATAAACTACATCAAAACAAGAACAGATTTTTTTTGCGCTCTGCTCAAGTAAATGGGATCTGATCACACAGCAGTTTTGTTTTCAAAGAGTTCAGTTGGCTGTCTCATGGGAAAGTTTAATCAAGGATGTTTGAATTGTTGGATGAACTTGCATGCAACTTTCTCATGAAACTTTCCTAAATCATTGATATTTTACAGAAACTCGAACTTGAACTAAATTTGTAGATACTGGGCATTGACACGAACATTCCCCAGCTGACAGATAAAATCACATAATTTACAAGAAAAGATGTGTCAGCGGAAGGTGAAAAATAGAAATACAGACTCATCTGACAGGCTGAAATAATTTATCAAGGTCAACAAACTGAAGAACAGGTATGGCAACTCATGTCTCTTCTCTATGAAAACATTTCCAGAGGTATTTCTCAGTGTAGGATATGCAAAATATGACTGGATTTGAGACAAACTGTTGACTTTAGCACAGCAGAGCAGGAACAAATCAATGGTGTCACCTCTGATTTAACAATAGTTGTGTTTCCATGTATGTGTTTTCAATGGTTTTTTTTGTTGTTGTTGTTTTTTTTCCATGGGCCTTGTCAGGGTTTCCTCAGGGCCAACAGTCAGAGTTTACCTGAATCAGGAGGTTCACCTTCTGTAAAGTCATTTTCCATGTTTTTGTTGATAGGCTATCATGGTATTTTTTTCATATCATTGTATAAATAGAAATTTATACATCTTTATATTGATGTCTACTTTGTTAAGATATGACAACACTTGGCCAAGATTCAACTGTTTAAAATCTGAGGATTAAAAAAGAAATCCAAATGCTGAAATAATTGCATTTTAAAAATACTCAAATGAAGTGCTTATCAAAAAATGTTTAAAATAAAAAATGTTGCTTTGACATATTTGCTGTAGGACAATTACCATTTCATTTTTGTAACATATTTGCAATAATATATACATACATATA
>CAIGQV010019186.1:18040332-18091342 GCA_903798115.1 Danio jaintianensis | reverse complement strand
TCCCTTTATTAATCGTAGTGTGTATTGCTGTAATTGCAAATAAATAAAGGGAGGCAGGGAAAGCTGAATAATAATAACTCTTTTTTTTTAAGATAATGATGAATGGCATTTTCTGAAGTGCATTAATAATGAATAAAAAAAGTAAATTATTGATCATATGCTGATTCTGGTGTCCAAAAACGAAATGCACGCTTCTGGCATGTTCGCTTTGCTGTGTAGTTTTATTTAATTCATTTTGTCCTTGCTGGTGAAACAATTTGCAATGGTTGTATGCTGCTACGGAAAGACCTGTAAAGGGTGCATTTTAGGGTAGCACTGCAAGGTCGCTGGTCAGGCAACACAGCTTGATTTTGGAAAAAGGTGATTAAATACATCAGTAGCAACTGTTTTGTTCAGTTTCAAACATACAGTCTAGAATTTCAGTACATGCGGCTGTCACTACCTGCATTTTATTGGAATTTGATTCACTGTGGTACTGTGTTTCTTTCTTCTGTTGAACACAAAGGAGGATGTTTTGAAGAATGGTGGAAACTGGTAGACTACCATAGTATTTTTTTCGTACTATGGATGCCAATGGCTGCCAGTTTCTAATCTTCTTCGAAACATCTTCTACTGTGTTCAACAGAAAAATAATAAATCCACACAGTAAATAAAATTATATAGATTGAGAACCACTTGAGGGGATAAATGTTGAGGTCCACTGCCATGCAAAGCTCCAACTTGTGCAAGACCTTGATTAGCTGGTTCAGGTGTGCTTATGTAGGGTAGAAACTAAACTCTAGAGGAGATTGGGCCTCCAAGGAGCAGGATTGCATACCCCTGTTTAAGTACTAAAACAGAAGTGTTCAATCCTGCTCTGGAGGGAACAGGTTTAGCTCTTACATGTGCCAACACACAAATTTTAGTAAGACTTTGCTAGTTCAGGTGTTTTTATTTAGGGAGCTGAACTCTGTAGAACTCTAGCTCTTGAGAAACAAGTTACATGGTCAGTGTTACATCTCACATAAATTATAATGGAGATAGAGAGGCAGTGTAAGATTCAAGATTTAAAGAATAAGAAAATAAAATAAATAATTTTAACTAAATTTTCAATTCAGATGATTCTAGGTGTTGGATTTAGTGCACATGCTATTTGTTGTGCACATCTTATTTTTTTACCTCTATGACACAAGTTGTTATCTTTTTTTTCTCTTTAGTGGTTCTTTTGGACACAACTGCTGTGCTGGGAGAGCTAAGCTGGAGGACCTACCCAATAAATGGGGTAAGTAATGTTTCCCTTTGGATCTTACACCTAATTTCCATTGCAGTAAGTACAGTATATAGGATACCGCAGTTAAGAAAAAAGAATTCATGTAAAGCTCCTTTGATTGAATTGTTCATTCTAAGAATATTTATCCCAGGTCAATCCAACCCACACAATCTGATGTGAAAAAAAAGAAAAAAACAAGTTAGTTATAATGAAATGTATTTAAAGCAGGTCGCTGAGACGGTACTAGTGATGCAGAATGTATGCAGAGAGTTTCTTAAAGGGTAATTATTAACACAGGTCTTAATAATTCAATTTCACCTCCTTTCATTCCTGTGAACACCATCGAGAGAATTTCCAAGACATTAAAACCAGTCAAAAGGCTAGAAGCAATTTGAATGAAGCAACCAAGTGTGATCCCACAGCTCAGAAGAGCTTCTAATAGAAGAGCTGCTATTATTAAATCAATTCTATGAACGAGAACGGCATGGAGTATGCTCGATCACTGCCCTTTTTCAAAGCTGACTAAAAAAACCTGTTCTGGGGCCTCATGTATAAAAGTTTACATAAATGTCATCCTCTGGAAAAATAGATACTGCCTGTATATGATACCAAATTGATATTATTGATAACACCTGTGTCTGGCAGAGTTTGTACAGCATGTAACCCTACATTTAAGCTTTTGCTTTACTCCCCCCAGATACACACTGTTTAGGTTACTGAAACATTTAGTCTATTCTTTACTCCCAGTTAAACTGCCACTTTCTTGTATTTTGGGAGAAGTTAAGTGAAGTGAGTATTGTATAGTGAAGTATGGTTATACTTGGTCCACTGCTTTTGACCCATCCAAGTGTGAAACAGCATAAACATACTTAAACCCATTCAGCTATTTCTTCCTGCATCCAGCTGGGTATTGAAAATGCAAAATTTTGAATACAAGTCAAACTCCTTAACCATTAGGACACAACTGCCCCTAATTAATTATTCAATTAATTCAATGAATTATTAAAAATGATGCATAAATCACCTGGGCCCATGAAGAGGAACTTACATGTTGAAGGTTAAAAGTTCATTTCCCTGGCATGGGTAATCACAGCTGTGCTAATATACAGCCAAATTGCACAGATACTCATTTGGTATTGCATTTACAGCAGTTCAGTGACACTAGTGTGTGAACTGAGCAAAAGTCTCATTTGCTAATTCGAAAACATCACATACGTACTAGAACTAATAACAAAGAAAAGTGTTCTTGTTCATGTGAGGATGTGTTCTGTCTCTACTTCTACTACCACATCCAGGAATTCACAGACCATAACACCATAAATGCCAAAGCAAAGCAAAGGTTATATATGTATTTTGCAAGAGAGCAAAACATATAGACTGAGAGAGTGTTTGTTACCTTCATTTTCTGCATTCATTATTCAAGTCAATAGCTGGGCTTCCATTACCCTGTGTCAATGCTCATTTTAAAGTATCGCATGAGAAAAGAGTGATGGAGATGCCTAATTATGAATAAAAATTTGCTAAATAAAAATATGCAAAAATAAATAATTGCGATCGCTTGAGGTGGTTTTGGACTTGTGTAAAAAAAGGGGTAATATAAATAATGGGAGATGGAAATGTGTTTTTTGAATAAACTATGCTGTGCCATGCCACATCTTTTAGAATTCTAAACATTTTCTATGAGGGCGCGCACACCAGCGCCAGCATTCGACGTGTGTTCGCTTTGCTTAGGAACACTCACGTGACTAATTAGCTGTCTTAATTATTCTTGCCTTTTTTTTTGTTGTGTACTAGGTTACCAATACTAAAGTCAACTTATTATTTTATTTTTTTGCAAACTTCGATAAGATTAGTTAGGGGATATAAATCCTCAGATAAATCAGATAAGTCATCTTCAGATAAATCTCTTCTTAAAATAGTTTGAATGTCCACTAAGGGGAGCAATATTTATCTTTCAATATAAAAGTCTTTACAACTGACTCACAAGATTCATTTGATGGTGGAACAATGTAACGCGAACTGTCAACCATCACTACAAGCAGACCATTTTGCGGTACAAAATGCTTACTTTAAATCATTTTGTAGTACGTTTAGACCTCTGCCTTGACACTCACAGTAAGTTATGCTATAAACTGAGTCATAAAAACAGCGAAACAGTTGGAAGAGGTGGTCCTTACATGTGATTTCACGTATTTTGAGCATTAACTCCATTAATGAAAAATATTTTCCATTCATTGTCTATATAGGTCACACATTCAGTAGCACTGTGCCCTGATGTATATCCTGGATGCCATTGCGCTACTTCCTCCTCTGTTTGAAACAAAGCACAGGTGCGTTAGCACATTAGTTGTGAACGCACACCTGAGGAGAAGAAACTGTTGAATACAGTCATTGTTTTTAGTTTTATGTGCTCTCAAAAGTATTCTCGTAGCTTCTGATTGAACCACTGAAGGCATATGTTTTTTTGAGGATTTTATTTTAAATTTTTCTGGACTTTGAACAAGTCGGACGGCTGCTGTCTAAGGAGGATAGGGGAGCTCTCAGATTTCATCTAAAATATCTTAATTTGTATTCGGAAGATGAACGAAGGACTCAGGGGCAGTGTTGGGGGTAACGCATTACAAGTAATGCAAGTTATGTAATAATATTACTTTTCTAAGTAACGAGTAAAGTAATGCATTACTTTAAAAAAATAAGTAATAATATTTGAGTTACTTTTTTGAAAATGTTACACAAGTTACTTTTTAGTTGAATTAATTAGTTAAAAAAAATATATATATTGCTGAATTAAAATTAGTCACAATGAATCACACAGGCAGTGAGAGAATGTGTTCATTATTTTGAACGCGTCGAAGAAAAGTTAAAGGGTATTGTCTCAATGGACGGTGATATAACTTAAGACAAATAGTACAAAATTAGCAAACATATTGCTTTAAACTTTCAATAATCTGCATATACAGCATGTATAGCTCTGGGGTCAGGAAGTTCACAATCACAATATGTAAGTGAAAATGTTCATACACACATTTAAATGCCCCATTTTGTGCGCATACAATGCTTGTGCTACTGGACTTGAGTCGCCCCTTTAGCTGAGTGGAAGTTGGGTAGTGGAGTGGTTTTTATTTATTTATTTTTGAGGGTGTGTAAAATAACCTATAGCCCTTAAAATGATTTCCCAATGGAGCCGCAGTGCACATCTTCATATTAGTTCTGCTCTTACACAGGTGCCCATGATGTCAAAGTAAGCAAGTTCATCTCAACAGTAAACACCACTTGGGGTTTCTTTTCTTTTTTTTTTTGTGCAGTAAGAGGCTGGTACACACCGGCGATCAAATCAATAATTCATACTATAATATCCTGGACCACATAGTGTACCTCTCCTATTAGTATTTACCACAATGTCTTTTCCTGGTTCTTTTTGTTAGGTCAGAGAATGTCATGTTAATCAAAGCCTTTTCCGTTCTTCTCCCGGAGCCAGATGGAACACACCTTTTCCAGTCTGGGGAGATTTTACCCGCCATTTAATTTGTTTTCTTGCAGTCTGAGACCAGCGTGTGCGTTTTGTTTACTCTGGCACAGACATATCCTATGGGGCTCCTGTCTCTCTGCCTCTGTCCTTCTACCTTTTCTGTTTGCAGGAACAGGTTTGTTTGTGTTCTTCCATTGTTGCGTCTGCTATTCTCCTGACTCCACTCCTCTGTAAGCGCCTCTG
This sequence comes from Danio jaintianensis, assembly GCA_903798115.1. NCBI lineage: Eukaryota > Metazoa > Chordata > Actinopteri > Cypriniformes > Danionidae > Danio > Danio jaintianensis. The sequence goes on along the minus strand of CAIGQV010019186.1, from coordinate 18,086,381 downwards.
ATGCTCAGCTGTAATTACTAAATGTGTCATAAACCTGGTTTGCTTGTGTAGTCTATGCACATTTCTACCTTGAGGAGGTATTATATGATCGTGGTTACCCTAATACATAGTTCAGTGAAACAGAGAAAGGCAAAGAAAAACTCTAGTTGTCATGAAAGGAATGTTTGCTTTTTTTAACTGTCACATTACAATGTGAATAAATTGGTTAAAATTAATTCAAATATAGATTCAAATATAGACTTTTAGTTCTTGTTTGAATCTGTTCTTTTTTGAATCTGTATCTGTAGTTTTTTTAAGGAGTCTGCATATGCTTATATAGATATGAAATTACTTTTTCATCGCACTGTTAAATGTGGTTAAAATACAGTAAAATTAATATTGTGAAATATAACTAATTTAAAGTAACTGTTTTCAGCTACTTTCAATGTAATAATGTAATATTAATGAATAAAAGCAATTTATTCATGTAATGGCAAAGCTAAATTTATTGCAGCCATTACACTAACCTTTAGTGACACATGAACTTAAATATTAGAAATCAATGCTGATTGATTGATTGATTTATTTATTCATTTATTTATTTATTTATTTATTTAATTTATTTTAAATATAAAACTTTTTACTTTTTAAAACATTTCTTTATTGATGCTCTTGATCAATGAAATCCACTAATTTACCAATCTAGAAGCTAAAGTTCATTAAAAAACATTGATGTTGTCTTGAGAAAGCCAACGTGACTGCGCTGGGACTCAAAGGCAGTTGGCAGGAAGCACAGTGGTACAGTTGCTAATGTGTTTTTGAGGCATTGCTAGGTGGTTGCTAGGAAGTTGCTATGATACACTGGGTTGTTAATTGGCAAGCCTCTATACATGTTTTATCAAATCCTAATACTTGGTCATAGATATATACACTAGATATCGCATACGGACCCTCAGCATGCGTCAATAGCGCCGCCACATTTGTACAGTGCTCCCAGGACAAGCATTATTCAACCGCACTAGTCAAGACAGTGTGCCAATGTGAAGATGCTGGACTTTAGCGCTGCTTACGGGTGTAGTAACGAGCAAACAAAGAAAACAAAGCACAAAGGCAGAACATTTCATAGGTAAGATTTCGTTTTTTACATGTTACAAACTTTTGTGCTCAACAAGTAACGTTATTGATGATAATACAGTCTCTTACTGCACTGATCATAAGGCAAAGTAGCATCAACTTGCACTGAATTCTAGGCTTATGCTAGTTCTGTTGAATAAAATCAGCAAACAATGAAAAAGAAATATGACAACAAGACGCTGTGGTGCCAGAAACTTGTATTATTGTCGGCTGAGTGAACGAGTCGTTCATAACGGGGATTCATTCACAAACGAATCGCTCCCTCCGTTAGAATGAGAAGTGAAAGCAGGAGAGGGGGTGTGTTTCAGGACACGGATTCAAATTTAACAGGGAGGGATAATAATACATTTTCATGCACACAAACACACACTCTTTATCGGCAATGCCCGTGCGGTCATTTATCCATCGATGTAGAAAAGTGATGTAAAATTATAATTTTCGTAATAAATTTTTTATTTTTATTTTTTTGCGTACTGACCACGGGGGAAAATTCCCGATCATAGATATATGTATATATGTGTATATCTCTGGCTCTGGATGGCCACAGTCCTCCACTGCACCTTGGTCCCGCATTCATTTCAAAGGAGCGCTACCCTGTACTAAAATGGCGGCTCTATTGACGCATTCCTTCCAATAGACAACAATAGGCCAGGCGACATCTATTATATCTATGGATAATCACTGCTAGCATGTTTAGCATACAGGAAGTCCCATTTGCTATCATGAGTCAAATGAGCCAATACCCAGTTCTCTACGATGTTCTGTTGCTGAGATTGCTGTTGTGAAATGGTTGCTAGGTTAGTCTGTTTTGTTGCTATGGATCTGATTGACAGCTTAGAGTTACTAATTTACAATAAATAAACAAACTAAAATAATATTTTGTACTGTATTAATATAAAATAATATATTTTTGCCAAAAATAAAAGGTCAAAAATGTTAATGCCTTTCAACAAAACAGTATATATATATTTTTTCGCTTTATGAATTTAGGATTAATCATGTTTTTTTGTTTCTGTTTTTTAAAGTGCTGACCGTTGACTATTAATTTACCATGGCTCAGGTACTGCTGTCCTTTTCAAGATAAAAAAGCTGTGACAATCATCAAAGATGGTCAATTCATGGTAAATGGCCGTAATTAAAAAACAGTCAGCATGGTTACATTGCTGTAGTTACGATACAAAGGCTTCTATGTCAATCAAAGAGTGATTAATGATCTCTTAACACTCTCTCATTCCCTGTCGGCCATTTGAAAGGTTGACCTTTTCTAAAAAGGCCTGTCCGTCTCTTTTCAAAGGGAGCACAGCACCAGGACGTGAATGATTAATACATGCTGTTTTAGGAGACGTTCGCGTCAAGATGAGACAGAAAGCCATACTTTTGAGTGTTAATTTCTTATCGGTAATGGGACTTTGGGTGACCTTCAGTAGGACAGATCTGGTATTTAATGACAGATCAAAACAAAACCTGAACCTCGACCATTGAAGCTCAGCTGGTAGATGTTTTATATTAGCAAGTTCAACAGGAGCTCCCAGCGGAGTTCAAGGGCGTACCGTGATTTTACTTTGTAAGACATTTAACATTGAAATGATAAATTATAGGGTTGCCTATAATAAAAGTACAGTACGTTGGGTCTCATTCACTAAACATGCGTATGCACTAATTTTTACGAGAAAATGTGTGTTTTGACATTTTACTACCCTGTAGCATTCATTTTACCTAGAATCTGCAGATGTATGTTTAAGTATGTTTTTGTATGTAAATGTATGCTGAAGCACATAATTCCAATGAGCGTGTTTTGGCAAAAGTGATGACGTGTGAGCTGCTCACACATATCTCAGTATGTGTGTATGCAGGTTTAATAGCTACATAATAACCTAATAACTATAATAATAAATACCTAATAACTACAACTATTGATTTGTAATTACAAATCTGTTTTTTTTTTTATCTGTTTTTATTGATCCACTTAGTGCTGTCGCCTCACAGCAAGAAGGTCACTGGTTTGAGCCTCAGCTGGATCAGTTGGCATTTCTGTGTGGATGTTCTCCTTGTGTTTGTGTGGGTTTCCTCCGGGTGCTCCAGTTTCCCCCCACAAGTCCAAAGACATGCTGTATAGGTGAATTGGGTTAGCTAAATTGCCCATAGTGTATGTGTGTGAATGAGAGTGTATAGGTGTTTCCCAGTGATGGGTTGCAGCTGGAAGGGCATCCGCTGCGTAAAACATATGCTGGATAAGCTGGCAGTTAATTCCGCTGTGGTGACCCCTGATTAATAAAGGGACTAAACCAAAAAGAAAATGAATAAATGAATGAATGAAACTTTGTGGCAAAATGTTGCAACTGTCATCTTCTTCCGCCGCTGAGTAATAGCTCCCAATAAACATTCCATCCTTTTAGGAGAGGCTATATGGAGCATGTACAAACTGACATTAATCTTTAATAAAGCTGTTAAAATGGACAACATTCAAAACATCTGCCTTACAATGCCGTCCACCATGTTAGCTGAAGTTGTGACATGACTGCGTCACAAAACTAAAATGCGTCATCATTTTTGAAAGCCTCAATTTTCACAGTGCACACTGAAACTGTGGACATTGTTTTCAAAATTATATGTTTTTTGTTTCCTAAAAACGCAGTCTCAGTGTGGACGGAAGGCCAAAACGGTGGACAGTGTGGACATGGCCTGAATATATCTGGTTGTTGAAACCAGAAAAAATAAATAAATAAATAAATAAATGAATGTGAGAGCACGTTATGGCACAGCCAAATGCTAATATGCAACAGCAAAGCCACAGACTAGCCACAGCATTAACAATGCTTGTTTGGTTTTCATTTCATTCATTTATTCATTTTCTTTTCGGCATAGTCCCTTTATTAATTAGGGGTCGCCACAGCAGAATGAACCGCCAACTTATCCAGCATATGTTTTACGCATCGGATGCCCTTCCAGCTGCAACCCATCACTGGGAAACACCCATACACTCTCATTTACACACATACACTACGGCCAATTTATTTTGCCCAATTCACCTATAGCACATGTCTTTGGACTTGTGGGGGAAACCGGAGCACCCGGAGGAAACCCACACCAACATGGGGAGAACATGCAAACTCCACACAGAAATTTCAACTGACCCAGCCGAGGCTCGAACCAGTGACCTTCTTGCTGTGAGGCGACAGCGCTACCCACTGTGTAGCCCGGTTTTCATTTCATTCTATTTTTTATCGTTCATTACAATAACATGTTACCCTGGACCACAAAGCCAGTCATAAGTGTTTTTTTATTTTTATTTAGATTTATACATTAGCTGAAATCTGCATAAATAAGCTTTACATTGATGTATATTTTGTTATTCTAATGACTTTTGCATTAAAAGAATAATTGATCATTTTTATCCAAAACTTAATATTTTTGTCTATTGCCAAAAATATACTCATGCGGCATCAGAGTGGTTTTGTGTTCCAGGGTCACAAATTATAAAATAATAATAAAAATACAAATAAACTCCTAAAAAAATAAATAAATAATGTGTGCAATTTTTGCAAGTTTTTTGAAGTACTATTTACAAGTTCATGCTTCCACTCTCATACTGTAGCAGTTCTCACATGGTCTCCATCTGGAACAGACTGTACTCCGCTGATTGCAATCTATATAACACATGTTAACGCTACAGAACTAATCTGATAATCTAACACCAGCATGCACTCTCAGATATCTGCAGCTGATTCTGAGGTTATTGATTGAGTTCAGAAAGTGTTACTTCTAATTCGCAGCAAAAAACAGAACTCCCATTGCTTTAGAGGACCTTTTGTTTCCATCATTGCACCTGACACCAAACACGAAGCGCGATTTTTAACTCTCACCCACATCCTGCGAAAATCTCTTTTAACACAAGCGAGTTCTCCTTCTGTTCTGCTCTGCCTTTGCTATTTCAAGCTGCAGCTATTTCACATTCGCCGTTCTGATGTGCTCTACACAAATCTCAATTTTTCGTGATGTGATTTACTGATGTGAGTTTTAGCAAGGAATCTACAGCAAATACAGAAATCGGTGGGATTGGGCTGAGTCGAATCTTTTCAATCTATTTTCCTCAAGACATCATGTTATTAAAGAGGTGTACCAGCAGTTAAAATCTTTGAAAGGTTGTTAACGTGATGCAGATATCAGATTAATGCACTGTAGGGGTTTGAGTTTGTGCAGATTGAAGTGAGCGGTGTGTAATTTATGGACTAGCTTGACTGAATAGACTTTATTTGTACTGACATAAAATCTCCATCACTGATTAAATGGGTGTCCTACTTGAAAATAATGTATGGGACTACCCACAAATTTATATGTATTTTCCTTAAGTGCTATTAGTCCGTGGATGACACGTCATGCCATTATTATTATTATTATTATTTTTATTATTGTTGTTGTCATCTTTTTTTCACACTTATAAGCAATAAGCACACACACACACACACGCACACGCACACACACACACACACGCACACACACACACACACACACACACACACACACACACACACACACACACACGCACACAAGAAAACACTGACCTTGCATACTGGCATCAAAGTTAGGTGCGATGGAAGAAATCACAAGGGAGAAAAAAATGATATATAGCGCACACACACTCACAGTCTGCACACTACTTGAAAATCACACATACTCATGCAGACACAAATTATACTAAAAATAATAATAACATTAAGTAAGTAAATAAATGCATAAATACATAAATAGATGATCATAAATGACTTTTTGGTCAATTGCCCTTCATAAGGATTGCTAATTAAAATACTGTAGCTGTCAGGTGGAAAAACCCCATATCTTCATTTGAGCTTAATTTTGTTAATTACAAGCATGTGACCAAATTTAAAGAAACATTAAAGGAATAGTTCACCAAAAAAGGAAAATGTACTAAAACAGTTGGTTCCAAGTAGTTTCTTTTGTTTTCTACTGAACACAAATGAAGATATTTTGAAGAATATTGGAAATCAATTCACCCATCCAATCAATCCAAATAATAGTTATTGACATATAATTTTTTTTAGATATATTCTATTGGTTTCTAACATCAGCAAAAACTCAAACGTAAAACAAGTCGACATTGAGCATGTTGATGACTAAATTTGGTATTTTTATTATATATATATAATTTTTTTTAATTTTTACATTTTATTTATTTTTAAATTTTATTTATTATTATTATTTTTATGGGGGGGTGAACTCTCCCTTTAAGAACTTTAATGATGTAGTATTTAATTGTTTAAAAGAGCAAAATGCAGCACTTTTTTTTTTTTGTAAACTCTAGTGTGCAGAATTATTTATTGAAGTTTTCTTAAATGTATCTAAATCTAAACAACATTAACTTGGTACCAGCTCTGTGTTCTCTTTTTTTTCTGTTGCTTTCCATCCATCTTTTTTTTATCTTCCAGCTCTCTCCACGCTGTAATGCTGTGCCCTATATCTGTTTTTATGCTTGTGAGAGCTTTGTTTTCAAAGTTGCCCGATTGGAGTTGGAGATTGGAGCATGAGAACCTGGTCTGAGTGCAATACATCACCATCAGCCTGCGCTTTACAGGCAGTGACAAATAGCTGTTGGTTCTCATTTACATGCCGGTCGGCCTTGACACATGTTGTATCCTGTGTTTGCTCTCAAGAATAGCAGTGATGCTTTTCAGGTAATAGAATACATTGAACAATTTGTTTGATTTGAGGTAAATACAAGTGACCAGAATGCAGATCAAACAGTTGCACCACTTTCACTTAGAGCAAAAATCCCACATCTTGTTCACTTTCAAAACATTTCAAGCAGATGCTAAATGAATATTAAATTCCAGACAACACACCTCCTATTTTATGTAAATTAGTCTCGTTTTAGATTGTGATTTTCCACAAAACTCAGCAAAATTAGGAATTGCTCCTTTCAAGTTTTGGTTGTATTTGCACTATTAAAGCATTTGCAGAACTCCTGTATCAAACTGAATGCAAAAACAATGCACAGCTTTTTTTATTTTATTAAGCTTTATTAAGGAATTTCTCTATTGTTTTTCTTTATCTATAGAGGAAACTTTGGCACTATCCCAATTCTATTTTATACCTCATGCCTACCCCTATCCGTGTGCCTTTCCCTTGGTCCTTGAAACAGAGTGTGAAGGGTAAGGGATGGAAATAATGGCCTACGAAATCAGACACCACTACTATACATATGTACAAGACATTATATGTCGTCTCTAACTCATCAAATGTTTAACAAATTCAACACTGTGTTTGTAAAAAAAACCCAATTGCAATTCTTAGCATGCTTCACGCAGGTGAGTGGACATGACAAATCATCTGTAGGTGACACTTTTTTTTCCTCTCCATATGCACCAGACACCTTATAAGCAATTCAATTCAATTTCAATTCATCTTTACTTCTATAGTGCTTTTACAATGTGGATTGTGTTAAAGCAGCATAGAACTTTAACACAGAACTTAGCATAGAAGGTCCAGTAAATTGAAATTGAAACTGTGCCAGTCCAGATTTCAGAGTTGAAGTTCAGTTTAGTTCAGTTCAGTGTGGTTTAATTTTCACTGCTGAAAGTCCAAACACTGAAGAGCAAATCCATTGATGTGCAGCTTCATGAGTCCCAAACCAAGCAAGCCAGTGGCGACAGTGGCGAGGAACAAAACTTCACCAATTGACGAACGTGAAGGAAAAAAACCTAGAGAGAGACCAGTCTCAGGTGACCACGGCAATTTCTCCTCTGGCCAAACTTCTTGTGCAGAGCTGCAGTCTAGGCACCGGGGGCTGGAGAACATTGGACGTCTATCATGGATAAGCTGCAGGTGTGAGTAGGTCACCGGCAGGTATACAGGCTGGCTCATATGGCGTTCGGCCAGGGTCAAAAACATGACGCTGCAACATGCACTCGTCTCACTGAATGTGACGTCTGCGTCTGCTACATTACTGTTCCGCTGCCTGAACGTGACGTCTGCGTCTGCTTCAAGGGTTTCCAGCACATTCCATACACTTATTCGTGCTTTATTATACCTATTCATTCTCTATTATTGTTTTCACTTATCCTCAATTATGTTTAATTTGCAATTAAGTGCTTTTACCTTTCTTATTTATAGCTTTTTATTCCAAATGGTAAATATTTATACAAATGATATAAACATTTCGGTATGCCATAGCGTCTTGTCCACATATTGACAGATTCTTACGAAAAAAAAAAAAATCACAAAAAAGTAGTTTTAGCATGTATTCACCACTAGGAGTCTCTACACCAACACAAACAAACGTATTTGTAAACATTGCTATAAACAATTTAACTAACATAAACAATATTTGTAATTTTAGAGTTGTAATTTTATGTAGTTGTACAGTTTGTCAAATTTTGGCTGAGGTGATCTGACAGAATTATACAAAAAAATAATTTACACCTCAAAGGTCAAGGGCATGCTCACTTTATAACTATTATTTTTGGTACTTTTATAGCCTAAATGTTTTTGCAGGTACATACAAACTTTGTATCAACAGGTACAGAAAACTTGGAAGGGAATCGACATTTTAGAGTCAAGGTTTCTCTTTTAACTATCCTATGGTTTTTAACATCACACAAACAACGTAACCTTTACTATTTATTCATGTGATGTAACTAAAAGAGATGATGGATCCCTTTTAGTGCTGCTTGAATTGTGGCTTTTTTAATACTATCCCTGCTGAAAAAAACAGCTAATACCAGCCTAGGCTGGTTGGCTGGTCTTAGCCAGTGGCTTAGCGCAAATCCCGCAAGACTGAAGGCAGGGCCCCTCACTGCATAATCAAGTAAATTTTAAGCAAACGATATATATCGCTCATAAGAAGCTTGTGAAAGAATCTAATAAGAATTTTACGTATAAAAATGTTCATAGCGTCCATTGTCACGGTTTGTTTGCTCACAAAGGCACGAAACACGGAATTTATCAAACACGAAGATTTGACAACACTCACTGGAAACACGGGAAGACGGAGACACAGGAACATGGACAATACGTGGTGGCAATACAATACTCGACAATGGAAGAGACAGACTAAGGGGTAGATATACACATGGGCTAATAAGACACAGGAGGGGAACACAGGTGAAACTAATGAACATTAGGAAACGGCGGGAAACAGAACAAAGGAATCACATGACAACAACAGAAGCACATGGAACACTGGGGCAAGGGAAAACACAGAACCTGACATTCCCCCCCTCTCTTTGAAGGCGCGTCCTCGCGCCTTTTACATCATAAAAGGGAGGATGGGAGGGGGCCAGGGAGGAGTCTTAGGAGGGAGGAACCAGGAAAGGAGCTGGAGCAGGAAGACCCAGGACACAGTCAGAAGGACGGCCCAGGACGGAGTCGAGGAAGGGAGGATGGGAGGGGGCCAGGGAGGAGTCTTAGGAGGGAGGAACCAGGAAGGGAGCTGGAGCAGGAAGACCCAGGACACAGCCAGAAGGACGGCCCAGGGCGGAGTCGAGGAAGGGAGGAGCCATGGAGGAGGAGTGGCCGCCGACTCCAGGGGGCCGACCGAGGGAGACGCCGCTGATGGTGGTGGAGCCCAAGGAGGAGACGGAGAGCCGTAGGGTGAAGGTGACGCCGAGGTCCCGGAGGGCCGGGGTGGAGCAGACGGCTCACCCGAGCGAGGCGACGGCGGGGGTCCGGAAGCCCGCGGCGGAGCCAGAGCGACAGAGGACCAAGGCGTAGCTGGAGGGAAGGAGGAGCTCAACGTAGCTGGCCGGACGGAGTGACGAGGCGCAGCCAGAGGAGTGGAGTCCAGAGGCGTAGGAAGGGCGACGACTGACCAAGGCGGAGCCGGAGGGACGAGGGAGCCTGGTGGAGCTGGTGGACTGACGGTCCACGGCCGAGACGAGGGAGGAGGGAGCCAAGGCGGAGCACAAGAGTCGAAGGGCCGAGGTGGAGTCTGTAGCTCGGAGGCGCTGACGCTGGGTGACACCCTCCAGAGGGCGATGCTGGCAGGCAGCACCTCCGAGCGAGCTCCACCTCTGGAGCTTGAGGGCGAGCTGGGGGGGTTGGCTGACTGCAGCAGCGCTGGAGCTGGCTGACTGGCTGCAGTCATAGGTATGAGCAGAGGTGAAGAGGGTGGGAAGTCACTCATGACTCTGGAGCATCGGGAACTTCAGGAACTAAAAGACTGTGTGGAAACAGTTGACTCGGAGATACGTCTTTGCTGTCTGGAAACAGCGGAAGGGGCTTGACTTCACTCCAGAAGTCGATGAGTAACTTCCCATTGTCCAGCGGTCGCTCACCATTAGCAGTGGGAGGGTGGATGGGACCCTCGCTCTGTCCCTCTATCTCCACCAGGACTCCCACCTTGGGTGATGTTGCCGGCTCTCGCACCTGGTCAGACGGATCTTTGAGCTCCTCCTCCACGGTGGTATTTGGCTCTGTCGCTCTTGTTGGCGATGGCTTGTGCACCGCGGGTGGCTCTCCGTCTGCGGTGGGCTCTGGCAAACGTTCCCTGCAGATCGGTGGTGTTGGGCTGGTCACTGGGTCGGGAGTGGCACTGGCGAGCTCTTCCTCTACACAGATGGTGAATGTCGATCCATTCCTCGCCAGTGTCCACTCCACATAGGCGGCAAAATTGCCCCGAGGACCATCTTCGGACGACCATGCTCTGCAAGCGGTCTTAAGGCTGGTGTTGAAAAACCTGCAGAGCACGTCGTCCGGACACGTCGTCGCTATTGACAAGTACAAACTCGTATGGTCCTCGAGGCTGCTTTCCCCCTGCTCCAGCAGGAGGAGAAGGAATTCGGGGCTGTAGATGGGGTCCATGGGAACACGGGGGAGAGGAAAAGAAAACACTGGGGCAAAAAAGACTATAAAAATAAAACGGGGGAAAACACGCCGCACTTGTTTGTTTTGGTCGAGTATTCTGTCACGGTTTGTTTGCTCACAAAGGCACGAAACACGGAATTTATCAAACACGAAGATATATTAACAACACTCACTGGAAACTGGAGACACGGGAAGACGGCAACACAGGAACATGGACAATACGTGGTGGCAATACAATACTCGACAATGGAAGAGACAGACTAAGGGGTAGATATACACATGGGCTAATGGGACACAGGAGGGGAACACAGGTAAAACTAATGAACATTAGGAAACGGCGGGAAACAGAACAAAGGAATCACATGACAACAACAGAAGCACATGGAACACTGGGGCAAGGGAAAACACAGAACCTGACATCCATATTATCCAAAATATAAATACTATCAATGTAACATTATTGCTGAGTAAAAATATACATTTTCTTTCAAAAAATAAAGGAAAAAATTTATAATAAAATAAGTGATGTTCTTTTATTCTTCAAAGAATCCTAATATTATGTTTTAAACATAAAATAAAGAAGAGAAAAACTGAACACAATAATGGTTAATGTAATTTTTAATTTTTCTATTATTTTACAGCAACAGTCTCAGATCTAACAGGCGATTGCGATCGACGAGTTGGTCATCACTGATATGCTGTAGGTTACATTAAACATGCAAAAAAAATAAAAACACAATAAGACTCAAATGTAAAACAAATTCAAAAAGGATTTCATAAAACTAAACGACATGAGTATACCTATAATCAACCTAAACTTTACTTTCGGAGACATTTGTTATTTATGTTATAGACTTTTTATACGTTTTTATGCTATCTTGAAAAGAAAATGAAATATCATTATGTATTAATATATATTTAATATGCACATAATTAATGTATATTGTATAAGTTAGCCGGAAAAAAGACAGACGCACTAAAAACTGCAAAAAAAAAATGGTAGACGCAGACGTCATGTAACAAGTCAGAGATGATGTCACGTCCATTGAGAGGAATGTATGAAGGGCAAGTAAATTGTGCACTCGCTCACACACTGCACTGAGCCGTGTGAGCAGCATGTTATGATACGTGTATGATACGAAAAAATAAATAAATAAGTTTACTGCTACACGTGAATCACACGTGACGTCTGGCTCGACACTTCACTGCCACACGTGATTTACGTGACGTCTGCGTGACGTCTACGTCTCGTATGCGTCTTAAATTGAATGGATTTAATAGCAAAAAAAATAATAATTAAGACGTCAGTGAGACGTTCGGTGAGACGAGTGCACGTTGCAGCGTCATGTTAATGAACCTGTGCGAACGCCATAGGCTCATGAGATCAATGCAGAGACTCGTCTGTCACTGGGTCTTTCACTGTAAGCAACTCATACTTCTTGAAAAATAGTATGCAATTTGAAGTGTGCTACTTGCAGGTGAGTGGGCTTTACAGACCACCTGTAGGACACACTCTTTACTCTACCGTATGCTCAGAGAAAAAAAAAAACGAATTAATAAATAAATAAATACAATTAAAAATAATAATAATAATAAATACCATAAACATGTCATAGCATTTATATACTGCAACTCTCTGATGATTTGCAGTGCTTCTTTTATTCTCACTTGTACTGCAAGTTGCTTTGGATAAAAGAATCTCCTAAATGAGTAAGTGTAAACAGATTAAGTTGTTTTGCACTGCATTTGGAATTAAGAAACATTAGAAATCACTGTTTGTTTTCAGCTCGAAAACATAGAACTTTCGGATTTCGTCTGGCATCCCACTATCTTAATGAATATACGACTGGTGGATAATGTTGCAATAAGCAAAAAAAAGTGTTCTTATTCATGGATGTAACTTCAAGAAAGTACATTAATGTTATGCCAGACTTGCTGTAAGAAGCTAGTTTTCAACCACTAGACTTTTCTGATGGTATTCTGTCATGTCGTCGGGTATCAGAATTGAAAATATGTCATGGGACTACCGTGTGGTGGTTATTAAGGGACTTTCAATATTCATGATCATAAAACATGAATTTGCTGTTATGAATGTAATAAAACATGCTTGTTTGCATTAAAAATTCTTATTAATGCCAATTATTTTCTTGCTTGCTTGGCCAGCTACTGTATGTTGACACTATAGCTGGTGTATTCGTTTACCCCTTCGTTTGTAGTGTAGTTCACTTTGTGTAGTTTACTTCCTTTGTAGTGTAGAAAAGTTCTTTGTTTGAATGATTATATGGCATTTCCGCCTACCCTACACCTCCAACAAATATAGAATCAGGAAACCCCTACCCCATCATGCCTACATACAAAACAGAGTGGTAAGAGGAAGTGGAAGGGCTAAGGGGTAGAATTGGAATGGGGCAAGCTGTTGTCAGTGCAGAGAAAAACCTTGATAACAGACAGAACGAAATGTCAGATGTGTCCCATTGCTGTTTTCCTGCGGCCGTTCTTGTACTGGAGTTTAAATGACAAAAGAATGTAGAGATGCCCCTTTGCACTAGGATTCGGGGTGGAAGCGCGTCATTCTGGAGTGTTGTTCTGGACGTCCAGAGTGACCCTGATGTCGAAGGTCCCGCTGGTCTCTCCTGCTCCTGTTTCCTTTGTCCTTTGCTGGTGCTTGATAGAAGAGAAACCCTTTTTTTTCTTCTCTTAAATGCAGTCTTTCATCACTGTCCACCTTTTGTGTTGCTGCTGTTAGATGTTAGATTTCAACAGTATCTTTCTCCATCTTTATCCACTGTCCCTTTTACTTCCTTTGTTGAGAAAAGATGACATTTCCTTGTCTGTATCTCATTTTTTTCTTATATCTATTGCTCTTTCTCTTTCCTTTTCTTTTGATTTGCCTTTTATTTTTTTTCCCTCCGATTGGAAATAAAGTCATATCAGAATAGAGATTGTATCTGAGTCGGGATTGTAAAACAGCCTGAAATGTGATGAAAGTAAAATAAGACAAAGGAGAGATTAAGCAAGAGATGAACTAAAGGCATATTGATGATGTATGTCTGACTTAAATTTTTTTGCGTGCCTTTTTTGTAATGCAGATGGTTTAAAATGAGATTTCAACACCTTGAGATATCTTGCAAAGGAATCAGTATTATTTTTTACCGAAGCTAATCATAGGAGTAGGTGAGATTATAAAATGCAGGACGCAGTACAGATCTGATATCTTTAAATCTATGTTTCTCTTTTTTTACTGTTTATTAATCTTTAATTCATGCATTTTTTCCTTCAAGTAAAAATTTTGTGTTGGTTTAATTTTATAATTAATTTTAATAGCAAGAATAAACAATATAATATAATGATGTATATTTTATGAATATTTATGAAAATACAATATAAAAATAATTGAGGATGGTTCTAACTAGTGCATTTAAACATTCATCTATTAATTTTCCTTTGGCTTAGTCCCTTTATTCATCAGGGGTCGCCACAGCGGAATGAACCGCCAACTTATCAAGCATATGTTTTACGCAGCGGATGCCCTTCCATCTGCAACCCATCACTGGGAAACACCCATACACTCCCATTCACACACATACACTATGGACAATTTAGCTTACCCAATTCACTATAGAGCGCCTGTCTTTGGACTGTGGGGGAAACCGGAGCACCTGGAGGAAACCCACGTCAACACGGGGAGAACATGCAAACTCCACACAGAAATACCAACTGACCCAGCCGAGGCTCGAACCAGCAACCTTCTTGCTGTAAGGCAACAGCATTACCCACTACGCCACTGCGTCTCCCCTATATTATATTATATTATATTATATTATATTATATTATATTATATTATATTATATTATATTATATTATATTATAATATATCATATTATATTATATTATATTATATTGACATACATTTCTATTTGAAAAACAAACAAGAAAGCAAATCAAAATGATCTGCAGATGCCATAAATTTCACTTTGAAATTCACACGAGAAAGCAAATAAATAAATATAGTCAGCGTTTGCACAAGGTTGAAGAGATCAATGACACAGAAATGAATGTTTGTCATTCACTCAGTGTTTTCATTGATGCCGTTTGAAGTGGAAGTCAATTAATCAATTATCAAGTCAAAGGTACAGCGGCAGTATCTCTCTCACCAAGCACTTCCATTATCCAAGGTTAATGTATGCTTAATAATTAAAAGATAATTAAACTCACACTCAAGCCTAATTGTATTTCCATTTGCCCAGAGCTCGTTTGCAATTGATAGACCCCCTCAACTCCCCTGATAGCAGACCTTTATTCGCGTTGTGTAAATTCTATTATGAAGTCTTGAAGTGTGTATTTTCAATTCAAGACAAGCAGGGAAATCTAAGTGTTAAAGATCAATCGTGAGCTGGATCTGACAAACAGAAATCAATGCTGATAATAGATGCTTTTAAGCTATTAAGCGTGTGTATTGACATGTCAGTCGGTTCAGAGGTGCTTGCTGAAAAGGTTCATTTACAGCCAAGCAGGCCAAATACAATCGGAAAGCAGCTGTATTCCAAATACAGGACCTGACCACTTCTGACAAATCTTGGTGTGTTTTATGCAGTGTTGGGGAGAGGTGCTTTTAAAATTCATGTACAGTGTTACAATGTTGAGTTACTAAAAAATAAAATAAAATCTTAATGTACTTTTTAAGGTAAGCAATCATTTCTTCATATAATTTCGTTACGTTAGCATTACATTTTTAACTGGACAAGGTGTGCTTGTTTGTAGTAATAAATATAAAATAAATATAAAATATAAAAATATTAATAATAATAAATGACATCGATTGCAAATCACATGACAAATTGTGTAGTCAGTGATATAATCTCTTGGATTTATTGTAATGTAATCTGACTACTTTTGGATTATATTTTTGCTTGTGTGCTAACTCTTGTTTGATCTAACTTATACTGAAGTAGGATAATATTTTTCTGTTTTAACACATAAGTAAACATATATTCCATTCTTTATCACCAACAAAAGCCTCAAAAGCCTAATACTAATATAGTTATATTGAATAAAACAAAATCGCATCTTATGATAGAAAAAAGCCCCCCAAAAAGTACATTTAGAAAACAGTAGCAGTTTTACAGTAGTAAAAAAAAAAAACGGAGAAAATCACCTTTAAAGGTGTCCAAATTAAGTGCTTAGTAAAGCTCGTTAATTATCAAAATTTGAGTTTAAATATGCTTACAGTAGGAAAATAAAAAAATACATGGAAGATAATCTTTATTTTAATATTCAAATTACAATTACAATTACATGTACAGTGCTTGATATTTTAATCTGATTTCATAATCTAGATTACATACAACCCCAGATCTGGAAATTAATAAATCTCATACTGAAGGAAACATTCATGTCTGTACGGTTAAGTGTGTAAATTAAACAAACCTTTAATATGTGCTATATTTCTGAATTGCATGCATGAATAGAACATTCACCACTCTTCTGTAATGAATATCATTCTGTAATGAAAATCAATGGTATCAATATTTGTTTTTAAACAAGTGAAATGAGTAAATACATGTTCACATTTATGCTAGACCTACTCTATCATGTTTACACATCCTATAAAACACATCTCCAACATAGGGACAGGAGAGCTGTCAGTCAATAAATGGGAAAACAAAGTAAATAAGGATATGTTTGTTTTTTGTAAAAGTAAATTTAAAAAGTAATCCATTTATTTACTAGTTACTTAAAAGGTAATCTGATTACATTGATCACGTTACTTGTAATGCATTACCCCCTACACTGGTTTTATGTATGTGTTGGCAAAAGCGTATTGCTTTTCACATGCATTACAGTGTACCGGCAATATCTGAAATGTCCTGATGTTTGCGCCAGCGACTGCACCAGTGATATGCCTTTTTCACAGTCAGCTTCCAAGTGGTGAAATGATGACAGATATCAAAGAAGAGTCAGGCATCTTAGACGTCTGCTGATAGAAACTATTTTTAAACCATTTTAAAAGCAATGAATCCTCCCCCCCTTGGCCCCAAGATGCATTTCCTCCATGTTGTCTCTATCACAGCGATCTGTGGCGTTTTTGAATCCTCCTCCGTGGACCCCTGCCAACTTAATGTGATGTGTAGCCAGCGATTTCAGGTTCATCCATCTCAGCCACTTTTATCAGTGCGTGTAGCATCTTAAGCCGCGTGCTGATATCTCATCGCCGCCGCAGTGTTCCTAGATGTATCCGGTCACTTTCTAGCAGGAGATTGAAAGCCCACCGCTGCCTTCTTGTTCTTCTAAATGCCTCATTTTACCTCCAACACAAAAAAAACTGATGAAAAACAAAAGGCTGGAAGGCAGTGGCAGGGTGAGAGGAGATTATAGGATCGGGATGTGCTAGCTGGAGACGATGTGCTGCACTGAGTTCTATTTATTTTTTTCATGACTTTATGAATGGTATTTTATGATGTGTCTGGTGATAATGACGAGCTTGCTAAAGATTGTTATCTGGATCAGTGTACTGTTCGCTTTTTGTTGTTTACAACATCAGACTAACATTTGTTCAATATCCACAACTTACAAACCTACACATGCACTCAAATTGACGTTTGCTGTTTGTTCAAACTACTTTTTAAAAATGAGCTGAAACAACACAATTCTTGACTTTTTTGGCGGGGACAACTTAATTGTTTTATGTTCAATCCACTGAAATTTGTAAAAACTAATACGATAACTTAATTCCTTCATGTGGCCCAATACAAATCGATTGTACAAATTGACCCAGCTTTTTTTACAGTGTATATATGCAATGACAATAAAAATATAATCAACACACATTATGTTTCACATGTGATTTTAACACGTAAAGTCAACACAGGCTCATTGGAAATACGTGCTTCAGCCTACATTTTTGTGAAATTGAAAAAGTTACTTGTACATTTGACTGTAATTTCTAAGTAAAATGAATGCTACGGGGCAGTATGACTCTAACAACTTTTGGTCCTTTTCACACTTGTGATTACAGGGACATATTATTAATGAATAAAGTTTTTTTTTGAGCTGTTAGTTGCACAACATAAAATAAATACCCCAAAATTACTTAACAGTGTCTATGATTTGAAATCGAATACATTTGGCTCTCCATATGGACAACTTTTCTGCTATGGGCAGTTTGCTTGATAGCTTACATTGTACAGTGTTGTATTTGTGATGCAGAGCACTTGAGTTTGAGTTCAGTGAAGCACGGTTTCTCAAATGTGGTGAAAAAAAATCAAAATCATGGTAAAACTGGTTAAAATGCACTTTTCTCTTTGTTTTTGAAAACACTATTGGTTGGGTTTAGGTTGGTTGGTGATTTGTATGACAAGGGATACATTCTAATGTATTTCAGATTCACAGAAATGTAGACAATGCGCTTTAGTGGACTTATAATCTAAAATGTGCAACAAAACTTAACCGGATCAACATATTTCACATTTTGCTAAAATGTGTCCTGAGGCATGTATTTCCAATGAGCCTGGGTTGTGTAAAGCTCATGTAATACATGATGTTCATGTGGGTTATATCTAAGGGTAGTTTTGTAGTGGCTAAAACAATAATACAATTTAAATTAAATTAAATTGCATTTTAAATCGTTTAACAAATATACCATGATACAAATAAATTCTAAAAATGTGCATAATAAACTTATGCTCTCTAAATATTTAATCTAATAATAAGGTATATGTGCTTAAATATGATGGAAATAGTTACTGAATAAATTTCTTAATTCAGATCAAAAAACTTGATTTCCTTAATTGCACATCATATCAAATACTGTTTAAATTGTTCTAAAAACACCTAACCAAAGGTCCTTCAACAAAATTATTTAGCAAATTTACCAGGAGGTGACAACATTGGTCTATTAAATACATGTGATAAAAGCTGTGGTTTTTTCACAAATGTTTTATGCAACATTCTATTCTTCTTTTTCTTTTTTCTAAATTTCAAAATGCAACTTGGATGCAAATAGCTACTATAAGAGTGTCACATGTTTGCTCTCTTTGTTCAGTTTTCTTTGCATTTGCTTGAGTCTTGGTATAGTTGTTATCAGGGATGGGCAGTATTTATGATAAATGTATTTCAAATACATATTTCAAATACAAAATAGTATTTTTTAATTTGTATTTGATAGGGTTGATAAAAATGCCTTAATATTTTGTATTTTTGTATTTTTAAAATACTGTAAATACTTTGTAAGAATTCTACATGATGACATCATAAAAATGCACCCTCTGATTGGTGCTTTGGACATTATTGACTCTTCTATTTAAAGAAGAACTGAAAAAATCTTTGACGAACGAGTATACTTTATAAATAATAGTAATTTTGGATGGATTGCTGATGCCAAATGTTTGTTGTTAAAACAAACAACTTAAAAATAAGTAGAAGTAGAGATGAACAAGGTGGCAGAAAAGCTAAAACTTGGTCAGAGAAAAGCTATCAAACATTGTTTACTTCATTAAGTCAGTTTAATGGTGAAGGGATTGATCCAATAGAACTATTGATGGAAGGTTTAAAAAATACATTTCATACTCCTTTGTAAAAGTATTTTGTAGTATTTTTAAAATACAAAATTACTCTATTTTATGTTGATACATGTTGTGGCTGCTGTATTTTGTAGTCTATTTTATAGTTTTATAGTTATAGTTATTTATAGTTATAGTTTTATATTTTTAGTTCCCCTTCATACGGGAACTTCAACGTGCGTCTGTTAACAGACTATGGGAGTACGTCAGACGACCAATCACTCTGAAGAGTAAGAAAACGGGCCAATGAAATGCCAAATTGCATTGGCAGAGCTCTGCTCCACAGCTGGCAGCAATGAGCTACAGCGCTATATAAGCTGCACGCTGTGAAGTGAGCCTCAGAATTTATTTGCTTCAGACCCTCTCACGAGACTGAAGACACTCTATCTGCCAACCTGATTTCAAGACTGAAACCAGTTTACTCACCAGTGCGGGAGATGACGCGACAGCGGCAGTTGATCTGGGCTTCCTGTCCCTTGGGCATTTCGCTGGTGTTCACAAAAGAGCAGTTTCACACTAAAAGAGCAGATTCCCTAAGAGAGCAACACAGTCAATCAACACGTCTTTTTCAAGACGCTGTTCTGACTGTGCGTTTCTGGATGCGGTGGTTCCTATCTCCGGATGATGGGCACGGGTATCGCATCACACGTCTGGGGGTCCAGCATGTCGATGCGGTGCTCGTGGACAGCTCATGCTCTCACTGTGAGAGCATGGCTGTTGCACAGCTGAGATCACGGCTTCCAAGCCACCCCCGTTGCTCCCCGTAAAAGCGGTTAGCACGCGGGCAGATCTGAGGATTACAGTGGGGGCTTATCCGTCGCCTCCGGGCCCGCGGACCCCCCACTCCTCCACAGCACACTCCATCCAAGCTTTGAGTGGTGGTGCGGTTCATCCCCCGGGATGCCCACGCTTCCGCTTGATGACACCGGAGATCAGATGTCCATCGCGACATCGGAGGGCGAGCTGTCATGCTCAGATGACAGACCGGGCTCGCTTCCATCCTACGGGGTGCAATGCGTAGTCACGGTTCTCGAATCAGACATGATGGCTGCGCTTCCTGGGCTGCTTCGGCGGTGTGGCTGGAGATGGCTTGTCCCCCAGTCTCACCGCCGGACCGACTAGAGGTGTGGCGTGCGAGCTGATGTAAGATGAATCTTCCAGCTCCCGTCCACTTCTTCCCAGGGGCGCACAGCGAGCGCACGCTGGCATAGAGGGCGTTTTTCTCTGCCCGGTCCTCGTGCGCTGGGTTATACCAATCCTATCTGCGCATTTTGATCTGTCATCCGTTCAGGATGCTGGTCAGGGTGCTCATGCAGAAACGCATCCCCCAGTGCGTCCATTCGCGGGATTGGTTGCAGCTATAGACCTGAAGGACGCTCACTCCATGTCTCGCTCTCTCCCTCCTAAAGTGCGACGGGGCCCGAGCATGGCAGTAAATGGTCCTCCCTTTCGGGCTCTCCCTGTTCCATGCGTGGAGGATGCCCTGTGTCTCTTTGACGCATTGCCATCTGCATTTTTGATTATTCTTTGACTGGGTTAATTTTTTCAGACCCTGAATAAGTCGATTATGCATAGGGACCTGGTGCTCTGGCACCTCGGCCTGTTGGGGTTTCAGGTCAACCGAGAATGAGCAAGCTCTCCCCCGGGCAGAGCTTCTCTCATCTCGGGTTGGAGCTGGACCCGGTCTCCATCACGGTGCGCTTTTAGCGCTGGGCTAGTGCTGCCCTGTCCGTTTAGTTTGGCAGTTATAGTGGTTTCACTGAAGTTTTTCAGAGGCTCCTGGGGCATATGACATTTTGTAGCCGCTATCACGCCGCTCAATTGTTCATATGAGACCACTTCAGCGCTGGCTTCGCGATCGGGTCCCCAGATGGGCATGGCGCGCGGAGACGCACCGGGTGTCCATCACTACGCTGTGTCTCCGCACCTTCAGCCCCTGGATGGACCTTGCCTTCTACGGGCCTGGGTGCCCTTAGAACAAGTGTCCAGTCATGCTGTCATTCTGACGGATGCTTCCAGTACGGGCTGGTGGGCTGTGTATACCGAGCATGCAGCCGCAGGTTTGTAAATCGGACTTCGGTTGCGTTGGCATTCAATTGCCTGGAGTTGTTGGCAGTGTTTCTCCCTCTACGCCAGTTCCTACCGGCACGGGAGGGGGCACATGTGTTGGTTAGGACGGCCAGCATAGCTGATACTACCCCCGCATGTCTCAGCTCGCTCGCCATCTGCTCCTCCGGAGTCATGCGGCTTAATAGCTGCCCGCCGTTAATATCCCATACGAGCTCTACCGTGCCAGCTTACATGCTCTCAGGACAGTTACGTTTCTGGGAGAATGGAGACTCCACCCCGCAGTCCAGCTGTTATGGGCACGCTTCAGAGAGGCCCAGGACATCCTGCCGCTTCTCCCGAGCGGCCCCTCGCCAGCTGCTTTCCCTGCTCTGCATGGATGCGCTGGCTCTTAGCTGGCCCCGGGTTTACGCAATATGTGTTTTCCCCAGTGAGCCTGCGCGCGCAGACTCTGTGCAAGGTCGGGGAGACGAGGTGCGGGTCTCGCTCTTTGCGCCTCCTTGGCCCAACCGGACCCGAGTTTCCAGACTCACACTCCTCGTGATGGCCCTCCCTGACGAATTCCCCGGAAGAAGTACTCCTTTTTCTGGGACGGGCACCCTTTGGCACCCGCGCAGCGTTCTGGAACCCTCATTGAGGGTTTCTAGACAGAGCGAGGTAGACTTAGGTGACCTATCAGTAGATGGTTAACACCGTCACTCAGGCTAGAGCACCCTGTATAGCAAGCCTATGTCCTGTAGTGGAGTTTATTCGTTGTGTGGAGCTCTTCTCTCTGAGAAGAACCCCGGACATGCCAGATTAGTGTTGTGTTTTCTTCCTTTAGGATAACTGGAGCGCAGGCTGTCACCCTCCAGACTGAAGGTTTGGCATGCTGCCATCCCCGCTCTCTGTGGCGGCGGATGGTAGCGCGCTGGGAAAGCATAACCTTATCAGCCGGTTCCTCAGAGGTGCATGGCGCGAGATGGTTAATTCCATCCCTGCCCCCCTCTCTTGCCCTCTAGGGATCTCTCTAGCCCCAGCGGTTATGATTAGGTCCGTTGAGCCACTCGACAGTATCTATACGTTTTCTGTCCATGAAGGCAGCTCTGCTGGTCGCGTTGGTATCAGTCAGGAGGGTTAGGATTCCGGTGGCATTTTCGGTCAGCGAATCGTGCCAGGAATATGGACCGGCCCACTCTCACGTTTACCTGAGACCCCGGTTCAGCTTGTGCCAAGGTTCCTACCACCCCTTTTTTATATTAAAAGTTGTAGTGAGCCTGCAAGCGCTGTCTGCGGAGGAGGCAGACCCAGCCCTTTTATTGTATGTCCGCGCACTGCGCTTAATGTGACACGTAGAGAATACGTCTTTAAGCAGCTCTTTTCTGTTATGATCGGCAGAAGGGAAGTGCCGTATCAAAGCAGAGGTTGGTCCATTTTATAGTTATGCCATTGCCCTCGCCTTATGTGCCAGGGCAAGCTGTGTACCCCGGGAGAGAGAGCCCACTTTGAAAAAAAAAAAAAAAAAAGCGGTGCCTCCTTTTCGGCGTGAGTACGCAGCGCCTCTTAACAGATTTTGCAGAGCTGTGGGCTGGGCGACACCTAACACATTCACGAGATTTTATAATCCTCGAGTTGAGTCCTCCCGATTACTGGGTCACTCCGGTCAATCGGGACGAAATTAAACTCGGTGTCAAAAACGCTTGCTGCGCCATGCTCCCTAACCCGGAGATACGTGCGGCTTTTATATTCTGCTAGTAAGTTTCCCGCTTGGCGAACCCTAGAGAATTCCTCCGAGGCCCCCAGCACCCGACTCAGTGGAGGAGCCGGGTGCCTGGCTCAGTGTGATGTCTGGTATGCCCACTCTTGGTCTACCCACATGCTGAGGTTCGGTGCCAGCTATGCGCGGTCCCCGATGGTGATCCCATATGCTTATTCAGCCACGGAGTGTTCCCCCTGACCAGGCGGACCCGTGTCTTCCCTACCCGCTAACCAGCTTATCATATGTAGCACTCCCACTCCATAGGGCTAGTCCATATGTCCTTATTGCCATCAAGTCTCCCCTCTTGGGTAGCAGGTGGCCTCCGCAGCGTCCTCCCCCTTAGGGGACTGGCACGCTTTCCCAACGTACTGTCGTATTTCTAAAATCCCTAGACTATATTAGCTAGGTAAAAGCACATTTACGACCCCCGATCTAAATTGTAATTATTCCCATGTAATAGTAATTAAGGGCCTAGGGGACGTTGGAAGGTTGCGCTCTTGGTGATGCTTGTGCGCCCACGCTATGCTTGGCAAACTTCACATCAGGAGCGTGACGGGCTTAGCTGCTGTGGCGTTTTCCATACAGTCTCCCATAGTCTGTTAACAGACGCACGTTGAAGTTCCCGTATGAAGGGGAACGTCCTGGTTACGTCCGTAACCCACGTTCCCCGAATAAGGGAACGGAGACGTGCGTCTCCACTGCCACAGCAGCTGAGTCTCCAGTTGATTAGCTGAGTGATCGGCTCTTCAGCAGGCAAATTCTGAGGCTCACTCCACAGCGTGCAGCTTATATAGCGCTGATAGCTCATTGCTGCCAGCTGTGGAGCAGAGCTCTGCCAATGCAATTTGGCATTTCATTGGCCCGTTTTCTTACTCTTCAGAGTGATTGGTCGTCTGACGTACTCCCATAGTCTGTTAACAGACGCACGTCTCCGTTCCCTTATTCGGGGAACGTGGGTTACGGACGTAACCAGGACGTTTTAGTTTCTTGAGGTGTTAACTATATTAAATATAATGGGAAGTTTTATTTGTGTTTCAAAATAGTTGTTGATAATAGTTTCAGCTTAATACAATAAATTGCATACACCAATACATCCACTTCTTCAACACACACACACAAATAATGCTATATTGATACAATAATTGTTGAATGACAAGAATGACAAGTGTCAAATCTGAATACAAATTGGCCATGCTGAGTAAATAAAACTGTCACTTGAAAGTTGACTGCTAACCGTAAATCCAATATATTACTCCCTTGCACTAAAGTTGCCTAAACATAAACAGACATATAAAGAACAAAGTCATGATGCATCACATATCAGTGTAAACAAAACATTATGGTCCTCTGCATGCTGTCAAAACGCACAGACACAGATGCATGCACACTACAAGACCCCTGGTGTTGTTTAGTGATATTTGGCATAAAGTTGCTAGCAGTAGATCCTTCAAGTCCTGTATTGTGAGGTGGAGTCCTAGAGGAACTTGTTGGTGCAGCACTTCCCAAAGATGATCAATTGAATTGAGATCTGGGGGATTTGGAGGCCAGTGGCACAGCAGTAGTAGAGTGTGATACACTGTGGGTTGCCAAGCCAGTTGCCTTACCTTTGCAATTTTTCCCTTTGTAAAAAAAAATCACTCAGATGTTTATTACATATTTCTCTAATACATTGGTTATTGCTTGTTTGTTTATCATACTCAGACTTTAATATGTCACTTTTTTTATAAAAATGATCAACAATATATTAATATTAACCAGTTATGTGGAAATGACAAATTGGATTGTATCATTTTTACAATTTATACAATACAATACTACACATCACATACTGCATTTGCAAATGATTTTGGAAAAAGTGTTTTTTAATGTTAAAAAGTTATAAAGTTTATATATATATATATATATATATATATATACACACAGACACATACATGCAGACACGTGTACAGTTATCTTTATGGGGAATTCCCATAGACATTATGATGATTATACTGTAGATACTGTAATCTATGTTTTCAAAATACTTAATTCTGTGTGATTTTAATCATGGCAAGAAAAAAAAAGTCCACACAAGGTCAGATTTACAGGTAAACTTGCTAAACTTGTGGGAACATGTGGTTCCCACAAAGTGAGGAATACAAGGCATGCACACACACACACACACACACATGCACACACGTGTGCACACATACAGACAGACAGACAGGCACGCACGCATGCACGCACGCACACACGCACACACACATACACACAAAATACTATGTTTGTTTTCTTTTGAATAAGTAAGACATAAAAATTAGTAGCAAAATATTTTTTACAGTATACTGTACGTGTGGTTGAGCTTGAGAGTGTAAAACTTGAGTATGTGCTCTGTTTCAATTGTTTCATATTCAGTTATGTAAATAACATGCTTGCTAAGAGATTTGCAAGAAAATGGCTACTAAGCAATGCAACATTTATATTTAGCTAATTAAAGTGATTGTGTATACTTTACTTCATTTGTTTTTTTCTGGGCATTTGTTTGGCACAATAAGACTCATTTTCCATTGTAAATTGTAGTTTGCCTCAAACAAATTTCTGTTTAATACTTTAACTAATGCTTGTCCTATCTGGACATCATATTTGGTCGCTCATATATGTACAGTATTTCTAATATTAGTTATACTTAGTTTTGCTACATATTTGTCCTTTGTGTCAGTTTGTCATAAACATACTGACACACAGCTTTGTTGCTTACATCATATCATATTCAGTTAGACAGAATCACTATTTATGCAAAGTGTCACATCCAGCCACTATTGTTTAGTAGATTTAGCCCTTCAGGTTTTGTGTGTGTGTGTGTAACAACTAGGCACAGTCTACCTTGTTTACTTTATTATTACTTATTTCTTTTTTTTTTTTTTTTTTTCCATATGACGTTTTTACATTTATTTAAGCCAAAATTTATTTCAATGGCCAGTATATCCTGTTAAGTAATGCAAATGGCATGTATGAACTGTTTGTTAACAGAACAGAAAGATGTTCAATCAAACTTTTTGGCTGCAAACAGCAGTCTGTTGTGAAGAGCTATCGGCACACATCAGGGACTGTGATACAGCAAGTTTCTGATTGAGAGGCTATTAGGAAGACTTAGCTTATCACTGCAATAATGAAAGTGAATAAGAGGAGGCTTTAGTGCTAATGAAGTGCGTCCTTCCTAATTAATTATCAGAGGGAGAGAGATTAGGAAGATAAGAAATAAAATGAAAAAATAAGAAGAAAGAGATGATTGAAGAAAAGACATTTATGAAGAAGAGAAAAAGAAGAATAAATTGTTGGGGGAAGAGTGGAGTGTAAAAAATGTCAGAATGGTGGTATGGTGGAAAATAAAAAGGAAGGAACTTAGCGGTCATGTGAGAACGTTACGGTTACTACGTAACCCTCGTTCCCCGAGGGGGGGAACGGAAATGCTATGTGGAAAAACTTCCACTATGGGGATTTCGTCAGAAAGCCAATCATCTGAAGAGAAATAAAACGGGCCAATGAAATGCCAATTAGTTGGCGGTGTCAGCGCACACAGCTGGCAGCAATCACAATCAGTTTGTGAATAAGAATTCCAGGTGTGCATAGCAAAAACACCTTTTCTAGCTGAAGAAGCCGAACTACAGCTGTCAGCTAAGGCGCAATCACTGTGGCGAAGGCACATAGCATTTCCGTTCCCCCCCCTCGGGGAACGAGGGTTACAAAGTAATCGTAACGTTCCCCAGCGGGAGGGGAACTTCAATGCTTTGTGGAAAAACTTCCACTATGGGATAATGTATGGAAAACGCCACAGCTATTGAACCTTACCACGTCACTGGTGAGAGGTTTGCCAGGCTCTCGGCGTGAGCGCACCATCATCACCAGAGACGCAGCCCTCCAACATGTCCCCTGGCCCTAACTTACCTTACTTACCTGTGAAGCGCTTAAAGGCTTATTTATATTTTTTGGGGAGTCATAAAAAATACACCTAGTTAAGTTTCTAGGAATTTTAAAATACGACAGTACGTTGAGAAAGCATGCAGTCCCGATAGGGAGGACGCTGCAGAGGCCACCTGCTGCCCAAATGGGGAGATCTGGTGGCAGGAAGACATATGGACTAACCCTGAGAAGGGGGAGTACACATATGAAAGAAGGTTAGCGGGAGAGGGAAGACACGGGCCCTCCTAAGAGGGGGGACTAAACCGTGGCTGAGTGAAGCATATGGGATCGCCAGTGGGGATCGCGCATAACAGGCACCTATACCCAGAACGCGGGCTGACCAAGTGGGCATGCCAACAATGTAATGGGCCAGGCACCTGACTCCTCTGCTGAGTCAGATGCTGGGGGCCTCGGAGGAACTCTGTAGGGTTCGCCAAATGGGGAACTTAACTGAACAGAGTGATACTGTTAGAGAGAAAGGCGCAGCAACCGTGTTTCAACACCGTACCGAATTTCCTCATTCACTGGCGTTATCCAGCACACGTGAGGAAAATCAGCTCCATTCAAAAATTATAGACTCTTACGAATGTATTAGGTGTCGCCAGCCCGCAGCTCTACAGATGTCTGTTAGAGAGGCGCCGCGTGCTTATGCTCAAGAGAAGGCGATACTCTTAGTCAAGTGCACTCTCACTCCCGGGATACGCGGCTCACCCTGGCACAGAAAGCGAGTATGGATACGGCACTTCCCGTCTGCCGATCATAACAGAAAAGGAGCTGCTTAGAGTCGTAAGCTCTAATGCGGTCGCATAGCGCCGAGCGTGAACAGGACACAGCAAAGAAAGGGGCTGGGTCTGCCTCCTTCGTGGGCAGCGCTTGCAGGTTCACTAGAAAGAAGCGCTATAGGAACCTGCAGGTGGGCCGGGGTCTCAGGAAAATGTGAGTGGGCCGGCCCGAATTGCTGGCACACTTCACTGACCGAAAATGCCTCCAGATACCCGACCCTCTTGACCGATGCCAAGGCGACCAGCAGAGCTGTCTACCTGGACAGAAATCTTAAAGATACTGAGTCGAGTGGATCAAGCAGACCTCTCCTAAGAGAGGTCTCCAAGTGGGTATGAGAGGGGGACAGGATTGATTTTATTAACCAGCGTCTTGCACCTCTGGGAACTGGATGATGAGGCGATGCTTTCCCAGCGCGCCGCGATCCCCGCATCCTTAGAGCGGGGATGATTGTTATGCCAACCCCTCAGTGCGGAGGGGACAGCCTAGCTCCAGCCAGCTGAAGGAGGAAAGCATCACACTGATCTGGCATGTCCGGGGTCCTTCTCAGAGAGAAGTTCACCACACAGCGAATAGACTCGTAGAGGGTATCTATCACGTGTGGTCCATCCATCTATGGACCACACGTGAGGTTCCAGAGATCTGGGCGCGGGTGCTAAATGCTGCCTGTCCCAGAGAAGAAGGAGCTTCTTCAAGGGGATATGCCAGGGAGGGGCCGTCACGAGGAGAGAGCTGAAATACAGGTCCGATTGAGCCAGAGAGGCACAATAACAGACCTTATCCTCATCCTCCCTGACGTTGCACAGTATCTGCGAGTAGGCTCACTGGAGAGAAATGCGTATTTACGCACGCCCAGGGGCCAGCTGTGTTAGCCAGCGTGCCAGAGCGCACCGATAACAGCTGGACAGCCGGGGGTAGAGTCTCCATTTTCCCGGGCGTGAACTGCCGTGAGAGCGCATCGGCTGCACGGTTGAGCTCGCCGGGGAAAAAAATGGCACGCAGCGATTCCACCACGTATGACTCCGGAGGAGCAGACGGCGAGCGAGCTGAGACATTCGGCGAGAGCGGATACCCCCTGTGCGGTTGATATACGCCATCGTCGCTGTGCTGTCCATCCTGACCAGCACGTGTTTCCCCTCTAGCACCGGTAAAAAACTGTGCAGTGCGAGATACACTGCCAACAGCTCCAGGAAATTAAATGCCAATGCAACCGGGTTCCTTACACGGACCCGCAGCTGCATGCCCGCAACACACGGCCCCCCAGCACTTACTGGAAGCATCCGTTGAAACGACGACATGCCTGGACACTCGTTCTAGAGGCACCCAGGCCTGTAGAAACGCAGGGTCCATCCAGAGGCTGAGGGTGTGGCAACACAGCGGAGTGACAGTCACTCGGTGCGTGCCCGCGTGCCGTTCTCATATGGAGCAACCCGAGCGGCGTGACAGCGGCTGCGGATGCCATATGCCCCAGGAGCCTCTGAAATAATATCAGTGGGACCACAGTTTCCTGTCGAACTCTCTCAGACAGGTCAGCATTAGCTCTGCGCGCTCTCGGGGGAGGTGCGCCGTCATGGTGATCGAGTCCAGCTCCAACCCGAAAAAAGAGATGCTCTGCACGGGGGCGACCCTGCTCTTTTCTGCGTTGACCCAAAACCCTAACAGGTCGAGGTGCCGGAGCATCCAGTCCCTCTACATAACCAATTGATCCCGCGAGTGAGCTAAAAAAGCCAGTCATCGAGATAATTGAGTATGCCGCGCGTCCCGAGGACGAGCGAAAGATAAGAGGTTTAATCTTAACTTTGTCCCAAGAGCCCGCAGTTCGGCTGGGAGTGCAAGAGAAAGGAACCCGTCCTCTTGCACTCACGGAGTCTGTGGCGAAGAGCACAGATCCTGCGAGCTGGAAGGCATAGCGTCCCATACTGGCAGTGTTCGGGCTATCACACACGGAGAAAGGAAAAATTGCTCTTATAAAATTTAGTAGCCATACGGCCATGAGTTAATGATATGGG
Source organism: Danio jaintianensis (assembly GCA_903798115.1). NCBI lineage: Eukaryota > Metazoa > Chordata > Actinopteri > Cypriniformes > Danionidae > Danio > Danio jaintianensis. Next base: position 18,056,358 of record CAIGQV010019186.1, on the reverse strand, counting down.
TGTCCCTGGCCCTCCGCCAGGGAAAGAGCAAACCTCCTTTTCTCCGAGTGGCGGTAAAATACTGGTGACGATTCAACAGGGAGAGCGGTTTTTGAGCCCACTGATCGCACTTGACTACTCTTTCACCATAGTGAATTCCTGGGTGAACTCACCCCGGTGTCGCCGAACAGGCCAGCCTGGGATATGGGTGTGTTAAGAAAGCGAACTTTGTCAACGTCACGCATATCTGCCAGATTTAGCCAGAGGTGGCGTTCCTGGACCACTAGTGTGGTCATCGTCCTTCCCAGGGCACTCGCAGCCGACCTGGTGTTTTTAGAACAAAGTCGGTTGCAGTGCCTAGTGCATTAAACCTGGGTTGGAACCTTCCTCGTGCCACTGGGCCAACGCTTGCGCCCGCCATAGCAAGCAAAACGGAAGCAGCCTGGCCTGCAGCAGTGTAGGCTCTGGCCCCGAGGGACGCAGACAACCTACACGCTTTGGACGGGAGCCGAGGCTAACCACGCCAGGAAGGGGCACCACACAGGCAAGATTGACCGTGCTAGCACACTTGACCTGGGGATTCGCCTCGTACCCCCTGGCTGCTCCGTCATCGAGGAAGGTGAGGGCGGAGCGCATGCAGACTGGGCGGAAAAAGGTGCCCTCAGCGCTGTGTGAACTTACTGTGCACCTCCGGGAAGAAGGGGATGGGAGGCTTAGAGGGTTTCCCCTTCTTATCCTCCACGTAACACCCGTCTAATCGGTCCGACGGCGAAGCTGGGGGACAAGCCATCTCCAGCCTCGTCGCCGAAGCAGCCCGGGTTAGCACGGCCATCACATCAGCGGAGGAAGCGGGTCCGAATTGTCATCGGAAAATGACAGCCCACCCACCGATGCAGCGATGGACTTCTGGTCCTCGGTGTCATCGACGAAGGATGGTGCGCTTCTCTCACTCGAAGCTTGGATGGAGCGCGCTGAGGAATGGGAGGTTCGCAAGTCTGAGGGTGGCGGATTGACCCCCACTGTGACCCTCAGATCTGCCAACCATTACTTGCGGGGGACAACATGGGTGGTTCGCCCTTTTGCAAGAGCGAGCCGTGATCTTAGCTGCGCAACAGACATGCCATCGCAGTGAGCACCGCATTAACATGCTGGACCCCCAGACATGCAATACAGTGCTCGTGCCCATCATCCGTGGACAGGAAACCACCGCATCCAGAAACGCACGGTCAGAGTGACGTCTTTAAAAAGACGCGCTGCATGACCGTGTTGCTCTTTTAGGAGAATTGCTTAAAGTTATACGCACCACTCTTGAAGTACCAGTCCAGCGAAACCGAAACAGAAACCCAGCTCGACTACCGCTGCTCGCGTTGTTGCTCGCACTGGAACTGGAAGAAATCAGCCTCTCAGAACACGGCAGCTGTCTCTCACTCTCTCTCGAACTAAGTCGGTGTATGACAGCAAAACGTCTCTTTTAGACTGCACATGAGGCTTCTGAAAGTGAAAAGGTGTTTTTGCTATGCACACCTGGCATTCTTATTCACTAACTGATTGTGATTGCTGCCAGCTGTGTGCGCTGACACCGCCAACTCATTGGCATTTCATTGGCCCGTTTTATTTCTCTTCAGATGATTGGCTTTCTGACGAAATCCCCATAGTGGAAGTTTTTCCACATAGCATTGAAGTTCGCCTCCCGCTGGGGAAACAAAGTGAGAATGTCAGATGGAAAAAGCTAGTGAGAAAATTAATTAATGAATTGTTAAAAAATAAGAAAAGACAGTTAGAGAAAAAGCATCCAAAGGGGTGGTAAATAAGAAAAAAAAACAGTGAATGAGTGTGTAAAAAAAGTGAGATTTAGTGGGGAAATGAGTAAAGTGTGAAAAATTATATGAAGGATAGTGAGAGAAATGAGTCTGAATGGATAGAAAATAAGAGGGAAATAATTTTAGCATTTGTGTATGTAAAACAAAGTCAGAACTAGGGCTGCACGATTTGGGGACATTTTCATATTGTGATTATTATTGAGATCAATATTGTGATATCATAAACATGGTATCATGAAACAACTTGCTTGGAAATAAAGAAAAATGCAGAGAGAGAGAGAGACTACAGATCATGCTGAAAAGTTTCAATAAAAAACAGTTTTTACTTAAAAAAACAACTCTTGCACAAACACACTTTTAAATAGTGCAGCTAAAAGAAATAAATAGGAGACAAATAGAAATATATTCATATGCAAAAACATTTTGTCCAATCAAAGAGGCACATGAGCACAACATTTTATATTATTCATAACAAATCATGTCACCAGTGTAAGTCACAGTAAGATGAATGGCAGTAAGGGATGTGCCAGACTACCATACTGCTGCTGCCAGTGGCATCCACCTATTTTTAAAGGGCTGCAGTGAGCAAAATATGCAGAAATTTGACTTGGCTTTTTATTACTTTCTTTATTACTAAGTAATTGTCTGTTATCATTGTCTGCTAATGTGGTTTAAACCATGTCCAATGTCTTATGGAAATTTTGAGACACTCCCTCTAAATTCTTGAATACTGACTGTTATAAAGGGTTGTTTATTCTAGTTGACTAATATAAAATCTACTTCGCTCAAAAATCTGACGGAGCACATGCATGCCTCAGTTTGAATGACCAGGACATTAATGACTGCTGCTAGAAAACACTAGTCTTGTTTTTATTTGGGAGACATTATTTCTTTTTAGTTTAAATTTGCTAATTACATTTCATGATTGCTGAATTTAATGCAAAATCAAACATATGTCGCAGTTCAAGTCGCTGCAGATTTCCTCACATATTTTGGGCAGTTAGGACTAGGCATGGGACGATAACCGTTTTCAAGGTATACCACGGTGTGGAAATGTCAAGGTTTTAAAACCGTCAAAATTTTCTGCAATACCGTTCCTAAGGTATGTGTACGATTTTTTATTTAAGTTTTTTTTTTAATTTGTTTTTTAGGACAACAGTATCTCCAGCAGAAAAGATATCCAAAGATGCAGTTTTAAATTGTAAAAAAATCTGTTTTTGAAACAAATGAAGACAGCAGAAGTCAATAATTCATTTAGCCTGACATGTTTACTGCTCCAAAATACTTTAAATGTTTCTCAAAATAAAATATATTGTGTTCAAAAGGGAAAAAAGTTTTTGTTTTTTACCCAGACATTTAAAAAGAACATATTTTAGAGCAGTAATCACAATACCGCGAAACCGTGAAAGCGTGATATTTTTTCCAAGGTTGTCATACCGTCAGAATCTTATACCGGCCCATGCCTAGTCAGAACAAATTTCTGCCACATCACAGAGCACATCTGCATAGTTTTACCCTCAAAAACAATATAGTATTCGCAAATAGAATGTGCTCGCCTGTTCAAAGCTTCGAGTTGTCAATACACGCTTATCGTCTGGTGTGTGATCCACATCATGTGACGTTATTGCAATGTGCATTTAAAGCCTGTTTGAACAAGGCCACATGAGCTGTATCAATTGCTTAACTTCTATATATTGTATATATGCATCTGTCGTCATAAGCATAGACTTCTCTCTCATACAGACACACACACACACACAAACAGACACACAAGTGTGCACACACACATAAGCACTCTGCATAAATTCCAATAGAATGTTCAAATAGCCATCAAACAACACGGATGACTTAACATTTATTTTCAAACAATTGGTTTCATTTTCAATATACAGAAGGTTTTAGGGGTAAACTCTTGTTTCTCTCTGTTTTTCTCAGTGCATCATTCCTTTATATAAATTACAGAGATCAAAGATTCTCGAGGTCAAAATAATAATAATGGATTAAGATGTGTAAATATGTGTATATTTTCAGAGCCAAATAAAGGAAGTGCCTCCAATTTTTTCACAAAATTAGGGAAAACTCATCAAATAATTTTTGTCATTTTATTTTCAAAAATCAGATTTTTTATGAAATTCTGGAGGAACTGATTTACTTACCAACAGGTAACTTTATTTTAAAACAAAGATATGCTTAAGGTTGCCGCATAATGAAAAAAAGACTTTGACAGGAACTGATTCATGTTGACTTAAGTGAAGAATTTGCATATAATATTGAGTTTGTAATTAATGGTTTGATGTTCATTGATTATATTAAAAGCAAGCGCATCGCATCACGTTGTTTACAGCAGCATGTTTGATTTAAAGATTATCCAAGCCCAGATCACACACAGTGATGCTGAGGCTGCGAGATGGAAGATGGATTAATAAATGATATCTGGGATATTTATCTTATAAAATCACATAATTTAGCCATCATATAATCACACAGGCTGACATAGTGATTGTGAAGTGATGTATTATGCAGAACTAGCCAGTGAGAGCGTTGACGATATTAGGAGTGTTTGGAAAATGTGTGAAAAAATAAATATTTGAAAAGAGAAAATGGTAGTGTAAAGAGAAAATAATGTAGAAAATTGCTAAAAAGCAGAGCACTACAGTCATGTCTAGACATCCTGTCATTATTGTTTGATTCTGTTCTAGCTTGTGGCTTTGGTGAATCTTATAGCCTCATATACCTTGCTGTGTTCACAGTCTCAGCACTAGCCAGCACATCACAGCCTAGAGATACAACTGTACCTAATAAATGTTGGAAGCCCCTTGAAAAATTGCAGTAAGGAGTCTCACGATGCCTGGATGTAACAATGAAATAAGGAGGTGATATCAGTATGGAGCAAACAATGGCTGTCATTTAGCGATTGTGCATATAATTATATGAATGTTTTCACAAATAAATCATTATTTATTAAAATAGTTTTCACAAAAATGTCTTTATTTAGCTAAAATAAATACATGATCAAAAGTGACAGTAATGACAATTTGATATTAAATTGTGATGCTGCAAAAAATAATGCTGTTTTGAAATCATGATCAATAAAGTATCCAAATTAACAAATTAAAATGTAAACCAAATATTTTTAATATTATTACAATAGTATTACTAAATACTATTATGAATACAAAATATTACTGTTACACTGTGTTGTTTCTCTTTTTTGTTTTCTTTTTTTGTTTTGCATTTTTTCTTTGTATAAATGCAGTTGCTTAGTTAGCAGTTGTATAGTGAGAGATCTGTAATATGGGTCTGTGAAAAAAGATGTTTCATGTCACACTTGGTAAAGCTCAAGGACCTTGTTGCATCTTTTAGAAATCATCATGTGTTTGCTGAGTCCAGATACCTTAATGCAATTAGTTATTAGTAATTATAGAGATGTCAGATCTGTTCAATGCCATTGCACATTTAAAAATTTCAGTCTATGTACCTCAAACTATACAATCCAATTAAGTTGTCTATTTACGATTTACACGTATTCCACACATGCAGTGAGATGCTTGTAAGCTGTCACTGGTCCTGACAGAGATGGCATTCCATTGCATAATTAGCATATCTAAAAATGTTCCAAGTAAACTTTTTTTTTTTTTCATATTGCTAAGATTGCTGCTACGCCTCATGTTCATTCCTCCCCAAGACCACTCTGCATGACATTATATAGCAAAGGTAGTAGTTGTAGATTGTTGTCTGATGGATGCAACACATTTGTAAGTGTATGCGTGTCTTTGAGGGAGGAAAATGTAGTTGTAAAGTGGATTTAAAAAAAATATATTACAAACTACCTTTCAACTTGGATACAAATTTAATTGGGATCAAATTTAGTTGGAGGGTTTTTCTATTATTGTGAATTTGACACTTTAAAGTAAGACACATTCATAAATGTGTTTCCTAGTTGGAAATGGGAGATAATTAGCTTCCCAAGTTCCGTGGGCCATACAATTTAAACATACAGTAATTGAGGTCAGTAATATACGGTAATATACTTTTTTACCATAATCCTATCTCATATGTAAACTTAAATGCTACTACAACTACCTCACTAATTTTGAATGAGCCATAAAATAGTAGTAAAAAGTAAAATATACATTGAATCTGTATCTGTTCTACTGTATCTGTAATACTGCTTAAAGTATGAGTAACAGTAGCCCTTTTAAAAGTATTCAAGAATAGTGATAGGAGAGTATTACACTGTGAAAATTATTCCATTTTATATCCTGCCAATTAAAAATCAGTGTCATTTACTTTTAAGGGTGTTTCTAAGTGTAAGTTACATTATTTGCCATTAATGGACTGTAAATGTAATATATGATATTAATTTAGTATGAGAACACATTACATTAATATATACACCTATAATAAGCTGACAGATAGCAGGTTGATGTATTTAAATGTGGAGCAAATCTGTGTAAATCTGGGGCAAATCGGGGGCAAAAATCTAGCTGTGGCGATACGTTAACACTTAGTTTATGTTATCTGGGTTATGTATAAACTCTGACTAGCAAGCTACAAGTGTCCAGCAATTGGCACTGCAAACCAAGTGTGTGCAGCACTGAATTTGAGCATGTATTTGAAAACGAAACATTCTGTAGTGGATTTAGCTGTTGTTTAAGGCCATTTTGGTATTTCAGTCCTTATACAGTAGGCATTCAAAATTATTGTTATGTTTTTAAAAAGAAATGTCAAAATTAAGTGAGTTTTTGCCTAAAACAAGCAAAACATTCTATCAATAGAGTAAGCAAAATAATCTTATTTTCGTTTTGAAATAAGAATATTTGACTTGTTTTAAGGAAAAGATTATTTAATTTTTGGCATTATTTCGGAAATGCTTTTTTTTGCAGTGAAGGAAAATGCAGTAAAAGTAGTACCAATACAACACTAAAAGATGAACTCAAGTAAAAGTATAAGTACACATTTTCAAAACTACTTAGTAACCGACAATTCCTGAAACAACTACTCAATTGCAGTGATTATTTGTAATTTTGTACTTTACACCACTTACAATATGTTATATTGCATGATGCTACCATAGACAGTATTTCATGTCACAGTCAAACAAAAGTTTTGTTTGTGTTAATTGGGTGAAGCTAACTTCAATAAAACTTATTTGGGCTCCAGCTGCTTTAAATCCCACAGAGAAGTCAAGAAGTACAGAGTAATTCCTGAATGTTCACACCTTTCTATTGCTTTCTCCAATTATCTCACTATCTATCTTCTCATTCCTCTGTCCTTTGCTCTCCACAGTGGGACGCCATCACAGAGATGGATGAGCTTAACCGGCCCATCCACACCTTCCAGGTGTGCCACGTAATGGAACCCAACCAGAACAACTGGCTTCGAACAAACTGGATACCTCGTCAGGCTGCGCAGAAGATCTACGTAGAGTTGCGCTTCACCCTGCGGGACTGCAACAGCATCCCCTGGGTTTCTGGCACCTGTAAAGAAACTTTTAACCTCCTCTATTTAGAGACAGATGAGCCGCATGGTGCCAATGCTCATTTTCATCCCAACGAATATGCCAAAATTGATACTATCGCTGCCGATGAGAGTTTCACGCAAACAGACCTGGGTGATCGTGTTTTGAGGCTGAATACTGAAGTTCGGGAAGTGACGATAGCTCGTAAAGGTTTCTACTTGGCCTTCCAGGATGTGGGCGCATGCATTGCCCTGGTGTCCGCAAGAGTTTATTACAAAAAGTGCCCATCTACCCTGAGAAACCTTGCCGCCTTCCCTGACACTGTGCCGAGGGTGGATTCGTCTTCATTGGTGGAGGTCAGAGGCGCGTGTGTTGAGAACGCAGAGGAACGTGACACACCCAAGCTGTACTGTGGAGCAGATGGTGATTGGCTGGTGCCGCTGGGCCGTTGTGTCTGCAGCATAGGCTATGAGGAGAGTGACGGCCTCTGTCTTGGTGAGTCGAACATTAAATACAGCTTCATTCTATTTCATAAAATAAAATAAAATAAAATTAAATGCTTTTGTTTTGTTTTTTGACCCATATTCTACGTTCAAAAGTCTATAAGATTTTATATCAAGTTACAATAAAATAAATTCATATGCTCACAAAGGCTGAATTTATTTGACCAAAAACTAAAGACATCTTACTATGTACCATCTTGCTGTTTTAATATTTTTTCAAGAGTTCCCACTTAGATATGCTTGGTGTTAATAGCAGGTTTGGCATGCTGTCCCGGGAGAGAACCCTGAGCTCGGAGATAATTGAGCCCAAGGCTCCCGCCTGGTCAATAAGCATATAAAGGGGGTCCGAGATCAGGTAGGTCTCGAGAGCTCCCCTTAGAAAAGGGAGGAAAAGGAGGAGATGGGGTGGAAGGGGGGATTCTTCCAAAACGAAGATAAGGCAGTAGGGTAAAATCGGTCTATTTATTGTAAGCTTCAATCAATCTGATTGGATTATTACTGATTACGGATGAGAATCCAGCCGTGCTCAATCATATCACGTGCTCCTCTCAAAATTAGTTTATGAAACTTCTCTTAATATCCAATTTAATCATGTGATGGCAAATATTAATTTATTTCATTTTTCAGTGTCGCATGATCCTTAAATCATTCTAGTTTGCTAATTTTGTGCTTACAACTCATCGTCTTATTATTAAAATGAAAAAAAAAGCTTAATAGCTTTGTTGACAATGTAAAATTCTGAAGTAGGCTACAGATTTTAACATTATGCATGACTGTTTCTAACCTTTGATTGATTTGATTCGTTCACAGAAATCTGTTATGCGTCTGTCATTTTTAATTTTTAAAAGCTGTCGCCAGCCTGAAAACTAAAGTGTACTTTGCTAAATGCACTACGGACAGATGCTTTTTAGTGCAGCCCTTGTTTATTATAAAGGGACAGATTAATTTTGACATGTTGTGCCACTCGTGCGCAGTATGGATGTGGTGTAAATCCAGGTTGTCAGTGGTTACCAAGCAACATAGCAACTTGTCACATTATTATAGAATTCACCTGATGTGTGGTCAGAGGTGCGAATATCTGCTTGCAACAGCTTTTAAAGTGACTCAGTACGAATTATAATGTGTTACTTTCATTAGTTTTCATGTGAAGTCTCATGTGAAGCCACTTTTTATTCTGATGCCTTGCGATTAATTTGTAAAAAATAATAGTACATTGTAAGTAAGAAAATACATACATATATTCATTATTATTTATATTAAAAAAATCAAATGCATTATACAAAAATGTTTAAAAAAATAATTACATCATATATAATAATAAAATAAATTCTGTCATGACTTATACATTATACATCTGGCATCTGGCCTTTTAAACCCTTATATCAAGCATCGACTGCTAGTAACTTGTAGTAACAGAGACATTTCATTGTTTTTATCTCTATGTTTGTCTGTGTCCAGTGGCCACTGTTTAATTCATAGCAATGAGTATGTGAGCCAGGGGGCAGATATTTTATTTTTTATTTTTTTGAAAGTTACACTGTCTGCATTTTCTCCAGCTCCATATTTGCTCAGAAAAAGGCAATCCGGATTGGAGGTACAGCAAAGTGATTACAGAATGATTTGAGCCGGGAGGAAAAATTACTGTCACTCCATTCCATTCGCATATTGTATTCAAGTCGCAATGCTGCTTGCCAAAGCTCAAAGCTTGATACTTTACTTTGTTACTACTTTTCTTTGTTTTTGGAGTTGAGCGTTTTGGAGGAGCACAAGCATATGCACTACCAGGCCAACGTTTTGTGATCATTTGAGATCAGCTCCTGTGTAGTTGTATAAAAGCAATATCAAAGTGAAATTCAACAGCACTTGCTGGTGGGGTATTGCTTAAATATAACGTTAACAAAGTATAAAATTACACATATTGAAGATTTTTGTCATACCTCCCACCTTAACTTCGTTTTTGATTGACTGAGAAAAGCCCCATTCCTGACAGTAGAAGAAAGGAGAAGAGAGAATTCTGCTGTGATCCACTGATGCAAGTAGATCTCCTGTATGGAAATGGAAGGGACAGTCGAGATAGAGACATCAGTGAGTGACCCGGTTCATGCTGCGCCAGCCTGTGGGGAGGTTCTCTGTACATGTGAGAGAATAGGAGATGGCAACGGGAGTCAAAGGCATCATTACATTCCCCTCATTATCATACAAAAACTGAGCGTTTCAGCCATTCTCCAAGAGCTTTAAAGATTCTGTAGTGTGAGAGGCACTCGCTTTTAGTCTCTTTCCCAGGATTTGTTCGATGCAGCAGACGAAGTATCACTCTTATGATAACATGCTGTATGCGATATGATTTAGGCTTTAGTGAGTACATCAAGAGTAAAGCTCTGCTGTCACAAGGCAGTTCAGTACATCTCTACTACCTGCCTCCTCCCGTTCCCTGCCACCTCTGTCTCTTTCTTCCTTTTTGCACATTATCTAAGTAGATCACTCTTCAGATTAAGGCTGCAATCGCACTGGCACCTGTCAAAGCCCTAATCAAATCCCCACCGTCAGGGCGGCTCCCGCTGCAAAGTGAATCCATAATCAGCTCTCCCCTGCCCGTCAGAGACCGGTTACTCAGCATGGTGTTTGCGTGTGTGTCAGGGACCTAAGCAGAGGAATCGAGAAAGATGAATTCTCATACTTCGGGATTATGTATCAAATTCAATGAAAAACTTAATTGACTCTTGGTGGCGTTTGTTCTTTGAGGATCCAGGTGTGCCATTCCCAGTTTGGCATTGTCACATATACAGTCTAGTCTAGTCTTGGCGAGAGGTTTGGTCACTGCAGAGGGTCTTTCAGTCTAAATTCTTTTAAACATTGAGATGCCGTATGCTAAGACAGGTCTCCCCCTGTTCAGTACTGAACTGGCAAGCAATTCCAGCTGCAGTGTTGAACTGATTGGTTAGATTGTACGTATTTTTCTGCTTGATGGAAATAGCAAGATGTGCATACATTTTGAAAATGTGCATACATAAAAAAAAAAAAACAGTTATGCACACAACTGAGTAGGATAAACTTTTTATCCGATAAGAAAAAATGTGCATAAACTACTTTTGAAGTACTTCTGTAATTTTGTTGTAACCGATCAGGTGATAAAAATGGGCACAATGGGATAGCATTAATGGACGAACCAGCAAATTGACCACTTTGTAAAACAACTTGAATGTTGTTTTGGTCATTCTAAAATGTCTCAGCCAAAGTCTGTCATCAAAGTGGTTTGGTATTATTAGCTCTTATAATTGTCTTGAGCTCTGAAAGAATGATTTTACACCTCCAAAAGCCACCACTCTTTCATTGCATTTCGTCTTCGTCTTTTGAGTAATTTATTTTATAAGAAGAACTCACATTGGCTTCTCCTACTGCAGCAAATTAATTTATTTAATATTTATTTGTAGCCAGTTTATCAGGAAGTGACTATTTTGTTCTCTTTGACTCATTGGATAGAAATGGTGCTTTATTCACAAATGTTTATGTGATATTCCAGTTGTGCGCATAGATTTAATCCATATCTATATAAACATAGCTACTACCTATTTAGCTCTGCCCATTGATGTATGCATGCTGCAGATAAATAAGAAGAGAGACCAATTTGCTCGTAAACAACAAATTGCATCAGGATTTATTATCTATTATTTATTATCTTATTATTCTAAAGTGTATCATAGTGCAAGACAACCAATGTCATGTCTGCGATGCTTCAAGGCATCAATGCAGAACATTTAGCATGTTTATTTTTTTTTCCCATTGTCTATTATGAGTTGACATTGACCAATAGGATCACATAATCTCTTCTGTACACAGCTTTTAAAATAGCAAAACCAAGAGAGTGGACTGATTCCATGAAGTGGAAGAAGGGTTTTTGGAGTTATGGCAACAGCATGCTTGCCTATATGATATGTCATCATGGGACTGCCATGACAGAATAAAAAGATAGGTGGCAATCGATACCTCCAACTGGTGTGTTTACCATGTAATTATTACCATGTTTACTAACCATGTGTTTACCATGTAATTATTACCATGTAAACTAACAAATCACTCATTATGTTTTCATTTAAAATATGGTGCGGGTAATTCTTTATGAATATATTCTTGAAGGTAACAGGCTGTCTACTGCTTTGTTTACAGCCGTTGCTGGAAAAAAGCTCCTGCAGCTTCAAAAGCACCTCTTGCTGCCACAGTTTGAATCAAAATCTACTTATCTACTGTTTGCATTCAGAAAACACACAAACGCATATGGGGGAAACTGCCATCTGCCAGGAAACACTCAATAGACAATTACAGAGACATTTGTAATTTATGAGGCTTCTTGATGACAGAATAGTCAGAGATGTCATGCAAAGATAGATGGCGAAGCAACTTGCAGTCACACACCTTAGCTCTAACTGTCAACCCATATATAAGATAATGTAAGGATTAGGGTTGGGTTTCATTTGGGGTTATTTCAATAACGGTGCTAAATCGATACTTTTCAAATGGTACCAGTGCCAAAACGGTGTCTGAACCGATACTTTTGAGCCACAAAATTATTTGACAAAAAAAAATTTTAATCATTATAAATGAACAATATAATTATATATTTATAATAAGTATACATCAATTCATATTTGATATATTTGAATTGCATTAATATATTTCTTTTGATCATTTGTTTGTTAGCATGAATGCAAGATTTGCATTATGCAATTAACATTACATTAACTTAGTACTAACCTGTGAAAAGGCTGTCATCAAAATCAGTGAACTCCTTTTTTCTAGGGTTGGGGCTTGTGACTACGTTTACTTGGACATCAGTAATGTAATGATTTGCCTTAATCTGAATAAGACAGTAATATGATTAAGGTGTTTACATGAGTTACTTTTTGAATGTTCCTTTCATGATTCCATGTTACATGTTATAGCACACAGATCCATTAACGTCATAGCATCACCACGCTATCCATGTTTCCTCCACAGTTTCATGCAGTTTTAATTTTTTATTTTTCGACTTTAACTGCAGTTCGGCAGTTTCACTTTCGTTCAGGAACATTTCAGTCATGCCCCCCTGACGAACTGAGGTATTGAATGAAAATATGAAGTAAGGATTGGTGGAAGAGTTTTGTTTTAATGGAATTTGATACCGCACACCGGATGGAAAGAAAAAACATCCGCATTTCGGGTGTCTGTGATCCTTTAAGGTAATCAAATATCGCTGTTTACATGGTAGACTCTTAATCAGAGTATTGTCTTAATCATATTAAAATCGGAGTATTGGTGTCCATGTAAATGTGCCAAATGATTTTTCAAGCTGTCAAAGACAGTGCATTCCTCTGCCTTTAAGTTGATTCCATGAGCCCTCAAATTTCATAAGTTTGACGTGTTTCCCCCTTACACTCAAATTTTGTAAAGCATCTGCTTCACATTGGTGTGTCAGAATCCTTGCTTGTAAAATATAGCCACACTTTTGATCGCTTAGTTTAAGCAAATTAGATGAATGCGATCATGCTTGTTGATGAATGAAGTCGCTCACTGGATGCGCCGTACTGCGCGCTTTGCCTTCTACATCTAAGCAACAAGAACAAACACCTAACATTGCCGACGGTTTCAGTTTCCCTCAATTACCATTCCCAATTCCAAATTCCTCAATTGTTTAGAATTAAATGTTTAATGATGGTGTGACACAACGCGTACCTATGTGTGCCTTTGATGCACCCCTTGATGCTTCTTACATCCTTGTCGCAGCACCAGTGGCACCGAAATTCATATGCTGATTCGGTTTGGTACATACCGGTTAGAAAGGTACTACATATACTGTTGGTGTGCCTCCAGGAACAGGGTTGGGAAACACTGCTTTAGAATTACTGGACAGCAGAAGCATTCATTGTTTACGCACTTCAGAATCTCAGCAGATAAGTTGCCAGTGTATTGTTTGCTTAATGTATCACAAATGATTTTCCATTCTACTCATCTGACATTGGCACAGGGTTTCGGTGTCTATTCATCTGACGTAATGGCACAGGGTTTCCTTACCCAACTCTAGTAAGGATAAGAATCTTCTTAAGAAAATGGTGTGGTGAGTGTAATGGGTGTTTGCAAAGCTTGCTTTATGCTTTGTAATGTCACCAAGTGACCCTAGTAGTACAAAAAACCAAAAAGGTCGATCTCAGTAGTGTTGCAATGCATGAAGCACTACTCTCAGAAATGTCACTTTTAAAGCAAGCAGCTTTGTTGCTAAACATTGCAAATTTATTTGACTGACTTGAACCTGGTGCAAAATCTATGGTAATAATTTATCATTAAAAAGTCCTGATAATGCAGATTCCTATGAAATGGTGAGTTAAAATGACAACGTTGACTAAGTGGTCAGATATATGCATCTTTCTACATACTATTTTAATTAAATACATATAAAACTAAATCTTTAAATCATATTAATTCATTTCAGTTAATGGTAAAGGTAATTTAAATGTAACAATAGGGTAAACAAGCATTGTTAAATATCCAATATTGACATATACGAGAAAAAGAGAAAGAAAGGAGAAAAAAAATACTTTTACATTGGATAATATGCTTTTTGGTGAAAACATAAACTCTATTAAAAGAAATAATTTGAATAACATGTAGCTCCTAAGCATATTTGCAAACACATGCACAAAAATCTACCCCACTTAAAGTTATCTGCCAAGATTTTTTCTCTGTTTCTGAGTCTGTTTTCACCTCAGCTCCTTGCCTCCAAAAACAGGGTTGGGAAACACTGCTTTAGAATTACTGGACAGCAGAAGCAGTAAGTCACCAGTGTATTGTTTGCTTAATGTATCACAAATGATGTTCCATTCTACTCATCTGACAATGGCCTGTAGAAACTGTGTGTACGGTTGTTGGGCTAATGCTTTGGGGCGCCTCCCACTGCTGTGGCACTCTAGAATCTTGCTGCCCGCTGATTGCCTGTGTTTCACAGCTCTAGGAGAGACTGTAGCCTTAAGGGTTTAAAAAGATTGTCACAATCTCTTTTTGCTCTTTTTGCTGAGCAAGTTGCTCAATTTAGAAGACTAGAGATTAGTCAATTGTGCCATTGTATATGCATAATCTCTTAAAGATGAAGTGTTTAATATTAAAATTCTTTATCATATCACAGTATAATTCATAGAGACAATTACAAGTAAGCCATTTTTAGGGTGAACACTGTGTCTTTGTAATTCTGTCAGAACCTTGTCATGTCTGTTTTTGCAATAAAACATTTCAGCTTTTGACTAAACTATTGGCATTTGTCAGTTTGGCAGATGACATCAAGGGTGAACGTGATAGTATGAGTGCTTCAGAAATGATTTTGTAAAACAAAATAGCAGCAGGGCGACACGGTGGCTCAGTGGTTAGCACTATCACTTTACAGCAAGAAGGTCGCTGGTTCGAGTCCTGGCTGGGTCAGTTGGCATTTCTGTGTGGAGTTTGCATGTTCTCCTCGTGTTGGCATGGGTTTCCTCCTGGTGCACCGGTTTCCCCCACAGTTTAAAGACATGAGGTGAATTGAATAAACTAAATTGGCCATAGTGTATGTGTGTGAATGAGTGTGTATGGATGTTTCCCAGTACTGGGTTGCAGCTGGAAGGGCATCCGCTATGTAAAACATATGCTGGATAAGTTGGCGGTTCATTCCACTGTGGCAACCCCTGATGAATAAAGGGACTAAGCCGAAGGAAAATGAATGAATGAAATAAAATAGCAATGTTTGAAAAGGAATCCTCGTGGCATATTAAAGGAATTACAGTGCAGATTGGTACAATGACAGAAAAGGCTACATTGTCCTTATAATTTTATTCGTCATATACATAATGATTGAGAATTTAAATAATGACATAATGTGATTGACAATTGAGAAAGATGGTGGAGGGAGAAAATTGTTTCACACACTGAGGAAGGCATTGAACTGAAACGTTTAAGGTGATATTTCCCGAAGAATGTGAAATAAAAAAATATATATCACAGTTACTCAATGAGCGCGGATCATGACCTTTTGAGTTACAGTAGATTGTTGACAAAAATTGTCAGCACACTGTATTTTTTAGTTTTATTTTAGGTCTAGTCATCATCTTTGACACAGGTATGATTGTTTGCCTTTTTAATGATAGATGGATGGATGGATGGGTGGGTGGATGGATGGATGGATGGATGGATGGATGGATGGATGGATGGATGGATGGATGGATAGATAGATAGATAGATAGATAGATAGATAGATAGATAGATAGAT
>CAIGQV010019186.1:18014454-18039100 GCA_903798115.1 Danio jaintianensis | reverse complement strand
TGATTGATTGATTGATTGATTGATTGATTGATTGATTGATTGATTGACTGACAATCTGTCTGATTATTTGGCCGTTTTTGTGAACTACTCTAAAACTATCTGAAATGTCTGAAATGTAATTTATCAGTTAATTTAATCTACCAGTGTCTGTTTATCAGGATTCAGTTGCGCTCCTGTAGCAACTATTTATGTAGAGCAAATCATTGTAAGGATCAGCTGGCTTCTATAGGTAATCTTAGAAGGATTTAGGGATTGGTTGTAAACTTTAATAGACAAATACACAAAAAAAGTCTGTCTTGGTGTGTTTTTGCAATCAGTTATGTGTATTAAATGAAGATAAACAGGAAATCCATTTTCAGTATAGATCTATATAAATATATGGTTCAGTTGCAGTTTGCTTAAAATGTACAACGTCATAAAGTTTACAGAAAGCTGAATACTTAAGTCTTTTTTTGGACCAACATTTACTGACCCCCAAGTAGACACCAACTGCAGCACCCAACATATAATTATTTTTCATAGATTCACGCTGACGCCATAGGAATAATTTCTTGTCTGACGATTGTCTCAAGCATGTACAGAATAATGGCCACTTATTGCCAGATAGTACTAACACCTCCCACAGTGGCATTGTTTCAGTGATTGCTTATAAGGACGTAGAATTTTGTTCCTTTGCATAGATTTTTTCTTCTCATATGACACTTTCCACTGCATGGTACAACACAGTTGGTTTTGATATGACTCATGTTTGGGCAGTTTTCCACTGCGTACAGTAGCTAGTACCTGGTACAGTTTTTAGTACCGCCTTGGTTGAGATTCCAAGCAAGCCTTACTGTTGCCAAAATGAGTAAACACTGCACATACTGGTTGACCAGAGAGAATCACCACTGCCTGTGTCATTGGATTTGCTAAATGAGACACCATACCTGCTAGATTTAAATAAACAGTTAACAATACCCACTGCAGGATTATTTAAATAACTGTTACACATAACTTAACAATGCTGTATAGTGTTAGTAGACAAGTTGCAGGTGTTCCTCTCATTGTGAAGCATCTGCTTTGAGTATTTATAATCTGTGAGAAGTGTGAGAAGTGAGAAGAAAAGACTTGAGGCAATTAACTGGTAGCATCACACATCTTTATAGTTGGTTTGTATGTTCACAAAATACACAAACATGTGAAAAGCAGGATATGTGCAGGCTCTCTTTCTCCTTGCATGTGCATTCACACACAAAACTGTGTTTGTCCTCACAATAATGACATACAATTTAAAACTCATTTTGAAAATCATCATGAAAATAAAGCAATCCAGAATATGACAGAAAAGGCAACATGACTATAAAGATACAGTATATCAATAATCCTACCCATTATGAAGTGGTAACTGTAATGGAAAAACAATCCAAGATGAGCCAAGCCATACCAAACTGTACAAAGTCCCCCCGATCCAAGTCGTACCATACATAGTCGTAGAAAAGTGCCAATAGACAATTAATCTGGCTGTGGTTGCGGTCAAGAGCTTAGAAGGACATTTATTGCTTTATGCTACTTATGATTGTTTGCAACCATGCACCATTTCTAAGTGAATATAATAGATATCCATGAGCAGGATAAAACCTTCCAGCAAGATGCTCTGATTTCACAGTCTGGGTTGTTTAGTGATGCAGTACCTTCTGCAGTTGACAAGTTCCAGACAGTGAAGCATCAATCAGCAGTATTTCTCCTGCTGAGGGCCGTTTCTGATGTGTTCGTTCAAAAACACACCCCCATTGGAGAAGTTTTGTAAAGCGGATTTGCCTGTCTCCTTACTGACCTCCAAACATTGTTCAAAGGAAACTCGCATTTATTATGTAGAGTCCTTTACATCTGCTCATACCATATTTGCAGACCGGATGCTACCTGTCACTTCTTTCATTGCTCAGTATCAGAAGGTCTGCCACAGAACAATTCTATACACCTCATATCTCATGCACTGTTTGGAGAAGTGTTTCATGTCTTGGGGGCTGTCATGCCACAGATTTAGATGGTCAACTGAAACAACACAAAAGCAAAAACCTCTGGGATTGATTTTGGGCTTTATTGTAATACAAGCATGCTTTTCTTCTGCTCATGTTCATCCATTTTATCTGTGTTTGGATCATCACTGAACAAGGTTTGTTGCAGTTTACTGAATATCCTGGTGTCTCCGGAATGACCACTGGCTCTGCTCCATATGAGGCCATTGAATTTGTTGTGTCAGGTGAACAACCCCATTCCCATTGTCCTGATCAGATTATGCTGGTTTGGAAACATGCTTGGTTTTTAGCACAGGTGATTCCTTTGTGTTGTCATTAGTATCACAAGGATTTCAACCTATGCATCTGTGGTAGGCTGAGGTGCACTTTTTACTATAGCCCTAAATTACTTACTTTTAGATCTGCTGCCTAGTGTCTAGTAAGGATGAACCTCTAGTCCAGTACCTTCTCTTTTGGTCACAAAAAAAATCTTTGTCACCCTGGGAGTTCATTAAGTGGACCATTGTGTAAGGCACGGACTAATGTCTGGAAAATGGCGGTTGCACCCTTGGGTGGTCGACCTAATTTGCCAGATGCTCAGCAGTGTGAAGGTGGACTTGTTTTTTTGCCCAAAGAGTGTACCCTCTGGTTCACTCTGTTTCCTCCAGCACTTCTGGGAATAGATGTTTTGGAGCAGGTGTGGCCTAAGGGCAATCTGTATGCTTTTCCACCAGTGTGCTTGCTTCTGGCTCTTATCATTAGAGTTTGGAATGGACAAGACTGTCTTATCTTGGTGGTCATCTTTACCTGTCTCACATGTGCTTATTCGATGTTGCAGAAAACCAAAGATCAAGTACATATCCAATCACCTCTTTAGAGTACACTGCTCTTTTTTTCAGAGCATTCCCAGAGAGTTTGATTTCAACTGATATGCTGTACCACACAACTCTACAGATCTAGTCTCTCTAATTATTGGATAATCCTGGTCATAGCAGAAACTTTCTCCCAGGTTTTCTCTGGCTCTAGTCTTGCCCCCCCAGTGATTTAAAGACTTGAATGAGGCATTTTGATGGAGTCCTTGTCTGATATTGCTCAGCCAATTCTGAATGCTAGATCCCATCTACAAGTGCAGACAACATGGATCTATGGATCCATGCCATTGCCTGGTAGATCCAGTGCTGGAATTTGTTCAGGAACATTTTACTGCTGGAGCAGCAATTTTGTCTAGGTTAGGTAAATGTTGCAGATATTCCAGATGAATATGTTACCATTAACAGCATATCTTTAGAATAGATTAGAAGACAGATTAATAGTCTACCTATACTGACATTCAATTCAATTACTTCCCTGTGTTTCAGTGAAAAATACCAAGACAGAGTTTTTTGTTGTTGTTTATTTGACCATTAAAGTTTACAACCAAAGCCCAAAGTAGCCAGCACAGTGCTTCTTCTCACATCACCTACAGAAGCCAGCTTGGAAACTGTTACATTAGCATAAAGATCATCTAATAGTAAGATAAAGCACACAGATAATGAATTCAAACTATACCCGTTACTGTATCATTTAGTTAAGGCCCAATTCTGTAACAGATTCCTGGAAAGTGCCATTGAACCGAGCAACAGATACAACAGAATGTGTGGAGTAATTTCCTCCCATTTGTTTTCAATATGGACTTAGGAATTGTTGTGTTCCAGTTAAGTTGCAGTTATAACTGGCCCCATTTCTGCATCTCGGCATGCAGCTACCAGCTAATTACAGTCATTTGTTAGATTCACAGCTAATTTACTTTTTTCTTTCTTTCTCTCCCTTTAACTTTCTTCCTCTGCCAGTCTGTCTCTGTCTCTCTTTCCCTCTCTTCCCCTCATTGTGCATTTTAATTAAACCATCTGCTAAATAAAGCCATTCCTGGCATTCAAGCACACAAGCTTGACCCTCTGAATCCTTTCAGCAGAAGGGAGCTATAACTGACACTATTCGGTTTTTGTTCTGGCGTAGTTTTCACAGCATCAAATGTCCTGTCCCTTCTCTCCATGTGAGGTCAGTGAGGCTAAAGACACAATGATGAATTGTGCAAAATGTGCTTAATTAAGTTTGCCACAGTCATCTGGGGCTGCTATATTTTTTGTAATTGTGTTTTTGTTTTCTTTTCACTTCTCCTTTTTCTTACCCTCTCTTTCTTTTTTTAGATCTCCTTCTGAATTATGGACACTACTTCACATTATACAGTAGAACAGAAGCAAACCAGAAACATTCACGTTTCTGTCAGTTTACAATTTTGCCTTAATTACAGACATAATTGCAAATCTTTCTAACCCTTGTCACTCAGAGAGAAGCTTAACAGTAACAGATGTATTTTATTTCTTATTTTTTTCCCCTTCTGCTGTTTTTTTCTTCTTCTCTTACTTCTCCATTACTGAAACAGCAGATGAGTGGACACTCGCACAGCGGGAGATGCCATGAGAGTGTTTCTCTCCTTTCCTTCCACCTTCTTTCTTTTTGCTTAGTCATATCAGGCCCATGAAGCTTCAAAAGCTCTGAATCTGAAGGTAGGGACGTTTTCTTTTCAACTGTTCTTCTGAACTTTTTTCTTTGTTTAAGCAGCCCAGCCAAGGTGAAGGGGAATGAGGAAAAACTTACCGTTTTAGTAAGTGCCATCACTCTAGCAGACAGTAGTTTGGGTTAGAGAAGACAAAGAAGAAGAAAAAAACTCACATAAATTTTCTGAGAATATTGGTTCTACGTTGTGCCAGTGTACAGTGAGAAAACTAACCACATAGTGTACGTTGTGCCAAATGCAATGAGGACGTTTTACTATCCTGTCTTTAGCACGATGAAGTGCTCTTTATTAAAACTGTCACCCACAAATATAAAACTATAAATACTGCAAGAGATATAACTCCACTAACCATGGCGACAGTTATTACCTGGGTGTCTGTCAGTGCTAGAGAGGCTTGTGCATTTTTTCAAGTTACAAGGTGCTCATAATTTAAAGTACTTAAGCTATCTGTACTGTACATTCAGGCTGAAAAAACCTGCCTATGCTGGATGTAAGAACTGTAGAAAAATAAATACACTTCATTATATTTACAATGCACTCTCAAGCAGCTGTAAAGCAACTATTTATAGAGTCAAAAAGACAAATCCTTGCATAAATTTTTCTGTAAATCTTTTACATCTGACTCTGGGTTTTGCAAATATATAATGAATGATAAAAAAAAAAACAAGTATTAAAAAGAGACTGAAACTAAACTCCATTGGTTTGCGAAGCAAAGAATTAGTTATATGAACAAGTGTAGCATTACCTGTACACAAGAAAATATGTTTTCCTCTAGCATGTGTTGACTTAATCTTAGCCAATGCTGTGTTAAAGAGCCTTAGCACTTCATATTTTATAACATGAGATTTTTTTCATGTGACAGAATAAAACTGAACACCCGAAAAGATACAATAAATCGTATAACCTTTATGTTGATGGAAACATAACAATGTATTTACTCCCTTAAGGGGTCTCACACCGGACGTGCCACCATTCATCATACCCATTTTAAATGCAGCCATCTTAATGATGGATAAAATCATAGTAAAATAATTGCCCGGAATACCTTTGACCATTTTTTTTTATATATTCTAGTGTGTGTGTGTGTGTGTGTGTGTGCGTGTGCATGTGTGTGTGTGTGTGCGTGTGCGTGTGCGTGTGTGTGTGTGTGTGTGTGTGTGTGTGTGTGTGTGTGTGAGACTAATTGTTTCTTTTTTTATGTCAACTATGTCTATTCAAAAGACAGCTTATGGATTACTAAACCAGTGTTTTTTTGAATGTATCCATGGATCAATAGATTTTTCATTAAATATTTATCTTAAATATTCATTAAATAGTTAAAAAAAATAACAAGACGGATTCCTTATTTTTTATTTATTTATCTATATATTTATTTTATTTTTTTTTTACCTTTAGGTTACTGATCTCGGGTGGCACAGTGTTTAGCACGATTGCCTCACAGCAAGAAGGTTTCTGCTTCAAGTCCTGGCTGGACCAGGAGGCATTTCTGTGTGGAGTTTGCATGTTCTGCCCATATTCATGTTTCCTGCTCCGGTTTCCCCCACAGTCCAATGACATGCGATATACTGTAGGTGAATTGTATAATCTAAATTGGCTGTAGTGTGTGACTGGAAGAGTGTGTGGGTGTATCAAAAGCAGGAAATAGCAAGGAATAAGTGAGTGAGGGTTACTAAGGGTTAACTCCTACAGTAGTTATTTCCCAATGATACAGTTTACAGAAACATTTATCTTAAAGAAAAAGTTCACCCAAATATGAAAATTCACTCACTATTTACTCACCCTCAAGTGGTTCCAAACCTTTATGAGATTCCTTATTCTGTTGAACTTTGAAAAACTGTAAACATTGACTTCCATAAAACAAATATTAGGGGTGGCACGGTGGCTCAGTGGTTAGCACTGTCGCCTCACAGCAAGAAGGTCGCTGGTTCGAGTCCTGGCTGGGTCAGTTGGCATTTCTGTGTGGAGTTTGCATGTTCTCCCCATGTTCACGTAGGTTTCCTCTGGGTGCTCCGGTTTCCCCCCACAGTTAAAAGACATGTGCTATAGGTGAATTGAATAAGCTAAATTGGCTGTAGTGTATGTGTGTGAATGCGAGAGAGTGTATGGGTGTTTCCCAGTGCTGGGTTGCGGCTGAAAGGGCATCCGCTGTGTAAAACATATGCTGGATAAGTTGGCGGTTCATTCAGCTGTGGCGACCCCAGATTAATAAAGGGACTAAGCCGAAGGAAAATGAATGAATGAAAATCAAATACTATGAAAGTCAAAGGTTAGAGGTTTCCAGCTTTCTTCAAAACATCTTCTTTTGTGTTTAACAGAAGAAAGAAAGTCAAACAGGTTTGGAACTAGCGAAGGAGAAGGAATTGATGAGAGCATTTTCAGTTTTGGGTGAACTATCCCTTTAAGCCTACGGTTGGTGCAATAGGAGAGCCATCGCATACTGTATGTACATGCAATTTACATAAACAATCATTTGTTTTTAAAAGGTTGTCAACAATCTTCAGCCGGCAGTGTACCTCCTCCGGAGGAGAGGATATCTCCGCATGTTTGATAGGTGATAGTAAATGCTCCCTCTGGCTTAGTGTTTAAAAAAATAATAATAATACAAACTGATTACCTTTAATGGAAAATCATTGCCGTAGGTAGACTGTCTGTTGCATACTCAGACTGTTTAATTCTCAGCAACAAGAGTGTTGCATATGAAGTCAAATCTGAATACAGACATTGTTTACCCATAAGCATTTGTTTGAATACGTGTGTATTCATATTTAACCAGACACTGTAGCTACAGAATAACTTGTTTGTTTTTGTTCTCCTTATCTATCTAACACCTCTGTGGAAAACCAGACATACACAGATGCAGATACGCATAAATAAACACACAGTCAACACATCCCCTCTCAGATTTCTATACATTGTTCCCCAAATCCGGTTAAAGCCACTCTCATAAATCCTGTATACATCTATATAGTATTCGGATGTAGAATGTGAAGCAGTTCTGCTCTCTTTCAGAGCTGCTCGTGTTGTTATTCAGAAGACCCAGTCAGAACCCTCAGAGTGATAAACGGCTGGCCATAGGCCATCATAGCTTGCCCATCCATTATTGCCATGTCAAACTTGCATCATTCATCACGCTAATCTGATGTGTAAATATTAGCAGCAGTGTTTAGGGATGGAGCCGGTGTACCAAACAGCATCAGGAAGGAGATACAATAGATATAAACACAGACAGAAAGACAGACAGAAAAAAAATATATATATATATATAAAAACAGGGATTTCTGACTTGTCCAGAGGGTCAGAGCTTGATGATTGATGTATGTTTGGTATTTCTGTAAAATTATAAATAAAAAATGAATAAAAAAGTAATTGAAGCAGTTTTGTTAAAATATTATAAATATTAAAAAAATTCTAGTCAATTTCATGAGGTGGGCTGCACGGTGGCACAGTGGGTAGCACGTTCGCTTCACAGCAAGAAGGTCGCTGGTTCGAGCCTTGACTGGGTCAGATGGCGTTTCTGTGTGGAGTTTGCATCTTCTCCCCATGTTCGCGTGGGTTTCCTCCGGGTGCTCCGGTTTCCCCCACAAGTCCAAAGACATGTGCTATAGGTGAATTGGGTAAGCTAAATTGTCCGTAGTGTATGTGTGTGAATGAGTTTGTATGGATGTTTTCCAGTGATGGGTTGCAGCTGGAAGGGCATCCGCTGCGTAAAACATATGCTGGATAAGTTAGCGGTTCATTCTGCTGTGGCGACCCCTGATTAATAAAGGGACCAGGCCGAAAAGAAAATGAATGAATGAATGAATTTCATGAGGTGGAACAGTCAAACAGAGCAAAAAACATAACGTACATGTTTGTGTGGGGTGGCACACAGGTGTCTCTCATTAACTCCACTTCACCATAGCTCTTGACCCCAACCTACTCCTCACAATGTTAATTACTGTACAATTTAGTAAAAAAAGTAAATAAGCTATTCTATGTTTGTTTGCATAAATATCACATTAACTCAAACCGGTATGAGTTTAGTTATCAGTAGCATTTGTTAATGTAACTATCAAAGAGAGTCTTTTTTTACACTTGGATGCATATTGTTGTGGATTATGTATACAGCCTCAAATATTTAGCAGGTAACCCTTCAAATTTCAACAATACATAAATCTCTATAAATAAAATCATAACAACATTTAAAGTGATAATTCACCCAAAACTGAAAATGATGTCTCCCTCTCCTTTCTCCAAACCTGTTTAAACTTTCTTTCTTCTGTTCAACACAAAAGAAGATATTTTGAAGAATGCTGGAAACCTGCATATATATAATTTTTTTTTTAATAATTTGTTTATTTTTTACTGTTCATTTGTTATTTAATGGCATTGATGGTCCCATAAATATATATTTTTTAACAGTCAAAAACTCTGTATTTCCACGAATTGTACTTCATAGTGCAAATATAGGTTCAGGTAGTTAAACACTTTTGGTGTCCATTAACTTTAATTGTACAAACATATGCATGTGTGTACGCACACACACACACACACACACACACGCACACGCACACACACACACACGCACACACACACACACACACACACGCACACACACACGCATAAATAAGAAACGTCATAAATATGGAAAAACAATAAATATGTGGAAAAACAATTTCCACACTTGAAGCAAACTTACAGCTTTATTATATTATCAATATAGCCTGCAGTTGCCTGTAGTTTAACTGTACCATTAGATATCATGAGTTTATCTTAAGGGTAGCACGGTGGCTAAGTGGCTAGCACAGTTGCCTTGCAGTAAGAAGGTCACTTATTTGAGTCCAGGAGGCCTTTCTTTGTGAAGTTTGCATGTTCTCCATGTGTTCGCATGGGTTTCCTCCGGATGCTCCAGTTTCCCCCACAGTCCAAAGACATGCAGTATAAGACAATTGAATAAACTAAATTGGCTGTAGTGTTTGTGTTTCCAGCTGGAAGGGTATCTGCTGTGTAAAACATATGCCAGAGGAATTATAGGTTCATTCCACTGTGGTGGCCCCTGATAAAGCAGGGAATAAGCCAAAGGAAAGTAAGTGAGTTTGTCTTTAATAAAAAATATAAAAAAAACCTCAAGCTTGCCCAGCAGAGCACTAATGGGACCCCCTGTTTGGGTAGATCAGAGGGGGGAATATGATCAAGACATACTAAAAGCACCTCACAAAAGCTCAACATGTCTGGAACACACACGTTAACCTCCAATTGAGGTGATCCTGCATTTAATCAGTCTGGCTGTGGAGAACCTTTGCCTGAGAAACATTAGACTTCAGATCAGTTGAGTCTACATACTAAAATGTACTACCATTAAATTAACTTCTTTAGAGTAGAATCTAACTGAATAAAATTGTGTGGGAGTGAATTTAACCTCGTATGGATCGATTTAGCATCGGATGCCTTTCCCGGATAGACTCGCACCGTCTGGCTGAGCATCGTCTTCTTGCTTACAGGATTCAAAGCTCTGCTCTCCTCCTCTTGCCATTTGTACCTGTTCTGCACTCTCTGCTGTAGGGCCATCCATCACAGGCAGCGCTGCATTGCACAAACAAGCTGGAGTGCAGCTCCATCCTGCCCCTGCAGAGCTTTCATGCCAGTGAGTGGATCTACGCTCCCCACTCGACCTTATGCATTGAAACCACTGTGCCAGATCCTCCCGCCGTCTGACAGAACCCGAACCCTTTTTAACCGAGTAATCTCTCAGTTTACAAGGCACCTGTTTCCTTCAGGCGGTGCGGAGGCGGAAGAATCCTCTCGCTTTGGCTTACTCATTCGTTAAGCTCCTCCAGACTCTTCAGAGCCGCGAATGAAGATGTAGAGCTGGAGAACTTTCCAATGTGATAATTGCACACTGCAGGCATCCCTTCGCCGACGAGATGACATTGACAGAGATGAAGGGATAAATGGAGGAAGCTTTAGAGCGATTCGCGCTTTCATGCTTCATGCTTATGGGAAGCAGCAGAATGGGGAGGATGAGCAGAAAGACCCTCGGTTTTGTCGCCAATTGAGTACGAGAGCCAAAAAAAACGAGAGGGTTACGTTAAGGGATGCTCTGTATGCTATCGTGGCTGTGCAGTAATTGGAGGTGCGGAATAATTCACTAGCCAAGTTACCAGTGCACATGTCAGGCGGAGGAATGAGAGAACAGCTACAGCTCTAATTGAGCTGGGTGAAGTCTGGTTTTTAGCCTATAAAGTGGAGGAATTACTCAGCAAGTAGCTCAATTCCTGCAGAGCTCTTCTGCAAATGATCTTAAAGTCTTGTGACAGGTGAATATGCAAGAGAGGGGAAGAAACAGTATCGTTTATTACAAGAAACGGATGCTAAAACAAGACAAAAACAGGAACACGAGTCTGCGCGATGCTGATTGAAATGACAAACTGATGTATAATGTGTTTAATTTTAAGGTGTTTAATAAGAGCAAACAGGTTTTTTTTCTCTCTTTCACCCAGGTGAACATATGCAAAAATATTCAGCTTATGCAGATTTGCAGTTTGCCAGCAGTTGCGTCGCACCAAGTTGAAGCCTGAACTTACGATGACTTCTGCTTCCCCCTCTTTTTTTTTTTTTTTGCTCTCTTTTTTTTTTTCCCGAGCGCCGCTTCAAAGGCCAGAGTGATCAAAGCAGTCTGAGCGAGAGAAAGGGAGGGAGGCAGAGGCAAGAGATAGAAAAAAACGAATGAAAACTCCCAAACGAACAGAAGAATGCGCAAACAGGGCTGTCTACACAAACAAAAGCATTGCACCACAAATTCGCTCCTTTTTTTTCTCTTCAGAGCAAAATTTCTGTCAGACAGACTCAACATCTCAATTGACGCTCTCTCTCTCTCCCTGACGCTATTTCAATTTCAGACCCCCAAGCTCGAGTGCATAATATAGCAGCTCTATCATGACCCAAATAAGACATCATGTTGGCTGTGACGCATTAGAGATAAACTTGAAATGGTGATGTTTAAAAATGAGGATGAACAGCACTTACAGATGGCAGGGAAGCTTTCGATTTCCCACTTATTGTCAGAGACAACACGGAAGCACAGGTTTATGCAAAAAAGCAATATGTTTTCTAACTTATCACTGCAGGGTTTCTTTAATGATAAATCAGATTATCCTAAAATCACTACTAAATCTGCTTTTTTGTGTGTGGCTATGACCAACAACAATTATTTTTGCAATCAGAATCCATTTTAACTTTTACTTAAATCGATTGCACATAGTCAAAATTTGTGACTTAACAATGGCGTTGAATTGTTCAATTTTAATTATATAAACTGCAGTAGAAAAGCAAAAATGTGTTAAAATCAAACCGTTTTAATTAGACATTGCTCACTTCCCAAGACTGTAAAACACGATTAGGAGCAAACAAAGCTTGCAAACAATATCACTTATTTTCACAGACACATCGGCAGCTGTGAACAGTCATGATGTCTTTGATTTTCATTCTCAGAGGGTGAGAAAGGCTGCTGACAGAAAACGTTGAATACTAATGTGTGACTATTGGTGTGCGAGATTACAGGAAGAAAATTACAGCCAATTAACATGGGATCGAAGACACTCTGTTGTCCTCTTAAAGGAGCACATCTGGCTCTGAGCTCCAGAGTGTCATGATAATGAGGGACATGGCGTAAATGAAAATATCTTGTTTTCACCAAGCCCACTGTCCTGGCGGAGTGGTAAAGCTATGATCTGACATGAACATATGAAATGATTGTTTATAATAATGAACACATTTTGAAACGAAAACATGTTCTTTCCTTGCTTAAAGGGATAGTTCACCCAAAACTGAAAATTCTCACATCATTTACTCACCCTTCACTTGTTCCAAAACTGTTGTCAATCTACTGAAAGTCCATTTATGATGAACAGATTGTATTTAGCTTTTACTATATGGACAAATAAACAATATGCACACACAAACATGGAAGCTTGCATGAGTTTTGTTCTATCATTTGACATGAGCAGGAGCTTCCATATTTGCAATGTGATGCAATTAGAGCATGTTTCTTTATGTGAATTAAAGCTTAAATAAAATCACTTGATTATACAGTACAAAGTGTATCTTCACAAGACTTGATTATATTTATTTTACTGTTTATATGCTAAATGCTTAAATGCACTTAAATGCACTGAGAAATATGAGAAATTTATTAACTACTAGAATTACCATAGCGGTCAGTCTGACCGTTCTCATATAAGATATAATTCATTCATTCATTCATTCATTCATTCATTCATTCATTCATTCATATTCTTTTCGGCTTAGTCCCTTTATTAATCACGGGTTGCCACAGCGGAATGAACCGCCAACTTATCCAGCATATGTTTTATGCAGCGGATGCCCTTCTAGCCGCAACCCAGCACTGGGAAACACCCATACACTCCCATACACTATGGACAATTTAGCTTACCCAATTCACCTATAGCGCATGTCTTTGGACTTGTGGGGGAAACCCGGAGGAAACCCACGCGAACACAGGGAGAACATGCAAACTCCACACAGAAATGCCAACTGACCCAGCCGAGGCTCGAACCAGCGACCTTCTTGCTGTGAGGCGACAGCGTTACCCACTGCGCCACCGCACCGCCCTATAAGACATCATATTGTCACATAATATTTACATTCAAAGCTTCTATTGAGATATTAAATTTAAGTTTTGAATGTCTGTTGTCATATTTAATGATGTCATTACCCTAAAAATACAATCTTTTTGGTAATGCAGCCTATAAATATATAGTGAGGCTACTAGACCGCCCACAAAAGTCTGGGCCTCACTTGAAAGACATATCTGAAGTAAAGTTGTGTTTTTGCTATCAGAAAGTTATGTTTATGTTAGCAGGAAGTTGCTAGGCAACAGAGGCTCTCATATTCAAAGTCACAGGGAAAATGAGCAGACACTGTAATGCATGCAGTCATTTTGACCTATGGTAATTAAAGGTAGAAATTCGCATAGCTCTATTGTGTTTGGTAATTTTAATAAAATAGCAATGTTAGAAAGTAATATATACATATTTAAGAAAAGTCAGGGTATTATAGAAATGTGGGCACTTGATATAGTCTGTAATTTAAGAGACTAGTTGGTCCACTTCAAGCTCATTTAGCAGTACATTGGCCAAACAGTAGTTTTTGGGCTTTTGAATCCCTCTTAATTAAACTGATCTAGAAAAGTTCTGTTAGAATTGACTGTGACCCATTTAATGGTGCTTTTGAGCATTCTTTTGACTTTTAGTACTGACTCAATAACGCTAGCCACGTTTACATTCAAATTAAATTCATTCCAATTGAAATATTTGGTGAAGTGTTTACAAGACACAAAGACAAGTTGTCACCGCATTAGTGATTCTAAATCGAAAAGAGCAATGCTTCATTATCTGGCTTCCACTCCACACTTCATAAACATTCTGATGTACATCCGTAAAGCCTGCAAAACAAAGAAAACTGTCCGAACATAGGTAACCTACAAAAGAATTCTGGTGGTGTTAATGACTTTTAAAACCTGATGTGTGCGTTTGAAAGGAAGGATGTTGTGTTAGCGTGAAAAAGTGGGCGAAAAAACATGCATGCATTTTTTTACAATATTAATCATTGCAATGTATTTGCTAAATTATTGTAGAATCAAAGTATTTGTGTTAACATGTTCCCCTTCATATGGGAACTCCAACGTGTGTCTGAAACCAGACATATGGAAGTACGTCAGACGACCAGTCACTCTGAAGAGTAAGAAAACGGGCCAATGAATGCCAAAATGAATTGGCAGAGCTCAGCTCCACAGCTGACAGTGATTAGCCATTAGTGCTATATAAGCTGCGAGCTGAGAAGCGAGCACTAGAATTTAGCTTTCAGAGCCTCTCACGAGACTGAAGAAAACTCTATCTGCCAACCTGATTTCAAGGCTGAAACCAGTTTACTCATCAGTGCGGGAGATGACGCGACAGCGGTGGTCGATCTGGGCTTCCTGTCCCCTGGGCATTTCACTGGTGTGTACAACAGAGCAGTTTCCATTAAAAGAGCAGATTCCCTAAGAGAGCAACACAGTTAATCAACACGTCTTTTACAAGACACTGTTCTAACTGTGTGTTTCTGGATGCGGTGGTTCCTATCTCCAGGTGATGGGCACGGGTATCGCATCACAGGTCTGGGGGTCCAGCATGTCGATGCGGTGCTCGCGGACAGCTCATGCTCTCGCTGTGAGGGCATGGCTGTTGCACAGCTGAGATCGCGGCTTCCGAGCCACCCCCGTTGCTCCCCGTGAAAGCGGTTAGCACGTGGGCAGATCTGAGGATCACAGTGGGGGTTTATCCGACCCCCACTCCTCCTCAGCACGCTCCATCCAAGCTTCGAGTGGTTGTGTGGTTCATCCCCCGGGATGCCCGCGCCTCTGCTTGATGACACCGGAAAAGCCCATCGCGACATTGGAGGGCGAGCTGTAATGCTCAGATGACAGACCGGGCTCGCTACCATCCTACGGGTGCGATGCGTAGTCACGGTTCTTGAGTCAGACATGATGGCTGCACTTCTTGGGCTGCTTTGGCGGTGTGGCTGGAGATGGCTTGTCCCCCAGTCTCACCGACGGACCGACTTGAGGGTGTGGCGTGCGGGCTGATGTAAGATGAAATCCAGCTCCCGTCCACTTCTTCCCAGGGGCGCACAGCGAGCGCACGCTGGCATAGAGGGAGTTTTTCTCCGCCCGGTCCTCGTGCGCTTCCGCCTTCACCTCCCCTGATGGCGAGGCGGCCAGTGGGTACAAAGCTATTCCTCAGGTGGTGGGTGCCGCCACCTGGAGGGGTAAGCTGAGTCCCCCGTCCAAGGTCTCTCATGGCCAGAGCTCACACCGCTGCGGGCCATGCCGCTTCTGCCCTGCACCACAGCACCTGGCTGTGCTGCACAGGGGCGGTTCTTCCCCAGGCTTATGCATAAGCACCGCACGGTGGTCGACTATGCTCTTATGACCTTCAAGTCGGTCGCCCGTGCCCTGGGGAGGACGATGGCCACACAGTGGTCAGGAAATGCCACCCTTGGCAGATATGCGCCGTGCCGACAAAGTACGCTTTCTTGGCATGCCCATATCCCAGGCAAGCCTACTCGGCGACACTGTCGGGGACTTTACCCAGGAGTCCTCGGTGGTGAGAAATCAGCTGTGCGCAATGGAGTAGGTCATCTCTTGGTGGGCTTGGAAGACTGCCCCACCGGACCGATCAACTCCAAAATGCTCTGCCGTCACAGCCCGTTCCACTGGCTAGTGAACGTGCCGAGCCTCCCCGCAGGAATTTGACGCTCCCGTCACAGGTCGCCGTTAAGTCCGGTAATCGGACCACGAAGCGAACCTGAGGCGGGCCACTTGGAGAGGAGGAGAACGACTCTTTTCCCAGTGGAGGGCCGGGGCTCCCCCACGAATGAATGTAGCGATCCGAAAAGATCGGCTTTTCCTCCCTCTGGGTGTGGAAGCCCAATTGCTGCCAGCATGGGACACGCTGCCTTCCAGCTCTCAGCTTTGGTGCACTTTGTCAAAGGCTTTGAGGGCGCCAGAGGATGAGCTCCTTTCTCACACCTCCAGCCTCTCTGCGGGATCCTGGGAGGAAGGTAAGAGTCAATCTCTTATTTTCAGTTCTTCCCCGGGACGCTCTGCTTCCCAGGGTGAGCACTCCCTATCCCGAAGCTGTCCCTCTGCGGGTACATCAGCGATCGTTCATGTGATGCTGCTCGTTCGGACTCTGTCAGCCTGGTCAGCGCTGCTCAAGCGCTGCTCAGCCCATTGTAGTAGCTCACACGGACGGTCAGCCTCGGCTATGCGTTTCAATTTGCTGTTGGGCTCCCGAGTTCACGGGTGTGTATATAAACGGTCATCGCTATGCCACCTCGGTCTCGCGTGAGAATATTGTTATCCTCCTGGCGAAGGATACGATCGAGCCTGTCCCTCCAGCCGAGATGAAGAGTGGGTTTACGCCCCCACTTCATCGTATCAGAGAGCGGTGGGTTATACCAATCCTATCTGCGCATTTTGATCTGTCATCTGTTCAGGATGCCAATCAAGATGCTCATGCAGACCCCCAGTGCGTCCGTCCGTGGGATTGGTTGCAGCTATATACCTGAAGGACGCTCACTCCATGTCTCGCTCTCTCCCTCCTTATAACCGTGTTTTTAACGGTGTGCGACGGGGGCCGAGCATGGCAGTAAATGGTCCTCCCCTTTGAGCTCTCCCTGTTCCATGCGTGGAGGATGCCCTGTGCCTCTTCGGCACACGCGCATCTGCATTTTTTGATTATTCATTGACTGAGTCATGCGGCCTAACAGCTGCACGGCGTTCATATCCTGCACAAGTTCTTCCGTGCCAGCTTACATGCTCTCACAACAGTTACCTTTCTGGGAGAATGGAGACTCAACCCCGGCACAGTCCAGCTGTTATGGGCACGCTTCAGAGAAGCCCAGGTCATCCTGCCGCTTCTCCCGAGTGGCCCTTCGCCAGCTGCTTTCCCTGCTCTGCACGAATGCGCTGGCTCTCTGCTGGCCCCGGGCTTAAGCAATATATGCTTTTCCCCAGTGAGCCTGCGCGCACAGACTCTGTGCAAGGTCGGGGAGACGAGGAGCGGGTCTCGTTCGTTGCGCCTCCTTGGCCCAACCGGACCCGAGTTTCCAGACTCACACTTCTCGTGATGGCCCTCCCTGATGAATTCCCCAGAAGAAGCACTCCTTTTTCTGGGACGGGCACCCTCTGGCACCTGCACAGTGTTCTGGAACCCCCATGGAGGGTTTCTAGACAGAGTGCGGTGGACTTAGGTGACCTATCAGTCGATGGTTAACACTGTCACTCACTCAGGCTAGAGCACCCTGTATAGGCAAGCCTATGTCCTGTAGTGGAGTCTATTCGTTGTGTGGAGCTCTTCTCTCTGAGAAGAACCCCGGACATGCCAGATTAGTGTTGTGTTTTCTTCCTTCAGGATAGCTTGAGCGCAGACTGTCTCCCTCCACACTGAAGGTTTGGCGTGCTGTCATCCCCGCTCTCTGTGGCGGCGGATGGTAGCGCGCTGGGAAAGCATAACCTCATCAGCCGGTCCCTTAGAGGCGCTTGGCACAAGATGGTTAATTCCATCCCCGCCCCCTCTTTTGCCCTCTTGGGATCTCTCTAGCCCCAGCGGTTGTGGTTAGGTCCATTGAGCCACTCGATTAAGTATCTATAATCTGTCCATGAAGGCAGCTCTGCTGGTCATGTTGGTATCATTCAAGAGGGTTAGGATTCAGGTGGCATTTTCGGTCAGTGAATTGTGCCAGGAATTCGGACCGGCCTACTCTCATGTTTACCTGAGACAGCTTGTGCCAAGGTTCCTACCGCACCTTTTAATATTAGGTAGTGAGCCTGCAAGCGCTGCCTGTGGAGGAGGCAGACCCAGCCCTTTTATTGCTATGTCTGTGCACTGCGCTTAATGTGACACGTAGAGCATATGTCTTTAAGCAGCTCTTTTCTGTTATGATCGGCAGAAGGGAAGTGCCGTATCAAAGCAGAGGTTGGTCCATTTTATAGTTTATGCCATCGCCCTCGCTTCAGGTGCCAGGGCGAGCTGTGTCCCCCAGGAGAGAGAGCACACTTAAATTTTTTTTTTTTTAAAAGCGGTGCCTCCTTTTCAGTGTGAGTACGCAGCGCCTCTTAACAGATTATGTAGAACTGCGGGCTGGGCGACACCTAACACATTCGCGAGATTTTATAATCCTCGAGTGAAGCCTGTTTCCTCCCAATTACTGGGTACACCGGTCAATCGGGAGGAAATTAAGCTCTGTGTCAAAAACGCTTGCTGCGCCATGCTCCCTAACCTGGCGATACGAGCGCATTTTCTATTCTGCGAACCCTAGATAATTCCTTCGAGGCCCCCAGCACTCGACTCAGCGGAGGAGCCGGGTGCCTGGCTCAGTGTAATGTCTGGTATGCCCACTCTTGGTCTACCCACATGCTGAGGTTCGGTGCCAGATATGTGCAGTCCCCAATGGTGATCCCATATGCCTATTTCAGCCACAGAGTGTTCCCCCTGACCAGGCAGACCCATGTATCCCCTCCCATTAACCAGCTTATCATATGTAGCACTCCCCCTCCATAGGGCTAGTCCATATGTTCTTATTGCCATCAAGTCTCCCCTCTTGGGTAGCAGGTGGCCTCCGCAGCGTCCTCCCCCTTCGGAGACTGGCACAATTCCCAACGTACTGTCGTAATTCTAAAATCCCTAGTCTATATTAGCTAGGCAAAAGTACTTTACGACCCCCAATCTAAATTTCTAATTATTCCCATGTAATGGTAATTTAAGGGCCTAGGGGACGTTGGAAGGTTGCGCTCTTGGTGATGCTTGTGTGCTCACGCTATGCTTGGCAAACTTCACATCAGGAACGTGACGGGCTTAGCTGCTGTGGCGTTTTCCATACACTCTCCCATATATCTGGTTCCAGACAAACGTTGGAGTTCCCATCTGAAGGGGAATGTCCTGGTTATGTCCGTAACCCACATTCCCCGAATAGGGAACGGAGACGTGTGTCTCCACTGCCACAACACCTGAGTCTCCAGCTGTTAGCTGAGTGATCGGCTCTTCAGCAGGCAAATTCTAGTGCTTGCTTCTCATCTGGCTGCTTATATAGCACTAATGGCTAATCACTGTCAGCTGTGGAGCTGAGCTCTGCCAATTCATTTTTTCATTCGTTGGCCCGTTTTCTTAATCTTCAGAGTGATTGGTCGTCTGATGTACTCCCATATGTCTGGTTCCAGACACACGTTTCCGTTCCCTATTCGGGTAACGTGGGTTACGGACGTAACCAGAATGTTTACATGGCTGATTTTTTTTGTTCGGTTTATTGAAAAAGGTTATTCCACTCCTCTCAAATTTACTTTAATTTTATTCCACTTGAGCATTTTTATTCCAATAAGTGTTAATACGGAGGATTTTTATCCAGATTGGATTTTTAAACCGATTAAAATGCTCCATGTAAATGTACCTACTGTCTTTTGAGAACCTCTTGCATTCAGGCCACAATTTGTGACAGATCCAGCATCTCCAATATTGTATTGAGCACCTTTTTTAGTGAATTAATCATTTACATTTTCAATTTAAATGTATGCAGAAAGAAGCATCAATTTAAGGAAGAAATTATAAATATATACATCTAGATACATATAATAAGAGGCGTATATATATGGAAAGCCACATTATGTGAAATATATGGTAAAATAAGAGCAAAACTGGAACTACTTTACTGTCTACAGAAACCTAAAATGGAAGCGCCTACACAGCTTTTATTTTCCCTCTGGGTCAGCGCCACAGAGAGATCTGTGTCTACTGGGCTCTTAAATAAGGCTCACAGGCCCCAGGAGAGTAAAGCAAGGCCTGGAAAGACAGTTATAGGAGAATCACTAAACACAGGTCACCTGCACCAAACCTGACCAATAAGCCTGTTGTGAACATGTGATTCTCATTTACTACACTATTGATTGCTCGAGGCAGTGGTCTCGGCTCTTTCTTTTTCTTTACTTCCTTTAGAAGAGCAAAAGGCAGAGCTTAAAGGGATAGTCCAACTGAAATTGAAAAATCTGTCATCATTTAGTCACACTTCTGCCACCAAATTTTGTCTCAACATGTTGTTCCAGGCCTGTATAGATGTCTTCCTTCTGTGTAACACAAAAATAAGACATTTGAACAAGTTTGAAAAACATTTTTGATCCACTTCAACTGTTGACTACTGTAACTGATTGGTCAACCAAGGATCAATCAATGGCACAGTTTATTCTGCTTTTCATTCTGAGCATAAAACACTCAGTACAGTATATTACTGTACATGTAATGATGTTTTTTGTTTTTTTTAAGAAGAGGAAAATTATTTATTTTGGAAAATATTATACCTAAAGGCAGTGTATGACAGTTTTTCTGTCAACTTAAGCATGGTGTTAGTATGAAATGAAACCCAACTGAGCCTGGTTTTTCTCTAGGTTTTTTTCCTTCACTTTCGTCAATTGGTGAAGTTTTTTGTTCCTCGCCACTGTCGCCACTGGCTTGCTTGGTTTTGGGACTTTTGGGACTTGTGGAGCTGCGCATCGATGGATTTGCTCTTTAGTGTTTAGACTTTCAGCAGTGAAAATTAAACCACACTGAAATGAACTAAACTGAAATTCAACTCTGAAAACTGGACTAACACAGTTTCAATTTACTAGAACTTCTATGTTAAGGTACTTTGACACAATCTACATTGTAAAAGCGCTATAGAAATAAAGATGATAGGAAACATGACAAGTTAACACTTGTTTCTCTAAGAAACAATGCCCCGAGCCAGTTATTTTATTTTGAAATGTGTTCCATGTTGCAATGTCTGTCTTGTCTTTTTTTGGTCTGTGTGATCCCGCCTGCTGTCAATTTACCCTATAATATTTACACAATCTGGGTTGGCAACTGATAGAAAACATAGCATATTGCAGCCATGAAAGAAGTCAAACTATAAAACCTATACAAACCTTTATTTTACAGACTAAAACATACCAATTTGCTAGTGCTGAAAACATAGGAGGATGAAAACACCTGCACTCTTTTTTACGGAGAACACGTGGGGTGTATTGTTTCAACTGTCATTGAAATTGACTCAGATACTAACCAAAATATTTGAAACATGATGCTTATATTTTGCTATTAGTATCATTAATCTGGCAACCAATATATACCAAGAGCAGTATACCCAGTACTTTAAAGGTTCCATGAAGTGCTTTGAAATGTGCATTATGTAATCTCAACTGAAAAATGAAGAGAGGGTGGGACATAGAGTAGCTCCTCCCCTTTTAAAAAAACAGTCAATAGCATTTTGTTTTTATCACAGCTCTACCAGTGAGAGTGGTTGAGCTCAACCATATCAAATGAAAAGGAAATAAGAAGGGGGCGGAGCATGTCAGATACCAGAGAGCATTTGATTGGCCAAGATTTGATGAGAAATTGAAGTATGAGGGGACATGAAAAAAATTGATTGCAAACTGCAATCTTTGGATGTTTATATCAGTTTTATCGAAGTTTGCTTCGTCACGGCCCACTAGCTTATAAGATTAAAGAAACATTTATTTAAAACTAACAGACTAAAACTAACATCTAAAATGTTTTATTTTAATTTCACAGGACCTTTAATGATATTTTAATAAACCATAACTAACTATTCACAAAAAACATTCCAGATTTGTCTAAATTCCAAAGTACAAATATTCTGTAGTGCTGTTGTTCAGAATATCACCGTGGGTGGGAATAGTAGATTAGATTTATATCCATTTTTAAATCGAATATAAACATATATATGTGGCCGAGTTTACAGTAAATCCAAAGTGCACAATATATCATTTTGGATAGCAAATCGATCAAGGTGCATGAGTGTACTGTAAATTGACTCAAACCCTTAGTTTTACAATCAGAGTGCAAAGTGAGAGATTTTTGATGGAGAGAGGTAGAGCATGAGTGAATGGGGATTGAGAGCGATTTCTTAATTTTCTACTCAGCTAGTTTCTCGCTGCCCTTGCATCTGAAAGATAGAGCAATGCCCATGATGTATAGAGTGACACACAGGATATAGAAAGATGTAATAGAATAGAAAAAGAAAGCCACTATAAAGCAAAGATACATGGCGACACACTCATATGAGAAGGTAACGGGACACTGATTTTATAATCAAGAAATACTCTGTCCATAGCCAGGTGATCACTGGCCCCTCCTCTATCTGTGTGGAGGTTATTTCAACCTTTTCAACTTCAACTCCTTTCAGACTCCTGTTCCATTAACACTAATGCCCAAATAATTCCACTAATGCCTCTTTACTCATAGCTGAGGATTAAACCCAATAAATCTGTATCATTCTCATAGAATGCTGGAGACCTTTTAACACCAAGCCAATAGATTCCATTTCCCCTTTCCTCTCTCTCTCTCATATCTCTCTCTCTCTTTCTCTCTCTTTCCTTCTCCGTCCCCAGTAATTGATATTTGGGGATTGTTTTTTTTTTTTTTTGTTCTGCTCTCATGCAGCCTTAGCAGAGTAAGTGTGTGAGTGATTGTGAAGTAAAAACAGCTGAGGCTGGTAGAAAAAAAAAATACAATTGGCTGTGTGCATGTACACGGTGACTTAGGATTAACCGCTGTGAATTGGAAGGTGAAAGAAAGAAAGAAAGAAAGAAAGAAAGAAAGAAAGAAAGAAAGAAAGAAAGAAAGAAAGAAAGAAAGAAAGAAAGAAAGAAAGAAAGAAAGAAAGAAAGAAAGAAAGAAAGAAAGAAAGAAAGAAAGAGGTTTTATTTTAACAAATTAAAAATTTAAATATGCCACTTTGGTAGTTCTGTGTTAACAGTTTAACCATTTTTAAATTTGGCAATTTAACAGTTTTGTTCAAATAAAAGCCATATAACTATAGTAACTCTAACATTGATATTATTATAAAATTACAAAACACAAATGAGTTTTGTGTACTTCTATCTTGAATGGTCATAATGGTCAAATTGACCGCAAGCATTTCAGCATCTGCTACCATTTCCTGTGCCCTTTAATATGTGTGCATCTGTTGCCTAGCAACAGTTTGGTAACAAAAACATAACATTCTGATTGCAAAAACATAACTTTACTTCAGACATCTCTTTCAAAACAGCATTGTGGCAAAGAAAATATGTTGCTCTCCTGGTTGCCGGACAAAGTGAGGTACGCACCCTTGCTGGCTGTGTAGTAACTTGCACACAATTATAGACTATATTGCAAAAAAGTTTAGATTTATAAGGTAATTACTTTATAAAATATGACAAAAGACATTCAAAGTGTAATTCTAAAATCTTAGTAGAAGCTTTAGAAACAAAAATTCAATCTGGTGCAGTCTTACTGTATATGAATGGTCAAAATGACCTCTATGGTCATTCTAGTACAGTAGTTATACAAAATAATTTAAATAATCACTATAAAGATGGTTGTAACATGGTAATTGACTGTAGAAGTAGAATAGTGAAATCAGTATCCTATCAATAACACTTACTTTAGGATAAGTAACAAACTTGCACACGTTAATGTAGATCAAATACAAAGAGAAATGTTGAGTCGGTCCTTCCTAGGTTTGAGATGAGAAGTAAGATAAAAAAGTTGAACACATTACTTACCATTATTTATAACTAGACAAGGTCTGAGGGAATGTTTGTTGACTGTTTGTTGTTGTACATTCTTTCATGCCTGTAATAGGGTTACAGATGTAATGCAGTGTATAACAAGTAAACCGACTTGCTGGTGAAGATAATGTATCTCAGGTCAACTGTGGAAATAAAATTGTCAGTTAGTTTTTACCCACACCTTTGTTAAATAGACTTAAGCTCTATCACAACAGTTTAGAGTGCACGCTTCTGATTAATATTGCTATATATCAGATGTTGGGAATCCATAAAATATCATTCTTCCTGATTGACACTGCACATACAAACATAGTATACTCTATATACTGTATAAACTAATTTTGCTGAATGATACAACACATGCATCCTCACTGTCGTTTTTTTTAATAAATCACATCATGAATTCGCTTTTTCTTGCACATCTGTCATTATGTGACATGAACCTTGTCCTCCAGAATGTCACGAATACTCTCAGGATCACTTGCAGAGGCTCAGGAGAGGTAATAATGTTGTAGATAATGTTCAGTTTCTTACAAAGATTGACCTCAATTTATCATCAAGAATCACAGTAATAATTTGTTTCAGTGTTGACTGGCATTTTATTATTTTATTAACCAAGACATTTACATCTCAGATTATCATTTCTAACTATTTCTTTAAAATGGCATATTTTTAAACAGTGCTTCCAAACTTTTTTTATTTACCCCAACAGCCTCTTGACAAGGGCTTAAACATCCTTTGATAGGAATCAAAACAGAATTGTTCTACTATTATCATGTATATGTAGTACAAATACATTACATCTTATGAGAGGACTGGTTTTAATTATAATAGTTTTTGTAAGTTTTAGATTTAGATTCATTAAAGTTTTGGTAAAATTGACTTTTTTGATGATGAAAGAAAGTTGTATTAGTTTGGAAGGACATGAGAATGAGTAAATGACAGATTTTT
>CAIGQV010019186.1:17987943-18014054 GCA_903798115.1 Danio jaintianensis | reverse complement strand
ATATGGAGGGAGGGACTAGTCAGATAATACACACGTTTTAACAGAAGTTATCATCAAAAAACTTTTGGAGATAACTTACTTTGATTGTAAGTGCCTTACAGTAATCTAATCAACACCAACTGCTGAAATGGTGTTAATTGAGTCTAACTTGCATTAAACTCGGAATATTATTTTAAAACTCATTTTAAAACAATAAAAGCGATACTCAGTGAGAAACAGATTGACCAGGGTGTGTAAGGTTGCTGTTTCAGTTTGTAATAGGGATGAAGTCACTTCAACTACCTCATGCAATACTATATGGTCTGCATTTGCTCTCACTGCAGGTCATAGAGAGGCTGTAGGTCTTATCACATCATCTTGGAAATTCCATATCTCTCCCTTCCTGATCTCACCATCCACTCCTTTGAATCTAACGCTGTGGCCATACATTATAAATGAACTTGATACTCTTCTCACCCTCGTCCCTGAAGACTCATCCTTCTTGGTGATCTTAATATTCACTTGATGCTCCTACCTACTTCAACGCTTCACATGTCCTTCAGACCCACTCTTTCAAACTCCTCTCCAGATT
The DNA here is from genome assembly GCA_903798115.1 of Danio jaintianensis. Taxonomy (NCBI): domain Eukaryota; kingdom Metazoa; phylum Chordata; class Actinopteri; order Cypriniformes; family Danionidae; genus Danio; species Danio jaintianensis. The sequence continues at coordinate 18,013,483 of CAIGQV010019186.1, read as the reverse complement.
ATGAGGAGGGCAACTTGATCTACTTTTTTATGAACTGCTTAACATCAGTAATATGGGTATAATTTATCTTATTCTGGTATTTAGATTCATTCATCATTGACATCTCCATAGCTTGTTTCCCTTCTCTCCATTGACTTTTTCCCGAATTATGCAAATGTGTTTCTGGTTACAAACCAAAAAAAAAAAACATTTTAGTTATGAGGCCGCTATATTAATAAAATAATTGTCATTGTTGAGTATTGCTCTTGATATTGTAACATTGATTAATAACGCTAATTAAAAGAATACACATCAAACTGATTTTGTGTGTGGAAATTTCACATCATAGTCCAGCTACTGTACAGACATTAGTCTACCATTTTCTCAAAAATAAACTCCTGTTTTGAAAGCAGAAGTTGTTAAATGAATCCCTTACATAACTTCTGCGCTTTTATTTATGATGAGAAAAGTTGCATCAGTGAGCATCAGAATTGAGTGATGAATCTAAACAACTCTGATTGACCATCGCATTCAGAAGTGCAACAGAAATGTGTGTGATTGGGTGTAATGCTTACTGTTACACAAAAACAATTCACTTGGAAAATATAAAGTATTTTACTTTTATTGCAACTGGTCAATTGTCTTTTTCCCCCTTTAATGTGGAGGGTGTTTTTGTTCATTTTGGTGTCATTAAATGTCACATTTAATTCTTACCCTAGTCATTTGTGTACGTGATTTGATCACATAATTTTAAGGTACAATTCTCACTATTAACTAGTAACTTATTACCTGCCTATGGTAGGTAAGATATTGACTGTTTATTATTATGCATAGTTAATGTTTTTTTTAATAGTGAGAATTGGTCCTTAAAGGTGCAGTATGTAAGTTTGACACCCAGTGGTTGAACTAGGTATTGCACTCCTGGATCAAAACACATTTTCACTCGGCTCCTCCTCTGAAGAGTTCATGCAAGCACAGGTTGCTTGATTGTAGTGAGTGTGCCTGACTATTGAGCCTAAAGGCTGATTTAAGGCTGATTTGAACAGTTTTCTAACTGAAAGCAACAGCATGTGAGAGAAGAAATATTTTCCATACTAAAAGGAGTTTTTGTCCTAACCAACATCTGAAATTTCTATTTTAGAAACGACTTCTATTTCTCACAGGTGAACAACAGGATAAATGACAATGATCACCATTTTGTATGACATTTATTGCCATACTACTGAAAGCAGCAGCAGATAGTTTACCTCAGATCTTGAAAATAAAATAAACCGTTTGAAATTAAACTTGGCTGCATGGTGGTGCAAGTCCAAAGACATGCGGTACAGGTGAATTGGGTAAGCTAAATTGTCCGTAGTGTATGTGTGAATGAGTGTGTATGGATGTTTCCCAGTGATGGGTTGCAGCTGGAAGGGAATCCGCTGCGTAAAACATATGCTGGATAAGTTGGCGGTTCATTCCACTGTGGCGACCCCAGATTAATAAAGGGACTAAGCTGAAAAGAAAATGAATGAATGAATGAATGAAGTTTAACTTTAGAACTGTGACAGTGCTAGCCAAGTTAACAAATATCAATCATTCAGCATGTACATATAATAATGTTAAAAAGGTTTAATATGTATTAATTAGATTGTAAACCTTACCATTTCGCTGGAGTGCAGAGCAGTAACATTATTCTGTGCTTCTGAATGGCTGTATTTAAATTTCTATCATGTTTCGTCTGGTGCAAACAGCCAAATTGCTTATCACTGCAAATCTCCTCACGTAGCATGTTGCTGGGACAAGGGGTTACAATGTAACCTGCTCACCTAATGTTTACGTTCGTAATATTTATATTATTTGATTTTTTTTAACATTTAATTAATAAACACCTCATGTGGAACTCTGAATCTGAGTCTCATTTAGGAGGCAGCTACTGTCCACCGGAGGTCGCATTTCATTCACGGACGCCTACTTTGAGAGCCTTTCTGACTAAATGAATGAAATACGTTGTTTTCCATGAAGGCAACCCGGGGTGCTGAAATATAATTGGCTAAAGTGGCAGTGGGTGGGTTAAAAGAACCAAAACAAAGACTTTAGCATTGTTTTTCAGATAAACAAGAATGTTCACTCAGCACAGGTAGGTAAGTAGGTAGGTAGGTAGATAGATAGCTTTAAGGCCCGGCTGGGTCAGTTGGTATTTCTGTGTGGAGTTTGCATGTTCACGTGGATTTCCTCCGGGTCCTCCGGCTTCCCCCACAGTCCAAAGACATGTGATATAGGTGAATAAACTAAATTGGTCGTAGTGTGTATGTGTGTGAATGAGTGTGTATGGATGTTTCCTTAAGCCGAAAAAAATGAATGAATGAATGAATGCTGTGAGTTTGTTACTTATAATATGAATTTAAAACCCAACATAGATCAACCATTTGACCAAATTTATCAGAATTGTCTGTATTACCTCTAATTTATTTCATTTCAAAGCATTGACATTGAGACAGTTATGAATGTTTGTATCTGGTGATTTTCCACCTACATTCTCATAATAAATTTGACTTTGCACACACATTTTATTTCTTCCTGAGGAGCATGTATGTACTGTACATCTTTGCCATCTTTTTCACCCCATATAAGTTTTCATCACTTTGAAAAACGATCTTAGCTGACTCTCCTTTCCTTCCTTTCAATCTATTTCGGCAACTAGCCTGAATCGCCACGAAGAATTAGGTTAGTGTCTGGAATTTGTGGTCCCCGAAGAAAATAAATGTATTTTGGGGGATTAAACGAAATGACATAAATGCTGTCTTTTCACAATAAGCCATGTTCTTGCTTTGGATAAAATGTTAAATAGATCAGTGTTAAATCAATAAATGTCACCGTTTGGCTTGAGGCTATTGACTTTGCTGTTTGTTTTTCTTCTTTGCTGTCTATAGTTTTCATGCTATAAATTGAATGTTTCTACCGAATCATTAGGATTAAATATCCGTGCGTCTTGATATTGCTTCAGTTTGTTTACTTTCCCTCAGTAAGTTGTAATGAAACAGCGAGTGCTAATGGGCATTACCACGGTGCCTAATTATCACCACACTTGTCCTGTCCTTTGAGATGTTAACAGCTACTATGGGTCTTCAGACAATGTTCTGGAGTAAAATATGACAGGGAAGATAGCACAAGCAGGGTCTTTTCTTTAAATGACCTTCATAAAAAAGGAATTCTGTCTTTCTCTGTGATTTTAATAGCTTCTGAACAATGCCTCATAACTGCTTACAAAAAGCAGTCAGATTGTGGTTTTGCAAGAGGGAGAGCTGGAAGCTTCACTAGTGCTGTCTGTCTTGCTGTTCATTACCTCTCCTGCCAGATGGTTTATGTGGGTACTCCGGACTGATTTGGTTGAAGGCCTACTAGATATTCTTTATGACGTTTATTTTTCTCCCCCCAGCCTCTCACTAGCAGCAGACAAGAAGATAATTATGACCTGTAACTTTTTTGTCACCTTTTCTCTAAAACATTTGATTATGCCTCAGAATCCATGTAGCTTATGATTAGAGGTGTTACAGACACTGGCTGTTCACACTCTTGTAATGCTGAGGGTGATACTTAAGCATAGTTTTAATCAGTAAAGCTCAAACAAAACAGTGACAAATTAGACATGACAAAGTGGCATCCAGGAGAAGGAAGTATTTTAATAGCCTAGTTTCCATTAAAGATTTACACAGAGCTTTTTTATGTGCGTGGAGCACATTCATGCATCATACCGTTATGCGATGCATTGAGTGTATGCTTTACTAAAAAGATAGGTCTTTAATCTAGTTTTTAACTGAGAGAGTGTGTCTGAGCCTCGGACTTTATCAGGAAGACTATTCCAGAGTTTAGGAGCCATAAATGAGAAGGTTCGACCTCCTTTACTCGACTTTGCTATTCTAGGTACTACCAGAAGTTTTGAGATCTTAAAGAGCGGGTTGGATTGTAGCGAGACAGAAGGTTGGTTAGATAAACAGGAGCTAGATTATTTAAAGCTTTATAGGTAAGAAGCAATATTTTATAATCAATACGGAACTTAACAGGCAGCCAGTGTAAGGAGGATAAAATTGGGGTGATATGACCATATTTTCTAGACCTGGTAAGAACTCTGGCAGCTGCATTTTGTACTAGCTGAAGTTTATTAATAAAGGATGCTGGGAAACCAGCGAACAGAGCATTACAGTAATCCAGCCTAAAAGTCATGAAAGCATGAACTAGCTTTTCTGCATCTGAGATGGATAGCATACTTCGTAACTTAGCGATTTTTCTTAGATGAAAGAAGGCGGTTTTTGTGACATGGGAGATATGATTTTCAAAAGTTAAATTGCTGTCTAGTATAACACCCAGATCTTTTACAGCAGAGCTAATGCTAACTTTGTGTCCCTCTAATTGCAGGTCGAGTTGTGAGATCTGCTGTGTACAGGATTTAGGCCCAATAAGTAATAATTCTGTTTTGTCTTTGTAGAATTTAAGCGATCTATGAGGATATTGTGGTCGATGGTGTCAAATGCAGCACTGAGATCAAGTAAAACTAATAACGAGATGCACCCTTGGTCAGCAGCTAAGAGTAAATCGTTGGTTATTTTCACTAATGCGGTTTCTGTACTGTGATGAGGCCTGAAACCTGACTGACACATTTCAAAAACATTGTTCATCTGCAGAAAGGAGCATAATTGGGCAGAAACAACTTTTTCTAGTATTTTAGACATAAATGGAAGATTTGAAATAGGCCTATAATTAGCTAAGTTGCTGGGGTCCAGTTGTGGTTTCTTAATAATAGGCTTAATAACAGCTGGAACATGGCCTAAAGATAGAGAAGAGTTGATGAGGTTAAGAAGAGGTTCTCCTATTACAGGTAGCAATTATTTCAGTAATTTAGTTGGAATTGGGTCTAACATACATGTAGCTGGTTTAGAAGCATTTATAAGTTTATCTAGCTCTTCCTGTTCTATGATTTTGAAGCACTGTAGATTATTTTGGTTCAGTGGAATGTTTAATGGATCTGACGTATAAGGTGGTGCCGAAAGTTTAACATCTTCTATTTTCTGTCTGAAGCCTTCTATTTTATCACTGAAGAAATTCATGAAGTCATCACTACTAATTTGCGGTGGGACATTTTGTTCCAAAGATGACAGATTATTTGTTAATTTAGCAATGGTGTTAAATAAAAATCTAGGATTGTTATGATTATTTTCTATCAGTTTGCGGAGGTGCTCAGCCCTGGCGGATTTTAGAGCCCTCCTATAGCTATCTTTGTACGCAATTCTAAAGACCTCTAATTTAGTTTTTTTTCCACTTATGTTCCAGGGCACGGGTTGCTGTTTTGAGAGCGCGAGTATGACTGTTATACCATGGTGTAGTTTTATTCTCTCTAACCTTTTTTAATTTGATGGGTGCCACAGTATTTAGTGTGTTAGTAAAGATAGCATCCATACTGCTGGTTACTACATCAAGGTCATTTGCGTTTGCGGGTGCATTTAGAAATAGAGAAAGATCAGGTAAGTTATTTGTGAATTCATCTTTAGTGGACGGGACGATAGTTCTACCAGGGTGATATATCTGTGCAGATCTGCTAATTTCAGGTAAACACAGCTTATATAGTAAGAGGTAGTGGTCTGTTATATCATCACTTTGTGGTATAATGTGTACATCAATGACCTCAATTCTATGAGACAAAATCAGATCTAATGTATGCTTTAAGCGATGGGTTGGACCAACAACGTTTTGCTTTATCCCAAGTGATTGTAGTAAATCTGTAAACGCGAGGCCTAATGTATCGTTAGCGTCATCTGTGTGGATGTTAAAGTCTCCTACAATTAATATTTTATCAGTTTTAACTAGTAAGTCAGAAATAAAATCAGAAAACTCTTTTAGAAAATTGACATAGGGTCCTGGGGTTCTATATATGGTGATTAAAACGAGAGATAATATAGGTTTTTTTCATAATATCCGGAAGCATAACATTAAGTGCCAATACTTCAAAAGAGTTAAACATAAGTCAGTTTCTCTGATTAACATTAAGAATCACTAAAGATTGATGCAACTCCACCACCACGACCAGTCTGACGAGCCTCATGCTTATATAAGAATCCTGAAGGAGTTGCTTCATTTAAAATAATATAGTCATTTTGTTTCAGCCAGGTTTCAGTGAGACAGAGTGCATTAAGATTGTTGTCTGTTATTATTTTTATTTATGATAAGTGCTTTAGGTGCTAGTGACCTGATGTTTTGGAGACCAAGCTTTAAAAAAAAAAAAAAGTTTTTCTGGTTTGATTCTTAATAGATTTTTTCTAGAGCACACAGTAAGTTTATTTCCTGATCTAATAATACGAGGAACAGACACAGTCTCTATGGGGTTAGCCAGATATGCATTACTGTGATTTAAGCAGGACGAGCAAGAGTCTATATGGGTAAAATGTGAATTTTCACTTACTAGTCAGACAGAACGAAGCATCCTGGAGATGTTGTCTGACAGGAGTTCAGCTCCAGCATTGCTGGGGTGTAGCCCATCAGCACGGAAAAACCTAGGACGCTCCCAGAAAAGATTCCAGTTATTGGCAAAGAGCAACTTCTGTTCTTTACACCATGTTAATAGCCATTCATTCAGAGCAAAAAGTCTACTGAACCTTTCATTTCCTCGGCGGTAGGTAGGAAGCAGTCCAGAAACGATGATCTGCGTGGCAGCCGAGGTGCGTCGAACTGTCTCGATCAGGCTCCTGAAGTCCCTCTTCAGGATCTCCGTCTGCCGCAGCCCAGTGTCGTTCATCCCCAAGTGGAGGACGACAGCTCCGATGCTCTCGTCAGTGCTCAGGATAGCGGGAACCTTAACACGAAAAACATCCTTAACACGAGCACCGGGAAAGCAGTGAGTGCGTACATTGTTACCTTTAGTGGAAGCAGCGCAGACGTGGCGAACGATGGAGTCACCAATGATTGCCACATCGCGACCCGTCTCGCGGAGGGGGGTGAAGCGTTTCTCCGTGGGGATCTCGAACACAGGAGGAGGAGACGTTCTGCACCGAGACCTGGTATACACCCTACGCGGCTGCACCCAGGGGCCACGGTAGCCAGGTGCTGGAGTGAACGACCCCTGGACAAGCCGCGTCCTCGGTGCGCTGGGCCTGGACAGAGAAACACACGGGGTTGAGGTGGACTGAGTGTTGAGATTATATCACACACGAGCAGGGCCCGTTGTTCCTGGAGCTGTGCTCGCTTTATCTCGAGATCGCGAATCCGGATTTCCACTCCACCGATGCTTCTCCTGCACTCAAGGATAGACACACAAGCAACATTGTACAGGGTGAAGGGCAAAGACAGTAAGTGAGACAGTAATGCCTGAATCGGCCTGAATCTGAATTGCATAGCACAACAATAAGCAACTTTACTTATTTTTCATGTTGATATTTTAATGGAAATCATATGAGAATATTAGCTGCCTAGACAAATGTGCACTCATATCGTGAGTGTGTAGGATCTACATTTTGTGACATGTTTTTTTCAGTTTAGCTTAAAACATAGCTTATTTCAATAGTGTGGTTTGAATTACTTTTAAACCACATTTTAAAATTAAACGTGGACAGTATTTTAGAACAAAATAATTTGTGAATATGCAAGTATACATTACTGTACAAAATATACTCTAAATATGTGCAACAAATTGTTAGGGGTACAACAGTTGTTACTGAGGCAAAAGGCATGTTATATCTTAAAAAGGTATACATTAGTACCGTAGCGTACCGTTATTTACATTGAGTTACTACTATGTATGAGATGCTGTTGTTCATATAAATGTAATTTTTTTGCACATTTATTTTTGGGAGTGTAAAGTGCAAATTTATACTGCACATAATGCCATTTTCTTTCTTCCTTTCTACTATTTAGAAGCATATTAAGCAAAAAGGTATAATTAAAAATAAAACCTTACCAAAAAAAAAAAAACATAATAATAACAGGTATAAGACTTTACATTTCGTCCCCCACTTTTGAATTGATGGTTACGCCCCTGCAGTACAAATTCAATTGCAAATGCCCCTTCACTTACAATGTCTTTTTGTACATTTAGCACTTATTCAAAAGATCCATATTCTTACAGTAATTTACTATACTTTACTTTGGGACTTGCCAGTAAAGAGCTGTCACCTGTCACGGAGCTCCTGTGTCTCAGATTCCTCCATCATATAACAGCACCACCGATTCTTATCCTAGCTTTTCCTCATTTGCCATCTTTGTGTGTTTTGGGAAGCATTTTGGCTTTCACTTCTGTAAGTGAATCAGTTCACTTTTGTGTCCTATTCAGCCACAATGTGATAAGATTTCAGTGGCAAGCAAAAAGTTACAGACAATCAGAAGTGTTCGTGAAACGACTCTGTCTGCTTGTGTATTACACTCACAACAAAGTACATTAAGTTATGTAGAACTAAATCCAATAAATATTAAACCATTTTGATATTTAAAAAATGCATAGCCTAACGAGTGACTATGATTCAGTACTATCTTTAGCATGTAATGCTCATGATTGTTGGCATAGAGTTAACGGTTCATGGATAATGTTTCCTTTTAATTTATTTTTTCAAGATGAGTTATCTGTTGCTTTCATTATGTGACAATACAGTTCATACAAATGATATTCAATATTATATTAGACACTTTAAACATCAAAAAAAGCATATTATAATTTCTGAAACATTCATTGTCAAATCTTATTTGGATGGGGCCTTTCCAGGTGGTTATTAGAAAAATAACTTTCACTTTGCAATTTTAAACCCGCCCATATTAGCCAAGTTTGTGTAATAATTCCAGAGACAATAACCTACTGTCAATTACAGTACCTATTGCAAACTGATCTTTTCCAAAGTTTATTCCCATCCAAATGTGAATGTCTGTAAATTTGGGACACAGGGTTTTTTTTTTATAGTACATTTTCTTGTGTGCTTTGCCCAATGTGAAATAGAAGGTTTTACTTTCATGCACAGTGTCTGCATCCCATTCATTTTGTATGTCAGTTTGTTTGAAAAAATCAAAAATCAAAAAAATAAATAAAATAAAATGAAATAATAAAAAAATAAATATAAATAAATAAACAAATAAATTTGTGAATAAGTAAATAAATAAATAAATAAATAAATAAATAAATAAATAAATAAGCAATATAAGATATAAGCTGGGTTAATTGTAATTTTTCATTGTATAAATATCAATACTGGTATGTTGCAGTATCCTTAATATGTAGAACAGTGTTTTATTTCAGTTTAAACATCTGCTCATTTCTGTTTTTGACAAAGAAAAGCTCACTCAATCATGTGATTAGGTAAAAGCACTATAAAAGCTGTTTTCCCATGAGTTGAAAGTCACTTAATTGCTTTTTCATCCATGTTATTCGTACATTCTTTTTTTTCACCCAGCTGTCATCAGATTGAGAGATCTATAAATTAAGAGACATCCATAGGTATGTCCTTGGGAGATCTCCTCTATGGAAAAGACAAATGCATCCTTCCTCTTTCTTTTCATTTATTTCTTTCCAGCAGTTTGCCCTAAGGGTATGATGGATATTTCTCAGAATACATCAGGATTTCTTGATGAATGATCCGCTCTTCCTTCTTGTCCCATATGTTCTCTTTGTTTTCTGGATGGAAGCCTTGGCTTCGCTTCAGCCTTCACTCGTCGCCATAGACTTTCAAACTGATGATTGTGATTTTCGGGGTTGAAAGATAAATAAGAAATGCAATTTCTTAATGCATAACTTTCATCATACTCATATTCAAAATAAGCAAAGATTATCATCCGCATCACCTCCCTTCCTGGAAAAACTGTTAAATTAGAAAAAGTGAAACCTTAAAATGCAAGGTTTTGGATTATTTTTTGCTTAATGTTGTTCTCAGAAGAAATGGAATTGCTTTCTGTAAAATATCTATCTGGGTTGTGAAATGTGATGGGTCCGGGCTGTTTATGTAAATATGGATTTTTCCCTTCTTATTGTTCCTGGCCAGGCAATATTTAGAATTCATATTGCAGTACTAAAAGCAGATGGGAGCTGAAATGATCCTGGTGCATGCCTGCATACAGCAAGGGTTTGGCAGGGAGGGTTATTGGGTAACCAAGTCAGACAGGAGGAGCCAGAAACAAGATCGGCTCCTAGAATTCAGAACCAATTTGAGTTGTAGTAGTCTTAACACGTACACAAAAAGGTTAGAACTGTCACTTTAACATGTACAGTCAGTTAATTTATATATATATATCTATATATATCTTTATTGTTTTGCTTCTCTGAAGATTCTCTTAACACACTTTGTCATATTTAATTGAGGATGTTGATGTATGGCCATTTTCAAGTCTCTAAGTTTTAGGTTTTATGTCTCTAAGCCACTGCTGCATTGTCTCCGCTGTGTTAGTGGTTTAGGGTGATTGTCCTGTTGGAAGGGGAACTTTTAGCCAAGTCTGAGATTCAGAGGTTTTAATTATGAATATTTTGTATGTTGTTGCATTTATCTTGTCCTCTGATCTGATCACTCCTCCAGTTCCTCCCACTACACAATGGCCCTCCACCATGCCTCGCCACTGAGACAGTATTGTGCAGGTCATGAGTAGTGCCTAGTTTCTCCCAGACATGATGCTTGGAATTTAGGTTCATCAGACCAGAGAATTTTAGGGGCTTTTTTTTGCAACTTTGTTTTCTCAAATGTGCCCCATTCATGATTATGCACTCCACATGCTCTTGAATTCTCTACAATGCAGCAGAATTGTTTTTCTGTATAGTCTTCCTCAGATCAGCACCTTAGCACAGTAATGTCTCTGAGCGCTGTAGGCAACTCTTTGAAACCTATGGCTTGGTTTTTGCTATAATGTGTATTTTCACTTTAAATAGACAGAGGTATCCCTTTCAGATTCATGTCCAATCCATTAAAAATTGCCAGAGGTTAACTCCAGTTGACATCTTAAAGATCCTGCAAATCTGAAATGAACTGAAGTACCAAGTTATCAAATTATGCTTTCAATCAAGTGTTGATTAGTGTGGAAAAAAAGGTAATTTCAAGCAGTTTTAACATATGACGGCAACTTAAAACATGAAGGAAAAAAAAAACAATGTATGAATACTTTTGCAGTGTATATATTGTTTATGACACATACACAACAATATATGAACCTGTAATATTATTGTAATGTCAGTTCAGTGCTTCTCTCATCTGCAACACAAGGTTATAATAGTTTTGGATTTTTCATTAGTGTTAATTTTTATTTCATTTTGACTTTTTGTTTTCACATTCAGTTAGTTTTAATTAGTTTTAAGAGGTAGATTTACTAGTTTATATTTTTAAATTGTTTCAGTTTAGTTTTTATTAATTTTAGTATTAGTTTTAGTTTGTTTGTTTGTTTGTTTGTTTGTTTGTTATTTGTTTGTTTTTTATAAATTAGAATATTTGTTAGGTGCAAGATTCAAAATCATCAGAATATTTTATAATTAAAAACTCAACCAGAGATACATTTTGAAACATTTATTCAGAGGACACATGCACACTATCATCTACCACTACCATCTACCCTCAAATTAAAATACAACAGCCCACAAGATAGCAGGCCTAAGTACCGTACGATATGTGTGCGTATATAGTACGCACCTCTGTACGATATATCTGAGGTAGTGATGAAAAGTTCGGATCTTTTCCATGAACCCGATTTTTCATAACAATCCTCCCATGTTAGGACTCAACATATCAAAAATATGTAGTTAGCAATCATAATTTCAGTCAGTTAAAACATCACCATGATCTGAAAAGTTTCTTACAATTACGTTTGCAACCCAACTGAAGCATGATTCACTTATTTAAATTCCATTACAACTTTCTGTTATGAAATAACCTTTTGTTTCACCAGATCCTCTCATTTAAGCCCTCTGTTTACCCCGGGCTGCAGAATTAATCAGTTGTCCCAAGTTTGGTTCAGTCACAGCAGGCTGTCATGTACTGTCTGTGTTCAGTTCACTGAATCACGCATGTGCATTATTATGAGTTGACCCGTTCTCAGATCCGATCTCTGTGTACTGTTCTAGTAACTGAATAACTCTGGAAATTGGTTTATTTCGAGTCAGAGGGAGTATCAGGCATGTTAAAAAGTACGTTGTTTGTGGATAAGTGCTTACTGGAGACGCAAATAATTTCAAATGATTCAGTTTGATTTGGTGAACTAGTTCAACTGGTTCACTTAGAAGATCCGCTTACAAAGAAAGATTTGTTCACGATCAGGATCACTAATACAGAAATAAAACCAATTATTGGACACAGATGTGTTAAATTAATACTTTTAAGTGTATGCTCGGGTCGTATTTAATATTGTCACCATGTTGCTTTCATGTCATATCATTGTTTTTATCACGGGAGCAACAGCGAGGAATGACTGGAAGAGGACCGGCTTGATCTGGCCAATGACATCAGGATTACAGACTCCAAGGTGCTGCACTTGTCAAACACCTGACTTAAAACTGGCATTGCGAAGTAAATAGATTTACTTCTAAATACATTTACAAAGATGAAAACGAAGGATGTTATTGTTATAATTTAATAATTTATTTTTATTTGTATTTTAGTTAATGAAAATGTTTTTTTTTCAATTCTAGTTTTCGTAGTTTTGTTCATTTTTGTTTACTATAATAACCTTGCTGCAACATTAGTGCAATCCCCTAAATTACCATCATTTGTTGGGTTTTCTTAGCAAATTTAAATATGTGATTAATAAATTCTATCAATTAAGCAGCAAATCATGTAATTATTTGAAATAACCAATAAAATGAATCAGCTGAAATACGTACTTTTTATTAGGCATAACCTCAGTATGGTCAATCAATCAATCAATCAATCAATCAATTAGTCAATCAATCAAATAATTTATTGACGTATGTTTATTGATTTAATGCTAATTACATTTTATATGCCACTAAAAACAAAGAGCCGGTTTTGCCCTTTTGCCTGAAGTGACATTTCTAATTAAAATAAAGGGCGAGAACACATTATTGCTGTATCTCATCTGTGGTATTTAGCATGGCTGAGAGCTCTTAGATCCTGCATGAAAGAATATAAAACACTCTTTCATGAACACAAAGACAATGCTGAATCAGTGAGCTCTTCACTTCCAGAGACAATTGGTAATGAGGAAATCTGCATGCGTTTGTGAATTCACATTCAGATTCACTTAATTACTTGCAAATGACACCCAATTACCCTCCTCTCTCTTTTTCTCTCTCTCTCTCTCTCTCTCTCTCTCTCTCTCTCTCTCTCTCTCTCTTCTGAGTGGCAGTTCATTGCTTGAAATGATTATGTTTAGAGGCATTTCCATCCCTCAGTCTGCCGTCCTCTCTTCTCATATACCTTTACACATGTGGAATCCCTCCATTTTTCTCTAATTTACACACACTGCCAACTTTTAAATAGCCATCTCTTGCTCCAGCTCATAATTGCCATGAAGACTGTATCTATAATGCTTTCTGCTGCTTGGCCCTTGAATCTGTTTTACACCAGTATATGGATGTCCATTCATCAAGCAGGCTCTTCACAAAAGCATTTTGAAGCAAGACTGTGGTTGTGGATTTGGTGTCGAGTGGGTACACTTTTTCTGCCAGCGTAGGCCTGTAATAGCAGATCTTTGGTAATTGTTTTTCAAAATATAGTTTTTTTTATATCTGCTAAAATGAAGAGAAACAACAAAATGATTGTGCAGCAGAATTTACTCTCCTGTATTACATGCTGCTGCTTCTGCACTACAGCTGTTTGATTACTGATTACAAGTCACTTTTATACTGCTTTTCTCTGACCAAAGCTGCTGACTGTTTTCACATTTTCTGTGTTGATTTGTGGGGAAAATTCTTTAGTATGGATTTAAATATGCTAAAAAAAAATTAAACAATATGACAAAAATCAAAACAGGTTTAATGCAAGAGAAGGTTCTATGGGTTTGTAGAACGCTGGGGGTAAGAAACAAATTAGCCAAATGTTAAAAAGGGATATTTAAAGAGAGAGAACTTTATATAAAATCTAAACCTAGAAAATATTGTATATTTCAGTAATGTTTAATAATAACAAAGCAGTTAAAATGTAAAACTAAGAAGTAATCTTATTAAGTCTTAGTAAATCTTGAGTAAGCTTTTTACATATTCGATGTCTTTTTTTAAATTTATTTATTTATTTAGTATCTGAAATTAGAGTATAACACAGTTTAATATTTGTGATTAATATGTAAAAAAAAGTAAGTTTGGTAGAACAGCAATTTACATAAAATCATACAAATACATATAAGATCACATTTGAGTTTTAGACACACCATGTTGTTTATTAGTGCAGCTTATTTGCAGCTTGGAGTGCTTCTTTTTTTGTACTAACGAAAACTTATCTGGTACACAGAAATCAAATACACAGTATTTGTGTGGACTCATTTCACATGCCATCCTCATCTTGTTACTTTGCTTGTTCTCTATGGATTGAGCCATGCAGTAAAACGCACTGAGCACAGGGCATAAAAAGAGAGAACTAGGGCCCCATCAGACACTTCTGTACCTCAGGGAAAATTTTGGATTGATACCACAGTTATACATCTACCTATCCACAGTTAGGTTGCTCACTTTTCTAAAAATAGAGCATGATGCAGAGATCAGTATACTGGAGAGAGAATGTTCTGTGTTTAGTGAACAACATCAAATATCATAGCTGTACAAAAGTTCACCCAAACACCTGCAGTATTATTTTTATGTAAATAAAAACAACTCCTGAATATATTGCTTCTGTATGACACAAAAAGCTATATAACAAAAATTCTATTATGCTAATATAATTTAATGCAACATTAATAAATGACAATTCTGTCAAAAGAAGCACATATTAAACATCCTCACGCCCTTAACTTTAGCAAACAGGCACACTTGCATGAAATATGAGGAAAGAAAACACAATTAACCATTTTTTTGTGTGGTGGAACAGAAAAATTATATATTAAGTAATGTAAAAATGCTGTTAAGAGTATTAAGAACGTGAATAATACTACTTGTAAAAGCAGTAGCAAGTAGTGAGCAATTAACTCGATTTTTGAGCAACAAGCCTAACACTGTTTGCACAAGCCTAATGATGACTTTAAACATCTTAACAACATAAAGTTCAAATGCCCAATGCATAATACTAGCATTCTCAATTAGTAGCCTATTACACTCTCTAAGCAGGCATATATTTGTTTGCACCATAAATGATAATTGAATCCAAATCGATTGAATGCCAGTATGTGTGGAGCAGCTCGTTAAGCCTAGTAGATGTTCATTACGCTTGTCAGATTGAGTGAACTTTGCGCCGCAGTGTGTTTTCTCTCAGGGATAACACTTTTACTGCTAGGTCAGAGGTTGGCTACTAAGATAATTGAACTAATTGGTGGTGACTGCTGAGTAATGTAGATTACCTAGGGTCCCCGTCAGGTCAGTATTTACCATGTCATACCTATTAAATCGCACACTTAGTCCACTTACATTCCAGTGGCTTTCCTATATCCATCTTTCAAAACCCTGAAGCTGTCGCAGGTCTGCCATAAGACCAGAGCACTTCCTTGAACTGTCAAAAGCAAACGTCCAGCCTAAGGACCCTGCAGTTTAGCTTGAACTGATGGCTGCAGTCGAGCACTTTGTCTTTCAGTGTCTGTCAGATACGTTTCCTGTATATGCCAGTGGCTGAGGTCTTACACAGCAGGAAATAAATCACTCGGTTTACTTTATTTGAATGTGTTCTTATGATCATCAATCAGGGGGAGGGAAGTATTTTTCTCCAGTGTCACCTCCAGCCACACTGCTCCTCATTAAGAATTCATTAACTTTGTTTTCCTTCTCTTTAATTCTACCCAGCAAATTTGACTCATGGTCCAAGAAAAAATAAATACAGTGAGAGCTTAAAGTTTAATGACAGAGGGAGCGATATAGATTGAAAGTAGGAAAAAAGTAGTGAAGGAGAGTGCAGCGTGGGAGGCGGAAGAAGGGAGTGACATATACAGAAGGAGAAGTCAAGGAAAAAGAGGTGATGAAATAAGGAAAAAAAAGGGGGAAAAATATAGAGAGAAAGGGCAAGTACATGTTTATGAGTTGAAGGTGTACAAGAGTATTGCATCAGAAACAATCTCCTGCCATCAGCATGTGCCAAAAGTAGTTTCAGAAAGCTCTCGACATGGCCATTTTAGTTTTAGGAAATACTTTTTAAAATTCAAAATCCCTATTCATGAATTTGTGCATGAATAGGGATTTTGAATGGAGTGGGAAAAGAGTGGGCTTTTAAAATTGGGGAAAATATTTATTGAGTTGATGGTATGAAATGCATTATACTACGGAGCCGTTGAATGCTGGATATTAATTGTTTGATGAATGTTATTTTCAGGGAAATGCACATCTATTTTCTAGGTTTTGACTTGACTTTGATCTTGATTTCATCTATTTTAAAGGAACCACAACTCTCTATAAACCCTTTACTGCATTTTTTCCCATTGTTGTCTACAGTGTTTATTAATTAGTTTGTTTGTTTATTCATGTGTTCATTTGTTCATTCATTCAAATGTATTTGTAAATATATCAAAATGTAATTTTTGATTAGTAATATTTATCGGCTATAGAATTCATTTGTACAACTCTAAAGGCATTATTCCTCAGTATATATATATTTTTTTTAACCTTCAGCTTCCATGTTTTCAAATAGGTGTATCTTGGCTAAATATTGTACTATCATAACAAACCATACATCAATAGAAAGCTTATTTAATCAAGCTACAAAGGAATTAACTATTTTCTTATATAGTCCCCCTGCAAGAACCTGGAATTAAGCATCTTTCTCATTGCCACATGATGACAGAGCAAGATTGCAATATCAACCACTCCACAGTACCATAGTAACAGAACCAAAAAAGCAACTGCTGCATTAGCAAGCAGTTAAATGTACATCAAATTGCCACAGTTAAATGCAATCCAGGCTCATTGGAGATTAATGCGGAGGGCTACATTTTTGAGAACTGAGAAATATGTCCCGGGGGCTACGTCTTCTTGCACTTGTTTTCACAAATCCACTATAGGCCGGCGTGTACATTTTTGACAATCTCAAATAAGTTACTGGGACACGTTTTAAAATACATGCCATTTCTCATAAATCCAACAGTGTTTTCAACCAATACAACCAACAGTGTTTAAAACCAAACTAGAAGAGAAAAGCCATCGCAGCCGCATATTTTTACCAGTTTCACACTGCTTTTTTTGGGTTTAATTTCGCCAGACTCAAACCCCGGATACCATATGGGGTGAGCTATACACTGTAAACCCGAATTAGTTGACTTTACTAGATTGTTGCGTGGAAACCCGTTGCACGAAATAAGATTAGTTTTTACATATATTGAACTAAACAGGTTAAGCTGTATTAAAAGAAAACCTTTAGTGGGTGTAGCAGACAAATTAAATTTGGATTAGTAGTCTTTACTAAAAATCATTAGTTCACATTATTAATTTTGAGGATATATTTATTAAAATAACTATTAAATTAAACGCATCATATTAATGCTAAAAAATGGTTTTATGCAATAAATTTTTTTAAGTAATCTATTATGATTAAAAATAATACTACAGAAGTTTTACAATACTTTAAGCACACAAAAAAAATCAAACAAGGACTTTTCAATGTTTTTTATTATTGTTAAAGTTCTTCAAGGAACACTGGCATTAGCAAACATTGATAATTGTATAAAACCTGAGGCAAACCTAAAAAACCTTCACAAGAGAACAAGTGAATCTCTTAAATGATTCATTTTGTATTGAGAACTCAAAACAAAGCTTCTACATTTTTTTTTCGGTGAATCGCGACAAACTTGATCGTCAAGGGTATTACAATGTGACGATGGGATGAAGATGATCCTCTTCGGGTGGATGGAAGATTTTAATCAAAGATTAAACGCTTAAATAGCAGTAATATTCACAATACGGATTTCAGGTGAGGTAAAAAATGCTATTTGTGTGTGGTAAAATCCCCGCTCCAAGTCCATCTTGAAAATAAAAATGAGTTTGAAGATAAACAAATGTGTCGTTTGTTGCGGGCGCGAAATCCCGCCTGGCACCGCTCCCAAACTTTGGTAATTGTATAAAACCTGAGGCAAACCTCTAAAGCCTTCACAACAAGAGAGCAAGTGAATCTCTTAAATGATTCATTGTGTAATGAGAACTCAAAACAAAGCTTCTACATTTTTTTGCGGTGAATCAAACAGCAATTTGATTTTTTAATGTCTGGAGCTTGGGCTTTAAGTCACTGTGGCCCAATGTGAGGAGAACTTGTTGGATGAAGAGAAAAGTGTTCTTCATTGACTTGGGGTAGTTCAGATGCAGGGCATAGGCAAGTCCAAAGAGAATGCACACAGCTTTTGGCAAGTCTTTAATGTCGTCCATCACAAGTTCTCCCTCAATGATGATCTTAACTGAGGCTTCTCCCTCAACAAGCAGGATTCCAAGGTGGTGGAATGACTGATCATCAGAGTCCTACCAACAGAGAAGAACAGTTATGTTTCTTTTTAAATAATGTTAAATTAATGTACTTGTAATGACAGAGCCACATAAGACAATACGTGAATTTGTTTTGACTGCTTTAGTAACACTTCTTCAAAAGGTTTAATTCATTCTACAATGATAATTTTAGCATTTACTTATTAACCCTCATTCCCAAACTATAAGAGTGGTGTATCTTCAACTTTCCCCCAATTTAAAGCCACAAAGCCAATTTATCTTTAAATTGAAGTTGGTCTTTTAAAACAAGGACACAAAGTCACTATTAAAAAGGCATTATTAAAAATAACTTAAATTGTGTTGAAGCTAAATAATCTTGTGGGTGGAGTACGACAACATGTTAGAGTTTGGAAAGATGTTTTGCTACTCTTAAGTTTCAATGTTTTAAGTGTAAAATTTAAACTGTTTCATGAAATATAAGGACCATTCATTAATAGAAAGAATGTTGTCACTGTCCTTAAGGATAACCTAGGAGAAAATAAGTTACTTACAAAGCATGATTTAAAGAAGTCTGCAGGCTTGTCCCCCAGGAGAATCGGCAGCCCTTTAAGGACCAAGGTCCTAATATCTGTAGGCTCTTGAGTCTAAAAAATGGTAATAGTAAAGAAATTATGTTGGACAATTGTATTAGACAACCAATATAGTAACCCTTGTGAAATTTTCAGTAATTTAACTGTTAAAAAAAATAATGCAACTGTATAATGATATGAACCAACCTTGGTTTGCTGTAACAGCTCTGACAACAACTCTCCAACATTTCCCCTCTTTGATCGAAAGATCTCAATTAAACGCAGACTGTGTCGATCAATGCTTTCATAAAATTCCTGCTTGAGGTTCCTTCCCACTATTTTGCTTAACTCCAAGAACACCTGCAAAACAAGAGGAAATACAGAATATAAATGTTTCTAAACGAAATCACTAAATTACAAAAATGGATACTTCACACTAAATTAAAAATAGGTCATGCTTTGCACAGCTTTTTTGTTCCAGACATGTATGAAATAATTAAAGTGACACAAAAAACTGTAAGCAACACTAAACGATGAGATAAAATAATAGTAGAAAAATAAGTTATTACATTCTTAAACATACCTGATCTTCTGTAAAAAGCGCAGGCCAGCGTTCCAGCACTAGGCTTATGGCAGGCTCAGACTCCACCACTTCTGATAAGGAGCCTTCCTGTCCACAAAATCTTGTTAAGACATTGCTGTCTAAAGCAGCCTTGACTAACTGTCTTACAGTTGAATCATCAATATCTGTGTATTGGTGTAGAATTTATTTTACTGAATTATGGAACAGTGGCTGGGACAGTTCACATATCTGTACAAGCTGTTGTATGATCTCTTGTATTGAACGCTCTGGAATGTGAAGCACAGTTTGCATCTTTAAAAAAAGACCGGCAAGGTTGTGCTCCAACTGTGTGCACTGAATGTGGTGTACACATTAGTATTAAAGTCACAATCTTTATATGGACACTGGACTCTGTGGTTCACTTTTAAATGTGCATTGCACAACTGAGTGAACAAATCCCCTTCTGTACAGGGTACAGAAAAATCACATAACTCGCAGTGAAAAGTTACCTGGGCAGTTTCACACAGTTGAGTATCATGGGATTTTGAGTGAATCTTACACAGATGCACTTTAAGTGCATTAATAGAGTGAAATGTGCATAAGCAATCTTGATGTAGGCAAGGGAATGAAACAGTTCTGCTGTAACTTCCATGTTTTAACCTATAATGTTTCAAAAGGTAACCTCGTTTGTCACATATAAATTCACAAAACTTACATTTCCATTCCATCTTCACAAGAACCTGTGAAACAGAGCAAATAAGAAAAAAAGTTTAGAAAAAGCTGCATATAATTATACTGGAAAGTTATTCAATTTTGCTAGTGACCTCGACTTATGTACAGTTTAAGTTACATATGTAAACTAGCCCCTCCATAAACAATTTTAAATCACTCCTGTGAAACTATAGCGTTATCAAAGGTTTATAATATTTAGCATTAGCCGCAAGCACGTGTTTAAACAAAACGTTTTAAAGGGAATATGCTTTAAACAGTGAACATACAGAAAAACACTAACAGATAACGTTATAAACGGTGACTAGACATAAGAGGAAATTATATTATAAACTAGCTGTGAACTGACAGGGATTAATATTTATATTTAGCTAATATGACCCGATACGTCGTGTAATAACACAAAGTTTTACAGGGATGTGCTTTAAACAGCGAACATAATAAATAACGTTATAAACGGCGACTAGACCGAAAAGGATAGTGTAGATAATATTATAAGCTAGCTGTGAACTGGCATGGAAAATAGCGCCAACCGACAGATTAATATTTATAGCCTATTTAGCCAATATGACCCGATACGTCGTGTAATAACACAGTTTTAGAGGGATGTGCTTTCAACAGCGAACATACTAGAGATAACGTTATAAACGGAGACTAGACCGAAAAGGAAAGTGTATCTGATAATATTTTAAGGCAACTGTGAACTGACAGGGAAAATAGCGCCAACCGACAGATTTATATTTATATTTTTGAGTTCAGCATCGGTCTGGATTTTCGATTATCAGTTTTGACAGAAATATATGAACTGATAAAAGCTTTTTTACACACTTACCGTCTCATGTCGCTTTCAAAAAATCCGCGGTAAGGCAGCATCCAAAACGCACTCACTGAGCGTTTTGCTCACGTCAGCACCTCAACCAATCAAGGCCCCTCCCCTTCTAACAAAAACGTAAGAAACGGAGTTGACTTTTCTTAACATGACTAGTACACTCATTTTTTCTTCTGATTAGTGCAAATAGCTAATTTGATTTAGTAATGACACAATTTCCTAAAGAACAATAAAGAATTAGTAATGATCACTTAAAATGTTTTATTAGCACAAAATCCGGGTTTACAGTGTACAGTCGTTGCCAAATGTTTTGAGAATGACACAAATATTAGTTTTCACAAAGTTTGCTGCTAAATTGCTTTTAGATCTTTCTTTCAGTTGTTTCTGTGATGTACTGAAATATAATTACAAGCACTTCATACATTTCAAAGGCTTTTATCGACAATTACATGACATTTATGCAAAGAGTCAGTATTTGCAGTGTTGGCCCTTCTTTTTCAGGACCTCTGCAATTCGACTGGGCATGCTCTCAATCAACTTCTGGGCCAAATCCTGACTGATAGCAACCCATTCTTTCATAATCACTTCTTGGAGTTTGTCAGAATTAGTGGGTTTTTGTTTGTCCACCCGCCACTTGAGGATTGAACACAAGTTCTTAATGGGATTAAGATCTGGGGAGTTTCCAGGCCATGGACCCAAAATTTCAACGTTTTGGTCCCAGAGCCACTTAGATATCACTTTTGCCTTATGGCACGGTGCTACATCGTGCTGGAAAATGCATTGTTCTTCACCAAACTGTTGTTGGATTGTTGGAAGAAGTTGCTGTTGGAGGGTGTTTTGGTACCATTCTTTATTCATGGCCGTGTTTTGGGGCAAAATTGTGAGTGAGCCCACTCCCTTGGATGAGAAGCAACCCCACACATGAATGATCTCAGGATGCTTTACTGTTGGCATGACACAGGACTGATGGTAGCGCTCACCTTTTCTTCTCCGGACAAGCCTTTTTCCAGATGCCCCAAACAATCGGAAAGGGGCTTCATCAGAGAATATGACTTCAGAATATGACTTCAGTCCTCAGCAGTCCATTCGCCATACTTTTTGCAGAAGATCAATCTGTCCCTGATATTTTTTGAGAGAAGTGGCTTCTTTGCTGCTCTTCTTGACACCAGGCCATCTTCGCCTCACTGTGCGTGCAGATGCGCTCACACCTGCCTGCTGCCATTCCTGAGCAAGCTCTGCACTGGTGGCACTCCGATCCTGCAGCTGAATCCTCTTTAGGAGACGCTTGCTGGACTTTCTTGGATGCCCTGAAGCCTTCTTAACAAGAATTTAACCTCTTTCCTTGAAGTTCTTGATGATCCTATAAATTGTTGATTTAGGTGCAATCTTAGTAGCCATTTTGTAAAGCCATTTTTATGCAACGCAATGATGGCTGCATGCGTTTCTTTGCAGGTCACCATGGTTAACAATGGAAGAACAATGATTTCAAGCATCACCCTCCTTTTAACATGTCAAGTCTGCCATTCTCACCCAATCAGCCTGACATAATGATCTCCAGCCTTGTGCTCGTCAACATTCTCACCTGAGTTAACAAGACGATTACTGAAATGATCTCAGCAGGTCCTTTAATGACAGCAATTCATCTGATCACTCTTCATAACATTCTGGAGTATATGCAAATTGCTATTATAAAAACTTAAGCAGCAACTTTTCCAATTTACAATATTTATGTCATTCTCAAAACTTTTGGCCACGACTGTATACCGAGCAAACTTGTCACACCAGAAAAAAATGTCAATCTGCGGTATCGCCTTGTAGTATTCATTTTAAACACAAAATACTGCCATTATAAACCCCCGGGCACATACTTCTTGGTTCTCAAAAAATGTAGCCCTTGGCACAATGAGCCCAATGAGCCTGTGTTGCATAAATGGAAAGCAGAATTCCTTCTCTGCATCTCATAGAGCAGGAAATACACACACACACACACACACACACACGTCTCCACACCCAGAGTTAGAAAATAACATTCATAACATTTAAATACCAACCGGAGATTTAAAATGAATTATTTGTCCTAAAACTCAATGCTTATAATTCTTTTTTTAATATTTGCTGCGGGCAGGGAGTCGGAGGAAGGCAAGCACACACACACTCGCAAGCGACTTAACACATTTAGCAGTCTATTACAATTTTCACTATAGACCGGCTTTCCAAATTGAATAATGACTGTTAATACTCTGCCTTTTGTAAAACTGTCATGTAAGGAAGCACTGAGTATATTCCAGCAATCTGTCACTCTACCCTTTGTTTGCCAACCGCTAACTGACCGATATGATTAGCATTCAGCAACACCATTCAATGGGATTTGTATATCTAAATGCTGAGGGGGGAAAAAGAACACGAATTAGTGGAATCAGCAGGATCCGGGGCTGCCCAAAATGGACCTCTGATTGAATTTTTTTATTTATTTATTTATTTCTTCTTTTTTTGCCTATCAAAGCTTTCTGATTTGTTTTCCCTCGCACACCAAAGCTTTTATTTCCAGCTTTTTAGTGTATTAAGTAATTGTGCTATCATGGGTCTATTTCCCCCTCTGGGGACTGACATACTGCTGGAGGCAATCTCCAATGCCCATTTCCATACCCAGATAGACTGTCAACAGAAAGTAGAGAGATACAGAGAGGGCGGTGAGCGGATGGAGGGACAAAGAGAGAGAATGAAGAAGAGAGATAAAGAGACCAAGAGAGAGGCAAGAGAGATGATGAGGCCTAGACTGCATTGCACTGTGGGGTCACTAGCTCTGAGTCCATTCATTAAAGGCGAATGAGAATTTTAAACCACATACGGAATCATAATTGCATTTTCTACCGGCAGTCCCGAGTGCTAACGATGAAATTGTTTACCTGTGGGACTACATCTCTTCCTCTTTCTCTCTCTCTCTCTCTCTCTCTCTCTCTTAAAAATATTTCTTTCAGTTCCCATCTCTTACACCTCACACACAAAAACAGCGGCAACGCTCAGGAAAAAGCCCCAAAACTGTCATCACGGAAAGAGGAAAAGAGACACAGAGAAAAGACGAGGAGAGAAAGGGAAGGAAAGAATCTCTAGAAGTATATCTTCCACACAGACACTCTCTTGTCCTCTTGTCATAAAGGTCTTGTCCTCGGGGGCAAGCAAAGTGCCGTTGAGATGGGATGATTGCTGGGGGAGAAAGAAAGAGCGACTTACTCTCTACGCTGTCTGTCATTGTAACAATTCAGACACGCTTGGAATAATAAAACCCTTCACTTTCTTCCAAATGTACCACCTAAACCTCTTCACAGTTGTTATTATGCGCTCCATGACCATTAAGCAAAACCTGAACCGGAGGTCGTGCAGAATAACTTTCCTGAGGTTCGTTCTCTAAGCCGCGGACGTTTTCTAGAAAAGTTTCAAGCGTGGTTGCAGGGAATTGGATCGATTTTCTAAATTACTGTCTCCTGTTCATCTCCCTGCTGTTCTAACCTCCTGCTCAGACAGTATGTCAGCTGATACTCAATACACGTCTGACTGAGGGGAAAAAATATATATTCATATTGACAGAGCCATTACGGAGTCCATTAACTGGCACTGAGGGTTGTATTTAATTGGCTTTTTAGAAGGTACAGGTCTGCATGGTGAACCTCGCTGAATCCAGCAACCGCTTTGAGGTGAAAGTAGCAGAAATGGGTCTTTTACCACCTGAAATGCTGCATGTGTATATGAATGAGTTTTAATTTTTCTTAAAAAGAAAAAAAATATATATATATATATATATAGAAACCTTTTCACAATATAAAGCCAAATAAACTGTATTCAAAATGAAGAGTAATTAAAGGTAAATGTAGTATTGTTTTTATGTTTTTTTCCTTTTTTTTTCCCAGTGCTCTTATAAGAATGTTGGTGTTTTTTTCTCTGTGTAATTACAAGCCTTGGAAAGAGCCATACCGGGAGTCATTTTACAATGTGAGCAAATTAAAATTGAACTAATTTCCTAGATCCAAACGACCACTTTGTTATCACGCCTGCCTCCAGCGCTGCCTCATCCTGCTTTGCATCCTTTGATATTGAGAGCTGAACCATTCTGCAGCATGGCTGCCTGTGGATCCTCTGGGGAAAGGTAAATGCTGCAGAATCGTACCGTTCTTGGTATCACTGGTCTTCACTTCACTGAGGCACATCTACTTCTTCCGTTGGCCTAATTAGAGTGGCTGTGGGCCTTGTAAATGTACCATGATACAGGGTTCTAGTTAGCAGTCATAATGAGAGTACTATCAGTAGCAATAACACTGAGAAAACAAACTGTTGGAGCAACAGATTCAACTTTACCTATCTATCTATCTATCTATCTATCTATCTATCTATCTATCTATCTA
>CAIGQV010019186.1:17973253-17987933 GCA_903798115.1 Danio jaintianensis | reverse complement strand
TATCTATCTATCTATCTATCTATCTATCTATCTATCTATCTATCTATATGTCTGTCTGTCTGTCTGTCTGTCTGTCTGTCTGTCTGTTGCATTTATATGTATGCATATGTGATAGATCTGGTATTGTGTAAACATTAACGTAGAATCACATTTTTTAGAATCACATGAAAAAAGTGAAAATATACATTTTCTCTTGCGTAATACCATCCTAATTGAGGGAATGTAACTTTTTATGTATTGTCAGAAATGAAAATAATTTGAACAAATTCATACCATTTTTTTAAAAGGGGCATGCCCCCAAACCCCATCTATACACACAACCATCATTGGGGGATGAGTAAATCATACAAAAATGCATGCATGAGAGGTAACACTTTACTTGATGTGGTGTTCATGAGACTGTCATAAAACCTTCATAATCATGACATGACACATCATGAATGTGAATGAGATTTTATGCATGCTTTTGACAACTGTATATGTGTCATTCAAAAAAGTGTCAAAAGTGTCATATGTCATTTTAAATGCAATATCTTCATCTTTGTCATGACAGCTTGACATTACCAAGATAACATTACTGTCAAAAATCTGTCATAAACACGATTGTCATGAAGCATTATAATTGTCATGAATATGTTTCTCATTATGTCTTCAGTGGAACAAACTGTATTTTTTTTTATTCAAATGTTTCATTAAAAGTGTCATTACTAATCATTTTTAACAGCGTCATTATTTAATGGCAAAATGATATATTTTAATGACAAATTCAGCTTGTACCATTGTAGTTGAGGTACAATAATAATAATAATAATAATAATAATGACGCTTTTATAAAATTACACATTTAAAATGTCTTCATGACAATCATGTTTATAACAGATATATGACAAGTTTTTTTTGTCCTGGTAATGTCACGTTTTTATGACAAAGACAAAAACAGGTTGTGATGTATTTGTTCATGTCAAGCTGTCATAACAAACAATGTCATCTTTGCATTTAAAATGTCATATCTGAGCAAATGTGTCATGTCATGATTATAAA
Organism: Danio jaintianensis; assembly: GCA_903798115.1. Lineage (NCBI taxonomy): Eukaryota > Metazoa > Chordata > Actinopteri > Cypriniformes > Danionidae > Danio > Danio jaintianensis. Next base: position 17,986,892 of record CAIGQV010019186.1, on the reverse strand, counting down.
GGTTTAATAGCACTCTTATGAACACCCCTTCAAGTAAAGTGTTACTGAATGAGATTGTACAAATTAATCACAAATTAGCCACTTAATCAAAGTTACAGAATAGCCTCATGCATCAGCATTTCATGTTGACTTTATTGTGCAATTCATGAAATATCATTTTTATTTTTACTTTATTTTTCAGATCTGTATGGTGATTTATTTTGTTTCACTCTTTTTCAAATGTGTGCTTCCATAACATACACTCTGTTTGGTAAAATAGAAGTTGACTTTGTTTACAAAATAAAAGTAAGAACCCTCATCAATGATTTATACATTGGAGTTGTTTTCTTTGCTCGGAACACTGCCAAACGCCTATACTCATTTAAAAAGATGCTAACAAAGGTCCTGCACCCACAACTCGTTTCTCTGCATCCCAATAAGGACGAAAGGGCTGTGCTGGGGAAGCTCCGAATGGCTCTCCGGGAATGGCCCTGTTACTGGAGAAGGTGTCTGGAGTCAGAGAGAAACAGATCAATGCCTGTAATGTTGTGGCTGTAGAGAATTACCAACCTCTGAGGAGCAAATTTAAATAAGAGTAAAACTAGTGTGTGTGTGTGAGAGAGAGAGAGAGTTACTATGGAAAGGGATCTGCTATCCTACATCTGCTGTGTGTTAGTATGTGTGCTCATGTGTGTAGCACTTAACTCAGTCTCGTCTGGCTGCTCTCCTGGGCCTGTTGAGTCTTTTAGTGTGGAGACTAAGTCCAAGACGGGAAGTGTTTAAGAGCTGCTATGGTTTGTAGCATAGAAAAGATCAAATGAGCACACTAGAGAGAGAAGGGGGAGGGGGAGGAGAAAGAGAAGGAGAAGCTTTTAATGTATCTCTTAAGCTACTAGTTCCATGGAAACAGATGGGTAGTTAAAGATTGAAAACATTACTTTTTACAACATTTTAACTGGATTTTATGACGTATTGTAATTGGTCGTTTTTTATTAATCATTTTAGATACAAGCAATTAAATTATTTTTATGTTACAAAATATTGCATTTCTTGTGCAATGCTGGAACTGTGTTTTGTGTGAACACGATTGGTGTGAAGTGGATTGTTATACTCTACCATTTGAAACCTTGCGGGCAGAAAGAATTCTCTTTTGCTAAGCAAGGTTTCATTTATTTGGTATAAAAAAAAAAGTGTAACTGAAATGCTATTATAATTTAAATTACATTGTACTGAACACATTTCGGTGTTAATATTATATATATATATATATATAAAAATAAATTTTAGAACTGCCACTGGCCACTTGTGTGCCCATCAGCCATTAGAGTTAAAACAATAATATCCTATACTTAACCTGATCCAATACTGACACTGTATTGTGTTGTTGTACAGTTGCAATCAGAATTATTAACCCCCCCCCCCCCCCCGTTTACTTTTTTTACCGAATTTCTGTTTAATGGAGAGAAGATTTTTTCAACACATTTCTAAGCATAATAGTTTTAATAACAAATTTCTAATAACTGATTTATTTTATCTTTGCCATGATGACAGTAAATAATATTTTACTTGACATTTTTCAAGACACTTCTATACAGCTTAAAGTGACATTTAAAGGCTTAACTAGGTTAATTAGGTTAACTAGGCAAGTTATTGTATAACGATGGTTTGTTCTGTAGACTATCAAAAAAACATATAGCTTAAAGGGGCTAATAATTTTGACCTTAAAATGGTTTAAAAAAAAATGTAAAACTGCTTTTATTCTACCTGAAATAAAACAAATATGACTTTCTCCAGAAGAAATAATATTATCAGACATACTGTGAAATTTCCTTGCTCTGTTAAACATCATTTGGGAAATATTTAAAAAAGAACAAAACTTCAAAGGTGGTTTAATAATTCTGATTGCAACTGTATATACAACTCCAAATCAGTTGGGACAGTATGGAAAACCCAAATAAAAAAAGAAAGAAGTGATTTCTAAATTTACTCTGACTTGTATTTCATTGCAGACAATACAACAGCACAATATTTAATGTGTTCCTCATGATTTATTTTGTATTTTTTAAATAAACACGTATTACAATTTTGGTTCTTGCAAAACCTTTCAAAAAAAGGTTTGTTACAATAAAACATTTACCACTTTGTAATGTTTCCATTCTTTTTCACAACACTTAAAAGATGTTTAGGGACTGAAGACGCTATGTGATGAAGTGTTTCAGATGTAATTTTGCCACATTCTTCCTGCAAACAAGTCTTAATGGGTGCAACAGTTCAGGGTTTTCATTGTCATATTTTGTGATTCAAAATGTGCCACACATTCTCTATTGGGCCAGTACCTGTATCCTCTTCCTCCACAGCCAGGACTTTTGTAAAGTGTGCAGAATGCATTGTCCTGTTGAAATATGCATGTGCGTCCCTGGAAAAGAAGGCAGCATATTGTTCTCCAAAATCTCTATGTACTTTTCATGTACTTTCTGATCCTGGAGCACATGGCGTCCATTTCTACCCCACAAATACCTGAAATACTTATTCAGCTGACCACAGTATACATTTCCACTGTGTGATGGTCCATCCCAGATGACTCTGAGCCCAGAGAAGTTGATGAAGCTGATGGGCTTCTGGACACTGTTAACATAGGGCTTCCGTTTGGCACAGTACAGTTTTAACTGCCATTTGTGGATGTAACTACGTATTGTGGTGCTTGACAAAGGTTTGCCAAAGTAGTCCTGAGCCCATGTGGTGATATCACTTATAAATGAATGATGATTCTTGATACAGTGCCACCTGAGGGATAGGAGATCATGGTAGTTCAGCTTAGGCTTGCGCCCTTGTCCTTTACTCACTAAATTCCTCCAGATTCCTTGAATCTTTTAATTTTTTATACAATGTTGAACGTGAAATATCCAAATGTCTTCTATCTTTCTTTAGGGAACATTGTTTTTAAACATTTCAATCATTTTCTCATGTATGTGTTGGCAAACTGACGATCCTCTGCCCATCTTTGCTCCTAAAGGACTAGACCTTTCTTGGATGCTGCTTTTGTACCAAATAATAATTACACCTGTTGACGTCACCTGTTTTAAATCACATCATTATTTAACCAATTTACCTGATTACTAGCCCTAAATTGCTCCTGTCCCAACTGTTTTGGAATGTGTTGCAGGTCTGAATAACAGGAAAGGATGTATATTTACAAATGAAAGTAAATTGATTCCTGATTATTGTTTTGATTATTTGATTATTTTGATTATTTGTTATTGTATTGTCTAAAATTTATTTGATTATTGTCTGCAATGAAATACAAGTCAAAGTGAATTTAGAAATCACTACTTTCTTTGTTATTTGTGTTTTCCATACTGTCCCAACTTTTTCTGATTTGGGGTTGTATTTTTATTTTTTTATTAATTTATTACATTTTTAACCATGACAAGTCAAATATTGTCGCAAAATTCAGACAGTCACGTTATCTTATTTGGTGTCTGTTTTGTGATAGAAGTGATATTACATATGATACATACAGAATACATAAAAAATGCATTAAAGTGGTTCATAATTGACATACAATGTAATTCAGTTTAAAGGTACTATTTATTTATTTTTATTTTATTGTTTTTTAGCAATTAAATGTTTTACTAATTAAAATAAATCTGTTTATCCTACCTCTAAAACCTAGAACACAGAGACTTTAATTTTCTCTTTGGTTTTGTCCACAGCCTGCAGACCTGGGTTCTACAAAGCCTTTGCAGGAAACATTAAGTGTTCAAAGTGTCCCCCGCACAGTTCCAGCCACACCGAGGGTTCGGCACAGTGTCACTGTGAGAAGAACTACTACAGAGCCAGCAAAGACCCTCCAACCATGGCCTGCACACGTTAGTCTGCCTACTGCTCTACTTTCATTATTTTTCCTTTTTTAGCTTTCATCTTAGTATTCTTTTTAAATGCAACAACAAAAACTGCACATTTCAAAATATACATTTTTATAAGAACAAATTTAAGCAATTTGCTTGTAAGCATGACCATCCATCCAAGCCTCAAAGAAAGTGTAATTTTTTAGCACTATATATATACAATTTACCCTTACAGTATAACAGCGTGAGTGTTATTTGTGTGTCACATGAGCTTCACGTTAAAGTCAAGTCAAACACACATGAAATGAAATGAAATGAATGAAATGTGTATTTTTAAAACATTTCACAGACCAAGCTTAATACTAATCCAAAACTAAAAAGGGTGTTTACATTAAAACTGTAAACATTTATGCATTTTGTCTGTTCACATTACAACCAAAAGCTACTAGATAGCGGTCATTCTTTGACTGTTCATATTGTCACGTTATATTTAAATCCAAAGCTTCTATTGAGGTATTAAAATTAAGCATTGAATGTCTGTGACCATATTTAATTAACTCATTGCCCTAAAAATATGATCTTTTTGGTAATACAGCCTATAAATATATAGTTAGCCTACATTAGACCACCTTTTTTGCTGCACTGAAAACACTGTTTTGAAAGACATATCTGAAGTAAAGTTATGTTTAAAGTTATGTTTTTGTATTTAAAGTCACAGGGAAAAGTAGCAGACACTGAAATCCATGTGGTCATTTTGACCAATATGGTAGTTCTAGGTAGAAATAATCAGAACTCTTTTATTTTTTGTTAATTTAATAAAATAACAATGTTAGATGGAAATATACACATATTTAGTAAAAGTCAGGGAATTATAGATATGTGTGTGTTTTATTTCAAGTTATTAAGTTGCAAAAATTAAAAACGGTCAAAATGGTAGTTCTAGTGTTAGTCTATGCTCAAAACAACTGCTATTCAGTTAAAATATATGGACCAAAGGCTTTGCAGCATGGGCCAAAGGACTTTTGCTTTTGGCTGCATCACTGTCATATAAACGTAGCATGACATGCAAGAGAACTTCAGCGAAGGGAGGGAAAAAGCCAAAAGCATAATTGATTTCAATGCATTTATTTTAGTTGCGCAGTGCCATGGAGAAATAAGTACTGTATCTAAAATAAGATGAAAAGTAAAGTTAAGTGAATAAAATAAGTAGCATTGCTAAACAAACACAAAAAAGATCACATATTTTTATTAGAATTAATTAATCTAAAAAAGATTTTAATCTAGAGCAAGTAATTAAGACTGAATGTGCCAAAATCATAAATTCTGATAATAGTCAAAACAGACTCAAGTCAGATCACTCGTTCTTTATCATCATTTCACTTCCTGCTTCATCTTCCTTTTAATATTTCTGAATCTATAGATCAGATTTTCTGTAATTTCAGTCTTCTACTTCACTTTCCCTCCTTCCGCCCCCCATCGTGCTTCGCCAAATTATTCACCAAACTCAATCTTTTCAACACCAGCAGCAATCTGCATTAAAAACAGGAGAGGAGGAATAATTACTTCCTTGTTATTCACGAGTGGGTGCAATTATCATTAACTATGATAATCATGTCTAGGACATATTCTCATTATCATCATTAGCTGAGTCTGGGAAACTGCAGATAAACGCAGACTTCCCTGTATCTGGCTCTGAGCCGGCTTTCTATAGGAAGAAGAAGCAGGCAACTAGAGCAGAGACATTTGTATATCAGCTGAACCAGAGGGAGGGACTGAAAGAGAGATGGTGAAAGCTCTCCTGTGATTTTTAAAGCATTAGCGGGATTCATTAGTTAATGCATATGGACCACTTTTGAGATAAAAATGTTAATCTGCATAATATTTTGTGTAAATAAGCATTTTTTCTGTTGCCGATGGATTTCTGTCAGGATGGTGATTATGGTTGTTAATGAGTCAGGTGTGTGTGTTTACAGGTCCGCCTTCCCCTCCTCGAAACTTGGTTTTTAACATCAACGAAACTGCTCTGTTCCTGGAATGGACACCACCAAGTGACACAGGTGGTCGTAAGGATATAAGCTATACTGCATTGTGTCTTCGATGCGGAGCTGACGGGCAGGCCTGCGAGCCATGCAACAGCAACGTGCGTTTTGTACCCAAACCAACAGGCCTCACGAGCACCTCGGTGGTGGTCCAGGACTTTGTGGCGCATGCCAACTATACTTTCCAAATCGAGGCACTGAATGGAGTGTCAGGCTTGGGCAGATCTATGAGACAGATCGCCAATATCACCGTCAGCACAGAGCAGGCTGGTGAGTAGAGCTACTTTAACGCTGAAATGACTTCAGTGGATCATTGAAATTCTATGCGATGCTAGAAGAGATTATTGGTTTTGCAATGTTTTTAGCATTAGTCTGTATCATTAAATTTGTTTTAATAATACTCATGAGTAAATGACAGCAGATGCAGATGTTGAAATGTAATTGCAAATTGCTTGTCACTTTGCTTCTGATGTATAGGGCTCAAAAATGTCTTACAGTTATACAGTTTTTGTATATTTAATTTTGTTGACCAACATGAATAGGTTATGAAGATGGGTATTTTGGGCAGATCATCTCCCCAATGGTCTTTCTTTGAGCATATATCATAAGGCGGGCAGAGTGGTATAAGCTATTGTTCTATCAAGTGCAATTCTTAGAATTTATCTTAATTATTTACTAAGAGTGCCGCTCTAACAAGTGGGTCTGCATTTGTTGATTGCCGGTGCATAGAATCTCTTTCTGATTGTGGGTCTCTAAATTAAATTTAAAAATATTAATAATCAATCAATTAAAATGTATAAATAAATATAAATGCATACATACATACAAACATACATACATACATACATGGACACATACATGCACACATATATATCTAAGCTTTTATTGCAGATTATTGATTGGCTATTAACAGTGAATTTGACTATTCATTCATTCATTCATTCATTCATTCATCCATCCATCACATTATTAAAAGAACTTTTAAAAAAAGTATATAAGTTCAAGACAATAGTTCCCTTGTTTTTCAATATCCAATAAGAAAAATAGTAATGTTTTATAGTAATTCTTTTAATTCAAACATTTATTTGAGCATGCCACGTTTGTTTTGTAGCTTAGTATTTGATGTTTATGTAAAAATTATATGTTTAAAATTATATGTTTTGGTAATACAACCAGAGGCTATGCCCACATGTTCTGTCTGAGCCACAGACCTGTTACCATTTTCCCCCAGTCTGTATAAAAAAAAAAAAAATAATAATAAAAAAAACATTGGCACAATGTCTTCATAGCTATTGCCATCCTGGCCAGACTCTCATCGTTCATCATGATAATGACGATAACTGCAAATTTCATTTCATCCTGGAGAGGCATTGTCTCAGCACATCAAACGCGGGATGTCTCCTGGCCTGAGCTCAGTTTCACACTAATAGAGACGCACGGCTTTATCTAAAAGCCTGCTGTCTTCCTCTATCTGGCTGCCGTATCTGCGGATATGGCCAAACTTCATTATTAGAATCGGCCCAAGTCTCCACAGGACAGCTCTCTCAACTCTCAGGACTTATTCTCATGCCGTATTTATCAATTTCTCTCTGTGTGCCCATTTCCTCTGTTTCTCTGACTGATGATTCACTGCTCGCTTTCATCAGTTGGGCTGTGCTTCAGCTCCATTGCTTTTCCAAATGTCTGCTTCGAAAGAACAGTGTACAGTACGCTTTGTTGCATGAAGTAATGAAACATGATAAATGATTTTATTTCTGGAGAAGGGCGAGAGGTCAAATGTCATGTTTGGACCAGGTGCTCTTATACTCTGTCGATGGGGTCACTTTCTTCTTTGTGCAGACAGCGGAGCTCATCAGCATCAATGTCAGCGAGGAAGAAAGATTGATTGATATGATCAATCTGCCTCATGAGCTGTAATCACACTGAAGAGCTTTACACCCTCAATCTACCACCTGCCGAGAGAGAGAGAGAGAGCAAGAGAGAGAGAGAGAGATGTAGGGAAAATTTATATGTACAGTGTGTATATAAAGCATCTAAAAAATCCACAGCAAATTGGCATTGAGATACATTTTCCTCAAAATGTATTTGGAGACTGAAAATTGATTTCTGGCAGAATTTCTCCTATTTTACTGCTTATGTTAGTTAACAGTAAGATAAACTCGAAAGAATTAGCTTTTTTCAACCAAAATGTGGGTAAAATATGGACAAAATCAACCACATGGAAAAATGTTTTAATTAAATTTGGTAACACTTTACTTGAAGGGGTGTTCATAAGACTGTCATGACACCTTTATAGTCATAACATAATAGATTAAATGCATGCTTTTGATAACTGTTATTATATTTTATTAGTTCAGTTACTGTATGTCATTTTAAATGCAAAGGTAACATTGTTTGAGATGTCTTTGTTATGACATTACAGAGACAACATAACTTGTCAAAAATCTATCTTCAACATGATTGTCATGTCATATTTTGTCAGATTTTCACATTTTTGACTTGGATTTGACTTGGACTTGGATTTGTCCATATTTAGCCAAATTTGAGTTGGAATTTGGATTAGCAATAAAGTTTTGGAATAGGATTAAGAATAAGAATAACAAACTTTGCTCACCATAGTAAAGGGTTATGAAATGTCTTATTCATAATACAGGGACTGATAAATTGATTGATAAATGAAAATTTAGAAAATTATCTTCATTTACTCATTTACTTGTTTCAAGCCTACTTACTTATTGTATTCTATGGAATACAGTATTATATATATTTTAAGAATGCTTCAGCTGTTTTTCCATTTCTGATTACCATCAAGAACAGTATTGTAGTCGAGACCAGCTCATTCAAGTGTGATTTTTGCCTATGACCTGAGTAGGTTGAATCAAAGTAAAGATGAGAAGAGGGTCGAGACTGAGTCCAAATGCTCTCAAAAGCATGACAAGACATCTTGCACTCAGAATGAAACTCCAATCAGAGTACAGTCCAGAGTAGTACTACACTTGTTAGTAAAGTACAGTGATGTTTTAGACTCAATTGACTTCGTTGGACTTGTATGTCCAAAAATATGGACACAGTGGATATTTTTGTAATGTTGGATTTTATTCAGTGCATATTTTAAGTTGTATTAAATGTAATTAAATTATGGATATATGTTAACATTGAAACATATATATTATTTTTTCCTGTTCCCATTTATTTATTAATTCATTCATTCATTTTCGTTCAGCTTTATTCATCAGGGGTCACCACAGCGGAATGAGCTGCCAACTTATCCAGCATATATTTTACACAGTGGATGCCCTTCCAGCTGCATCCCAGTACTGGGAAACATCCATACACACTCACTCATACCCATACACTATGGGCAATTTAGTTTATTCAATTTACCTATACTGTGTGTTTTTGGACTGTGGGGGAAACCGGAGCACCCGGAGGAAACTCACGCGAACACGGGGAGAACATGCAAACTCCACACAGAAATGCCAACTGACCCAGCCGGGACTCGAACCAGCGACCTTCTTGCTGTGAGGCGACAATGCTAACCACTGAGCCACCGTGTCGCAATGTATTCATTGAGACTATTAAATAATCATTTATGAAACATAAATTCAATTTAGGATTAAAAATTAACATGTTTTGCTTGACTTGACAACTTTAAGCCTTGTTGTTTGAACAAAATGCATTGTTTAAAATATCTGTATGATTACAGTAGCAATTATGACAATGCTCACTACACTTACATATTCATGAAAATGCATCTACACAAATGTAACTATAATGCCTTGAATTCACAAAACCATTAAAACCCAGAGCTCATTATAATAAAGCTCGGTAAGGTTTGCAGTGCAGCGAAACTTTCTCTCCGGTGTCTATTTAGCCCTACATCAAATGTTAATGGAGGTTAGGTTGAGGGGAGTGACGCTGGGATTGGGCTGAAATCTATGGAAAAACCCCACCAGGGTGATGATAGGTCATAGGGCAAACAAGCCTCCAGTCCCACCACCCATACTAACCAGAACCAGTGCAGTATTAATGAGCAGAATGAGCGGGAGAAGAGCCGAGGCTGTTGCTGAAGCAGAGAACCATGATTCAAGAGATCCAAACAAGCTTTAATGGTGAACTCTCACTGCCACTCACTGACATGCATTTTACATCAGACATATCAGACCCTCTCCGAGCGATAGAAGTATGTTTAAAAGATCTAAAACTATTTTATCCATCTGTGAACTTTTACTAACCCAAACTGGTCAATGAAACAACAGCATTGAGTCCACTTGCGCAGGTTTCAAAGTGTAAAATATAGTGTTTAAAGATGGTGATTATTTATCTTTGTTTCCTTAGTGTACAGAAGTTAACAGAAATGAAAATGACTGACGTGGCAACAAACCATAAATTAATTGATTTTTTAATAATCATTCATTCATTCATTCATTTTCCTTCAGCTTAGTCCCTTATTTATCAGGGGTCGCCACAGCGGAATGAACCACCAACTATTCGGGCATATGTTTTACGCAGCGGATGCCCTTCCAGCCGCAACCCCAGTACTGGGAAACACCCGTACACTCTCGCACTCAAACACTATGGCCAATTTAGTTGTCTTTGGATTGTGGGGGAAACCGGAGCAACCCGGAAGAAACCCACGCGCACACAGGGAGAACATGCAAACTCCCCACAGAAATGCCAACTGGCCCAACCAGGATTCGAACCAGCAACCTTCTTGCTGTGAGGCAACAGTGCTAACCAGTGAGCCATCGTGCTGCCACTATTTAATAATCAATAAATCATTATTTATTTTTTAAGTTCTTTATTAACCCTGGGTGGGACATCCTGTTTTTTAAACAATGGCAGATTCTTTGGAAACACAAGAACTGTTCTTTTGAAGTTTCCTGTTTTACAGTTATTTTTGGGACTGTTATGTATTATATCAGATTTACCATGATTAATGTAAAAATGCATTAGTAAAAATATTCATAGATGTAGATCCCATAATAATACCTTGTATACACTCAAAATAATGCTGGGCTGTAAAAATACAATGTTGGGTTTGTCCATATTTTACCCAACATTGGGTTATGAGAACCCAGTATTTTTACAGTGTAGTGCGAATTTCCCAAGAACTGAAACTTTTACCACCACATGACTACTGCAGTTTCATTTAAAAGAATAGTTCAACCAAAAATGAAAACTACACCACAGTTTACTCACCCTCAAACCATCCTTGATGTATTTGACTTTCTTCAGTCAGACAAACACAGTCAGAGTAGTTTTAAATTTGATCCTGGCTCCTCCATGCTGTATAATGGTGTTGAATAGTGGCTTTTATTTTAAAGTAAATTTTTGATTTACATTTACATTTATGTATTTAGCAGACATTTTTATCCAAAGCGACTTACACCCATGAACACACACATGGGGAGCAGTTTGGGGTTCTGGGCCTGGCTCAAGGGAATCACCTCAGCCGTGGTATTGAGGTGGATATTCCCACCAACAAACCCTGCTGTTACCGGGACTTGGACCTGCGACCTTTGGATCACAAGTCCAACTTTCTAACCATTAGGCAACAGCTGACCCTAACAGATGTCTTATGAAACGAATCAATTAGAATTTTGTAATAAAATGATTTCACATTTTTTAAATTATAAACACCAATCACTGATTTGTGCAAGCATGGTGGCTGAATGCACATTATGCACGACCATTTACCACACAGTTTGTTTACCACAGAAGATAATGGCGAACAAGAAAACACATTGCCTTGGTTTTACCATATAACATTATACAGTATATTACTTTTACAGTGCCGCGTACTATTTACTCATCTTATATCATGCACAATACATTATAAACGTCAGTCGCACATAACATGCATACGGCCACTGCCAGAAGTCAGTGATTGGAGTTTATGAATTAAAATTTGTGAAATATTTTTGTTTCAAAAATGCATCGATTTTCTTCATAAGACATGCGTTAACCCCCTGGCTGCATATGGGTTTGTTTTACAACTATTTATGTTATATTTATCAAAATAAAAGCCACTATCCAACACAGGTACACAAAATGGAAGATCAAATGTAAAACTACTCCGACTCTGTTCATCTAACAGAAGAAAATCATATACACCGCGGATGGCTTGAGGAAGAGTAAATTATTTTCGGGTGAACTATCAATTTAAGTGTTCATACACAATCACAGAAGTCCATGTTCATAAACATGAAGTGCTCCAAACGTCACATATTATCGTCATCTTCAAATTACGACGAACATGGACCGAATGCAGGAAACATTCGGTCCTGCTAATGGCGCACTGCAGCTTTAAATAATCTCAGCCAATGGGGGCTCACAGCTCACAGTATGATGCAACTGTACAGTAATGTGAATGTGTTATGCTCTATGGTGGAGTTCTCAGTGCATTTTACTGGAAACACACAGTGCAGTCATTCACAGTACAAAAATAAAGCAGTATTGGTGTTGGCAGGTGTTGTTTGACCCAGCCGTGTCTTTAAGGAGAAGCCCACAGCCAGACTGAGTTAATGCACAAATATTCTGTCAGAATGAAATGTTGTGTTAGAAACAGTGGAGAACTGAAAGTGCTACAGACATTAATGCTGAACACACTGTCTTTTTGGATGGGTGGGTGGATGCCATGTTTTAAGCATGTGTGTTTGAGGCTTTCCTGGAGTGTGTGTGCGTGTGCGGATATCAAATGTAAATGTTCTCTCCGAGGGCTGAGAGGCTTCATGTTGTGCAGTTCCTAGCTCCGAATTATATATTTATTTCTTATTTTTAGGCTTTGGATAGAATCATCAGAAGCAAGGTGTCAGAACGTTTGTGGGTTTGCATAATGTCAGAGGAGCTCTCAATTACACAACACACACACACACACATGCTTGGACGCACTGATATATGCATGCATATCCATGTGTACCTGTGCACATTGCTGACACATTGGCAGGCCGACAAGACAAGCACGCACACATTTCCTCTCGAGTCCTCCGGCATTTATACACGAACGCTCACCACCATTTCTGCCAGCAGAGCGGCTTTTTAACAGGTTCATTCTCTGAAACAGCTTACTGATGCTGCCACTTGTTTCTTAGTGGGCTAATGTTTTGTTTTCCCACAGTATAGTTATGTAATGTTTTCCCCACAGCATTCCTTCTAAAATAAGTCTTTACTTTCTTGTTTAAACTGGTCTTCCAGTCTGGTCCTTGCTGATAAATGCTCTCAAGAAGCTGACATATCTGGAAAATTTGCTAGAACTTTGTTATTTTATTATTATTATTATCATTATTATTATTATTATTATTATTATTATTATTATTATTATTATTATTATTATTATTATATTTATTATTATTATTATGGGCAGCACAGTGGCGCAGTGGGTAGCACAATCTCCTCACAGCAAGAAGGTTGCTGGTTCGAGCCCCGGCTGGGTCAGTTGGCATTTCTGTGTGGAGTTTGCATGTTCTCCCCGTGTTTGCATGGGTTTCCACCAGGTGCTCCGGTTTCCCCCACAAGTCCAAAAACATGTGATATAGGCGAATTGGGTAAGCTAAAATTATCCGTAGTGTATGTGTGTGAATGAGTGTGTATGGGTGTTTCCCAATGATGGGTTGCAGCTAGAAGGGCATCCGCTACATAAAACATATGCTGGATAAGTTGGCGTTCATTCCGCTGTGGCGACCCCAGATTAATAAAGGGACTAAGCCGAAAAGAAAATGAATGAATTATTATTATTATTATTATTATTATTATTATTATTATTATTATTAT
>CAIGQV010019186.1:17947445-17973243 GCA_903798115.1 Danio jaintianensis | reverse complement strand
TTATTATTATTATTATTATTATTATTATTATTATTATTATTATTATTTCTTCATTTTTTTTTTTATTCTTTACATTTCTATACATAAATTCCATATTTGCTGCTGTTACCTTTACTATAATAAAACTCATATATTAAATAAATGAAATTATAGTACAATTCTAAAAAAAAACATCCCATTGTATAAAAAAATACAAAATCAAACTAAATTGTGTGTCCATGTATGTATATTTTTTTAGTAACTTGTTGCTAACAAATGGGTAAATATAGTAGTTTGAATGAAAGTGGAAAAGTATCAATGTTCAAAACAATTTTACAATTAATTGGTAGTTTTGGGCTTCACTTAAATGACTTTTGGGGCTTTAATACTGTGTGTCATCAAATGATTTTAGATTTAAATATAGTTATTTTTATATAAACTATAATTAAAATAAAAAATGTTTTAGTGTGTTTCATCTTTGAATTGTTTTAAAAATTCATGTGTCATTATGTTTTGCTCAGAAAAATGTAAAATTTTTGAATTTGGTTGGTTTACAGCTTAAACACTATTCTTAACTAGCTTAACCTAGCATGATTTTCATGACTTTCATTAGTTGTTTTTGTGGTTAACATAATTGTTGGTCTGGCACTGTCATTGTTAAACCATCATGATAAATCATAATGGTTTACCCACAGTTTTCATGTAGGAATTGTCACCATGGTAATTATTTGTAATGCTAATAACCTAATTTACATGTCTTATCAAATCACAGCAATAGTTTTGTAAAAAACTCTAAATCTCTAAATACCATAAATGACCACGTTATGTATATTTTTCTTTTTACTTTTGTGTGATTGTCTGTCTGTATATCTGTAGCTTCATTTTCTCTCATCTGTCTATACTTATCCATAGAATTTCAGCCAAAATCATTTCCAGGCGGCGACGGTTATTTTGATGAAATTTCCACTCTCAGATGCTCTGATATAAAAATGTCCATTCCACTGAAATATGGAGGTTATTCAATAAAAAGCTTTTTTCTCATAAAGAAAAATGTGTAAAAGTCTTAAATTATTCAAGCTTTTTTACGTCACCAATAAGACCCACACTAATAAAATGGCAATCTAAGATATTAAACTAGCTGGCCAAATCTAATTTCAAAAATTACTCAGCCAACCATAATCTACTTAAGCGATGAGACTGCACATGGAAGAAAAAAAAAAGTGACAAATAATGCACACTGATAATGTAATTCACATACACACTATTCTGGATGTACACAACTTTAATAAAGAAAAGGGAAAATAAATAACAAAATAACACGTTATTGCATTTTGCATGCCAGCGATTGACAGTAATCTCTTGTAAGCTACTTGATTAAGATCCATAGTTATTTAGATGCTTTAATACAGTGATGTTTACACTTCTTCCTAAAGCTATCCTTTTTCAGACAATATGGCTCTTGAGTACCAACCAAAGACCCTCGTCCCTGAGCCGTTTGTCATTTATTTAACATTAATCCCAATGTGTTTTGGGGGCTTTTAGCCTAGGTGGCCTCAACGGAGCCTTTCATTGTCAGTTTTAGACAGCTGGGAGGCTCAGAGCACCTCAGACCAGCAGTAAGGGAGAGATAAGTGACAAGGGTTGGACTTTCTGTGTGTGTGTGTGCATGTATCAGTTATACTACTTTCATGATTGATTGAATGTAATATATTTGACTGTTTGCGAGAAAGAGTGTACTTCTTGACAACGCATTCTTACTTGACATTTAGTAAGGACACTTAGTAACATGACAAGTAAGCAACCCAGGCTTATTCTGAAAACGTACCGCTATATACATTTCTGGAGAGCGTCAAATACATCCCAGGAGCTAAGTTTTTTTTGCAGTTTTTGTTTTTGCGAATCCACCAGAGGCCGCTGTGTATGCTTTTTGAGATCTCAAATTTCTCTCGCGAGTGCCATTCGCGCCTGCTCTTCTTGCGTAAATCCACCAGAGTCCGCTGTCGACTGATTAACTGACTGACTGACTGACTGACCGATCGACTGACCCACCCTCCACCTTTCCTAAACCCAAGCAATAGTGTTTTCAGAAGCACCAATTGACCTGAAATCACTGTAAATAGTGATCATTGTTTACTGCAAAAAAAAGTACAGATAACTTCTGTTGTATTTCAGGTCTTCTGCAGATATATGAAATGATTGTTATGTAAGGAATGTTCCTTGCTCCATTAACACAATCATCTCTCATTCAAAAGTGAAATCAAAACATTAGCGCAACTCAATCAGAGATAATTGAGAGCCAGTGGCTTTTCACAGTCAAACCTGTCATAACACTTTAGTGATTGGAGCATTATAGCTGAAGATGGTGATTATCTTTGTTTCTGTTCCTCAGACAGAACTTGGAGAAATTGGAATGTTTTTTTTGTTTTGTTTGTTTGTTTGTTTCTGTAAATTCCAGCTGTATTTGTGATGTTATATCCTCTGTTTATATATAAGTTTATAAATTTTTCAATTTTCAAATTCTACATTTTTATAAATTGAAAATAATTTTAACATATTTATCAATAGAAATATACAATTTAATAATGTAAAATATCAAGAATGAAATGATAAGAGATGGGTACTGGGATAGTTGTGTCAACATAATACAATTGATGCAATTGATGGTCCCCTTTAGATATTCTCTTAACTATAATTAACTTTCCGGCTACATGTTAAGTAGCAGTCTGCTTTAAGGGCTTGTTAAGCCAGTAATGACAGTCTGTTGTTATTTTACTCACCCTCAGTGAGTTTGGCGAGATAGATGGTGAAATTTTTGTATTATTTTATTTAATTTTATATCTTTATTTTATATTATTTTTGATTGTTTATTTGCAAACGAGAGAAAGGGCAAGTGTGTTGCTGAGAAGGAAAAGAAATCACCTTGGATGGCCTGATTAAATACACATCCAATTTTTATTTTGGGTGATCTTTCCATTTAATATCTGCTAACACTTTTATTTGAAGCTCCCCCAACAGACATTCGGCTGACTTTAAGGGAATTATCAAGTACATTTTAACACCCACCATGTCTACGCCAAACTATGTATTTGACATACTGACACAAAGAACAATTGATTTGCAACAAGTGCTTAGCCATATCTAGTGTAGTCAGCTGTTGTGACAAAAGCAACAGTTGGATCCAGTTTAGACGTGGTGTTATGCAGTACTACTAGCCATAATTTAACAGTCTAAAGGACCATTTACACTACAATGTATTCAGCCAAAAAACTGAAAACGTTTTATGAGTTTTTGCCTGTTCATTTGCCTGTTTTTGTGACTGAAAACTCATAAGTCTAAGTAAAAGTTTTTGAAATTACTGTTTCAGTCATTGTCGTGTCAGTGTAAACACCCGAAAATGAGAGTCTTTGAAATCTGTATGGAGATGTATATTAAAGTCAAGCCAAAAAAAAGTCAACAGCACATCATCACTTCCCTACAGCTACTGTTTACTAATAAGGTGACATCACCAAATACTGGCCTGGCATACATGCAGTAATACAGTGTTTTTTGGTCATTTCTATGGTGTGCAAATGCAGATTGTTTTGAAAACATTGTTGTGTCAATGTGAAACTTTTTTTTAAAAAGAAAAATAATTGTGGTGTAAACGTAGCCTAATACTCTATTGAAAGTTAATTAGCATGTAGTTGCGTAGTTATTTACATAGTCACAAAAACTACAGCAGCAGTTTAGATTAAAAATTATGATCCAACATTTATGTCATGATGATAATTTTATACCCATTATATAATTTGTTGGCTACATATTTCCCATGCCCTTCATGTCTGTGTATAAACATCAAAGAATGAAATGTAATGCTGGCCACAAGTAGTACCCTCCACACTGAAAAATGACGTCAAAGGAGTACCCAGGGCATTAAAAAGGTGATGCCAAGGGATCCTGATCTAGCGTCAAAGTGTGCCGAGGGGTTAGGAGTGAGAACGTGTTATTCTTGAATGTTTCTGAAGCCAAAATGTCCATAGTTCTTACTGAGCCGAGCAGGGGCAAAGACGCAGACTGACACTCCACTGCCCCCCTGGGAATGACAGAGAAATGGAGAGATACAAGGAAAAAGGGAAGAAGACAGAGGAGGGTGACTGTCTCCATTTTGACAGACTGTGCACCACAGAACACAGAGACAGACATCCAGACTTCTGACCCCCACAGCAGCCCTAAAAGCACTCGGGACTGTGCAGAGCATTCTTATTCCCCTGCAGGGCTTCATAATGGGAAGTTAACTGCACTGTGTCTTTGCAAGTGAGTGGCAGGCTGATGGTGATTGCACACATATTGGTTGAATGGTGGAATGCTAATGTACATGTGCCGGGCATTGTCAATGAATCGGAGAAAAGAGAACTGTTGAAATTTTGGTGTCATCTGTCTTTCTTTTCACTCTGTCTTTCACTCTCTTCTCCAATCTCTTCTGTGTTTTTGTTTTCTATTGCAAATTTTAAGAGGATGATGGATGGATTGCAGTTCTTGTACCATTTCTGTCAACTACACAGACTTAAAGAGTGAAATGGCAATCACCTGTTTAAACTCTAATGAAGATTTATTTATTAGCCCACTGATATCTCTGGCAAAATGGAATATGAATATGCAATTATGAACCTAATAAGCCTTAATCAATTGTGTCAGACGTAATAACTTTTTTCTTTCTGATTCAGATGTCAGAATGTGAGATCTGCCTGCTCTGTTTGTGCCTATTCAGATGTTTCTTTAATTCAGTGTGTGATTTCCCATGGGCAGATCCACACTAAACCTGAGCCCTGCACAGAACTCTGTTGATTTCGGCAAACTGGAACGCCTGTCATTCATACAATTTTGCAAACCCCCTGCATCTCATGTGTCATGATGAGTCAGGCAAATCCAAAGAACTGTGGACATAAATGCAGCAGCTTGCAATTTATTTGAACCGAAAACACAAAACAAATAAGAATGCATAGGGATAAAAGCAGTAACTTGGCAAATTTACAAAGACAATACCAAACAGTGAACTGAAGGAACTAGTGGTTTAAAAACACAGGACGTTGAAGAACTAAACAAGACACAGGTGAGCATAATCAATGATGCATGCAACCAAAGAATACATTGAAAAGTCAAACCAAAAAGCTTGATCTAAATTAAATTTAAATTGGATTGGAATTTGTGAAGACCTTCTCTAATCTGATTAAAAAAATATATTTGTTGAATCCAGTATCATAAATGACTGTCATGTTAGTTTACATTTCACTAACCTTGTACTTGTGACGTGGAACAGAAGAGCACCCCATCTGTAATTTTAGTCAGACTTCTTGTTTTGCATACAAGAAAGGCTAATTTACTGTCTGATAAATATAAGCAGCATAGTTCATTCCGGAATGAACCGCCAACTTATCCATCAAATGTTTTACGCAGCGGATGCCTTTCCCATCACTGGGAAACATCCATACACACTCCTACACTACGGACAATTTAGCCTACCCAATTCACCTATAGTGCATGTCTTTGGACTTGTGGGGGAAACCGGAGCACCCGGAGGAAACCCACGTGAACACGGGGAGAACATGCAAACTCCAGACAGAAACGCCAACTGACCCAGCCGAGGCTCGAACCAGCGGCCTTCTTGCTGTGAGGCGAACGTGCTACCCACTGCGCCAATGGACTTTATCATTGGAATATATTTGGAATTGCACATTCTTGATAAATATTCAATAAGCATTTAATAAATAACTACTCAAAATTCTAATTCAATTCAATTCAAATCATGTTTATTTATATAGCGCTTTTACAATGTAGATTGTGTCAAAGCCGCTTAACATAGAAGTTCTAGTAAAGTCCAGATTTCAGAGTTGAGGTCCAGATTTCAGAAGTTGCATATAATATCAAACAAAAAAATTCATTTATAATTTTAATTGAGTAGTTTTGAAGAAAGCAAAATTTTATCAAAGCATGTTAAATGAGAGCCTATAACAATGATTACTATGAATACACTTAAGGAAAACAAGAAATTATAAAATACAGATAATATATCATGTTATACAACATAATATCAACATACACAACAGAGCACAGAATGCCGATCACAATTTTTTTTTCTGTTGAACGAATGAAAGAATGTTAGCATTAAAAAAACACAACAAAATATTATAATATATTAATTTAAAATGTACTTTAAAGTATATTTTTAATGTAAGATTGAAATAAATGTAGAAGTTGTTAAAGTCTTCCCAAAACTGAAAATGATGTCATCATTTACTCAGCTGTTTACAATAGCCATTAACTCATATAAATCAATAAATAAATAATAGGTCTGTGGGTACCATCAGTTAAAGTATTAAAGTATCTTTTGTATTTCACTTTTGGGTGAACTATCCCCTTAAATAGAGCACTTCTTATTTTTTTTTTTTCAGAAAATCTTAAAACGACTGCAGATTCCATGGGAGCTTTCCATTTGTAACTTTACAGTTGAACATGGACATGCACTAAAGAACTTTAACCTAAGATATTTTTGCTTTTAGTTGACTAAGGTGTTTTGATTGGTGACCATGGAGGACTTAGGCTTGTCAGCAGAATAAAACATGCCTACTAGTCTACAATTTACACATGTGATTCAGAACGCTTATTTAACTGAATTTTTAGACCCCTCTTGTGTAATAATTGCATATTATTATGCTATATTAACCAGCAGACCAAATGAGTGTTACCTGGCTAATATACACAAACTGTACTTAAAGGCAACCCTGCTTCTGTTACAGTAACGCATGTTGTTTTTTGAGTCATTATTTTCTCCTCTTGATTCACTAAGGATGGTGTTCTAAGCTTTTTCCCTTTATTCTCTAGATGTCTAGCTTTCTGAACGTATTTACACTTCTGCAGTTTTCTTCTAATCTTTGTTGTTTTGTCTTTACTCAGAGAGTACAGAGAAAGGGGGATTAGAGAGCTGATTTGTGTTATATTTACCACCTCCTTCCTTCGTTCTCCTGCTCACTTTCTCTCTGTGTCTCTCTGATTTTATTTATTTATTTAGCTATTTATTTTTCCTGGCAGTGGGAACAGCTCGAAGTGAAAAATTATGCAATGAACAAATTTTTCCCGTGAGGCCAGGTGTTGGCACATAATGGCCCATATAGGTGCAGTAATTAAGATCTGCTTGGACAGGGGAGGGGAACAGAATATCATCTATTTTTTCCGCACTCCAAGACAAATCTGTTCCCGGAAACTAACAATTATTCCTAGAGACAACTTTCCTTTTTTTTTTTTTACTTTCTCACTTGCTTCCAGTTTCTCTTTTGCTTTTCTAGATGAATTGTCAGCTTATTACAATTGGCTTAGGACTTAAACTGAGCCTGTGTGCATTTGTTTTTATTCAGGCAACTGATTCACTCAACATTGTACTAATATGAGAAACAAAAAAAATGTCACAATTGTACTGAAATGTTTCATCACCGGTGAGCCTGAAGAGGTGAGAAGCTAATACTGTTGCTCGTTAATTGCACTGATTCAACATATCGCACAGGCAGATGAAAATATTATTTTCGTAATGTGTACTCTTGAATTTTGTTGGAAACATTATTAAAGCTTTCTGCTTCAATAATGCTTTAATAGTTTAGAATTATGACCTACAAAATGTTTAATTTCTCCGAAAATTAAATGTAAATGTATTAATTGAATATGAATATATATTTAAATATACAGGTGCTATACATACATAGATACATATTCAGTGTATGAATTTAATGTGAATGATTAATTAAAAAAGATAAAGTGCAAAACATTTATTTATTTATTTATTTATTTATTTATTTATTTAATTAATTAATTGTTTGTTTGAGTTAACATAACTTATACGGGCATGTTAAGGCCCATTCAAAACAACAATAATTACAATTATAGTTCTAAAAATTTGTGTAGTTGCATACAGCAACAAGTTCACAGCTAACAGCGGTGGAAGAGAGTAATATCAGGATCCTACAACATTAAAACGTCTGTTGACATATTTTATGAAGTCATTACCCTAAAAATATGATCTTCTTTGTAATGTAACTCATAATTGTATAACAGAGACATGCATACTCAAAGGATTATGGACTCTGAAATGCCTGTGGTCAATTTGACTGCTATGGTCATTCAAGATAGAAATATTCTGAACTCTTTCATGTTTTGTAATTTTAATACAATAACAAAGTTACAATAAAATGTACACACATTTAGGAAAAGTCAAAGTACAAAGTACAAGAAATTATTCAATTTCAATATTTAATAAAAAATTTTAAACCCAAATGACTGCCTATGTAGTTCTAGTTAGCACTGACAGTACAATTCTTAGTGAATTGACTAATTGAGGCGACGCGGTGGTGCAGTGGGTAGCACAATCGCCTCACAGCAAGAAGGTCGCTGGTTCGAGCCTCGGCTGGGTCAGTTGGCATTTCTGTGTGGAGTTTGCATGTTCTCCCCGTGTTCGCGTGGGTTTCCTCCGGGTGCTCCGGTTTCCCCCACAGTCCAAAGACATGCGCTATAGGTGAATTGGGTAAGCTAAATTGTCCGTAGTGTATGTGTGTGAATGAGTGTGTATGGATGTTTCCCAGTGATGGGTTGCAGCTGGAAGGGCATCCGCTGCGTAAAACATATGCTGGATAAGTTGGCGGTTCATTCCGCTGTGGCGACCCTAGATTAATAAAGGGACTAAGCCGAAAAGAAAATGAATGAATGAATGAATGGACTAATTGAATCCACCAAAACAGTCAAATTTTGCATTTGCACTGAAACATATATCACCTCCGGTGCGTTAAAAGAGACAGAGGTGTGACGGTAATTCATTGTAGCTTGTTAATTACCCCTGAACTACAAAAGAGTGAATTACTATTGATTATGATGAACCAACTCCTTTCAGCTCAAACTGCTTGTGTTCGATGCGGTCATGCTTCATCGTGTTTACCAAAAAGCCAGTTTAATTGAAACAAATACTGACTGGCCCATATACAGGCTCTTTGACTCTCAAATCATGAAAACACTCACAGACTCTTAAAATCCCACACATTCACAATGGCCTATCAAACTCCATAAGCGCATAACGACCCATGCATCCATGCACAGAGTCATTAATGAAAAAATAAGCTAGTGCACATCTCACATGCAATTGTAATTACATGTATCGGCTTGCACTCTTCCTGAGTTCTGCCGTATCGACTACATTTCTAATGCAGCTGCTTCATTCTTCAGTTAATTGCTGCTGTTTGTGAGCCTCTGAGAGACCCGCGTGTGTAACTGGGGGTGGATGATTTTTTGAGTGTGTTTAGACAAATACTCGATCATCTCTCATTATTAATTTCTCAATCTAAATTGGAATTGTTTTCATTGCTGAGAACAAATCAAACGTGGCCTTGTCAAAGTCTGTGTTGGATCTTCTCTCTCTCAGAGCACCTGGTAAACTCATTCACTGCCAAACACCATGAAACCTCAGCTGCTGTAAACCAAAAAAAAACATTTTTTATGTTTTTTTTTTCTTTCTTTTCAGCATAATCCTGTATATAAAAAAGAAAATCAAACACGGAGAGTCTCAAAATCCTTTTGTATGAGGAACTACTTTCTTCCGCCATTCATTCACATCTGCAGCTGACATCAGAACAGCAGAAACTGTTGCTACTTCATAAACGACACTTTAGAGCTAATATTTGAATGATTCTCTAGCGTAATATCTAAAGTGAAGACAAAACAGGTGATTTTGCTGACATTTTAAGATTATAAGACTGAACGGCATGAAATGCCATCAGTCTAGAGACATTTCCTAGTATTTCTGTTTCAATCGGGATATCACAATAATTAACCCAGAAAAAAGCCAAAGCAAAGCAAACACTTCCAGAAACACTACCAGAAACACTACCAGACTTACAACATACAACATACAAAAAGAGAGATTGACTTAGAATATCACTTACCTGTTTTATAATGATTTGATCAGCTGTAATTTAAATTTATGTTTTTCTCCTCTAAGGGCTTATTATGTGGTCTCTGTCGCCATCTTGTGGCGGAACGTCAACCGTCTTTGCTCTGCTCAGTATGACAGGCTAATGTATCTCTGAAATTATAAATATTTTCAATAGGCACTGTCCTTATAAATAGCGCAGTGGGTAGCATGATCGCCTCACAGCAAGAAGGTCACTGGTTCGAGCCTCGGCTGGGTCAGTTGGCATTTCTGTGTGGAGTTTGCATGTTCTCCCCATGTTCACGTGGGTTTCCTCTGGGTGCTCCATGTGGTATAGGTGAATTGGGTAGGTTAAATTGTCCGTAGTGTGTGAATGAGAGTGTATGGGTGTTTCCCAGTGATAAGTTGCGGCTGGAAGGGCATCCGCTGTGGAAAAAACATATGCTGGATAAGTTGGCGGTTCATTGCACTGTGGCGATCCCAGATTAATAAAGGGACTAAGCCAAAAAAAGAAAACAATTAAATGAATGAATGAGTTGCAATCGAAACAACTACATTCTCCAAAAAAAAGCCTCAAAAGTACATTATGTTGTCCAACAGCTGCAATACATTTTAATATTATAATATTTAATATTATTTTGCTGCATTGATGCTATGATTTAGTGATCTGCTGTCACTTTATGTGGGCGGAGTAATACAGAAGGGTAAGGAGGCTGTACGAGTGTGTGGACATAACATATCCAAAGTTCCTTCTAGTGATAAAAGCAAGTTCAGTTTTTTTCGGGTCAGATGGGAAACATTATTTTCACCATTTAACTGTGGAAAGACTGTGGAAAACCTTATTGTGTACATAAATGCAAGGTGTAGGTGAAGTGTCGAGGTTTGTGTAATGTTTTTTGCATCAGGAGTTGGGTCACTGATGGCTACATGGTGGTGTAAATTCAAATCTTTATTATAAGATCCCTTTGCAACATACAGTTTCTTCTTTGTGTTCAGTGGCCAATCAGCCAAAAATATGTATGCAGGACAATGAGCTCCATCACACAGCAAAATGTATAAAGCAGTACCTTACTAAAATATTGAAATGGCCAACCCAGAGTCCTGATCTAAACCTGATTGTTATTACTAAATAGCGCACTACAGTAACTGAGCTGTGGAAAGGAATGAAGAAGAGCTGTTGGGAGAAACTATTAATGTCCTGTGCTGAGGTCACTCAAAGCAACAGCCTGTACAAATTCTACTCATTATTGGCTGCTGTTCAGATTTTTAAGTTGTAATCATTATGATCACCAGGTCTAACAAGTTTGCTTTGAAGTAACTTGGTTGTTTTGTATAAAACATTGTTCTACTACAGTTTGGTTAAGCCACAACTGAAATTCCTTCAAATTAAGAACAAATGAAAAATACATTATTTCTAGAAAAAAGTCTTTATAAGTTGTTCTGTAATTTTGATCTCAACTATATACATATACATGCACATAAACATCTCTCACATGCTTGGCATTACGCCACAGCTCCACCTACACATTTCTAATGCTCAGCAGGGTGAGCTCAGGTTCTGCACTCTCAGAAGAGTGTGTTCACTTATTGTAACTTGACTATATGAGATACACTTAGAGGAGAAGATTATAGGAGCTATAGGGAAGCATTTCTTTTTAATCTTGTATATAATTCCAGGATGGGTGGGGGAGTGAAGTCTGTCAAACGGCAATAGGAAATAGAAGGGAAATGTCTATTAAAAGTAATGTCTTTTTCCTCACCTCCTCCCATGCATGTAAAGATATATTTTGAAAGCACCAAGAAATGAGGATATAAGGACAGTTTGTATCACTTTAACTGGCACAGTAACCGCCTAGTTGACCTTTTGTCCATAGGTTATCAGCTTAGAATGATGTCAGGAAAACAATTTAAACAAAACAAAAAAAAAAACATTTTTAGAGTGGAAGTTCATTCAACAACTTATCCAGCATATGTTTTACGCAATGGATACTCTTCCAGCTGCAGCCCATCACTGGGAAACATCCATAAACTCTTATTCACACACATACACTACGGACAATTTAGCTTACCCAATTCACTTATACCACATGTTTTTGGACTTGTGGGGGAAACTGGAGCACCCGGAGGAAACCCACACGAACACGGGGAGAACATGCAATCCCCACACAGAAATGCCAACTGACCCAGCCATGACTCGAACCAGCGACCTTCTTGCTGTGAGGTGATCGTGCTACCCACTGCGCCACCGGGACACCCTAGAGTGGAAGTTTAAAGGGTTATTTGCATGTTTAATATGTGTGCCCACCTGCATGTGCATTTACATTTGCAATGTGGCACATTCCTTTGACAGTCATTTCAGTTAACTATCTGCAAGAGAAGGCAGTGTAAAAAATGTACCCAGCAAAAACAAGCAACATCCAATTATCCTTAATCTGGCTTTAGTGATTGCTTCACTAGTGTGGTATGATTGCTGATTATGGGGGAACGTCATCATTTAGGCATTGTGCAGCATCCGTAAGGAGCGCGGAATGATTTGGGTGTGAGAGTCAATAGAAGATCCCCTTAAGCGGAGCAGGAAAGCTAATTAAAATAAAAATGCAGGTCAGCTCAACATAATGACTGTACATTAGCGGCACTATTTTTTGTCTTCCTTTTGAACGTATATGTTTGGATGTGTTTGTGTTAGCAATTTCTCCTTTTGGTTTCTTTCACTTTGATTGTTTGTGCTTGAGGCTAATTACCAACTAAATTGTCATAACAAGCCTTAGTTTGCAGTGTGTTATGATGAAGCAACTAAAAATGTTCATGTTTTTGTCAGAAACAACATCAAATCTTTATGAGTGCTTAAGTATCATGGCCTAGTAGTAATCCAGAAAGTTTTTGATATACAGAACTTTAGTCTATTTCAGTAAAAAATAGAGAGACGTTGCGGTTTAAATCCATCTGATAACTAAATTCACCACTTATTTGAATCAAATTATCTATTTACTCACTTTCCTTTGGCTTATTCCCTGTAATTTCCTACTGAGTACAATCCCAGTGCTGGGAAACACCCATACACTCTCCGATTCACACACTTTAGCCAATTTAGTTTATTCAATTCTCTTACACTATTTGTCTTTGGACTGTGGGGGAAACCGGAGCACCATAGAGGAAACCTAAACACGGGGAGAACATGCAAACTCCACACAGAAAGGTCTCCTGGTCCATCTGGGACTCGAACCAGCGACCTACTTGATGTGAGGCAACCATGCTAATCGCTTAACCACCGTGCCACCTCAAATTCACTCACTCACTTTCCTTCAGCTTAGTCCCTGGTTTGTATATGTTTATGCGGTGGATGCCCGTCCAGCCACAATCCAGCACTGAGGGTACACTAACTTGTTAACCCCAAGTGCTGGGACAAACCCACACACTCTCTCATTCACACACACACACACACACACATGCACTATGGCTAACTTAGTTTATCTAATTCACCTATACACGTCTTTGGACTGTGAAGGAAACCCATGCGAACACTGTCTAGTAATTTCTGCTAACAAAAACTTTTTTTTTTTGCGCAGGGGAGTTTTGCGCACTTCGATGTAGTAACTTGTACAGAACTATGGCTATATTACAAAAATAGATCAGATGTTTAGGGTAATGACTTCATGAAATATGATGACAGCCGTTCAAAACTTAATTTTAAAATCTCAGTAGAAGCTTTAAATGTAAATATGACCTGAAAAAAATCTTATATAAATTAATTCTTAGGTAATAACTTTACATTTTATAATACTGGTAGTTCATACCCTATACCACAGAAACATCAATAAAAGTTGAAAAATAATCTAACCAACCCCAAACTTTTGAACAGTGCTTGTTAATACTTTCTGACTCATTGTCCAACATGTCATCAAAGAATTATATTTCTTATAAAGATAAATATTGAATTCATCATGAACTTACTCTCAGCCATCCCTCTGTTTTCAGTCATAATGCCATTTTGTTCTTTCAGCCAAGTTTAGGCTCCTGCCCTTTCACTGCCTGACAACCCCGACAAAGGTCAGGCAGCCACAGAGTCAGAAAAAAAATACTTTTTTGTGCCTCTTCGCCCCTGTGTAATATTCCATTCTGAAATCAATCTCTGCCTCTGTAAATAGCGATGTGATGAGGCTTCATCATTTATTAAGGCCCTGCCTGTTCTCTACAGTCTTCAATATTTCTCTGCAAAACCTACAAGTCTTCTCCTCACGTACATCTAAAGTAGTCAGATGTCATGGGCTGCACCTTCCGTCCCATTTCAATAAAAGATGAGCCGTCTCTCATGAGAGAGATTCAGCGAGTAGCATTTTCCTTAGCACAGAGTCAAGTCAGACAAACAACATGGGGGTCTCATCAAACACCACTCCAATATATCTCCACAGAGCAAATTTGTAGAGACATAGTAGATGGAAGATAGACAGCATCGCACATTTAGATAAAGCTCTTGTGGTTACAGAGTGAGAGAGAGAGACAGACTGAGAGAGAGATTGTGTCACAGGTGGTAACCTTAGTAAAGCCGATGTCCTATTCGCTTATTTTGTCTCCAAATCACTTTCACTGATATCCCAGAGGACTCAATACTGCACATCACCAAACGCTGCTTTCTGCTGTTTATACTAGCTCCCTAAAATCCTCTCTTTGCAACTCACCATACCTAAAACCCTCCCGTTTCCTGTCCACCCCTTGTATTTTCCCAGCTGTTTTAACAGTGAGAGATTGATTGCTTTGACAGAGGTAGTGATTACCGTGCAGGCAGTCTCCGTGGACTTCCAGAGTGAATATTTACCTGGGAGAAATTCAATCAGTCTGGCTAATGCCATTCACCCACTACTTTAATCTGCTCCAGGATTCAATTAGAGATCGGCTCCACCTTCCTGTGGGCGTCCCTTCAGTCACTAGGGTGAAAGAGGGGGAAAAAAGTAAAATGTTTTCTGTTGAAGTGTACAGTGTGAGTGGTGGCAGAATTTTATTTTTTTATTTTATTATTATTATTTTTTTTGGTGTGTATGATTGTTTGAGTGTGCATGCGTGCATGCACTCGTACCGTCTTCTTAAGTGCAGAGGCTTATAGACTTCACTAATTGTGCTAATTGTAAATGGCCTCAGATGCAGGTCCTTAATGGGTTTTTTTTGTGTGTTTTTCTTGGGTTCTTCCACCTCACTGAACCATGATTGAGTGCATTATCTTCACATAGCATAAGC
This sequence comes from Danio jaintianensis, assembly GCA_903798115.1. Taxonomy (NCBI): domain Eukaryota; kingdom Metazoa; phylum Chordata; class Actinopteri; order Cypriniformes; family Danionidae; genus Danio; species Danio jaintianensis. Next base: position 17,958,095 of record CAIGQV010019186.1, on the reverse strand, counting down.
AGAGATGGATAATTATAATGATGAGCAAAATTTCAAAGCTTATGTTAAAAGGGGGGAAAACATTTCACATTAATTGAAACATGGTATCGGAGCTTGATTCGTTTGCCAGAGCAGGTGCTATGATGTCTGAAAGCTGTATTTTGTTAAAAACTGCATTACATAACTGCCTAAATGTTTCATTTTTGTGCTGATTTAAGAATTACAAAAACAGACAGACAATCATGCACACACACACATATGCATTCATGTAATAAAATATATATATATATGCATTCAATATTTATATTCGTAAGCCAAAGTACACGGGTCAATAATAGATAAGAAACAAGAGTTTTAAAAAAAGAAGATTCATGTAAGGATGTTGTAGAAATTTGTTGTAGAAGATTTTGATTTCTTTCTTATTAACAAATGTATTAATGTATTCATAATAAATATAATAATAAATATATTAATATATTTCAAACAAATGTGCAGCCTTTTTAAATAGTGACTTTATAGAAGCATACAAAAAGTGAATTGAATTTAACAGGGATGTCAGTGAGGCTCTTATAGATAGACTTACAGTCAAAACAATGACTTTCTATCAGAAAATTGTGACTGCTTAGATTTCTGGAAAACTTAAAACACGTTGCTCCATGTGATATTTTCTGATATTTTCTCATTATATTATTGCTGCACTTTCAGATATATTAAATATTATATTAAAATATGCAAAAACCACTAGAACAGTGTTATATGTATTTATGACTTGTGCACTTACATTATCCCAAATGTTTCAAAGAATGTTCAAATTCAGCAAAATAAACAATTTTAAATAGTGACGCTGACCGTGTCCTGTGCCACCATGCTAAACCCTCGATTTCTAATTTTCCATAATAAGCTCATCTCTCATCAGCAAGTGGTTCAGTAGTTCCGTTTCACGTCGATGGCTTTCAGACTTTCTCTACTTCAAAGTGCCATAATAATACGTTTTGAATACTTCAGCTCATCCATAAACATGGTTTCTACATGAGTTCCATTGGATGTAATTGTAGTGAGTGGGGTGGGGCCGAGAGTCATGAGAAAGGTACAAGGCACAGGTGTTAACTATTGTCAGTTGAGTGCGCCACTAGGGAGGAGCTCTGGAAGCTTAAAAGGAAGAGAGACAGCAATGGAAGGCCAGAGAGGACCAGACCTGGAGCTTATGTTTGTTTTGCTTTCAGTTCGATGGTAGTTGACCTGAGGGACTTTTGTCACTTATTTGTTTTGTGTTTATTTATTTATTTATTAAAGTATTTAAAAGTTTGTTGGTTCTCCGGCTCCTTCTTCTCGATGGCCAGGGAGCCATCAATCATTACAGTGGTGCCCAAAATACAGGAGAAGGGTGGATATGTTGTCCAAATGCCTTCACTGCTGAGAAGGAGAGCGAGTGCTTGGGAGTTAACCTGAGTGGGGAAGAAGCCTGTTGGTCTGCTGCATGTTGTCGAACTGAGAAATAAACATGGTTTTACCCCATCATGAGTCTATTCTTTTAAAAAACATATTTTCATTACTAACTAATTGTTTTTGCCTCTCAGGTCCGTCTCTGGTAGGTGTGGTAAGAAAAGACTGGGCATCTCAAACTAGTGTTGCCCTCTCATGGCAGGAAACTGAACAGCCACATGCTGCCATCTTGGACTATGAGATTAAGTATTATGAAAAGGTAATTTAAGTACTTTTCTTCTCTAATACTGAATAAATTAGTTACATAATGAACTGTAGGTTAAATGTTGTTTATTAAATTTTTTTCTCACTTGTTTAGGAACAGGAACAGTTAAGTTATTCATCTACACGTACAAAATCTCCAAGCGTGATAGTGACAGGACTGAAGCCCTCCACAGTTTATGCATTTCATGTTCGCGCTCGAACCCTCGCCGGCTACAGCAGTTATAGCCCAAAGTTTGAGTTTGCCACAGGAGATGAAGGTAAGCATTTCTCTAAAATGCTTCATTTCAATACCTGTTAGCCTAAAACGCTGTAGTTCTGTCCAATTTTCTGAAATTGTGGTCATACCATGTCAGCTGCGTGAATAGAGTTTTAAACAAATGTTTGAAGGGAGCGTTTTCTGTTTACTGTGAATGCCCTGTGATTTCAGTACTTCAGTATTGCTGTTTGGCTTATCTTAGCACACAGTATGTAAATACCACAGACCTGTCAGCTGGTATTAAGCCATTTTGGTCTTAATAAAATAAGCTTGCAAATGCATGAACGAATGTCACTCACCTATCACAAACATGAACTTGTGTTGAAAAAGCGATTTTTATTGTTTCTGTGCTTCTTTCTCTTCTTTTTTCTCTCTCTTTTACTTGCACGCGCACATACACACACACACACAACTCCCCCCTCTATCTCTCTCACGGTTTCAGACTCTGAGGAGGCAGTTGATCAGGGCCAGGTGTTGGTGATTGTTACAGCCACAGTGGGGGGCTTCTCTCTCCTCGTCATTCTCACCCTCTTCCTTCTCATCACTGGCAGGTAATGAGGGAGCAAATAATGAGAGGGCAAGTAAATACGCTCCAGGATAGATGAACAGATGTTGTGCTTATTTATTCTGTCTGTCTGTCTGTGTTTTTCGTTTTTAAATATCTTTTTGTGTGTTTTCATCTAACTATTTATTTATCCCTCTGGCTGGCTACCTTTTCATTTCTATCTATCTATTTATGTCTGTCTGTCTTTTTGTTTCTATCTATTTTGTCTGTCTGTTTTTATTGAACTATATCTATCTATATTTTGTTTCTATCTATTTTGTCTGTCTGTTTGTCTTTTCATTTCTATCCATTTCTGTCTGTCCTTTCATTTCTATCTATCTATTTATGTCTGTTTGTTTTATTCTATCTATCTGTCTGTCTTTTCATTTCACTCTATTTCCGTCGTCTGTCCTTTCATTTCTATTTATGTCTGTCTGTTTTATTCTGTCTGTGCGTACGTCCCTCCACCCGTCTGTGGCTATAGGTGTCATGGATATGTTTTTTCGTTCATTCACTCGTTTACCCTTAATTTAGCTCCTTGCTTATCCAGCCATCTTCTAATAGGCCTGTTGGCCATGGAGCACCTTCCTATTTTCCGATTGGCTGAGCCATGTCGCTGCCTAATTAGTCGGAATGCTGCAGACTCCCGGCAGCGTCCGTGTCTGCTGCCATGAAATGTCCTGCTGTGAGACTGACAGCAAGCTTAAACATGCCACACAGTCCTGTGATTCGCAATATCAGCATGTGCAGTGCGCTGTGTGAAACCTCAGTCAGCCAGAGCCCCTGTGCCATCACATCCTCACACAGCTGCAGGGGCTGATGGTACCGTGTTCAGCTGCTGGAGCAGATTTGCAGCGAGCAAATCTGGTTTCGAGCACTTCTCAAATAAATCAGGGGCTCATGATGATGGACAGAATCAGTGTCCTCATTTGTCGAGGAACAAAATTAATTTACAAATGATTGCTCTTGAGATGTTCATCATTTTAATTTTTATGTTTTATGGTTACATGATTGCTGTCTGTTCAGCACCATGGACAGAAACAAGGGCTTCAGCACCACAGACACTAGCTTCACAACCATGGACAGTGATTAACCATATTATTCTTTTATTATTATTAACACACAAATGTCATACCTTTTTTTTAATATTATTTTAATTTGTACTTCATACTTAATTCAGGTGTTTTCAGTTGAGACTATGTCTTTTATTATATTATATTTTTCTAATAAATGCCTTTTTATATTTTGTAGCGATTTGTATCAAGACAATCTTTTGTTTTTTTTTCATTCAAAAGTTGAATGTCTTAGCCAACAACAACACTTATAGAGCTTTCAGAAATAAGAAAAAGAAAATCATTTGTGTCTAGATGTGATTTTTATGCACAAAATATCAACTGTTCCACTAATCTGTTACTTTTCTCGTACTCGGACAGGTGCCAGTGGTACATTAAATCAAAGATAAAGTCAGAAGACAAAAAAAGGACTCAGTATCAGAATGGGCATGGTATGAGATCTTAATTGCATACAGACATAACATATTTTCAGATATATTCACTGTTCCTTTAAAAAAAAATTTAAAATCTATTTTTTAATCTTTGACTTGTTTTTATAGTGCCATTCCCAGGATTAAAGACGTACATTGACCCAGACACTTACGAGGACCCTTCACAGGCCGTTCATGAGTTTGCCAAGGAAATCGATCCATCTCGTATCCGAATCGAAAGGGTCATCGGAGCAGGTCAGATCTCTTTTTACAGCTATGCCTCAGCAGCCCACAATCCACTCCAGCTTTTTTCTACATCCAAAATTTATTATTTCTAACTCATGACATGTTTAGTTACAAGATAAAGTTATTTAAAAAAATTATGTATCTTTCTCCAGATCCTGACTTTGGTTGCTATTTTGTGTCTAATTAAAATACAGTTCATATCATTTTCCCAGTTAAGCCCTTAACTGCCTCTCTGAAAAATCACTTTGTTATTCTCCGAAGACAAAATGATTTCAATCTAATCTTCAGTGAGATAAGTAGAAAATAATTCAATGCAAAATAATTGTCACAAAGAGAACGTTGTTAAGAGTCTTATGGATATGTTTGTTTGATATAGTTTGACTGCCACCTAGTGTTTAGTATGTTAAAGTACAGCCAGTACACTGAATATGAACTTGAATGTTTCCTGGCGCATTTTGCAGAGTTTGACCCATTCCTGGTTCACCACATTTTGCAAATAACGTGATTCCTGTTCAAAAATGAATCAAAAAGGAATTCCTAAACCAAACTCTAACTGTGTTCCTAAAATCAGAAGGATGTGAAATATGTAGATACATCTCATCCTGATTGTAAGCTTAAACTTGACATATACTGTTAACTGCCCCTCAAATCTGACTGGTTGATTGTAATGCTGTTCCAAGATCAACAATCACATTGATCAAACATGTTGCGTTTGGTAAAATCAGGTTGTGCTTGTGTCCTGCAGGCGAGTTTGGTGAGGTGTGTAGTGGTCGTCTCCGTATCCCAGGAAAGAAAGAAATTCCTGTGGCTATAAAGACTCTGAAGGGAGGATACACTGAACGCCAGAGAAGAGACTTTCTGCGAGAGGCAAGCATCATGGGACAGTTTGATAACCCTAACATCATCCATCTGGAGGGTGTGGTCACAAAGAGTAAGAGAAGTTTGGTCTATGATTGATTGATTAACAGAACTATGTTATGTTAAACTTGGCTGCATTTATTTAATTAAAAATGTAGATATCATATGATCCTTCAGATTTATTCTGACATGTTGATTTTTTTATTCTCATTAATGTTAAAAAAAACGAATAGAAACTTTGTAATAAACATGATGCATCCTCTTTGCATTTATAGAAAACACTTGTTTGAAAAATACTTATAATTTCAATCTTATGATTTTCTTAATGTTTTAATGAACATAATATATATATATATATTTATATTATTATAATTTTTTTTTTTTTGTTCATTAAATGATTTTTTGGCGACGCGGTGGCGCAGTGGGTAGCACGTTCGCCTCACAGCAAGAAGGTCGCTGGTTCGAGCCTCGGCTGGGTCAGTTGGCATTTCTGTGTGGAGTTTGCATGTTCTCCCCGTGTTCGCGTGGGTTTCCTCCGGGTGCTCCAATTTCCCCCACAAGTCCAAAGACATGCGGTATAGGTGAATTGGGTAAGCTAAAATTGTCCGTAGTGTATGAGTGTGTATGAATGTTTCCCAGTGATGGGTTGCAGCTGGAAGGGCATCCGCTGCGTAAAACATATGCTGGATAAGTTGGCGGTTCATCCCGCTGTGGCGACCCTGGATTAACAAAGGGACTAAGCCGAAAAGAAAATGAATGAATGAATGATAAATGATTTTTTTTATTATATAATATTACAGTTATTAGATTTGTGAGAATTTAAAATAGTTGTTAAAATTATATATTTGTAATAACCATATACATGGTCTTTCTGTCAAAATTAAATTTAATGCACCAAATATTACTTTATTTAAAAAAAAAAGAGGAAAATATTTTGTTTTGTTTTTGTTTTTTTTTACTTCAGCATTATACCCTTCAGTACTGAGTTTGCGAATGTAACTGCAAACACACAGAACTGTGTCTGAATATCACGACAGGCAATAAATAAATAAATGCATTAATTAAACCGTTCATACAGAAATTATGAAATACAGATTTTTTTTTTTCAGTGATGATACAAATTGTTTGGGTGAAACTGATTACAGAATAGCTTGAATCATTGTCAGCCCAAAGCTGTTTTCTCTCTGCAACGTGTTTCTGTGCTTAGTTTGATACATTCACAGCTACGTTCTGATATGGAAACAAATACTGATTTCATGCTACACATCTTCCGCCTCCATTATAACCCAGAAGGAAAAAAAAATGATTGTAGTTTTGTCTTGTCTTTCGTCTAATCCAACATTCACTGCCTACTTGAAATGAGCTAATATTGCATGCTGTACTAAACAGCAGATGCTAAATTAGCATTATATCACAAAAACTAAACACTGCTGGTAAAGCCAAAAGTGAACTTTTGCATTTGACATTGTGGAAATGACCAGTCACATGAATACAGAGATGAATAATGTAGTGATGTCTGTCCCATTTCGCTCAGTTTCTTTCCATGTAACTTAGTCCATTACTTACAGGTGTCCTGTTTTCCTCTTTGTAGGTCGGCCTGTGATGATTGTGGTGGAATACATGGAGAATGGCTCCTTGGACTCTTTTCTGAGGGTACAAAAACTTTAACAATGGCAAACCACATCGGTCATTCCTCATTTATGGCACTTGCATTGTATAGAGAGAGCTTTTTTGTATTTTGACAACAGATTGATAGTTATTATGAAATGCCTTTGGGAAGTTGACATATCCTGCATTGTTACAGTCTGTCACCCAGGGGATAACTTCCAAGGTGTCATCAAGATCTTGTAAAATAATATAAAAATGACTGCATTTCAGGATATTTATATTATCTGTTTCATTCGCTCACCAATGTCTCAAATTGTGTATTAAAATCAAATACTTCCCTGCTACAATATATCCAGTAGTATGTGATAACAGTAGCAAAAATAAATGTTAAATTGATTGACTGAATAAAAAAAAAAAAAAAATACAATTACAGCATGGGAAGTGCTGAACATAGTTTACTGTACTTTCAAATTACACACATCACTGCTATACAAAAGTAGTTTAGTGCACTTAGAGAGAAATTAGAGAGAATTTGTGATTTCTGTGGTTTCGGTTTTAAATGATCTGTCTGTTTTATACAGATTGTTTTGATGAGTCATTGAATAACACACATTGTCACTCCTAATATTCAATCATTGAAAAAAAGAGTTTCCCAATTTCCTTGTAAAATTATATTTTAGCTAGCATGGTTATTAATAATAATGTAAGTATGAATATATTAAGATTACCTTTAATAAAAGGTCATTTGGCCCACGCAAGGCAACATTTTCCCCAATCCAGACTTAAACCTAAAATGAGTTTGACTTCATTCTTCATGTACAAGTGGGCCAGACATTGGAAACTTTTTGGTTTAAGACTTTCAGTCTCATTCACTTCCTTTGATTTTAGACATTAAATACAGCTCGTTATGCTGTTTGTTGCAAACTGATATTTTCTCATAATATTATTCTACTTTTTATGTATAGTCATGAACACGCTTGTTTGTAGAGAAAGTTTGACCGTTTTCTGCTGTTTATTATTCCTAGTCATTCTCCCATAGGCAAATGTATAGGAAGTTCTAAAACAATTGCAAAAACGAGCACACTTCTGTATTGCAGAATAAGGTCAATAAAATATACTGAAAATATACTTTTTAAATGTGCATGACATCCCAGTTTTTACAATTCTGCATATTCATACAGTAGTTTACTTAGAGACAGACACAGTAGTTTTCCAAAACTTGCACAAATCTTTACATTTTCAGACCATTTATCAGAGCAAGTTTGATATAAAGCAATCAAGGACAAGAAGTGAATGGATGAATAACATCCACAGCACCTACTCTAAACTCTTTTTAGTCTGTAATTCTGTCAAATAAATGTGAATATTTGCATCATTCATTATGGTACAATACAGAACATCTATACCTCTCGTTTCCTTTACTTTGGCTCTTCTTCTGTAGAAGCATGACGGGCACTTCACCGTGATCCAGCTGGTTGGTATGCTGCGTGGCATTGCCTTGGGTATGATGTACCTGTCCGACATCGGCTATGTCCACCGAGACCTGGCAGCCCGAAATATTCTAGTGGATGACAACCTGGTGTGTAAGGTGTCGGACTTCGGTCTGTCCAGGGTGCTGGAGGACGACCCGGAGGCAGCATACACCACCACAGTAAGCCACACCTCCACACGCTTCATTTACATTCAGGCCTGTTCACAGTTAATAACAATCCAGAGAGCCCAAGCTGATCCTCAATCTCTGGAGCTTAGCACCAATCTGCTTGTTGTGTGTTACTGAATTGGATTGAGTTTATCTAAGCAGTATAACATGAGATTAAGGGCTTACTCTGAGGACTGATTGAGTAATTAGTGTCATAATAAGATGCTAAGTGGGTCTGAATACATCTGAACTTTTTAATACAGAGTTTTAGAGTGGCACAAACTATTGCATTCCAAGAACAACTCCTGAATTATGCAAAAAGCAATCAGAATTGTTTTTAATTGGCTAGAAAACTACAAAGTGATTGGTTGCTGGCAGTGTTGGGGGTAATGCAATGCAAGTAGTGCGAGTTATATAATGTGATTACCTTTTTTCTAGTAACTAGTAAAGAAGCTTTTTTCACTTACCAGGAAATGTCTGAGATACTTTTTTTTTTTTTTTTTTTTCAAAATGTATCGATCAATTGATTGACTGGCAGCTCTTCTGCCAGCATGTTGAGAGAAATCAAAAGTAAGGGCAGATGTTTCTGAGTTTTTTGGATGAAAGGCCCGTTGTACAAAAAAAGTTGAACAAACTCCAGGTTGCAGAGTAAGTTTCAGGTTGCCAAAACAAATCCAACCTAGTTAAGATCAGGTTAAGTTGTTTGCTTGATATAAATGTTCACTGTCAACTCTGGGTTTAACCCAAAGTTAATCTGGACCGCATGCAGCTGAAAGTGTGACACATGAGTGCATAAGTTTGAGTCATTTCTCACAAGAGAATCAGTGCAATTCACTTTTCTGTTGAAGTTTAAGAGATATCATTATTAAATATATAATCAATTTAAACACATCTACAAAGCAGAAATAAACCTACATTTACAAACAGATCAAAAGCTTTGTTGTATGTATTAAAGAAAATGTATGTGTGAATATTTAAATGTAACTTTTTATTAAGTCATTACTAATGTTAACTAAAGGTAAACTAAATTGGCAGTTGTGTGTGTGTGTGTGTGAGAATGTGAGTGTATGGGTGTTTCCCAGTACTGGGTTGCAGCTGGAAGGGCATCCGCTGTGTAAAACATATGCCGGAATAGTTGGCCGTTCATTCCTCTTTGGCGACCCCTAATAAAAAAGGGACTAAGCCGAAGGAAAATGAATGAATGAATGAATGAATATTCTTCAGTCTATGCATTGAGATTTATAAGGATTTTAATTTAGTATTGAGTCAAGTAATTACATTCCTTATTGAGAAGTTAAATTACTTTTTAGACATAGTAATTAGAAAAGTAATTTGGCCTTTTAGCTTTATTAAAACATTAAAAAATTTCAAAGCAACGACACCATTTCATACACAATATAATTTGTCACTGACTCATTTCTTAATTAATTAATTGTTTCTTAAGCACATGCAACTGTCTGGCAATTCACTCTTTCTGCAAAATATATTTGCATAACAAAAAAATACAGTTACTCTGCTTCTCTGAATTAATACAGAACTATTGAATTTATGTTTTTAAGTAACTGTAATTTAATTATCTGTAAATTAGACGATAATCCCTTACTTTAATTTTTGAGTGGATAAATAGTTTAATTACAGCAACTATTTTTCAATTCAATTCATCTTTATTTCTATAGCGCTTTTACAATGTAGATTGTGTCAAAGCAGCTTCACATAGAAGATTATAGTGAATTGGAATGGTGTCCGTTCAGTTTTTAGAGTTTAAGTTCAGTTCAGTGTGGTTTAATTTTCACTGCTGAGAGTCCAAACACTGAAGAGCAAATCCATCGATGCGCAGCTCTACAGATCCCGAACCATGCAAGCCAGTGGCGACAGCGGCGAGGAACGAACTTCACCAATTTGCAAAAGTGAAGGAAAAAAAACCTCGAGAGAAACCAGGCTCAGTTGGGCACGACCATTTCTCCTATGGCCAAACGTCTTGTGCAGAGCTGCAGTCTAGGCGCCGGAGGCTGGTGAACGCTGGACGTCAGAGAAGACTCGTCTTTCACTGGGGTCTCACAGGAATCAGTCCTTTTCTCTCCACTCCTCCATCACCACCACAGCAGCTCCTCAGGATACGGCCCGGTCTGGGATTATGGAAACCTTGGGGTCATCTCTTCACAGGTCTTGGATTGCATTAGTGGCACTGCATAGTCTCTGGGGGCCTCGGGACGAGTATCCCCAGGTGGAAATAGAGAATAAAGAGAATAATTAGCGTAGCTGCTGTTCATGGTGTATATAAATGAGATGCAAAAACCTGCGTGGAGCAGATTCATGCATCATACCGTTAT
>CAIGQV010019186.1:17935848-17947045 GCA_903798115.1 Danio jaintianensis | reverse complement strand
TGTCCCCGGACACCTGTAGAATTTAAGCGATCTATGAGGATATTGTGTCTATGAGGATATTGTAACTAGTTAACCGAGACGTTAGTTAATCCAACACTGGATGTAATACTATAATAATATAATATAAACTATAATTGTAATGTTTAATATCAGAGTGGTTAGACAATGTTTTTTTTTACTTATCTATATAATGGATCGTGAACATTGGATTTTTAGTAAAAGATTGGCTTTAATGTGTGAGATGAATAAATAAATGTTTTTTCTCAATTCAGATGACTAGAGGCTTGGACCTGGAAACATTATTCAATATTAACAAGTTAACAAGTGGATTATAATAAAAAGAGAAGGTTTTGTTTTGCCAGGGGGGTAAAATCCCCATCCGCTGGACAGCTCCGGAGGCCATTGCGTACAGGAAGTTTTCCTCAGCCAGTGATGCGTGGAGTTATGGCATTGTCATGTGGGAAGTGATGTCATATGGGGAACGGCCCTACTGGGAGATGTCCAATCAAGATGTGAGTGTCTTCTGTGACTGATTTTATTTAGACGCCCAAAAAGGGCTATGTTATAGGCTGGTCAGAAATGTTGATCAGTTTATTCAGTCAATTATTTGATGTACAGTAACTGCAATAACTGAAGTGCAGTTTCAGTTTACCATTTTACCATCAAATTGCTATTATATATTGGTCTCTTCTTTGTTCCCCTTCACTGTATTCTGTATGGAAACAAAGAAAAGGCCACTTGAAAATAGTTTTTCATTTTGTAAATTACTGATGATATTTTTTCCCAAATTAAAGCATGTTGTCATTTAGAGCAAATACAGTTAAAACCAAAATTACTGTATTAGCCATCCTGTGAATTAAAATATTTACCAAGTGCTATTTAACAAAGAAGATTCTCAACATTTTTTTAAACGTAACAGTTTTAATAACTAATAATTTCCAGTAACTAATTTATTTTGTCTTGCCATAAAGATAGTACATAATATTTTTCAAATTGTATAAATAGTATCTTTTGCAAGATACTTGTATTCAGCTTAAAGTGAAATTTAAAGGCTTAAGTAGGTTAACTAGACAAGATTGGTTGGTTTAATCTGTAGCCAATTGGAAAAAAAGAATGTCTATGAGGCTACTAATATTGTCCATAAAAAACATATGTACTGTAAACAACAATATATATTTTTTATTTTTAATTAAGTTTGCCTTTATTCAAGCCAAAATTAAAGAAATAAGTATTTCTCCAGAAGTAAAAATATTATAGTAAATACTGTGAAATTGTCCTTGCTCCATTAAACACAATTTGGGAAATATTTGAAAAAGAAAAATATAAAAATCACAGGAGGGCTACTAATTTTGGCTTCAGCTGTATGTTTTCCCCAGAATGCTATGTTGATGTTTTGTTAATATAATGAGATTATTATACATACAGCGGGTAAAAAAATATATAAAATTTAAAGTACTATCCTTAAAAATAAACTGTATAGTTGCAATCTAAACAACTACATTCTTGACTAAAAAAGCCTCAAAAGTACATTGTTGTCCAACAGCAGCAATATTTATCAAACTAAGTGTCCTCTGCTTGTCGTTGTATGTGGGCGGAGTAATACACAAGGGTGAAGGGTTAAGAGGCTGGACGGGTGCTGTTATTTGCAGAATATCGCACGGCTATCAGCCAATCAGATTCAAGAACCAGACAGAACTGTTGTGTGTGTGTAATATATATATATATATATATATATATATTTTAATTAATTTATAAATTAATAAATATATATATATATATATTAATTAGTTAATACATCCATATACAGTATGCCACTGATGGAATCCCTAAAACCGCATGTGCAACCAGTGATAAACTGGGTTATAGGATGTGTGTCCCAGTAAGCTTGTGTGTGTTGTCCTGCAGGTGATTCTGTCTATAGAGGAGGGCTACAGGCTCCCTGCGCCCATGGGCTGCCCCGTGGCCCTGCACCAGCTCATGCTGCTCTGCTGGCAGAAGGAACGCAGCCGGAGACCACACTTTAATGACGTGGTCAACTTCCTCGACAAGCTCATCCGCAATCCCAGCAGCCTCCTCACACTGGTGGAGGATGTAAATAGGTATGAACACCATCACAGCAACATCTTCAAATCAACACTTTCATTGCTTACTAGACCTCCCTTGTGGGTTTCATGGTCTGTGGTGTAGTGCAGATTAGAAAAAAAAAAAACAATGTGAGGATCCAAACACAGCATTAAAGCATATGTATTAATTAACAAAACAAAAGCAGCACAAATCAGGGAACACAGAAAACATCTTGGGAGCAACAAGAAAAAAAAAAACAAGAGACAATGAGAGTCACACACATAAGATGCTATACAGTATATAGTGCAGGGAAACAATCAGGCTAAACAAGATGAAGAGATGAGGGGTGGTGACAATTAATAACTAAAGCAACAAACTGGATAACTAAGCAGATGGGGCGTGACAAAAGAATGACAAAACTAAAGAGAAATAAACACTGAAACAGGCATGTACATAACAGTGGGAAATGTCTTTACGGCAATAACAATAGTTTATTGTTTATTCAAAACTTTAGAACAATAGTTATCACCATACTTCCCCAGTTGCTTGATTATATAAAGAATTGCAAACTTTTTCTCTTTTTTTTTTTTTTGCATTACAAGCTTCTAAAGTTGTACATTTTAAATGTGCAAATTTGCATACAATTCTAGCACATAAATATGAACATTAGATGATAGAAGTCAGGTTCAAAATTTGTGTTTGTTTGTTTGTACATTTATTTTATTTATTATTATGAATGAATGAATGAATGAATGTGCAACTTAAGTGGACATGTATGGCTCAGGCTCAATATTTTGAGAAAACTGCTTCTTATATGTGTTGTAATTGAAATCTACAGAAACAAATTGATAAAGTGTGACAAAGTAAATACTTAAACATGTATTTTGGATGTTTTCTTTATATTAGTCTGAAACAAACAAAGCTCTTAATGAAAAGCTAAATAACCCAAAATCTCAAAATTGAGAGGTGAATGAAAAACAAGTAGGTTTGCCTGCAGTTCATGCTTGCAATTCCTAAATGCATTTCATCTTGCCAAACTGTTGTTGTTTTACATAGTGTTTGTTGTGTGTTTGAACAGCTTCCCAGAATCCCCTGAGGATCTGCCAGACTACCCTCTCTTCATATCTATCGGTGATTGGTTGGATTCCATCAAAATGAGTCAATACAAGAACAACTTTATTGCGGCAGGATACACAACCCTGGACTCCATATCCACCATGAACATTGAGTGAGTCTACTTCTACTTAAGTTCTCTGTATTGCCTTTTGTATTTTACACTCCATTTAAGACTCATGAGTCATTTTGCAAATACGAGTAAATACCTTAAGTAGTAGGTATGTGCACCGCTGGGAGGATGGGGTTGGGGTGGAGTTAGAATGATTCTAAGGGCCCACTCACTATTATTAGTACGTTACTCTTAATAATAAAATTAGGCGTTATATTAATCAATTATATTAATAAAGGCATTTGGAACTTCAAATTATACAAATTCCAGTTCCGAGACTTGGGGAAAAGGCTAAAAATATTTTACAAAACCTGTTTGACAGTAATACAAGTTCATCAATAATAATAAAAAAAACATTAAAATGAGTAAATTGAAAAATTAATGGTTAACAGGAGTGGATGGCCTAGCAAAATAAATGTGTTTATTAATATTTTTTTTTTCCCTTTATACTCATGCACTCAATTTCAGATGTCTCACATGATGTTTTGTCAACAGTGATGTAAGAAGAATTGGAGTGTCTCTGATTGGCCACCAGAGGAGGATAGTGAGCAGCATACAAGCACTACGACTGCAATTCCTCCACGTCCAGCAGAGTGGCTTCCATGTATGAAAACACACACACATACATATAAATATTTTGGATTGTGTATGCAAAATTGTCCTACGTGAGTGCCAACTCCCAATGGTGAATGCTGTTATACTCATGGCACGTACTATTTGGTAGTTCGGTCATTTATTTCTCTAATTTGGCAACCCTCAAATGTCATCTGAGAAACTGTTTGAATTTACAATTAGTAAAAAGACGTTAGTGTTCCATTTGGTACAACACTAAATTCATATACTATGTTACACTGTTGAGTGTGTAAGTGTATAAGTACATGCATGAGTGCATAGTATGTCATTTGATAGACTCAATAACAATCCCTACAATAACAGACCAGTATGTGAAACTCTATAAAATTGAATAAGATCCCCAGGTATTAAGACTTACATGGCTTAATATAACATAAATGGTGTCTGTTACTGAAATATGTAGAAAACCCATGAGTGATTTTAATCAATTAAATTACATTTTAAATTTTATAAATTAAGAAGATACATTTTTTTGAATTTTTGATTACAGTAGGTGTTCAGTGCTTTCTATATTAGTGACATCAAATGTTTGTAGGGAGCTGCTGGTGCTTTTTACTTTGGCACAACTTAAAAAATAAAATGATATGCCACATTGTGCTGAATTTAGTAGATGAAAGCTACTGAAAGAGCTTGCAGGTAGCGATGGATATAAGTGTATGCTTAAACCAAATGCAGTACCATTGATTTTTAACCACAAGGAGTCTAAATGCTCCCGCTCATTGAGTGAAATCCACAAAAAGAAGCTCTACATCCTGGCAGGATGTAAACATGTCAACACTTGTCATGACACCACAATAAATAATGTTCCCCCAATAGACCAAAATGAATGTGCTTTTTTTAATAGTAAATGTTTAATTTGTTTTCTTCTACATATTTTATTAAATATATATCAAGTAATACAAGTGCTAATACCTGAGTCCAATGGGTCAAAGATTTTTGTGTAAAGACTGGAATTGAAGAAAATAATGGCATAAATTGAGAAAAGGCCACATTTTAGGCCACAAATAAAAAAAATGTCCTGGAGGGACTGACATGGGGTACTTTTTTTGTATGGTTTAAACTGAACGTACTTCTGAAAACATACTATTTAATGATCATAATAGGCACTAATTGCCACATGACATGATGGTTGTAGTTTCTGGCTGGACTGTTAAAGAACATGACACACATACCTTACAGCAATCTTGTTTCAATCAAACACCACAGAAGATTTCCTATGCATACAGTACATTTTAAAGCCATTTGAAAGACCCTGAAGAAATCTTTTTTTTTTTTTTTTTTACTGTGTCTAACAGGAAAATTGGACCATTTACCCGGAGGAACCACAGTAGGCAATGAAACAATGGCAGCAGTCTGTTGTAATGAAGATGTCATCTGTCAATCATCCTGCAAGTTCTGCGATTGACTGAACTCCAAACCCTGAGAACTCTAAATAGTATATTTGCTATTTTAATGTATTAAATTATGTGTCTTAAGAGATTTTTCTGGTTTATTCATCAAGCTTCCTCCTGAGCCTCTGAATGGAGAGACTAATGGATCCGTTGAATGTCTTCAGCTTTAAATGGCTATTATACATTGTTTATCACATCTGATATTTATCCTGATATTTATATGTACGTGCGACTTTGTTTCGTTTTGGTTGCGTTTTATTGAGTTCGTTTTCTAAGCAATATGTGCAGTCTTTAGAAAACCAAGAAAAGAGCCAAGGTAGGGAGTGAAGAGCTTTATCTTGCTCTGTTGAAATGAAAAAAAAAAAAAAAATGCCACACAAAACCATTGACTTCCTCAGGCTGTCAGCGAGGTGGTAAAAGTCTGACCTTTCAGAAGACTGAAAGCCATTTTCTTACTTCTGTGCACCAGTCAAATTGAACAAACTTATACAAATCCACTCCGAGAGAGATTTGAGAACTGCACACTTTTGTTCAGTCTACTATGGTGTACAGTATCTATACACACCTCTGATATGTTATCAGTTTGCCTTGCGACTATGAAACTCTTGTCATATAGTCAGCAGAGCATCATCGAGGTGACAGTTTTGCAGTAAAATGTTCTCATAGAGAGAGCGTGACAATATAGCACTCTGCATGTTGGCAAGAATTAGTTTTTTTTCCCCAACACTTCAGGTCTACATACACACATTACTTCAACATGCTCATTTGCAGTCTCTTTCGCTTCTTCCAGACGTACAAACGCACAATACCGTACCATGTTCATTAGCTGATACATATATATGTATACCCTCATTCTTCGACCGCATGGCTCTTTGTATCTGAACACATGTTCGGGACACTGAGACCACTTCACAAACTGTACTTCAAGTTGCAATGTGCAAATGTCAGAAGCGCAAGAGAAACCGTGTGCTTACTTCAAGCAGGGCAAGGGAAAACTCTGGGTAATCAGGTCATAATGTATTGTTCATAGTAAACTAATTGTACATTATTTTTTATAATTTATAAAGAGTACAGAGAGATAAAGGTGATATAGGTTGAATGTTTGTAAAAATAAATAACATATGTTTGCTCTTTTTTATGAGTCTAACTCAAATATACACATACATACGTAAACTTGTATATGGTTTACGAGGACTCTCCATAAGCATAATGTATTTTAAACTGTAATAAACACTTATTATATGGCCGTACACTACTCCTACCCCTAATTCCAACCCGCACAGGAAACCTGTGGCAAATTTTGAATGTCAAAAGACCCAATTAAGTAAGATTTTTAAGTGTTTTGAATTATGAAAACACAAGGCATGTCCTTGTAGACCACCTTAATACAGTACAACTAGGTCATACCCATGTCATTATACAATTATGTGTCCTCATAAACCACATAAACAAGTACACACATACAAATTATTTACAGTAAATGTGAACTGCAGTTTTTCTTTAAAAAAAACTTGTTATACGAAATTATTAAGACGTACAGATATAGGTCATTTGCATAGTTTTAATAAAAAAGCTAAACTATTTCCACAGTTTTCATTTGAAAAACAGTGTAACCTGAATCTGCCTGCAGTTTTAGCCTGAATAAGAGTAAGGTGTTATAGCATTAGTTGATAAGGATGCGCAGATGTATTTATCAGCAGATATTGGACTAATTTAAAGCTGCCTGCAATAACATGAAAGAAAACCAAAATACCAATAGTTTATTAATGGATTAGTTCACTTAAAAAAATGAAAATTATGTTATTAATTAATTACTCTCATGTCACAAATTAAGATATTTTAGATTAAATTCAGGAGCTCTCCGACCCTACATACACAGTAATGGTCCTAAAATGTTCAAAGTCCAGAAAAGTAACCTAAACATTGTGTGACTTCAGTGGTTCAACTGTAATCATATGAAGCTCCAAGAACACTTTTGTGTACCAAAAAGAAAACTGTAATAATTACTATTTGCCAAAGCAAAATCAACTTTAAAGATTGTTATTAGGGGTGTGAACCTACACTGGTCTCACGGTTTGGTTCGGTGACGATTATCATACCATCAATTCGGTTCAATTCGATACCTCGGTGCATCATGGTGCATTGACAATGCTTTCCATAAACAATATGATATTTTAATTACTCGCAGTCTCCTCCCTACCGCCATATAACGCATATGTGATAAATGACAGCAGAGTAATAACCGGTTATGATTATTACTTAACCGATACCGAATTGTTCGCGTCTGCATCGCGGTGCACTGATTGTTATATTGATTTTATTATTATTTGTTAATCTTAACTTTGGGCCTCTCTTAAACATGTTGGATAAATCCAATCCATGATTGATAAAAAATAAAATAAGGGAGTGGAGGAGAAATTGGCCAAAATAGTTTTGTTAAAATCATTGTCGGCCAAAAACTTTTTTTTATAATAAATTCTAACCGGTGCATCCCTAGTTACTATGTTAATTAGCATTAGCAACGAGCAATATATTTATATATAATTTATTTTTAATGTAAATTAAATCTATGTATAGTTAGCACTGAATTAACTAATGACGACATTTCAGACTTATGTACTGTAGTAATAAACGTTGTTCATAGTTTTCTAGAATAGTATTGGAGTATTGTTACAATTTTTTGGAATATTTTCTGCTCTTCAAGGCTGCATTTATTTGACAATGTGACAAAAACAGTAATATTATATAACAGTGTTTCAAACTAACAAGAAACATAATGTGAATTATATTTTATGAGGCAGCTTAAATTATTCATATTTTAAATCAAAGCAAGCTGAATTTTTAGCAGCCATTACTCTAGTCTTCAGTGTCACATGATCTTTCAGAAAACATTTAAGTTGTTGATTTGCTGTTCTGGGTTAATAAAATGCTATATTCTAACATGCTGATACACTGAAAAAAATTATTGAAAAAAGATTCCTTGGATTTACTAAATTGTTTTAAGTTAAATGGTTGTAAACAATTTATTTGGGCTGCATTTAAACAAACAAATTAAGTTAAACATTACTAAATTTAATTTGTTTGTTTAAATTCAACCCATATTTGTTTGCAACAATTTTGCAAAAATCATTTTTTTCAGCGAACAGTTCTAAGTCAAATTAAAGCTGCAAGCAGCGATGAAAGGGACCTCGCACCCGGGCTCACCGCCGCCCGGTGGCCTTAGGATGACAGAGAACAGCGGACAATAACATTTTAAGCCGATATATTAAAAAAACCCTGAGAAAATCACAGATTTATGCCAAACTTCCTTCTGTCAGCAGGTGGCACCATGACTGTGACTCAATATTGGCATGTAGATGTCTTCAGGAGAGGAATTTTATCAACCATGTGAAGTTTCAGGCAGATCAGACATTGTTTGGCTGAGTTATAAGTGTTTCCCCCTCCATGGCGAAGCATCGCACTTTCTCAGTCCGCCACGGACACGCCCTTCGGCAAAAACTCTAGATCTTCACAATTTAACATCACAAAGGCCTTTGGACTAAACTAATGGAACATGGATTCGATGTGATAAAATTTGTAGGAGGAGTTTGTTACACCGTAAAACAAGTAACTTCCTGTTGCCAGCAGGTGGCGCTATAACTGTATCTGGATATTGGCATGTAAATGTGTTCAGGTCAGGACTGTTATCAAACATATGGATTTTGAAGCACATAAGACAATGTATGCCTGAGTTATAACAACTTCCTCTTTTGTGGTGAAGCATCAAAGTTTGTGAGGCCGCCACGGACACGCCCTTCGACGAAAACTCTAGATCTTCACAATTTAACATCGCCAAGGCCTTTAAATGACAATACCCAATTTTGGTGTTGATCTGATGAAATCCCTAGGAGGAGTTCGTTAAAGTACGACGCCTGGAAATGGAAAAAACAGCACTTTTTCGAACAGAGGAAGTTAAAAATATCCGGCTTCCTGTTGGGTTTGAGATTTCACTCCAAGAGACTTTTTTGTAGGTTTTGTCATGTTTGATGTGTGTGCCAATTTTCGTACGTGTGCGTGAAACGTAGTTCGGGGGCCAGTCTATCAAATGTGCATAGGTGGCGCTGTCGAGTCATTTTGCCACGCCCACTTCCGAAACCTATAACAAACGTAAATTTTCGCCACTTCTGAGGCGTGTGCAAAGTTTTGTGAGTTTTCGTGCATGTTTAGACCCTCCAAATCGTGATTCATTCCGAAGAAGAAGAAGAAGAAGCATAGAAATAATAGATGTCGCCTGGCCTATTGTTGTCTATTGGAAGGAATGCGTCAATAGAGCCGCCAGTTTAGTACAGGGTAGCGCTCCTTTGAAATGAATGCGGGACCTAGGTGCAGTAGAGGACTGTGGCCATCCAGAGCCAGAGATATACACATATATACATATATCTATGATCGGGAATTTTCCCCCGTGGTCAGTACGCAAAAAAATGTAATTACGAAAGCTATAATTTTACATCACTTTTCTACATCGATGGATCAGTGACTGCACGGGCATTGCCGATAAAGTGTGTGTTTGTGTGCATGGAAATGTATTATCCTCCCTCCCTGTTAAATTCGATCTAATCCGTGTCCTGAAACACACACCCTCTCCCTCTTTCACTTCTCATTCTAATGGAGGGAGCGATTCGTTTGTGAATGAATCCCCATTATGAACGACTCGTTCACTTAGCCGACAATATTACAAGTTTCTAGCGCCGCAGCGTCTTGTTGTCATATTTCTTTTTCATTGTTTGCTGATTTTATTCAACAGAACTAGCATAAGCCTAGAATTCAGTGCAAGTTGGTGCTACTTTGCCTTATGATCAGTGCAGTAAGAGACTATATTATCATCAATAACGTTACTTGTTGAGCACAAAAGTTTGTAACATGTAAAAAACGAAATCTTACCTATGAAATGTTCTGCCTTTGTGCTTTGTTTTCTTTGTTTGCTCGTTACTACACCCATAAGCAGCGCTAAAGTCCAGCATCTTCACATTGGCACACTGTCTTGACTAGTGCTGTTGAATGACATTTGTCCTGGGAGCACTGTACAAATGTGGCGGCGCTATTGACGCATGCTTAGGGTCCGTATGCAATATCTAGTGTATATATCTATGAAGAAGAAGAAGAAGAAGAAATTCCAATAGGGCCTACGCACCGTTCCGGTGCTCGGTCCCTAACTATAGCATTGTGAGTTGTTATAATGTATTTATTTAGAGCACAGGATATTGGGATTGATGCAAGAGAATGTACTAGTCCAGTGAAAACTGTAACTTATAGGAACTGCTTTGCTGTGCAAAGTATATAGATTTAGTACAGTGAAGTCAATATTCCAGTGAAAGTAAGTATGTATATTACTCTGATGGTAATGTATTGTGCAAGAAGTATTCGATTAACATTTACTGCAAATCAATGGTCTCCTGCATTTAGAGGAATAGCAGTAAGATGTTGTTGTTTTTTTCTATTTTATTTAGAATTTTTTTATAAAAAATTTTCTTTAATATCTATCAGTGTATATATTTACAGTATCACAAAGGGTAAATTTTCTCTTAAAGCATGAACACCATGACTTTCACTTTTATTTAATTTGGTTACGCTCATCATTATACCAAGACTAAAACAAGAAATATGATTAAAACATTACAAACCATCGGGTTTTAACCATTAAACTGATACATTTTAATGAGTTCTACTGTGTCTTAATATTTTATTAAATATTAACAATTAATATGTGTACCTTTGAAGGTTTTAACATCCCACCAATAGAAAGCTACAAGAAAGTTTCCATTATACTATTGGAACAATTGCCATTTTAACCATTAAAACACACACACACACACACACACACACACACACACACACACACACACAC
>CAIGQV010019186.1:17917308-17935838 GCA_903798115.1 Danio jaintianensis | reverse complement strand
ACACACACACACACACACACACACACACACACACACACACACACACAAATAAGCAAATAATAAATACATGAAGAAACAGATATTCAACTGTAATTTCACATATAATAACATTTATTTCAAACTTAATCTTACTGGGAGAAAGTACATTGTTATTTATTTAATATTTAAATTACATTATTATTTTTTTATGTATTAACTTTGTTATAATAAAGGTTTATAGTTTGAGTGAAGGATACGATTTTGTATGTGTAGAAATAATGTGAATGTGGAAAAAAAGTGTTTTCATTTACAATCCTGAAATGAAATGTCCATATATTCAATAATTTTTCAAAACATAAAAAAAAGCTTATAAAAAGCAACCTCTGTTTTTTTTTATGAAGCTGCAATTCTGATATTGTCCACCGGATGACGCTATTAGGTAAACATGTGAGTGGATAGAAAAAGCGTCGTCGGTCTCCTAGCAGCGGTGTGTGTGAGAGCGAACTACACGGTTTCCAGGTGAGTGTGTTTACGTTTCTCCATCTAACGTTACAGGACGTTTCAGAAATCACATACAGGGCCGTTCTTAATGTGAAATTAGCATTAAACCAAGAAACGGACAACATTCAATTTCGAGTCGGAGAAGAACAGTCAGAGCTTACCATAGCAGGTTAGCCATCCAGCTAGCTAGTTGTCATCTTCAACGGACATGTAAATAATAGTCTTAAATTAACAGCAAATGTCAACAGTGTGCTATCTTTTTGTAGATTTGAGGGGTTTAATGACAGACTCCGGAAGGCAGACATGTTTGCATTATTTTCGCATACTCGTGCATGTGGAGCGCTAGCCCGTGTGCTAATGAGCTCAGGGGATTAATGAACTCGTAGATTATGCTTTACTGTTGTAAAACGGTTGTCTTGTGTGTCTGAACTGTGACACTATTATAAGAGTTATATACTGTCAATTTCGCTGCTGTCATGTGATTGATTTATTGGTGGATGATTTTATATGGCTGTAATACGCGACGACGGAAATGCTGTTTTCATTTACCTTTAGTCTGACATGCAACATGTAACGTTTTTATTAGACCCTAAAACGGGTACGCAAATACCAGAGTTTACATATGTGAAATGCACGTACTTCAGGTTGTAGCAGTAATTTTAGTGTAACGTTATGTTGTTGGTACTAGCTGTGTGTCTGCTCGCTTCTCAAGTTAATTCACTTTGATCGGATTATTTAAAAAAGAAGCGAACAAGCTCATTTTCTTATCTGATCATTAGCCATTAAGAATGTATTTTTAAATAAATAAATAAAAATACATTAATAAATAAATACATTTTTGCTTAATGTTAGATTCAACATTCGAAGTGTTTATATGCACAGTAAGGAACAGGTTCCCTGTACAAAGAAATTCTTACTTTGCTGTCTGTCCACACTGCCAATAACTTTTAATGTATATTTAAAAATATAAAATACTTATTTAACAAAATAGGCATGTGAAAAAGTACACAACTATAAACTGTGAAATAAATAATAATAATAATAATAATAATAATAATAATAATAATAATAAAGGTTTCTATATACATAAATGTGAAAAAAATCTTGTGCAAAGTCCAACAGAGAATAAATAATGTGCAAAACTTTTACAGCCTACATTAAATGTTAAAGTGCGTATGTGCAAGGGACAGTCCTTGTTACAGACTGCCGTCAGCTGTTAGTCAGTTTAGTTTAACTAATTATTGCTTTTGGATTATTTTAAACTGTAGGCCAATACTATATATGAATGTATGATTATTGAATATAGCAAATATGCATTCATACCGCTTTGTTGTAATATTACTACGTTGGAAACTTTAGTATACTTTATGCTTTGGAAGGCATATCTCTGATTACATGGCTGCATTTATTTGATTAAATGTGAAAATACAATAAAATCAGTAACGCTGTGAAATGAATATTTACATTAAGAATAACTGTTTACTGAATAATTATATTGTAAAATACAATGTATTTCTATTTTATTACTTCAGTATTCAGAGTCACGTGAATCTTGAAAAATCATTCTGATATTCTGATTTAATTATTTGTTATGATACATTATTAGTTGTGTTCATTAATCGACAATAGTAAGTTTTTTTTATATAGATGTATATAATCTATAAAATCTGATAATATATGTAATGAGAAGAAATGTTTCTTGAGGATGAAGTCAGCATATCAGAATGATTTCTGAAGGATTATGTAAAATCGAACATTGCGGAAATGATACTGAAAATTAAGCTTTGACTCGGGTTTGATAGCAATAAATTAAAATATATTTACTTAGAAAATGTAAAATATATTTACATAAATATATTTAAATATGTTTATATTTACAATTACTTTAATTTATATTTACATGAACAGTTATACTAAATTGACAGCATTTCACAATATAACTTTTTTTGTTTGTATTTTATTAAATATAAATATAGCCTTGATGATCATCAGCTTCTTTCATAACAAAAAATTATCTTTCTAAATGTTTGTAGTGTAGAGTATATACATAATTTTGCTATGATTTACAGAAGACACTCAATAAAATGTAATGTATTTTTAGTTTTTTTTAAAAAGGCAGAATAAGCTGGCGTTCATATTAAAATCAAAACATTATTATTCATAAGGATAATTAATAATACTTAATCCATATTATATTTATGTATTATAAATCTGTTTCCCTCAGCACTTGGTGCATTAGGGAACCTGTAAAAACAAAGATGTTTCTGTTGTCCCTTGTGTTTCTCAGCCATATGATGCATCTAATGAATAATCTAATTGAGCTTGTCCTTGATGTGATCTCTTTTCAGAAGAGCCCCGTCCAACTAAGCAAATGGGGCTTTTTGACAAGCTTGCAGGATGGCTGGGCCTGAAGAAGAAGGAAGTGAACGTGCTGTGTTTGGGTCTGGACAACAGTGGAAAAACTACCATCATCAACCAGCTAAAGCCATCCAATGTATGCCTGTAGACACAATATGTCTTTCCATTTTCCTTTCTGTTCTTTGATTTCTATTCTGTGTGTGAGCTCACAGTAACATTGTGATACCTACTATTTGTGTTCCTTGCAGGCTCAGGCTCAAGACATTGTCCCAACTATAGGATTCAGCATAGAAAAGTTTAAGACATCAAGGTAAATATAAATTAAAAAAGGCCAATGTAGTTTGACGGAATATCTCTGTTAAAAGCTTTTTTTAATTTCACTTATATTTTTTTTAAAACTGCCCCAGGTAAAGTTAAGTCTATGTAATGCAGAAACTTTTTACCATGGAGTAGGAAACCCTGCTTCAGAGCAAGTTCACCTACAAAACGGGTTTCCAAATCTTCTTGAGTTTCTTTTTTTTGTGTTGTAATACAAAAGAAGATTTTTTGTAGAACGGTAGAAATCAGTAGCCATTGATTTGCATGGTATTTTTGTTCCTACAATGTATGTCAATGGCTACCAGCTTCCAGCATTCTTCAAAATATCTTGTTTTGCATTCCACAGAAGAAAAACTTGGAACAAGTGGAGGGTGAGAGTAGATGACTTTCTGTAACTATTCAAAAACATGTAAATATGAAACATGATTGGCTCTCAGTTAGGGCTGCACAATTATGACAAAAATCATAATTGTCTAATATTTTATTGAAATTATAATTGCAATTATTAATTACAATCATGACAATTTACATTAATTGATGTTTTAAATGGCTTTAGACCATTGTTTGAAGCAATTGCATGCCGTATCATTATATATAAAAATAATAATTAAAAGAAAGCATCCCTAACATTAGCACTAACTTCTAGGATATTGCAGATGGACATAGGCTACATACCAACATGCACAGATATACAGAGAGCATGTACACTCATATCCTATATATATATATATATTATCAACATTTATACAACAGTTCTGTCTGGTTATTGAATCTGATTGGCTGATAACCGTGCGATATTCTGCAAATAATAATATAATATTTTGTATTATTATTAATTTATTTAAATTTTTTGATTGATTGTAATTGTGGCATCTGTAATTTGTGATTTTGGTTATAAATTTGATTAATAGTGCAACCAAGGCCATGCTAACCTTACTCCAAAACAGGGTTTTTCATAGTCCTGGGTAACAAGTAGTGCTTACCTCATGAATCAATTACGATTTTAAAACATTCCTTTACTCTGGGTTTAAAGTGGTATTTAGAATGATAGTACACCTGAATTAAAGGGATAGTTTGCCACCCAAAATTTGCATTTCCTCACCATTTACTTCTGGTCTAAACATTTATGATTTTTTTTACCGTTGAACACAAAACAAGATATTGTGAGGAATGTGGGGGAAAACCAGCCATCGACATACATAGTAAGAACAAATAAATGGCTGATTTTCCCCAACATTCTTCAGTATTTCTTCCATTGTGTTCAGCAGAAAAAAGAAAGTCAAACAGGTTTGGAACAAGTGGAGGGTGAGTAAATGATGGCAGAATTTTCATTTTTGGGTGAACTATCCCTTTAAGCACAATGTGAAAAGCCCCATATTTGTAATTTTTCTACATTTCACTAAAATATCTTCTCCCCCCAAAGTCTTTCTTTCACAGTGTTTGACATGTCAGGACAGGGAAGATACAGAAATCTGTGGGAACACTATTACAAGTAAGCTTATCTGATAATGTTGAGCCAACGGAATGTCATCAACCACTTTGAAATGGATCTGTATGACTTGCATTTATTGATGTTGTGTTTTTCAGGGAGGGTCAGGCCATAATATTTGTGATTGACAGTGGAGATAAATTAAGAATGGTAGTGGCAAAAGAGGAACTGGATACCCTTTTGAATCACCCTGGTACACCTTGCTTTTCCTGAATTTGTTTTATAGTAATCATTCTCAGATCTGATTTAAAATCATCCTAATTCTTAACCACATTTGCATTTGTGAATGTCCTCAGATATTAAGCACAGGAGGATACCTTTGCTCTTTTTCGCCAACAAGATGGACCTCAGGGATGCTTTGTCAGCAGTAAAGGTCTCCCAGCTTTTGTGTCTGGAAAACATTAAGGACAAGCCATGGCACATCTGGTAGGAAAGCAAAACATTTACTTCTGTAAGATTGTTAAGGCCCATTCACACCAAGATCATCAATTATAACAATAGCTAAACATCCTGTTGGCTGTAAGCACATTGTCATCTACGGATTTAAATGTTCCACTCATATAATATATTCTCACTGGCTGCTAAAGTTTTCATCAGCTAAAATAATCTCAAGCTGGCTCCAATGTTTCTTCCTCTGTACCAAAAAACATATTGTTTTACCATTTTATCAGCTTGTCTGAGCTGGCAGACACAGCAGAAACCTAACTAAATAGTGCTAACAAATGTGAAATTTTCTTTCGATGTCACTTTTAATGACTTCTCACCCCTTAAAATAACCCCCAGCAGACAAGAATTGGAAAATCAATCAATGTTTTAAATAATCGCAACAAATGCATAAAGATTAAAATAAATGCATTAAAAATGATAGCCAGTGTCCTGACATTTTATCCTACCCATCAGATTATGCTACCAACACTGTATTTGAATGGTTCTGAAGTTAGGGATTAGGTAGGTTAGGGTGATATTACAGCTTCATATCACACTACTCCACATTAAAATGTACACTGGTAGCAAAATCTGTTCGGTAGCATATTGCGTCATCAAAAATTGCTACCTACTTTTTGAATGGGAGGTAGGACAATCTGACAAGGTAGGAGAAATCGACAGAACACCAGGTTCCCCTTCATATGGGAACTCTAACGTGCGTCTGTTAACAGACTACGGGAGTACTTTCGACCAATCACTCTGAAGAGTAAGAAAACGGGCCAATGAATGCCAAAATGAATTGGCAGAGCTCAGCTCCACAGCTGACAGTGATGAGCCATTAGTGCTATATAAGCTGCCAGCTGAGAAGCGAGCACTAGAATTTAGCTTTCAGAGCCTCTCACGAGACTGAAGACACTCTATCTGCCAACCTGATTTCAAGACTGAAACCAGTTTACCCACCAGTGCGGGAGATGATGCGACAGCGGTGGTTGATCTGGGCTTCCTGTCCCCTGGGCGTTTCGCTGGTGTGCACAAAAGAGCAGTTTCCATTAAAAGAGCAGATTCACAGAGCAACACAGTCAATCAACACGTCTTTTTCAAGACGCTGTTTTGACTGTGCGTTTCTGGATGCGGTGGTTCCTATCACCGGATGATTGGCACGGGTATCGCATCACAGGTCTGGGGGTTCAGCATGTCGATGCGGTGCTCGCGGACAGCTCATGCTCTCACTGTGAGGGCATGGCTGTTGCACAGCTGAGATTGCGGCTTCCAAGCCACCCCCGTTGCTACCCGTGAAAGCAGGTCTGAGGCACCTCGGTCTGTTGGAGTTTCGGGTCAACCGAGAATGAGCAAGCTCTCCCCCGGGCAGAGCTTCTCTCATCTCGGGTTGGAGCTGGACCCGGTCTCCATCACATTTTAGCGCGCCGAGCTAGTGCTGCCCTGTCCGTTTAATTTGGCAGTTATAGTGGTCTCACTGAAGTTTTTCAGAGGCTCCTGGGACATGTGACATTTTGTAGCCGCTATCATGCCGCTCAATTGTTCATATGAGACCTCTTCAGCGATAGCTTCGCGATCGGGTCCCCAGATGGGCATGGCGCTCGGAGATGCACCGGGTGTCCATCACCACGCTGTGTCTCCGCACCTTCAGCCCCTGGATGGACCTTGCCTTCTACGGGCCTGGGTGCCCTTAGAACAAGTGTCCAGTCATGCTGTCATTCTGACGGATGCATCCAGTACGGGCTGGTGGGCTGTGTGTATCGAGCATGCAGCTGCAGGTTCGTAAATCGGACTTCAGTTGCGTTGGCATTCAATTGCCTGGAGTTGTTGACAGTGTTTCTTGCTCTCCGCCGATTCCTACCTTCCTACGGGAGGGGACACACGTGTTGGTTAGGATGGTTAGGACCGTTTGGCTGATGTGCACTACCGCCACATGTCTCAGCTCGCTCGCCATCTGCTCCTCCGGAGTCATGCGGCTTAATAGCTGCGCGCCGTTCATATCCTGTACGAGCTCTACCGTGCCAGCTTACATGGTCTCACGACAGTTACGTTTCTGGGAGAACGGAGACTCCACCCCAGCACAGTCCAGCTGTTATGGGCACGCTTCAGAGAAGCCCAGGTCATCCTGCCGCTTCTCCCGAGCGGCCCTTCGCCAGCTGCTTTCCCTGCTCTGCACGGATGCGCTGGCTCTCAGCTGGCCCCGGGTTTATGGAATATGTGTTTTTCCCCAGTGAGCCTGCGCGCACAGACTCTGTGCAAGGTCGGGGAGACGAGGAGCGGGTCTCACTCGTTGCGCCTCCTTGGCCCAACCGGACCCGAGTTTCCGGACTCACACTCCTCGTGATGGCCTTCCCTGACGAATTCCCCGGAAGAAGCACTCCTTTTTCTGGGACGGGCACCCTCTGGCACCTGCGCAGCGTTCTAGAACCCCCATGGAGGGTTTCTAGGCAGAGTGCAGTGGACTTAGGTGACCTATCAGTAGATGGTTAATACCATCACTCAGGCTAGAGCAACCTGTATAGGCAAGCCTATGTCCTGTAGTGGAGTCTATTACTTGTGTGGAGCTCTTCTCTCTGAGAAAAACCCCGGACATGCCAGATTAGTGTTGTGTTTTCTTCCTTCAGGATAACTGGAGTGCAGGCTGTCACCCTCCACACTAAAGGTTTGACGTGCTGTCATTCCCGCTCTCTGTGGGGTGGCGGATGGTAGTGCGCTGGGAAAGCATAACCTCATCAGCCGGTTCCTCAGAGGCGCGTGGACCGAGATGGTTAATTCCATCCCCGCCCCCTCTCTTGCCCTCTCGGGATCTCTTTAGCCCCAGCAGTTATTGTTAGGTCCGTCGAGCCACTCGACTCAGTATCTATAAGTTTTCTGTCCATGAAGGCAGCTCTGCTGGTCGCGTTAGTATCATTCAGGAGGGTTAGGATTCCGGTGGTATTTTCGGTCAGCGAATCGTGCCAGGAATTCGGACCGGCCTACTCTCATGTTTACCTGAGACCCCGGTTCAGCTTGTGCCAAGGTTCCTACCACCCCTTTTAATATTAAAAGTGGTATTGAGCCTGCAAGCACTGTCTGCGGAGGAGGCAGACCCAGCCCTTTCATTGCTATGTTCGCGCACTGCGCTTAATGTGACACGTAGAGCATACGTCTTTAAGCAGCTCTTTTCTGTTATGATCGGCAGATGAGAAGTGCCGTATCAAAGCAGAGGTTGGTCCATTTTATAGTTGTCCCGCTGCCCTCGCTTCATGTGCCAGGGCAAGCTGTGTCCCCCGGGAGAGAGAGCACACTTAAAAAAAAAATAAAAAAAATAAATAAAAAGCGGTGCCTCCTTTTCGACGCAAGTACGCAGTGCCTCTTAACAGATTATGCAGAGGCTGCAGGCTGGGCGACACCTAACACATTCACGAGATTTTATAATCCTCGAGTGGAGTCGGTTTCCTCCCGATTACTGGGTTACTCCGGTCAATCGAGACGAAATTAAGCTCTGTATCAAAAACGCTTGCTGCGCCATGTATATGCTCCGAGGCCCCCAGCACCCGACTCAGCAGAGGAGCCGGGTGCCTGGCTCAGTGTGATGTCTGGTATGCCCACTCTTGGTCTACCCACATGCTGAGGTTCGGTGTCAGCTATGCGCGGTCCCCGATGGCGATCCCATATGCTTATTCAGCCACGGAGTGTTCCCCCTGACCAGGCGGACCCGTGTCTTCCCTACCCGCTAACCAGCTTATCATATGTAGCACTCCCCCTCCATAGGGCTAGTCCGTATGTTCTTATTGCCATCAAGTCTCCCCTCCTGGGTAGCAGGTGGCCTCCGCAGCGTCCTCCCCCATCGGGGACTGGCACGCTTCCCAACGTACTGTCGTATTCTAAAATGCCTAGTCTATATTAGCTAGGTAAAAGCACATTACGACCCCCGATCTAAATTTTCTAATTATTCCCATGTAATGGTAATTAAAGGGCCTAGGGGACATTGGAAGGTTGCGCTCTTGGTGATACTTGTGCGCTCACGCTATGCTTGGCAAACTTCACATCAGGAGCGTGACAGGCTTAGCTGCTGTGGCGTTTTCCATACAGTCTCCCGTAGTCTGTTAACAGACACACGTTGGAGTTCCCATATGAAGGGGAACATCCTGGTTCCGTACGTAACCCACGTTCACGAATAGGGAACGGAGGCATGGGTCTCCACTGCCACAGCAGCTGAGATTCCAGCTGTTAGCTGAGTGATCTGCTCTTCAGCAGGCAAATTCTAGTGCTCGCTTCTCATCTGGCAGCTTATATAGCACTAATGGCTAATCACTGTCAGCTGTGGAGCTGAGCTCTGCCAATTAATTTTGGCATTCATTGGCCCGTTTTCTTACTCTTCAGAGTGATTGGTCATCTGAAGTACTCCTGTAGTCTGTTAACAGACGCACGTCTCCATTCCCTATTCGGGGAATGTGGCTTGCGTACGTAACAAGGACATTTTACATAGACACTAACTTACAAACATTATCTACTAAGATTAACTATGCTCAAATAAAATGTAAAGTATTTTTGACATTTGACATTTTTGGTATTTTTCACAGATATAGCAATCATTTTGATAAGATATTTTAATTTTTTAAATTATTTAAAACATTTAATTTAAAAATACTGTTAAAATTGTTCTTAAAACTATATCTTCAATGTTGTAGATATTGTCCTTGGGGTATATGGTTCTTTAGGTTGGGGTTTGTTTGCACTAAATGATTTTATTTAAACAAAATGTTTGCATAATTTATAGATCTTAAGTATTATTCTGAGAGAATGCAGTATATAAACAGTGTTTGAGTTGCAGTTAATAACAGTAAGTGAGATTGAGATTGCAGAAATGTATTACCAATATAATGGTCTGTTTGTATCTACGTGGGCGAAATGGGAGGTCATTTAAAATAAACAAGGTTTACGCAAGTGAAATAATTATATTAGTATGCTTGTAATTAGTGGAACTCTTTAATTAGATTACACAATTAAGGAACTCTCATTATTAATTCAATTGTCTTTGTACATTGATTAAAAATGTTAGAAGTACATAAAT
Organism: Danio jaintianensis; assembly: GCA_903798115.1. Lineage (NCBI taxonomy): Eukaryota > Metazoa > Chordata > Actinopteri > Cypriniformes > Danionidae > Danio > Danio jaintianensis. The sequence goes on along the minus strand of CAIGQV010019186.1, from coordinate 17,925,714 downwards.
CACCAAGCTAATGCACCAGAAGCATATTCACAGATTTAGCTTTAGTTACAATATTAAATAAATGTCATAATAAATGAAAAAAAGGTGTTACATACCACAGTGACAAGCATTCCTATCCAGATGGAATTGGATTTCTCTGAGGAACCCCGAGCCAGCCAGGCTAGGTAATTTGCTCTTTAATTTTTACAAAGGTTGCATGAAATCAATACAGACATGTTCAATTCAGACGGGAATAACATAAGGTGTGTCTGTGACAAATTTACTTAATCTCCTGAGGGTAAAACCTGTCCTGTACATTTTGTTTTCTATTGTAGGCTTGGCTTTAGACGTCTAGATCATCGTGAGATTGCTCTTTTAGAGAGCCAGCTATGGTTGCATGTTTTGTCTATTACTATTAGAATTCCTATTCCTAGCACTAATATTACTATTAGTGCTCCTAAATCCATAGTTCCAGTGAACATTCACAAGCTGCATCTCAGAGATGTGTGGTTAAAAGTACAGCTCTCATCCTGTGGTTGAAAGCACATTTTTCTTTATATGACATATAAGGTGTGTCCTAAATTGCATATTTGTGCACTCTTAAGTAATGCATTCACACTGAATAGTCTAAAAACAACAAATGCACTTTAAATACACTTTAAATGATGTACTTATTTAACCAATAAAAAGAAGTGTGTAATGTTGAACACTTCATGCACTCAAAGGGTTCAGATTTGCTCACATAGCGGAAGGGGAGGAGAAATATGGTGCTTAAGTTGGATAACTTTTATGTTTGTGATTGTCCAAGATACATTCTCCTACACAAGCTAGAAGCTAGTAAATTCACAGGCAACAGGTACATGTAGGGCCAACAGTTGTTTTTGTGGAAGCCACAACTTTTTCCAAGATTATTCAAAAATTATTAAAAAACAATGTTTAGTGATACTTTTGATCAATTTAATCTCCAATCTGAGTAAAAGCAAACATTGCCAGTACAATATTGTAAACTACATGTGAAAAAAAAAATTGAAGGCAAAAAAAATCCTGTGATATTTTTTTAATTATTTTTCAAATATTTCCAAAGTGCTGTTTAACAGACCAAAGGATTTTTCTATTTTTCCTGTTATATTTTTCTGCTAGGTAAAGTCTTTTTTTTTTTTTGTTTAGTTGGACTAAAAGCATTTTTACGTTTGTTAGCCCCCTTAGGAATTTTTCTTTCCAAAGTCTACAACCACTGTTGTCCAGTGACTTACCTTTTATTTTAAATTAATTAATTAATTTGTTTATTTATTTATTTATTTTTACAGTGCAAGTGATGCAGTGAAAGGAGAAGGTCTTCTAGAGGGTGTAGACTGGCTGCAAGGTAAATACACTTTACATGCTTTGTGCATCTAATTTGCCATTTATTCTCAAATTGTTAGTTTCTTTAGAGACTAGTGGAGAGGCTGTTTAAGAAGGGTCTCAAAAAAACATATTTTAAAATATTAAATGCCATTTCTATTCTTGTGCTCTGTTTCATCCATAGAACAAATTGCACTGTAAGTACTGAAGCTGAAATTCCCAGACGTTTTGTGATCCTTGTTTAATAATAGAGTTTCGTTCAGAACTCGCATCTAGGCTGTATTTATTCTTGCACCATTTAATATCTCATTTTGGCCTTTTTGAGTGACATTCAAAAGAAAATAAACCTTCAAAGGGTATTTTAAAGATTAGATACAGCCCAAATTGATGCAAAAAAAAAAAAAAAAAAAAAACATTTCAGACCCCTATTCTACTTGCTGTTTGAGGTGTATTTGAAGGTTCTGATAAGTGTAAGTTCACAGTTGTCTGTTGTCTTACACCCAATAGTTTAATTTTTGTTCCATCCCCCCCCCCCCCCCCCCATCCAAAAAAATGTTAAAAATCCAGCAATTTTTGGTGTAACCTTTTTATACATTTTTTTTTTTCAAATATGCAAAAAATGTGCGAAATAACATTCTCCTTTTGACTTTCTCCTCTCATTTACAGATCAAATCAGAGCGATGAAAACGTAAAACCCTCCTGAAAAACAATTAAATAAAATAACATCCAAGGTCACCAGCTACAATGGCAAAAACAGATCTTCGGCTTTGGGCACGATGACATTGTCTGTGAATTTAAAATGAGTTTGGTTTTACTGTAATAAAAACACTGCGTGGCTGTGATTATGACCCTGTTTGCACCAAATGTCAATGTCTCAATTGATCACAAGTGGTCAGTTGAGACATCTTTGTAAATCTCATCACAAATGTAATCGATTATTATTTATTAGCAGGTACTCTGTTGTTCAGGATGTATAAGCACACAATAGAATGGACACTAAAAATGCATTTCCGACTACCACTTCCAAAGAAAACATTTTGTACCCTTTTTATTCAGTTTAAGGGGCCGTTCATATTTTGTGTCTTTTGTGCGTGCAAGTTTATTTTTTCAATGTTGGCAAATGCTTGCATATTCCAGGCACGCCTAGTTGAAAACATCTCAACTTTTCAATTGCCGCAAGTCACATGACATGAACTGACCAATCAGCATCTTACTTTGTATGTAATATACACATTTCGGTAGACTAATTACCTCAGACAAACACAGAACACTCAAACACTGCAGCGCTTTTAAATTTTGTCTATAAATAAAACATGTATCAGAGATGCAGCAATGTTTTGTCAGTTTGTCATCCTCTAAGAAAATAGTTGATGGTTCCCTAGCAATGACAGCACGAGTGCAAAGCGCATTGAAAATGGTGAAGGAAGCGATGCGTCTCACGGTTTCTATGCGATTTTAGATGTGATATGTGAATGGTCCCATAACTCAGTTCTGACATGTTTTACTCATCTGAGCTGTTTTGTTAATATCAGGTGTAAATTAGTCTGTGACAATATATAAATGTTCCATAACATCCTAAAAATATTAACACTATACGTCTTGCCTACCAATGCTGCAGAACAGTGTTTCTTAACCACATTTCTGCAGGCCCCAACACTGCACATTTAGCATGTCTCCTTAATTATACACATCTGATTTAACTCATTAGATCATTGGAGAATCCAAGACCTGAAATGGTTGTGTCAGGTTCAGGAGACATGTAAACTGTACAGTTTTGGGTGGTCTCAAAAAACATGAATGGAAAGCATTTCTGTAAAGTGATACTGCTGAGAAAGCAAAGTGTGAATTGTAATATTTTGTGAATTGTATTTAAAATATTAGCAGACTAATCTTTTTTTTTTTTTATCTTAGCTATGTTTGTTTGAGAATCGATAAACAATGCTCATAAGTATTTTCTATGTCATTGCTCTAGAATGTAAAATTGGTCAAAGCTTGTTACTGTAGTAACATAATCTACGGTAGTGATGTTTACTCACTATTTTGCTATGATAAACTATTTCATGCATTGCACGCATGTTGCCTCTGAACCGTTTAAACATAACAGTGTTGTTCTTTTGTTGTTGTTGTTGTTGTTGTTGTTGTATGACTGCTTAAACTATCAAAAAGGAAACATTCATCTTTGTTCTGGAGTTATTTTTCCAAGAACAGTTGTGTTATAAAACCATTTGTAATGGAATGGTTGATGCATTTTTTTTGTCTTGTTTTATTCTGATTTTACAAATGGATTTATTTTCTAAACATTTCACTGAAATTTAGCAGTTTTATTCTTGCTGTTTTTATTCACCATTAAAGGTTCTTGTAATATGATGTGTAAAGAATAAACAGAAATGTTTGGGGCTTAGTTTCTGTATGAAGTGGGTCTCTATTATTTGTTCTAGCTTACACTCTGTATGGACACAGACGTCCCGGTTACGAACTTACACTCTGAAGAGTAAGAAAACAGGCCAATGAATGGCTATGAGTTGGCAGAGCTCAGCTCCACAGGTACTGGGTAGGGTTGCACCAGCTGATCGTAAGTTCTTTCTTAAACCGGAACGTAAAGTCCTTTTTTGGAAATTTGTTCTCACTTCGGTTGTACCACATGTTCTTAAGGCAAACCGTTGTTAGTAGGTCGTGAGCTCTCCGTAAAGTCATGCCGTAGTCGCATTGAATGACGTAATATCCGATAAGAAGCATTTAAATCGTTAAACTGCTTTAAAATTCTGCAACTAATTCATCTATATATAACTGTCCTAAGAAAATAAAATTATAAATTATATTTTTATAGCACATTCAATTACAGTTAATCACTATTAACAGAAGACTCTGGGTGCTCCGGTTTCCCCCACAAGTCCAAAGACATGTGGTATAGGTGAATTGAATAATCTAAATTGGCCGTAGTGTATGTGTGTGAATTAGTGTGTGTATGTGTGTTTCCCAGTGATGGGTTGCAGCTGGAAGGGCATCAGCTGCTTAAAACATATGCTGGATAAGTTGGTGGTTCATTCGGCTGTGGCGACCCCAGATTAATAAAGGGACTAAGAAAACGAAAAGAAAACGAATAAATAAATATGAAAGAGAAAAGAGCAGGAAGAAAAACTCTGTCATGAAGAAATTCTCATTTTAATTGATAGATACAATTAACACAAAACACTCCTTGAAAGAAAATTAAACTCTTCTTTCATAAACAAAAAAAAATGTGAGATTTGGGAGAAAATTATGGTTGTGAGTAGACGGAGATCATTCTTCATTATCATCGCGAGCTCCTCAATGTAAACTAATCTCGCTGTTATCTCTTTTCTACCGTTATACATGGGGGGGAAGCTGCCGTAAATATTTAGTTGGAACGTAGCTTTACGTTTAAACTAAGTTCAGTGGTGCAACAAAAATATTATGTAATGTGTAAGTTGTAACTTAGTGTCCCTTTAAGTCACAACAAGGCTACATTTTAACTTGCACACTGCTGGTGCAACCGGCCCCTGGTATTTAATCATTAGTAGAGTATATAACCTGTGCACGCAGAGTGAGCCATTAGACTTTTGCCGCTGAAGAGCCGAACACTCAGCTATCGGCTGGAGACCCAGCTGCTGTTGTAACGGAGAGGAGGCTCCAGAGCTGCAGAGGTCACCTGCTACCCAAGGGGAGACTTGGTCTCAATATGAACATATGGGCTAGCCCTAGCTAGGGGGAGCACTACATATAATAAGCTGGTTAATGGGTAGGGAAGACAGGTGGCAGAATGACACATATGGAATCACCATCGGGGATTATGCATAGCTGGCATCAATCCCCAGCACGTAGGTAGGCCAAGCGGGCATACCAGACATCATACTGGGCCAGGCACCTGGCTCCTCCACCGAGTCGGGTGCTGGGGGAACTTTCTAGGGTTCGCCAGATGGGGAACTCGCTAACCAAAGCACAATAAGCGCACGGAGCTCTACAAATATCTGTAAGAGAGGCGCCGCATGCTATCCCCTAAGAGGAAGCAACACTTCTTGTTGAGTGCGCTCTTACGGCTCACCCTGACACTGATAGGCGAGGGCGATGGCATCAACTATGCAATGGGCCAACATCTGTTTTGATATGGCACTTTCCTTCTGCCGGCCACCATAATAGATAAAGAGCTGCTCAGAAGATCTTATGTTCTGAGTGCGGTCCACATAAAGACACAAAGCACGAGTGGGACACATCAGTGAAAAGGGCTGGATCTGCCTCCTCTGTGGGCAGCTCTTGCAGGTTCACCACCTGGTCTCTAAAGGGGATGGTAGGAACCTTGGGCACATAGCTGAAATGGGGTCTCAGGATAACGTGAGAGTAGGCCAGCCCGAATTTCAGGCACAATTCGCTGACCAAAAATGCCTCCAGATTGCTGACCCTCTTGATCGATGCCAATTCGACCAGCAGAGCTGTCTTTATGGACAGAATTTGTAAGGATACTGAGTCGAGTGGCTCAAACGGATCTCTCCGCAGACCCATTAGGACTACAGAGAGATCCCAAGAGGGCATAACAGAGGGGCAAGATGGATTTAATCGCCTCATGCCCCTGACGAGCCGAATCACATCATGGTGAGTGGAGATGGCCTGAAGAAAGGATAACACAACACTAATCTGTCAAGTCCGGGGGTCTTTTCAGAAAGAAGCACACCACTCAGCGAATAGACTCCATTTCAGGGCGTAGGCATGCCTCGTAGAGCGTGCTCTAGCCTGAGGGATGGTGTTAATCACCAACGCCGGTAGGTCACCTAAGTCTTTCGAGCTCCGGCTATGGACCACACGCAGAGGTTCCAGAGATCTAGGCATGGGTGCGAAGAGTGCCCCGTCCCTGAGAAAAGAGGTCCTTCCTCAGGGGAATATGCAAGGGAGGGGTCGTCGCGAGGAGTGAGAGTTTGGAAACCCAGGTCCGGTTGGGCAAGAAAGGCACAACTACAAGTCCTGCTCCTCCTCCTCATCCTCCCTGACCTTGCACAGAGTCTGTGTGAGTAGGCTCACTGAGGAAAACGCATTTGCGCATGCCCGGGGGCCAGCTGTGGGCCAGCATATCCATGCCGAGGGGGGCCTCGGTCAGGCAATAGAACAACTGATTGATATATGCCACCATTGCCGTGCTGTCTGTCCTGTCCGTCCTGACCAGCACGTGTTTCTGCTCTAGTACCGGTAAAAATCGGAGAAGAGCGAGAAACACTGCCAACAGCTCCAGGCAATTAATATGCCAATGCAGTCGGGGTTCGGTCCATGAACCTGCAGCTGCACACAGCCCCCCAGCCTATGCTGGAAGCATCCGTCAAGACGACAACATACCTGAAAACTTGCTCTAAGGGCACCCCGTCCCGTAGAAAAGCAAGGTCCATCCAAGGACATAGGGTGGTGCGACACAGTGGGGTGATGATCACCTTGAGCGCGCCATGCCCATCTGGGCACCCGATCATGAAGCCAGCACTGAAGTGGTCTCATATGAATCAATCCGAGTGGCGTGATAGTGGCTGCAGATGCCATATGCCCCAGGAGCCTCTGAAAAATTTTCAGTGGGAAAACTGTGTTCCTGTCGAGTAGTCTCAGACAGGACAGCACCAGCCGTCATGGAGATCAAGTCCAGCTCCATCCCGAGATATGAGATTTCAGCAATTTCGGACAGCAATTTCCTTTCACAAGATAGGGGCGGACACGGGGCTGATCTTCTTGAAATGCTCCTCTCCTCTCCGGGTGGTCCGTCTCAGGGGCGCTTCGAGGTCCTCTTACCGGACTTAACGGTGCACTGATGCAGGCGTGTCTCCAGCCTGCGGGGGGCTCGGCACTGCCGCTCAGCCGGTGGAGCGGGCTGCGGAGGCGGAGCATGTCTTGGTGCCGCAGGTGGGCACGAGCGGCCGACTTGGTGTTCATGAGAGCATAGTCAGTCGCTGTGCGGAGCTCATGCATTAAGCCTGGAGAGGAACCACCCTCATGCAGCTCAGCCAGCTTCTGCACCTGGTAGCACTGATAGGTGGCCATCGCATGCAAGGCAGAGGCGGCCTGGCCGCAGCAGTGTAGGCTCTGGCCGTGAGAGACTCAGCCATCCTACATGCCTTGAACAGGAGTCTTGTTTCGTACCCTCTGGCTGCTCTGCCATCAAGGGTGGTAATGGCGGGAGTGCATGAGGATCAAGCAGAGAAAGGTGCCCTCCATACCTGCGTAAGCTCACTGTGCACCTCCGGGAAGAAGGGGATGGGGGCTTAGAGGGTTTGACCCTGTTCTTGGGCCCCATGTAACACCTGTCTAGTCCGTCTGGCAGCAGAACTGGGGGACAAGCCATCTCCAGTCCCACCGCTGAAGCAGCCAAGGATAGCATGGCCAACATGTCCGACTCCAGGTCCGAGACCTCACTCACAACTCCGGAGGGCAGGAGTGGGAGCGGGTCATTGGAACATGTTAGCCCTCCCTCCGATGCAGCGATGGACATCTGGTCCCCGGTGTCATCAAGTGAGAGTGTGGCCATCCCGGGGGGATGCACTGCCACACTCATTTGAAGCTTGGACGGAGCACACTGTGGGGGAGTGAAGGGTCCGCAGGCCCGAAGGTGACGGATAGGCCCCCACTGTAACCCTCAGGCCTGCTTGAGTGCTAACTGACTTGCGGGAAACAGCAGGGGTGGTGCACCCTAAACCTAATGCTAGCAACCCATGACCCCAGTTGCGCAACAGTCATGCCCTCGTAGTGAGGGCATGAGCTGTCCGCGAGCACCGCCTCAACATGCTGGACCCCCACTCATGTGACGCAATACTCGTGCCCGTCATCTGGGGAGAGGAAACCACTGCACCCAGAAATGCACGGTCAGAACGATATCTTTAAAAAGACACGTTGCTTGACCGCTGCTGTAAGCGTCGTCGCCTGCACTGGATGGAATACTGCTTTCTCTTTCAAAAATCTTTTAGGCATTCATTGGCTACCGAACTCTCAAAGTGTCGGTAGACACACGTCATAGTTCCCACTGAAGGGGAACATTTACACACACACACACACACACACACACACACACACACACACACACACAAACACACATACGCACACAGACAC
>CAIGQV010019186.1:17906596-17917208 GCA_903798115.1 Danio jaintianensis | reverse complement strand
ACACACACACACACACACACACACACACACACAAAGAAACCTGTTTTGAGAAAAAGGCATAACATGTCTTAAAAATGTTTAAAAAAAAAAAAAAAAAAAAAGAAACTAGTATTTGAAAAAAAAATTTGTTTACAATAGTTTGATATTAAATATTCCATGATGTTGAGGGAATATATATGTGTGTGTGTGTGTGTGCGTGTGTGTGTGTGTGTGTGCAATTAAATTATAATTAATATATAAATATATATAATTAATATATAAATTATAATTATAATTAATTATAATTAAATTATATGTGTGTGAAAATTATAAAATGTATTGTTCCAGTTCTTGATTCTAAGTCATTGTGCTACACTTAAGCTGTCGTAAATTATAATTATACGCCTATGACTGTTGCATTGAACCAATCAACTATCAGTACAGATCTAAATAAACTGTTTTATTTATTTATAAAAAATTTTAAAGATATTTTTTTAACTGTTATGAAATAGCAGTTTTATAAAAGTAATAATCCACATGAAGTTGTGGTTTATAGTGAATTTACAACAGCTAAGAGGGATTAGGCACTCTGTTCTGCGTTATGTTCAATAAACCACAGATTTTTGGGAAGTGTTGCTTTAATAGAAGATTGGAAAAAGATTCCCTTGTCTAATGAGTCTAATTGAATTGTCTAATAAATTTCTGCACCAACATTCAAATGATTAGCAAAAAAGCATGAATCTATCCTGCCATGTATGAAGAGTTCAAGCTGTTTGCTGCTGTAATGTTGTGAGAGATATATAGCACACTTGTGGCCATTTAGTACCAACTGATCATTGTTTAAAAACCATAGTCTGCCTGAGTGTTGTTGCTTATAATATCCATCCCTTTATGAGCACAGTATGCCCATCTTGTGATGCCTACTTCCAGCTGGATTACATGCCATGTTGCAAAGCTCAAATCATTGCAAATAGTTTTCTTGAACATATCACTTTGCTCAAAACAAAAACTGACCAGTTAATGCAGAAGTACCAGAGCTCCATCCTTTTATTTAACAAATATACATAATTAAACAAGATCAAAAACCCCATTTTATTATTTAAAAATCACACACAAAGAGTTCTGGTCAGACATCTTTGTGTGTGAACTGTTTGAGGGACAGCTGTTATGGGCTGAACCATGGCCATGATTATAGTTGTGGAAAATCGAATGCCCCTGCTCATTAAGACCACAACATCAGCACGGTCATACGACTGAAAAAGGCAGAATCTCATCCAACCATAGGGCCATCTGCCGGTTTTATGGTTTTACGCACATTTATGCCTTTTCCAGCCACTGAAATACTTAGTGGCGCCAAGATTGCTTAATGCTATCATTAGAGACTTCAGCTGGAGTTTCATCTTATTTAATTATGTGTATATGGGGATGATTTGAGCAATATCAACTAAACAACTGCACAATTGCGTGTAATATTGCAGTTAAGCATACAAAAATATAGTGAATGACTTCTATTTTAGACAAAAACTGTTTGTTTTTTTGTCTTTCAAATAGTACTAAACTAAGCCAAAAGCCGCATAAATGTTGTTTTTGACTGTGTGTCTGAATTAATCAGTTGAAGGAATTATACAGTGACGTTCTCCTAGTACTTGTACTTGTACTTGTTACATGGTTGCTAATGTTGTGTTGTCAAACCTTTAGAAACATTGTTTGAGGTCTGGACTCCATTATAGCAGTTTTCACTGGTCACAGACTGCCCAGAGGCTCATTGACTAGCAACCAGTCACAGTTAGTATTGTTCAATCTGAAAGAAAAAAAAAAACATCTTCAGAATTTTGCTGTTGTGATTTTTCTTCATGCTTTATTCATTACTGTTCTCCTGTTTTGATCCATGTGTTTTCCACAAAGTTATGGGTTTTTCATTGGTTATTTTGTAAAACACTGTTTATATAGCCACAACTAAAACCTTATATTTTTGCTGTAGATTGGATTATTTCTGGAAAAATGAGAAGGAAATCAAGCAGTACACTCAAAGAAAATTATGTTTGATGTTTGTTCAAACTACTTATTTAAAATGAGTTAAAACAACGCAATTATTGAGTTTTTTGAAGGGACAATTTATTTGTTTTATTTTCAATCCCTTTAAATTTGTAAAAACTAATAAGTTAACTGAATTCCTTCATGTTGTCCCAACACAAATTGATTGTGTGGAACCCAGCATTTTTTACATTGTACTGAACCTACACATACAGTGTAAAAAATGCTGGGTTCCACACAATCAGGGACAATGTGTTGAGACAACAAGAAGGAATTAAGTTAACTTATTAGTTTTCACAGATTTAAGTAAATTGAACATAAAACAATTAAGTTGTCCCCAAAAAAAACTCAAGAAATTTGTTGTTTCAGCTCATTTTAAATAAGTAGTTTGAACAAACAATAAACGTCCTTTTTTTTGAGTGTAGGAGTCTGAGAAAAATGCTCATTTTAGAAGAACATTTTAGATGGCACTTAAAGGTTTTTGCATCTGTACTCTTATTCAGAACTCTTATTCTTACTCTTACAAGTATAACAGATGTTTTGTTTGTAAAACAAAACATAGGCTACTCCAATATTTTTGATAATGTATAAGCATTCTTTAAAATACAGTAGCCTATGTATTATGTGTTTCTCAGTTGTCAGTTTAGAGACGACAGAATTGTAATTTTTGGATAAACTTTGCTATTAACGGCATAAAAAAGAAACTGTAGGCTATTTCCATCAGCCGTCTAGTGCCAAAGAAGTGTAGGGACATCACCAGAGACATTCTGTTCAGATATCCCGAGAAAAAAAGTGACAGCAGATCTAAAACACGGCGCCGCAGCGGAGACTCTCTGACTCTGATCTCCGCGCGCAGTGGACTCGGTTCGTCCCGTTTTAAACCATGCGTGACAGACGTGACGTTGACGCGGGACCCTGTTGCTCATAAGTGCCCATTGCTTTGAGTTTTTCTATGTCTTTCAGTAAACATCGCTTCAAGATTCATGTTCTCCGCTGCTACATTCCTGAACAAAATAGTCTCTTTCTTTTAAAGACGAACTGAGTATACAGGTAGATATTACAAACGGCCGATCTAAATTATAAACTTCCGTCCACAGCTATGGCAAGCCATTTTAGCATTTAACCTACAAAACCTACCAGCATCTGTTTACATTTTGCTACTTGTTTGCTACTAAGGGTGTAATGGTACATCGATATGGATCGATTTTTTGATCCAATGACAAAATGTGACGTATTAAAATATTTAGTTGTGGATGATAAAAAAATGTGCAATTGTATGTCCATGTTAGGCTATATTCGTTGGTTGCATTCTAAGTTTATGTGTAGCTGGTTCTGTAAATTAGGCATATAATATCAATATATTATTGAACAATTTTTCACTGAATTGAGGTTTTTTTGGAGTATAGCTGGCAAAGAATGGTTGTATTGTTTCTTGATGAGACGTCTGATTTCCAACCCTACTTTTTTTATTAAGTACTACTTATTATCTGCTAATTTATAGAGTACTCATTCATTAGAGGGGTGCCCAAACTCTGTCCTGGAGGACCGGTGACCTGCATAGTTTAGCTCTAACTCTAATTAGACCGGGTATGGCAAACTTGATGGTGTCCCTATACAGAGTTTCAATCAAACACACCTAAACAAACTAAGATCGCTTGAAAGCTTCAAGCAGGTGTGTTTGATTAGGGTTGGAGCAAAACTATGCAGGACCCAGTTTGCCCATCCCTGAATTAGACTCAACTGAACCAGCTTATCCAGCTTTTACTAGTCATACTACAAGCTTCGAGGCAGGTGTGTTTAGGCAAGTTGGGGCTAAACTCTGCAGGACACTGGCCCTCCAGGACCGAGTTTGGGCACCCCTGCACTAGTGTCTAGTGAATAGTACTAATTTACAGGGGTGTAACTTACACTGGGTACATGTTCTGTCCACTTTTCAAAATCCTGTTTGACCCCCCTCACCCTACCCCCCATTCAATCCAGCTTGATGAGATTGACATGGCTTTGAGATGCTCCAGGGTCCATGGCTGTTTCTCAATTACAAGAACGCAGAAAACAAACTTGTGTTCTCAAGGAGAGCGTTCTTGCCAAGTTACCTCAGAAGAATGAACAGGAGACCGCGAGAACACAGAATGCCTCCTGTAAGAAATGAGATACCGCATTCTTCCTGATGGTCACATGACCTTCACACATTTTAATGGAAAATTATTTAAACATGCATTTATACAATGATTTATTGTTTTTTTATTTATATATAATATATATATATATATAATATATATATATATATATATATATATATATATATATATATATATAACATGCACAGAAGCCCTACAAAGATACTTGCACAATACAAATAAACAGATTTTAATATGAATTTCAGCATGTGAGGATCTTGTTTGTTGACTTCAGCTCGGCTTTCAACACTATCATCCCAAAACTTCTCCTGCCCAAATTAACTCAGCTCTCCGTGCCCAACTCTGTCTGTCAGTGGATCAACAGCTTCCTAACGGACAGGCAGCAGCTGGTGAAGCTGGGAAAATTCTCATCCAGTACCCGCACAATCAGCACTGGCGCCCCCCAGGGGTGTGTCCTCTCCCCTCTGCTCTTCTCCCTGTACACAAATGACTGCACCTCAAAGGACGCCTCTGTCAAGCTCCTGAAGTTTGCAGACGACACCACACTTATCGGCCTCATTCAGGACGGTGACGAGTCTGCTTACAGACAGGAGGTTAAGGAGCTGGCTGTCTGGTGCAGTCACAACAACCTGGAGCTGAACACGCTCAAAACAGTGGAGATGATAGTGGACTTCAGGAGAAACCCCCCTGCTCTCCCCCCACTGAGCATCATGGACAGCATTGTGGCAGCAGTGGAGTCATTCAGGTTCCTGGGCACCACCATCTCTCAGGATCTGAAGTGGGACACTCACATTGACTCCATTGTCAAAAAAGCTCAACAGAGGTTGTACTTCCTCCGTCAGCTGAGGAAGTTCAACCTTCCAAAGGAGCTGCTGAAACAGTTCTACACTTCCATCATTGAATCAGTCCTCTGCACTTCAATAACTGTCTGGTTTAGCTCAGCTACGAAATCCGACCCCTGAAGACTACGTCGAATAGTTCGGACTGCTGAGCGAATCACTGGTACAATCCTCCCTACTCTCCAAGAACTGTACTTATCCAGAGCAAGCAGAAGGGCTGCCCAAATCACTCTGGACCCCTCACACCCAGCACACTTCCTCTTTGAACTTTTACCTTCTGGTCGACGCTACAGAGCACTGTGCACCAGAACAGCCCGACACAGAAACAGTTTCTTCCCTCAGGCAATCCATCTCATGAACACTTGATAATAGTAATTATGAAACAAACATCACTACTTGCTATACACTTTTTATACACATAAACACTTATTTAACAACATATTTGACATGCACATAACAGCTGCTGTTGTATATAGTAATATTCCTGTAAATACACTTGTCAATTTGTATATTTGCATTCACTACAACTTTCATTTTTAAAATATATTTATTATCTGTTTTTTGTCCTGTCTCTGTAATTCTGTTGCACTGTAGAAGCTCTGTCACGAAAACAAATTCCTCGTATGTGTGAACATACCTGGCAATAAAGCTCTTTCTGATTCTGATTCAAATAAACACCCTTAATGTGTTTATGTCTTTATTAAGATTTTCATGTTTACTTTCAAACTCCTGAGAAAAATAAGTTACTTAAATTTTTTGGACTTTAATAATAAATCTATATAAAATGCTGCACTATTTACCTATTTAGCCACACTGACTTCTGGAACTTGTGACAATGACACATCCGGGTTACCGTCTTGAGTATAGGACCTGAACTTTGGCAGTTGGGGATGACGTTACACGAGAACACAAGGATGCAAGATCAGTTACAAATGCATATTGAGAAACAGCCCATGTATTATCTGTTTGCACTTGGTGAACACGGCCAATCATAGTAATACAGTATCTATTGAGCACGTGAACACAATGGCCAATCGGTGGGTGGTGTTAGCAGGAAAGTTCAATGTTTTTAAAATTTCAGTAACGATTGGTTACAATACGTTTGACAACCCTACTAGTAGTATGAAAATAGATAGTAGTACGGATTGTAAATTAACTGTTAAAACGGCTTGCCATACACAACATCGAGAAGAGTCTCTGATGGACATTTCTAGAGTTCAATCTTTTCTGCCGCTAGGTGGCAGCAGTGTAATGCATATTTGAAGGCCACAACAGGTGATATATATACAAAATATAAATGTTTGCCTTTCTTTTTTCCCCTTTTTCTTAGAAATAATCATTTATTTTCTTCAGAAATATATTGACTGAGTCACAGTAATTACGTGCCTGCCTTTTATTAGTTCACCATTGTGCACATTGCTAGGCTAAGTGTAAACACAATTTTTAATTTAATATGCTTTTTTGTTGTTATCATTGCTGACAGTTTTGTCAAATCTGGTGCTCATTTGTGCATGAAAAACTGCATGTTCATCTCTCAGCGACATACTTCAAAGAACACGAAACAGATGTGGTGAGCTCATTAGCTGAGCAAAATCTGCACACCGTGACTTTTCCAGGCACAAGGGATCTAGAAGAAACATCAAGATACGACTGTTTATTTCAAGTGATTCCAGATAAACCTTTAAAAACATCTAAAACACCTAATAATAATTCTACCTGATTGACTGTTTTTAAACAGACATCCAGACTAACATTCTTTTCAGAAAAATGCCAGATTTATTACTTTTTTTCAGAACCTGTGCCAGAAAACGATACATCTTAACCAAGCCTTTTCTAAACTACAAAGAACTTCAACATCTGTACAGGAAGTGTATGCTCAATCCAGTCTGCTTATAATTGGGACTCACTTGGCAAGCTGTCAAAATGTTACCAGTTAAATTAGTTGGGGTATCGGTATAGGCCTACAAGATATCTGGCTCCTTTTGCCATTAAATTGGCTCGTTTGGAGAGTAGCATTCTCCCTTTTAACACGTAATTATTTCTCAAGGAAATTAATCACATTTTATTTAGAATAGCCTGTTTATACACTTCTGCTTATATTAAACAGGCTGTCAAACTTGCAGAGGCACAATTAGAGTCCAAAAACCTGCAGTCTGGTGTATGTGAAAGCTCGCACGATCAGACTGAATACCAAAAAAAGAAGAAGGGAAAAAAATAAAATAATAAATATATTATATATATTAATAAACATTTCTATAGCTATAATTCAAATTCTTTCCTAAGTTAGTTATTCATTCATTTAATCATTCATTCAATCCTTCATTCACTTGTTTTAACTCTGATTGATTGATTGATTGATCGATTGATTTATGCATTGATTGATTGATTCTAACATGATGCTGAATCTATTTTTAAGTCAGATTACAAAGTTCAACATGTTGATATAATACAAAAATAGTTATCTATATATGTAAATATTCATATGCCTCTGGTTCGAAGAATTATTTTCACCTACAAATTAAAACTACTTGGATTGTACTTTGTCTTTGTTCATTCAATTATTAAACAAAGTTTCAGTAAATAAGTAGCTGAATTAATATGTTACATTTCTTACTTACTTTCCTTCGGCTTATTCCCCGCATTATCAGGGCTCGACACAGGAATGAACTGCCAAATTCACTGGAAATTGTTCTGTTTGTTTAATATTTGACATTTTGTACTGTACCAACTAGTAGCAAATGTTTATGTGTATTTCTTATATAACACACTGCCTGACGTAAATCCACACGTTGTTAAGGTGAACATTTTACATCATTTTATTTGTTTAATTATACACAGTCAAAGAGTGACCTGTTTTATTCCTTGGAGTAACAATGCATGAGTAGCCTAAACATTAGAAGTAGAACCAAGTCAGGGCACTAGAAAGGTAGACATGAAATTTTATTAAGCCACTGGGTGGCATTTTCCTTCGGCTTAGTCCCTTTATTCATCAGGGGTCACCACAGCAGCATGAACCGCCAACTTATCCGGCATATGTTTTACACAGCGGATGCCCTTCCAGCTGCAACCCAGTACTGGGAAACCCACGTGAACACAGGGAGAACATGCAAACTCCGCACAGAAATCCCAACTGACTCAGCCGGGACTCGAACCAGCAACCTTCTTGCTGTGAGGCGACAGTGCTAACCACTGAGCCACCTTGTCGCCCAAAATTACTTAATTTGTTTGCTAATTCAACAAAAATATAAAATATAGACATAAAACTTCAAGAGAGTTTGAATTCCTAAAATGTATTTAATACTGCTTGCAACATTAACATTAGCAAACACTTTAGAATAGCTTTTCATTTTAGCCTAATATTTACAAAACGAAACGAAAAAACACACCTAAACATTAATAATTACACTGTAAAAATTACACTCTATGCAGGACATGTGGACAAACTTAACATTAGGTTATTTTTTATTTTTTATTTAATTATCCTATACTTTTTAACCCATTTGTTGTGTTTGTCTGTATTTAATACAGCATATAGCAGTTGTCCAGCATTATGAGTGTATATAAGTCATTTGGGTGTGCGGGGTTTAACACTACAGTGTTAAACATTTACTCTCAAAAATAAAGGTTATTCCATTGAAACTTTCCATTTCACAAACGATTCTTTAGATTTCTAATAGTTGCTTGCTCTTTGAAAATGCTGTTTAATAATCTGCTGACTGCAATCTTGATTAAAAATCAGATTATTTAATCACATCGCAGCATAAATCCCTTTTTTCAACCTTTATTTTTAAAGAGTGCAGTGTAAAAGTGCTGTTCAGTTCAGAATTTTTTTTATTTACTTTTATTCATGGTAGGCTACCCTTGAATTTGGAGCGTTTGGGTGTCGTCTAAAGAGCTTTTCTGCTGGTGGTGCGATATATGGTTTGGTTTCAGCACTCTGGACAGCGCCTGTTCCTGCTGCTCCAGCGCTGAGCGAGTGCACGTATACTCACACAGACTGCCATAAAACACCAGTTAAGAATAAATAAATAAATAAACATGAATGGAACCAATATATTCCACTACTCTTGATTTACAGGCTCTTTCCCCCCGTCTCGCGATTTTCAGTTGACTTGATAACCTCGAGTGACGCGCGGCTCATTTGCACAATCTGACATCTTTATTCATAAATAGCCCCCATTCACATATCTCTGACGTTCATCGACCCTCTGACGAAACCTGCTCTTATAAGATTCACAGTAAGTTTGGCTCAGTCTGAAATGTGCTGGACTGCTCCTCTCCCGAGGCGATAGTGGGCTCTTTGTGCACTGTTGGTGGCACTTGAGTGGCTGTTGGCTGATTCAGAAGGTGAGGCACTTTTCTTATGATGTTGAATTCTGATATAATTGAGTGTGTTGCCCCGCACGCAAATAAGAATAGCGAATCCCCGAAATGAGCATGCAATTTAACAAAGCTTGCTGATTCAAACCTGCTGATTTAAGAAACGTTTGCTTTTTAAAGTCCAGTGCAGCAACAGTTAACGCTAGATATATTTCAGTATTTCAATACTGTAGCCTACTGAGAAGCAAAAAAGAACATTTTATTTTTCTTCCCTTTATTTTATTCATCAATTTGTTAATTTGTAATTCTAACTTTTTTTAACGTAGGTCTCTTTTTCTTTAGGTCTCGATGAATTTCGGTTCTTTAGAGATAGAACGACTTTAGCAGAGAGAAGATGAACATCCATGTGGAGGGGCTGGTGGCGATTGTCATCTTCTACCTGCTGATTTTGTTAGTGGGAATCTGGGCTGCATGGAAGAACAAGAACTCCGGCGTGATGGAGGGAACGGATCGCAGCGAGACTATTATGGTCGGCGGAAGAGATATTGGATTATTTGTCGGCGCATTTACCATGACTGGTGAGTTTCAGAGTAGCTGAACAAAAAAAGCGTTTAACTGTTTTTTATATTTTGCATGACACGAATGACGTTTTATTTTTACACTCTTTATGCAAAGATGCAATTATCTAACAAAATTATTTTCTCTGTGTAAATAAATTAATAAATAGATAAGTCAGGCAGTCAGTCACGAGGATCTATATTGATGCCAATCCGGAAAAGGAAATAAACAACAATTGCACATAAAAAAAAAAAAAAAAAAAAAACTTGGTCACATAATTTGTTATCAGTACAGTGTATGAAAAAAAAGTACTGAATGAAACTTGTAGGCCTAAATAAGTTTCACATATCTCGTTTTCTAGCTAAAAATCTTGTCATATCTCTATATACATAAGTACCCCTCCCCCACATACCGACAGACACAAACACAGAAGTAATTAAATCCATAAATATTAATGAATAGTTATATACTATATGAAAAGAAATAGCTCAAAGTAACATGAATGCAAAACCTGATACAGTTGCGTCAAAACCTAAGATGTGTTCATACCTTATGTCAGAGTACAGAACAGTATCTTAGTCGTTGTATGATACATTCGCAATAAAGACGAGAAAGGGTATCTAATTTACATGTAAATTAAAAACAGGCTAAATAGGCTAATTATTGCATCTAGAATGTAGAATTGTGTTGGTCAATATCTTACTAATTAATTTGTTGCAAATTGTATATATATATATATATATA
>CAIGQV010019186.1:17866789-17901584 GCA_903798115.1 Danio jaintianensis | reverse complement strand
TATCTATCTATCTATCTATCTATCTATCTATCTATCTATCTATCTATCTATCTATCTATCTATCTATCTATCTATCTATCTATCTGTCTGTTTGTCTAAGCTGTTGTTGGCCATTATATAAAATAAGTGTATATAATAAGTAAACCTTTAAATAACAACACAACATAAATTGTAGTTTGAAACTAGCATTTTAGAGTTAAAACGCTAACAAAAAAATCGACAATATTTTTACAGTGTGTACAAAAAATATATATTGTTAGCCAATGTCCATTTTTGTACCATAGTTCTTAAAAATAAAAAATATCTTTAAAAAATTTTATCATTTAAATCTTTTTTAAATTATCTTAACCCAACAATAATTCCCCCCTCCGACTTGCAACTAAATCTTTTCTACAAGAGGGTGGGACCAGAACCTGTCACCCACAAGAGATTGTACCAATTAGCAACAACAATCCAGTCAATTCCTAAATAGACAAAATGAAGTCCCTATTTGTATTTTTTTCCACATCTTATAAGTTGTTTTACTTGGATATACATCCACAACAGGAGAGGAAAAGACATTCGTAACATTGTTGAATTCCAACCTTTCAGCAACAGTGAATAGTTTTGCATTAAAAAAACAGCAGCTGCAAACAAAGTCATCCCAAAAGTCTAATTAAACGGATTTACAGACTGCATCCACTTACAGATCGCTAGACTGAGACTTTAGAGTGCAAAAATCTGGGAAGGCTCATTATTCCACTGATAAAAGCTTCAGTTCTGTCTAACCTCAATACAAAAGATCTCTTAAATACACTAATTCTGTTGTTCCCCCCTCCTTCACAAGCCCTATGCCTTCACCCATAATTATTCACAGCTCAGCCTAAACTAAAAAATGTGCATCAAAGTCTTTTTCATATTGTTTCCTGTACATGTTTCCTTGTCCCAAAGCACATTTCCCCCCTTTGAGCGTGTACTGTATTTAGCATATACTGTCAGTACTTCTAATTATGTGATCAGTTGTTTCTCATTATTGGGGGACCAGCATGATTTGCAGTGGTGTGTTGTGGGAGGTGTTTCCCCAGGCTGTTTCTGCCCCGGGTGTAAACCATGTTCCCTTTAGATCACTAAAGAAATGAGTAAATAACAACAGCTGGTCTCCCTCATACATTATTAACCGATTATCCGTTTAACGATGTGAACCCTGTAAATATTACATCTGAGGGAGGCTCACAGCTACCAGATTTAATCAACAGACTTTCAGCATCAAAGGCACAGCCAGTCACTTATTACTGCACTTATTGGGAATAACAGTCTAATCAAGCATACAGCTTGGATTGTACGCAAACAGAATTTGAAATAAAATGTTATAAATAATGTTCAGGCTCATTTAATATGTATTCATCTCATGTATGAAAAAATGAAAATGAAGTGATAAAAAGAAAAAAAATTATGTAGTATTGTTTTTTTGTTTGTTTTTTTGCTACTGGTTATCATAGAATGGATGTATAAGTGTTTTGCTCCACAGATTGGAACCAGACCTCGTACGGGCCGATTCCTCCCATGCAGAAGGACCAGTCGGATATGATCTTGCCGATTGTGCTCCAGCACCTTTGTCCAGCCTACATCTCCTTTTTTGGTCTGGGGGCCGTTTCTGCTGCAGTGATGTCATCTGCTGACTCATCCATCCTATCGGCCAGCTCCATGTTCGCAAGGAACATCTACCAGCTCGCTTTCCGCCAATCGGTGAGAGACTGGCTAATTGCATTAAATGCAATGTCATTTACTGTGAAAAAAGGCTCAATATATATATTTTTCATGTTTTTGAGTACAAATCTGAATGTTCTTACGTCAAGATGCATTTACTTGAAAAGCTACATGTATCTTCATTGAGTATGTTTACGCTTAAAAAATATTCCAGTAAGAAACATAATTCAAAGGAAAGGTTATTTCTCTTACCCCGTTGGTATAAAAAAATGTTGGTTTTTTTCTTACTCCATTTTTTTCTTCTTGTTTTAAGAGTACACTCACTTTTTAATCAAATAAAACAAAACTTTAACTTAACAGTTTATATTTTCAGTTGTATGTTGTTGTTGTAAGTTTTTGTTATATCATAATAAATAATAAATCATATTTTTTAATAGTTACTAATTCATATTTTAATGTCTGATTATTATTTAATTGATATGAAGTTAAGATGAACTAACAACAATCAAATTTGATAATTGCTTAAATGACTTTCAGTTTGTTAGCATTAACTAACATTAGCATAATTTGTCAAAATTTACTCAAAATCAAAACCATATGACTTTCATTCTTCTAAGAAACAAAAAAGAATCATGTCTCATGTGTTGTTGTCCAATGGTGTTCAAAACAACACTAAGCCCCACTGACATTTACTGTATTGCAAAAAAACTAACAACAAATCAATGCAGTCTAGATTATCAATCAATTAAAAACTACATACTAATCCACTAAATAAAATGGAAAGTTTTATTGTTCTGTTTTCATTTTGCTTCCCCACTAACTCCCGCCTCATCTTTATCCTGACCTCCAGGCTTCTGACCGTGAGATAGTGTGGGTCATGCGGATCACCATCTTTGTATTCGGGGCTCTTGCGACAGCCATGGCTCTCCTGACCGGGACGGTGTATGGTTTATGGTACCTGAGCTCTGACCTGGTCTACGTCATCATCTTTCCCCAACTCATCAGTGTTCTCTTCATCCGGGGCACCAACACCTATGGCTCTGTAGCTGGATACTTCTTCGGCTTGATCCTGCGCATTGGCGGAGGTGAACCTTACCTCAAACTACCTCCATTCATCTATTACCCTGGATGGACCATTGAGGAGAAGGTCCACCATTTAACCCATGAAGTGGAATACCTGGTTATGCAGAGGTTTCCTTTTAAGACTGCTTCAATGCTGGCCTCGTTCCTCAGCAATGTGGCATTCTCGTATCTGTTCAAATACCTGTTTGAGAGCGGAACTTTGTCAGCTAAATATGATTTCTTGGATGCCGTGGTGGCCAAGCACAGTGCTGAGATCATGGACAAGACCACTCTGGTCAATAAGAACATCATCGGACTGAATGAAATGGCCCCGGTCAAACCGAGACTCAGCGTTACTTTAGCTGCTACCTTCACTAGGAAAGAAACCCTGACAGAAGAGGACGACTCAAGCCCAGAGTCACCCATTCATGAAAATGAGTAGAGCGTTTATGGTCAATCCTGAGAAGAAGACTCCATAATGTGAAGAACAGAGCTGAAAAGTAAAGAATTATCCGATTTTAATTATGTAATTCATTGACGCCACATCCTTTTCTGGAATTTTCATTACTACCTTTTTGAAAATGGGACAGTGTTTGAAACTCTGTTGAGAACGGAAAAGAGAGAGGAACTGAAGTGATCACTTGGTTTGAGTGATATTAGGAAAAACTGACTAGATGGTGTTTCTTATTCTGAGAAGCTGGTGGACTCCTGATGGTATGTACGAACCCTGAGTGACTTTCCTTTCCTTTTTAAAGAAAATGGTGAGACACTGTGATAATCCTGGAGATATGATTGAATTAATGGGATAGTTCACACAGAATTGTGATTTTAGACATTTTTGTTTTATTTATTTAGAATCAAAGATATTTGGCTTTTATTGTATGAGTGGGGAAAAAATACTGCTTCTGCCACAGGATAAAAAAGGTCATTTTTATCTCACATGGGACATAATTGTGAGCTATAATCTCAGAATTGTGAGATACAAGCAGTTCTGAGAAAGAAGTCTCCATTGTGAACTGTAAATTAGGAGAAAAATATCAGAATTCTGCATTTCTTCTTAGAATTACCACTATATTTATTTCAAATGCAAGTGTATTGATGTTCTTGCAAGATTCAGACAATTTCTCACAATATTGAGATTATATACAACAATTCAAAGTCTCACAAAAAGCTAAATATGTGAATGTTAACTTGCAAATAAACTTATATATAAACATATCTTTTAGGAAAAAGTCAGAATTGAGAGATATGAAGTTGAAATAACAAGAAAAATCTAAATTTAGATTTTTCTTTTATTTTTTAAGGCTCCTGTGTTTATGTTCAGTAATTTAACTTTTATGGTGATGAATAGGTTCATTTTATTGCTTTTTCAGACGGCAAAAACTGTAAGATGTTAATTCACAATATTAAGAAACCTAGAATTGTGAGATAAAAGTCGCTGTGATGAAGACAGGCTTCCATTGAAAGACGTGAAAGTGAGTAAATGATGGCAGGATTGTATTTTCTCTGTGAACTGTCCCTTTAATTTCTCTAAATCTGGACTCAGGTCAGTCCAGAATTGAAAAAAAAAGAATATGTAAAAGTGATAATAATATATCCAATTATAGCTGTATATGAAAAAGAATAATAGGTGTAAGTTCATGTCATGCCATTACTTACGTCAAACTCCCATGGTAGATATTAGTGCAGATTATCCTATCGTCCTATCATAAAAAAATCAAATGTAGCTAAACAGTAATAAGCTGCTTAATAAATGTGTAATTATATAACAAGTGATGTGCTTCCCATCTACAGAATACCTTTAAAAACTGTGACATAAGAGTGCACATGTGGCAAATACATTTTTCATGTTCGTAGTGCAATATTAAGATGAACGGGAAGACATGGAACATGGGGAGAGAAAAAAAAAACATATATAATCTTATAATCGCCTTAACTAGCTACATTGATGAGATGGGAGTGATTGGACATTATGCAAACCTGGTTCGCCACTTTGTTGTACTTAAAAATGAATGTAGCAACTGATTTACCAGATGTAATAATAACCTCCGGGGTCTGTGCTGTGTTGAGTTTTATTTTTGTGATTTGCAAAGTCATACGTATGTCTAAAGAAGTCATTGTACCTGGTTCCAGGACGAGCCAGCTGCTGTGTTGTTCTGTTGGCTTTAGCGATACAAGAATTTGTGTGATGTGTATGTATTTATATTCCAATGAATATATCTGTCCAGTATTTCACTAAAATGTAAAGTGTCACTTTACCATTCAACAAGCATATATATATATATAACTATATATTTATTTGAGTTGGTTGGAGCCAGCTACACAAATCTATATTTATTTATTATTTGTGGCCTACATAGAAGAGATAATAAATTTTATTGTTAAGACTTTCATAGTTGTGTATTATTCATTTTGTTATATCCTCATGCTCGACAAAGTGTTTAAATTTGTTCAAACTCGCTTTCTAAATCTAACGCCATTTCATGATCCAAAACCACCTGCCGATTGATTGCTGGTAGTTACGAAAAAGCGTGTTTTTGAAAGCGTGACAATTTCATGACGTCAACTCTTTTCAACTTCCAATGTCACTGTTAAAAGACGGCACTCTAAAAATAGGCAGTGGGTTATTTACATTAAGTGCTCTGCCGGTTTTAGTGGCCGGGATGGGGTGAATACGGAGGAGGAAAGTAAATGTGGGGGTTGGGCCGGGTTGCTTATGCGTCTCTTCATACACTGCGTCAATGTCTTGGGGGTGGCGGATGACGCTGTTTTTGCCCCACCCAACCGTGTTCTGAGTTTGTCCTCCATTTTGTCCTTGCTGTCCAAAATTTAATTCCATTACATCGTTGAGGCTGGATATGCCAGAGATCCCATTCACAAAAGAACAGCGAAGAGCACTTGTGGTAATTAATAATCACCGCAATAGGGCGGTTCTCTTAGCTCTTAGCCAAAAAGTCAAGCCATTTCTATCCTTCCAACTGAGAAGGTCTTTGCCGCCATTTTAGGTGTCTGGAAAAACCTAGTACTTGTTGACAGTTCTGAGACTGAGATGTGTTTAAAGTTATATTAGCTTTTAAACCGCTAGCTTGCTTTGTATGTGAGGGTGATTTTCTTGGTGATCACGTCTCTGATCACAAATCAGTAATGAAATGCTTGAGGTCCAAGAATCTCAGCTGAAATATGGTGCATCTAATTGAATCAGCCTAAGTGAGGGACATTTGTCCTCTCTTGTGGTTCAATCGATCAAATCTCCCACAACAATGGTTAGGAGTGCAGCCTGCGACGGAAGCTAGAAGGCAGCGTTCAATTGTATTCACATCCGTCATTGCTTAGTTGAACAATTTCCAATCAACAACGGATACAGATCATTTTGTCTAAACAGTGTTTTTTTTATTTGTGTTACTTAAATGGAGGACAAAATGACCCCTAAATAAAAAAAAAGCTTCATAAGTGTAACTGTGAATTTTTATTTCAGTTAAGTGGCTGCTCAGTCCCCAGTGTGCTGTATAAAAGACGTCTGGAAACGCTTTCTCTGCAGCCTCTTAATGGCAGAGTCTTCATGTATCTGTCAAGAAATCATCTCCCTATTGAAGGAGGCAGTTGTAATTAGATTTGCTCTCATTAAACCTGGGGAATAATTGGGTATGCTGGGAAATATAGTTTTGGGTCTTACCAGAAGAGAGTTGGTATAATGTAATGTGAAAGATAAAAGAAAACAGATGAGGTAAAATATCAGAATAAAAGAATTGCTTGCTTTTTTTATTTTCCTGGATAATTCTGAAAGAAAAATATTCTGTATTTTGTGGTTAAACGACAATATCATATTTGGAAATACTTTTTATTCCCTCAGTTTTAATAGTTAATGTGTGTTGAGGAAATTACAAAAAATGTTATGCTCTACAATTAATATAACTGTATTTAATTAATATTGGTCGATTCACTACACTTTTAACTTAATAGTAAACTAATTTTGTTGTACATTTATATATAATGTATGAGTACTAGTTACTGTGTCAAATTATGTGATATTCGTTAATAAATTCTTGTGATGTCATGGACAAGACTCATTTCAGACTACATGTTGCTTCCTGACAATCATCACTTGCCATATTTAAAGTCTGCATGCAAGAGATCAAAATGTATGTTTATTTTGCTAATGCACATTGTTAGTCTTAAAATGAACAATTAATCCATCCAAGTTAATCCCCCTGAAAATATTTTTTTTTATTTGGTATTCTTCAATCAAAATCTAAGCATTTGTTTCCCCTCTGGAATTGCAGTTCTTCTTTGATCATGTCAGTTTGACCAATGCAATCTCATGGCAATTTGTAACTTTTTGATTTAGTGGCTAATTCTTAATAATTTGTGCAATCTCTTTTGTACATTTTAGCATGATTTACTCATCCTCCAAGGAGCAGTTGGGAATAAGGCTGAAGTTAAAATAAAAGTCTATCTATCTATCTATCTATCTGGAGCTCCTCCACTTGGCACTTGACACTTGTTAAACACTGCTCCAATGGGCTCGCCCCTCTCCCGCAGGTCTTGGCCCCACCCATACTCATCAACGCTACCAAGCCGACCAATCACAGAGCTTGCGCTATGCGTCGTCGCTACGTGTAGTTACATTTTTTGAGAGGTGAGCATCAGGATCGGCGTTAGCCACAGCATATGCTAATGTGTGAAGGCTGTGCCAGACTAGCCGTGTGCACTCAACACAGAAGTATAAATCAGCCTTATGGGTGAGGTTTGGGGGCATGCTTCCTATAAAAAAAAAACGTACATTTTCATATGAATGAAATCATATTAATTTGTATGAATTAGCCTCTTTTTGGACTATATGTACAATAGTTACATTTCCACATGAGATCAGGCTGGTTTGAGGGATGAAATATGCCCCTCCAACCGTTAGTTTGCTGTGGGTAAAAGATGAGAGGAGGAGCACAAAAAAATAAAACCTTAACCACTACTATTCCATTCCAGTTAGAAATTGGTCATCATTCAGGAATAAAAGACGGAACTAGCGACTTTTGCACTGAAAGAAACAATGGCTACCAAAGTTTTGTGTTTTATAAGAAAAACATTAACCTAACATTAACATTAGCCTGTACTGTTGGCATAGTTTGACACACAGTAGCTCCATCATCTGCACAGGCTAATTGGGAACATGTGCCCAGGGCTACATTTTTAGGGAAACTGCAATTACGTGCTTATGTTTGCCTGCATTTTCTGGGTAAAACGAATGCTATGGGCAGTAGGACTTTTGTTCCTTTTCACATTACAGAGATACTTAGGGATACGTTATAAATGTTATAGACTGATAAAGGATTGTTTTTATGCAGTTGTGTGCGGCACCAAATAAATAGCACAAAAACAACTTAAATTGTTTGACTGTTATCTGTAATCAAATAAGTTTGCCTCGCCCACTTATCTCCATATGGGGGCTTTTCAGGAGCCGTCAGTTTGCTCAGTAGCTCGTCTTGTATGGTGTTGTACTTGGGACGTAGAGTGGAATGAGTTCGAGTGCAGTGAAGGACGGTTCCAGAAACCAGGTAAAAATAAAAAAAGCAATGTGAAATCATGGTAAAAGGGTTTGGTAAAAATGCTTTTCTTTTCTCGTGTGTTTTTGAAAAAACTATCGGTTAGGTTTAGGGAAGGGTGTGTGTGGGTCAGTTGATTGCGAGGTAATATATTATCCACCACAAGCCAGTCGACCAGCTTCTCGTAAAGGCACACGAGAAAGATGTATAAATGACACGTATGAGAAAATGTAGCCAACTCACATACTGTATTTGAGACTTTCAAAAATGTACACAGCTGCCTCTGGTGGATTTGGAAACACAAGCTGCAAGCAGATGTCACCGGAGCAATGTATTTTTCAGTTCACAAAATCATAGCCCTGGGCACATATTTCTAATGAGCCTGCCTTGAATGTAAAAGTGTTCAACTTTATTTTGACTTTAGAAAAGAAACATGATTGCTTTAAATTAACTGTTTCTGTTTTTTGTTTTTTTTACTGTTACTGTGTGTCTATTAGAGGTTGAAGACTGGTATATCGAGCATACATTCATTATATGCATAAATTACTGAAGTACTGTTAGAATTATCTTTTCTTCACATAGTTTTAAAATTGGTGACTTGTTACTTGTAATGGAGATATTTTTGCAGCAATATAAAATAAACAAACAAACAAACAAACAAACAAACAAACAAACAAACAAATAAATAAATAAATAAATAAATAAATAAATAAATAAATAAATAAATAAAACAATGCTAAACTAGCTTAGACATAGTCAGGCTTCTATGTATTGCTGCTCTCTGGTTATTTGAAGTGATTCTATTATCCTCATTTGTAACTCACTTAGGATAAAATTGTCTTCTAAATGAATACATGTAAATACAATCTAAAATTTATGTCAGAACAACTTTATTACCAATTTGTTTTATTAATGTAACATGAATTTGTAAATTCTTCTAATTGTAAAAAAAAATACATAAAGTTTACTTGAAAATTATGAGATAAAGTAGTCATTTACGCTGTATAAAAACATACCACCAGAATGTATTATTAACATTTTCTCAGCTGCTTATTGAAAATAATGTGTATTTGCCCATTACTGGGACAACATTCATATCTCCTCAAAGTATTTACTCCCTGAAGATCTGAAATGTGATCATAACATGTTTTATATGGGTGCGTCATGTTCCTCCAGACAAAACATTCTTCTTTTTCCCGCTCTCTGTTTCTTGTTTTCGACAGCAAAGTCATCTGTGGTGACAAGAAACCCTTTTTTTGACATGGGGTGACTAGAACAAGCGACCCTGAGGGCACATCAGTATCAGACAAGGCTGTCAGCAACAGAAGCATCTGCTCTGTGTCTTGCTGCCCATATACTGCAACAGTAAATAAAAAAAAAAAGACTTGATTTGGCAAGTGGGTTAGCTGTTTAGCCGTCGGAAACTCAATATCGATCATTAGATGCCAATAGTCACTTAACTGGTGAATTCATATCACTTCAGCAGGTTTATGTTCCTAAAAAGCAAGAGCATGTGACTGTCTTGAAGGATCAATATCTGAAAGAGCGGCTAT
Source organism: Danio jaintianensis (assembly GCA_903798115.1). Taxonomy (NCBI): domain Eukaryota; kingdom Metazoa; phylum Chordata; class Actinopteri; order Cypriniformes; family Danionidae; genus Danio; species Danio jaintianensis. Next base: position 17,891,746 of record CAIGQV010019186.1, on the reverse strand, counting down.
GAATTTAAAGGACCCAGAGGAGAAATACAGACATTAAAGTGTATTACTCCTCTGGGATCACTTTATTGACTTACACTTCCCCTCAACTCTTTCCATGTCTCTCATTCTGCCTCTGTCAATCAAACTATTGTATGATAAAAACCAGTCACAGCTTCTTCCACTGCCATCCTGATGACAGAGTTAATGTCCCATAAGCTTTTCAGAACAGTCCTTCCAGCTGACGATCACATGGGACTGTCATACATGACCTGTGTTACATAAAATACCAACAAAAATGACACAGCCACTCTTTCACAAGCCACAAACCCTAAGGCAACATCTAAAGACACTTTATTTCCACTGTCAGCCACATTCTTACAGTGTCTGTTCACCAAGTGTTGCTGCCACAACAATATTTCCTTATTTTGCAACAGGGAAAACATGAATATTGTAGAGGTGGGTGGGGGAGGGGGGGGGTATTGCTTAGTGCACCTTTAACTGATTCCTTAAAGCGTTAGTTCACCCAAAAATGAAAAGTATGTTAATAATTATTCACCCTCATGTCATTGCAAACCCCTGAGACCTTCGTTCATCTTAGAAACACAAATTAAAATATTTAGGTGAAATTTGATAGCTCCCTCATCCTCCATAGACAGCAAGGTTCTCGACTCATTCAAAGTCCAGAAAAGTATGAAAAACACCATCAAAACAGCCCATATGCCTTTAGTGATTCAATCGGAATATTATCAAGCTGAAATAATCTTTACTATGATTACAGACCTCATCCATCTATACTTCACTGCCGCTGGTTTTCTTTCTTTGCATGCCAGATATTTAGTTTGCATTTAAAATTTCCATAGAATGCATTAATACATTATGTTTAAAATATTATCTGATATTTACATAGAAGGTATGTGGCTTAGGAAAGTGCAAAAAAATCTTGTAATCTCATGAATCAAAAAATCTTTCATCGGTTTTACAAGCCCATTTAGAACCCTAGGATTTACAACCCCAAATCAGAAAAATTTGGGACAGTATGGAAAATGCAAATTAAAAAAAAGAAAGTAGTGATTTCTAAATTTACTTTGACTTCTATTTCATCTCAGGCAATATGAACACAAAATATTTTGTTTTGTTTGGTCAATTTTGTTTTTTATTTGTAAATATACATCTTTTCCTGTCATTCAGACCTGCAACACATTCCAAAAAAGTTGAGACAGGAGCAATTTAGGGCTAGTAATAAGGTAAACTGGTTAAATGATGTGATTTGAAACAGGTCAAAATGTGTCAAAAGGTAATTGTGATTATGATTTGGTACAAGCAGCATCCAAGAAAGGTCTAGTCCTTTAGGAGCAAAGATGGGCCGAGGATCTGCCAACAAATATATGAGAATATTATTAAAAACGTTTAAGAACAATGTTCCTCAAAGAAAGATAGGAAGACATTTGGATATTTCACCTTCAACAATGCATAACATAATTAAAAGAGTCAATGAATCTGGAGGAATTTCAGTGCGTAAAGGACAAGTGTGCAAGCCCAAGCTGAACTACCTTTATCTTCGATCCCTCAGGCGGCACTGCATCAAGAATCATCGTTCATCTATAAGCGATATCACCACATGAGCTAAGGATTACTTTGGCAAACCTTTGTCAAGTACCACAATACATAGTTACATCCACAAATGCCAGTTAAAACTGTACTGTGCCAAAAGGAAGCCCTATGTTAACAGTGTCCAGAAGCACAGTCAACTTCATTGGGCTCAGAGGCATCTAGGATGGACCATGTGTACTGTGGTCAGATGAATCAGTATTTAAGGTATTTTTGGGGAGAAATGGATGCCGTGTGCTCCAGACCAAAGTCTCATCCAGACTGTTACCAGTCTGTCATGGTATTGGGTTGTGTCAGTGCCATTGGCAAAGGTAACTTTCACTTCTGTGATGGAACCATTAATGCTGAAAGTACATAGAGACTTGTTTAACTTTGATTGACATTTCAGAGCATTTGTATCTTGTGTTTCCTGCCTATTGTGATCCTGCCTGCCTATAGTTTATGATTCTTTATGATTCCTCCTTATGATTCCTTGCTGCCTGCCTATTAATTTTGCTCTCAGATATTGTTTGTTTGCTGCCAGCCTCGAACCCCAGCCTGTTTTCTGACTACAATTGTGCATATTCTTTTGTATATGCTGGCCTCTGACCACTGCCTGTTTGACCATGATATCAATAAAAGTCTGCAGATTGATCTTAATTTGAGTGATGCTTCATTGCACGGCACATCTAAACAGATGCCTTGTCAAACGTATTAAACATTATTTAACAAAGTACATGTGTCTGTTGCCTCATAAAAACATACACGTGTCGGTTTCCTCATTACAAACATATATGGAAAATGTTCACAATATACATGTTAAACAAAAGACACAGTTCAACAGATCTTGAGCCTCTTCAGGGTGGTTTTGAATAAACTTATAATCTGTCTTTCCCGAATTTGGTATTCTGACAAGTTGTTCGACTTACATAATATTAATGATGCAATTGTGCATGCTTCTGTTATTTAAGGATTCTTTTTCTGTAATTTAAGGAATTCATTTGATATTATGTGTACATATATTTTGCATTGTAATTATATTTAAATATAGCTGAATGTAATTACATCTGTTATTTTTATTAGCCTACATAAAATTACTGTTGACTCTATTCCCAATCCCTTAACCACCCCTTAAAGCCAAACTATACCACTAACCCATTCCTAACCTTAACCCTATTCCACCAAAAGTTGTTTGCAATACATGATACATTATATCTAAGAATTACTTTTATGGATGTAAGTGCATAGCAGTTAAAGATTAAGTGAGGACATTATTTTTAGTTTATACGTGTTATTTATAACATTTAAATCATATTTAATTGCATAAAGTGATGATAACCCAAATATTTATGATGCAGCAGATTCTATCCATCTCTGACGTGAAAGTGTATTATCTCATCTCTTTCTTTTACTCTCAGCCAGCAGGGCGACTCGGGACTATTTATGTGTTCCTTAAGTGATGGCCTCTATAATGTAATTGCTGGACATCTAATTGAAAAATGGAGGCAGCCAAAGAGAGAAGGGTGCAGAAGAGAGGGAGGGAAAAACAAAGAAAGAACAGGGGATGAAGCGATGGAGGGATAAGGGAAAGACAGACTAATGTTGAAAGATAGAAAGAGAGCAAGTTAAACAGACAAACATAAAGGCACGTGCACACACACACACACACACACACGCACACGCACGCGCACACACACACACACACACACACACACACACACACACACACACACACACAAGCGGCTCTATTTGTCTCAGTACGTTTCAGTGGTTCTAGATTAGATGAGTGGGCCTTTATCTCATCCCCTTTAGCAAAGCCAATAATTGCAGCGACATACAGTGTGACACAGACCCAGCAGTGCTGGGCAGAGGAATGAGACAGGGTCAATTCCACAATACTCAGCTATGGCCTCAGAGAAATACAATCTGACATCAGATCTATAACAGCCATTTAGTAGAAGCTGAATGAGCCTGATTCATCAAAATCCTGTATACTTGTTAAACACTTTGTTAACGACACTGAAACGATATGTTTGATTAAATGTCAGCCAATCACAACCCATTTTGGTGGTTCATTAAAGGAAAAGAAAATCATAAACAAATGATCCTTAACAGAGAGATTTTTTTCAGCACGTTTTCAGACATAGTTTTGATAGCTTATTTCGAATAACTATATAAAATACAGTTTTCTCCAGAAGAAACAAATTAGCAATTTAATTAATTTAAAGCATCACTTATTAAAATATTTGAAAAAGATTAAAAATTACACAGAGGGCTAATACTTTTGCCTTCAACTGCCATGAAAAAGTGTTTACAATTAGAAAATTATAAAACTTTTATGAGAAATAAAAAAGTCATTTAAAACACAGGTGCCATTTTACTTAAAAAATGTGTTTAATTCAAATTGTTTTGAAAAAAAAAAACATATATAATTTTTATGAAGAAAAATGATTTAAAGTGCAACAATGAAATAAAAAGGTTTTCAAATTAAATTGTTATTATTTATTAAAAATGTCATTCAAATTATCAATGATCAACATTCCAACTCACGAGAACACAATAGAGGTGGCAATTTTATCAAGAAAAATGTATAATTTTTCATGGAAAAGGTAAGCATGTGAATTAGCCCCTAAAATGTAAAATATTGAGCTATACAAATGTCTGAATGATTTTGAGCTGGATTATTTAAAAGCTGTGTTAAAGAAACTGCTATCTAGCCATTTTTTCGCTCAGATTGAAGACAGTACAGACCACTCTTCTGTTACCCTGTCCATGTCTTCTGTCTTTAACTGGAGCTAAATCTTTACCCCTACAATTCTCTTTCACAAGATGAAACGTCCTGCGAGGCTTGTTCTACCTTTAACTCATGCACAAACACAAACACACGCACATTGCTTAATTCAATAGTAGCAGGACTCTTGATCTCCTCTTGAGAAATCTCTGTGCTGGAAACACAAAGAAAGCCCCTAAAGGCAACAAGCAGTGTCTGTGTGCTGCTATTCAGCACTCTGTAGTGCATCACTCAAAAGGGATCAGAAAAGCATATTCCAGTCAAACGTGACCAGTCAAGCTTTTGTGCTGTATAAGCTACAATTGTTGAACACTGTCCAATATTCAGTCAAGAGCTTTTTTTTTTTTTGCCCTTTATCTAAAGACACTAGCCAGGCCTCCATAAAATTTACAACCAACAAAACCTATTTCTAAAATGACTGGCATACCTTGACTTTATTTTTTTTGTAAGTAATGGAAATGACACACTGAGAGTTAATGACACACTACATCCTTAGGGTTATTTCTATAACGTTGGCATGCTTTCCCTCTCTCTCTCTCTGGGTAGAAGAAGCATCTTGGAGTGTGTATGTGTGTACAAAGCTTTTTACTGAGCTGTACGCAGGCCAGCAGATCCATTAGCACTGATTGAAAAGCGGTACAGCTGTAACCCTGAGAGAAGGAGAACAGTGCAACCATTAAGAACGTCTATGAGAATGAAGACAGTCGGCCTGAGAAAAGATGGAGGAAGCAGGAGGTCAGGGGTCAAATGTGCTGAAGGTCAAAACAGGTTGAAACAATACATTAGATATATTAAGTATTAATCTTTATGGAATGTTAGGGATATGAGTGTGTGTTTGCAGCTATGTTGAATAATGCTATGGATCATTTTATGTATTAAAGATGAATGTTCAAAATTCTTGACAAACCATTTCGCTTCCAGGTTCAAGGTAGACAATTTGGTGTGAATGTACTCTAAAAAGACGTTTGCTTTCTACTTCACAGAGCAGGTTGTATGACATATTCAGGTTTATGAGCAAGCAAGCACAAAAAATAAATCATATTCAAAAAAACGTAATTTGAATACATTCTTGCTCTTGAATCTTTTTGGGTGAGATATTAGTTTTCATTAGTTAAAAAAAAGTTTTAATATAGTAGTCACTGGTCATTTTGTGATAGTAAGATACAGTATATGGCACTTCTTATTCATGTAAATGGTCAATGGATGTCAAGTATGTAATATGACTGGTTATAAAAGGCACTCATGATCAAATTTAGCCATTATGCTTTCTTCATGGACCATGGAGACCATTTAGATCATGTCGGTTCTTGAGAGAGAGAGAGAGAGAGAGAGAGAGAGAGAAAAAGAGAGGGAGAGAGAGAAAGAGAGACTTCCTACTTGTTGTTAGATGTGTAAGAGATCCATTTCTTAACGTTAAATTTAAAAAAGTTAAATCGACAAAGGAACATGTAAACCTTATTACAATACCTCAATTCTATGCTCTATACAGAGCAGTAAGAAGTATGACAATTTAAACCAATTAAAGGTGCCATAGAATTCATACAATATGTTTAAATTGTTCTCTGATATCGACTGTATATAGAAGGTGGCTTAAGAAAGTGCTCAAAATGATCTAGAAACAGTTTTACATGTCCATTTAGAATTGGAATTAGAATGAAATAGTCTGTTTTTACCTTATTTGAAGGGTCGTTAATATTAATGAGCTCTGCTCTGATGCTCCTGCAGCTCATGTCAGTCACTGTCATTCACACAGTGTGATGTACACTGAAATACACAAGAAAAATAATCATACTTCAGCTGCTAAAAAAAGTATTTTAACAAGAGTAGATTCCTTGTCAAATTACAATTGTTTTTAAATGAAGTGATGAAGAAAGACACATTAGTAAGTAATGACGAGTGAGATAACTTTAACTCTATGTAAAGGCTAATAGTAAGCATTAGCAACCTTGCTTGCTCTTGAGTTATGTGGATAAAATATAGGCTAAATAATAATTCTTATAATCCATCTTTCCCATATATTTTTATAAACTTCTCATGCACTGTGATGAGATGTTCCATGCCTGTTACATCAAAGCCTGATTGCATTACCCAAGAGCTCTATAATGCCAGTCTCCTTTTCAAAATGAGAGTCCCACATATATAGAAAATATAATAAGCTGTGTTAAAATAAGGGGAAAAAGGTTCATTGTTGTTAACATGGCCAATCACATGCTCCTGGGGTATACATAATTATGATCCTGTGAGTAAAGTCAGAGTCCATGTTTTGTTTTGACTGGACTGTTATTCATTGGTCTTTTACACTGGATTTACATGAGAATGGGGAAACAGTGCTGTTTGAAGTCACGGTATGTCATTTCCATATACTGAACTCTTATTATTCAAATATACCTATTGTATATCCAGTTTTTCATTCTATAGCACCTTCAACATTGCCTTAAATGTGAATATTGTTTTTTTAAGTGATTCTCATAAAGTATTAATAAAAATTATAAACATTTGTTGCAGATGAAAATCCTGAAGGGTCTGATTCTCTACAGTATTCAAAATACTATACTATACTATTATTATTTAAAATAAATAATTTTAGGATTTGGTCAGTACCTAGTTTTGTTGTAAGCGAGAGTTTAAAATTCTCAGAAAGCATCAGTCAAGATCAGTGCTGTTTTATATAAAATGTAGTCCATTGTCAAAGATACGATACTGATGCGAGATAACTTTTTTTTCTCCAAATTTAATTAGCAGTCATTTGTTGAGAAATACAAGGTCTGACTTTGATATCAATTAGTAGCGTCTCTGATTTCATGCAGAATTACAGCACACGCTGAATGGATTGCCCGACATCGACTCTCCTCAGCTCCCTTAGGCATTAAGAATGACATTTTCTAAATATAGCTCAAATGGTTGCACCACTCATTGCCATTAGTCTCATTTTGATTACCCCTGCTCTACAAGAGCGAACAAATTTCAAGACGTCTAAAGTAAGACACACAATCAGATGCTGTTCAATTAAAGTGATAAGTTCACCCATAAACAAACATTCTTTCTTATAATAACTTACAAGGTCTTAGGCAAGATTAATGCTACTTTTTGGAATATAAATGGTGACTTAGAGCTGCTCAATGCTATAAATGATAACAAACACCATAAAAGAATTGTAAAAGTAAAGATTTAATTAACTGAAACATAAACAATTATTCAAAAATCTCAACCGAGCTTCTGAAGACACACTGAATATAATACACACATCTGAATATGCACATATTGATATTTGGGGCATTGTTGAGAAATACAACAGCATGACTTTTTTGTCAAACTTGCCATGTTTTGATTTACATGAATTAATATAAATATACAGAAATCTGTGTCTAAGGAAGAGAGTATCAAAAAAAAATAATAATTAAGTTTTTTTGCTGAGGTGCTTGTACCATTTACTTTTCTCAATCCTTGTGATTGAGAGTTTTGCATTAGAGCAATAAAAGGCAATAAATGATTTCAGTGAACCTGGGTTCAATGGGTTCAAGTTGGTCATGTGAATTTGCCAAATATGGTACTACAATATTGCACGCAATAGACAAAACTCATTTTAGTCTTCATATTTTCACTAATGTGATCACACCAAAGACGTGTCACCTTGAAGTGAAATTGAAAAAGGAATTAGTCAAAATTCACCTTCTTTAACATGAAAATATTATTTGCTTAATCTCTTTGCTTCTGTCTGTCAAGATCAGGTGTCTGTGAAGAAACAGAAGCAACGGAGAGTTGATTTATTCAAGATTTAACAAGATAAAAAAAGTAGATAAAGGTTAATGTTGGCTTGACATGTTGCTAGCATCAGGTTAACATGCTGTTAATATTAACATGCTGTTATTATTTTTCCAGCATGATTAGCATAGAATGTAGTTTTCTAACATGATTTAGCAGGTTTCTAATATAAAATAGCATTTTGCTAGCATGATTCAAGCATGGATTACCATGTTGTTAACATGAGTTAACATGTAGCTAACATGTTTCTAAATTGTTTAGCATGTTACCCTTACAAAAACGTCGTGTGGTAATTGTGGAGAGGTGAGCATGATCGAACACCCAATGACGGGGGAGAGCATGCTCAGAGCCCGGCGGCTAGTCAGCAGGCCAATCTGAAATAATAAATAACACCTGTCTATTTTAGTGATTGGACCGGAGAGACACCCTTCTTAAGGAGAAGGAGCAGCCGGTAGAGGAGAGAGCACACACCGATACCCGTGTTGTGTCTGTACAATTATAAAAATGAAATTAATTACTTACCTAAATCGCCGACCCTGTCTTCTTCTTCCCACAACAACGAACTTTACTACAGTAATCCTGTGGTACTACAAATAAAACATACATTTACCACACAACAATTATACAACAAAAATCCTGTGGTAAATACTATAAAAATGAATACTCTTGCATTGCTTAATTCTTTTCCTGGTGCGTTGATCTTTTAGATAGCTTATTTCAACAAGTAGCCTAGTGATCTGCACTCATTAAAAAAAAATAATAATTGTAATGGTACTATCATAGATTTGCATATTTTATCATGTTTTAGACTAGTTGCAAGGCCTCGATAGTTATAATTAGACAAATAGATGATAAATGCATGTCCACATGGGGAATTCGTATTTATGAAGTCACTGTGGTCATAGCTGTTCAACTGCTTTTTATTCCCAATATGACAGGAATACAATGTTTTTAGACATGTAGGGTTGATCAAAGGGATCTGCTGACATCCAATCCAAGCATCAGAATGAGAAATTAAGGTGATTAAAGTTACTTTGAATACAATGTGTGTAGCCAGACAGGTTAGTCTGAGTATTTAAAAAAATAAATATTCAGTGAGGAATCGTTCTGTGGATGAAAATGCCTTGTGATGCTTGAGGTCTTCAGAAGACCATCTGAATGCACAAGCTGACCCTTGGAGCAGATTGAAGAGTTGCAGAAGACCACACTGGATTCATCATGCCCTGCATCAACAGCTCAGACAAATGTGTACCCTGTAAATAAGTCAGTATCAGAAAAAAGAAACAACCAAATAAATATGTTTCACACATATATTATTCTCACACTAAAGGTGCATTCACCATTTACTGTCCTTTAGAAACCTAGTCTTTCAACAGAAATCTGTGCGATTGAGCAGATGTATGATGTTATCATGTCAGTCTCAACCTAAATCTCTGAGGTATGTTTCCAGCAACTTGGGGAATGAAGAAAAGGGACTGTAGTTCTGGAGGCAAAAGGGGATCCAACTTGTGCTAGCACCGTGCACCACACAAAGTGGCAAATGAGTTAATGGCACAGTATGTTTTTTATTTTGTCACTAGAGGGTGCATATTCACAACAAACAAAGGTGTAGTCATTCATTCATTCATTTTCTTTTCGGCTTAGTCCCTTTATTAATCTGGGAAACACCCATACACTCCCATTCACACACATACACTACGGACAATTTAGCTTACCCAATTCACCTATAGCTCATGTCTTTGGAGTTGTGGGGGAAACCGGAGCACTCGGAGGAAACCCACGCGAACTCAGGGAGAACATGCAAATTCCACACAGTAATGCTAACCGACCCAGCCGAGGCTCGAACCAGCGACCTTCTTGCTGTGAGGCAACAGCGCTACCCATTGTGCCACCACGCCGCCCACAAAGGCGTAGTTTGACGGTGAAAGCTGTGACTGAACGCGGAATCATGGGAGTTAATGAACAATAATAACCGGGTGTGCTAAAAAAAACGAGCTATATCCAAACACACGTCCTATTCTTATGCCCCATATGGTGAATCATATGTCTCCAAAACCTGACAGGTAAATATAAACTTTATTTTATTAAAAAATATATAAATATGCATATAATAAATAATACTACTACTAATAATAATAACATTATACAAATGCAAATTTCATGAATAAACTGAAAAAGCCCCCCCGAGATTAAGAAGGCATGGAGGCAGTGGTTTTTATATTTATGTAGAAAATAATAATTTTTTAAACATTTTAATCCTTAAATTTTTTTCATAAGTAAAGATATTTGTGTATTGCTGTACATCATGTGTGTATTAAGCAATGTGTAAGGGTTTGAACCTGCACAGGAGCATAACTAACGCGTTCTGCGCTGGACTTTAAACCAGCTTTTAGTTGGTCAATGGGGCGGTCTATTTTAGTTTTTCAAAATAGCAACGCGCCAACAATTTGCCTTAACACACCTCTTTTTTAGACTGGCACACCCATGAGTCCACAAAGTGGCACAAATGGATTTGCTATTTAAACAACGTTGCGCAAAACGTGAAAATTAGAGTTAGTAACAAAATAGCAACAAATCGCGCCATGCACGTCTTGCGCCTTATTGCGCTGGGTGTATGATAGGGTCCTAGATGAGAGGCGAGCGCGACATGGCATGGAAGCAGCGGAGCTTTTATTATGCCACAGTTGACCACTTCCAGTTCTTCTTCATGATTACGTGGGAAAGAAGCAGCACTGTTATATCATACATACATTTTAGAGTTCTGTTATAATGCTATTCTATGCAGTCTAACACCCCGATCTCACTAGGAAACAACTATTTTAAGCATTGTTCAAAAATTTACTAGTTTGTGCGAATTAATATTCAGTTTGATTTCATTTGCATGAAAACGTACGATTTTTTTAAAATGAGGCATGCCCCCCAAACCCCACCCCTATACCTACCCCTCATTGGGGATGAGCAAATCATACTAAATCATGTCATCATACAAATTAATACTAGTTAGCAACTAAATCAAAAGGCTTTGGTGTTTCCCTGTTTTCTATACAACAAAACGTCCTGGTTACGTCCGTAACCCACGTTCCCTGAATAAGGGAACGGAGACGTGCGTCTGTTGAACAGACTATGGGAGTGCGTCAGACGACCAATCACTCTGAAGAGTAAGAAAACGGGCCAATGAAATGCCAAATTGCATTGGCAGAGCTCTGCTCCACAGCTGGCAGCAATGAGCTATCAGCTATATAAGCTGCACGCTGTGGAGTGAGCCTCAGAATTTGCCTGCTGAAGAGCCGATCACTCAGCTAATCAGCTGGAGACTCAGCTGCTGTGGCAGTGGAGACACACGTCTCCGTTCCCTTATTCGGGGAACGTGGGTTACGGACGTAACCAGGACGTTCCCCTTCATACGGGAACTTCAACGTGCGTCTGTTGAACAGACTATGGGAGACTGTATGGAAAACGCCACTGCAGCTAAGCCCGTCACACTCCTGATGTGAAGTTTGCCAAGCATAGCGTGAGCGCACAAGCATCACCAGGAGCGCAACCTTCCAACGTCCCTTAGGCCCTTAATTACCATTACATGGGAATAATATAATTTAGATCGGGGGTCGTAAATGTGCTTTTATCTAGCTAATATAGACTAGGGATTTTAGAATTACGACAGTACGTTGGGAAAGCGTGCCAGTCCCCGAAGGGGGAGGACGCTGCGGAGCCACCTGCTACCCAAGAGGGGAGACTTGATGGTAATAGAGCATATGGACTAGCCCTGATGAGGGGGAGTACTACATATGATAAGCTGGTTAGCGGGTAGGGAAGACACGGGTCCGCCTGGTCAGGGGGAACACTCCGTGGCTGAATAAGCATATGGGGTCACCCCAGGGGGGGGACCGCGCCAAGCTGCCACCGAACCTCAGCATGTGGGTAGACCAAATGGGCATACACACATCACACTGAGCAAAGCGCCCGACTCCTCCGCTGAGTCGGGTGCTGGGGGCCTCGGAGGAATTCTCTAGGGTTTGCCAAGTGGGAAACTTACTAGTAGAATAAAAAATGCGCACGTATCTCCGGGTTAGGGAGCATGGCGCGGCAAGCGTTTGTTAACACCGAGCTTAGTTTCCCTCCGATTGACTGGGGTTACCCAGTAATCGGGTGGAAACCGGCTCCACTCGAAGATTATAGAATCTCGCGAATGTGTTAGGTGTCGCCCAGCCCGCAGCTCTACAGATATCTGTGAGAGAGGCGCCGCGTGCTAACGCCCAGGAGGAGGCGACACTTCTAGTAGAGTGTGCTCTCACGTTTGCGGGACGCGGCTCGCCGTGGCATTGGTAAGCAAGGGCGATGGCATCAACTATCCAGTGGGCCAACCTCTGTTTTGATACGGCACTTCCCCATCTGCCGACCACCATAACAGATAAAGAGCTGTTCACAAGATCTTAAGTTTTGCGTTCGTTCCACGTAAAGGCGCAAAGCGCGAACGGGACAAAGCAGTGAGTGGGCTGGGTCTGCCTCCTCCGAAGGCAGCACTTGCAGGTTCACCACCTAATCTCTAAATGGGGTGGTAGGAACCTTGGGCACATAGCCGGGCCGGGGTCTCAGGATAACGTGAGAGTAAGCTGGTCCGAATTCTAGGCACGATTCGCTGACCGAAAATGCCTCCAAATCCCCGACTCTCTTGAACGACGCCAACGCAATCAGCAGAGCTGTCTTCATAGACAGAAGTTTTAACGATACCGAATCGAGTGGCTCGAATGGATCTCTCTGCAGACCCGCCAGGACTACAGAGAGATCCCAAGAGGGCATGAGAGGGGGGCGGGATGGATTTAATCGCCGCGCGCCTCTGAGGAATCGGATGATTAGGTTATGCTTCCCGAGCGTGTTGCCATCCACCGCATCATGATGAGCGGAGATGGCAGCCACATAAACCTTCAGTGTGGAGGGTGACAGCCTACGCTCCAGCTTATCCTGAAGGAAGGATAACACAACGCTAATCCGGCAAGTCCGGGGGTCTTCTCGGTGAGAAGCACACCACTCAGTGAATAGACTCCACTTCAGGGCGTAGGCATGCCTCGTAGAGGGTGCTCTAGCCTGAGTGATGGTGTTAACCACCGCCGCCGGTAAGTCACCTAAGTCTTCCGCGCTCCGTCTATGGACCACACTTGGAGGTTCCAGAGATCTGGGCGCGGGTGCCAATGGGTGCCCCGTCCCTGGGAGAGGAGGTCCTCTCTCAGGGGAATGCGCCAGGGAGGGGCCGTCGTGAGGAGTGTGAGTTCGGGAACCCAGGTCCGGTTGGGCCAGAGAGGCGCAACAAACAAGACCTGCTCCTCATCCTCCCTGACTTTGCACAGTGTCTGTGCGATTAGGCTCACTGGGGGAAACGCATATTTGCGCATACCCGGTGGCCAGCTGTGAGCCAGCGCATCCGTGCCGAGGGGGGCCTCAGTCAGGGAATAAAACAACTGGCAATGGGTGTTTTCGAGAGAAGCAAACAGGTCGACCTGGGCTTTCCCGAATCGCTCCCATATCAGCTGGACCATACCGGGGTGGAGTCTCCATTCTCCTCGGAGCGTTTGCTGCCGTGAGAGCACATCGGCTGCACGGTTGAGCTCGCCCGGGATATGAATGGCACGCAGCGAACTCAGCCGCGTATGACTCCAGAGGAGCAGACGGCGAGCGAGCTGAGACATGCGACTAGAACGTATACCTCCCATACGGTTGATATAAGCTACCGTTGCCATGCTGTCCGTCCTGACCAGCACATGCTTCTGCTTTAACACCGGTAAAAAGCGGCGGAGAGCAAGAAATACTGCCAACAGCTCTAGGCAGTTGATATGCCAACGCAGACGGGGTCCGAACCACGAACCCGCAGCTGCGTGCTCGTTGCACACGGCCTCCCAGCCCATGCTGGAGGCATCCGTCGATACGACAACATGCCTGGATACTTGCCCTAGGGGCACCCCGGCCCGTAGAAAAGCAAGATCCGTCCAGGGACTGAAGGTGCGGCGACACAGCGGAGTGATAAGCACCCGGTGCACGCCCGCGCGCCATGCCCGTCTGGGAACTCGATCGTAAAGCCAGCGCTGAAGTGGTCTCATATGAAGCAAACCGAGCGGCGTAATAGCGGCTACGGATGCCATATGCCCCAGGAGCCTCTGAAAATATTTCAGTGGAACCACTATGTTCCTGTCGAGCATGCTCAGACAGGAAAGCACTAGCCTGGCGCGCTCCTCCGAGAGGCGCGCTACCATAGCGATCGAGTCCAGCTCCAGCCCGAGAAAAGAGATCCTCTGCACTGGGCAAAGTTTGCTCTTCTCTCGGTTGACCCGAAGCCCCAACTGGTCGAGGTGCCGAAGCACCCTGTCTCTGTGCATAATCAATTGATCGCGAGACGAGGCTAGAATCAGCCAGTCGTCGAGATAATTGAGAATGCGTATGCCCGCAAGCCGAAGCGGCGCTATGGCACCCTCCGCGAGCTTGGGGAAAACCCGCGGAGACAGAGAGAGCCCGAAGGGGAGGACTTTGTACTGCCATGCTCGTCCTTCGAACGCAAACCGGAGAAATGGACGGTGGCGTGGAAGAATGGAGACATGAAAATACGCGTCCTTCAGGTCTATAGCTGCAAACCAATCCCGAGGACGGACGCACTGGAGTATGCGCTTCTGCGTGAGCATCCTGAATGGCATTTTGTGTAAATGACAGTTCAGTCTGCGCAGATCTAGGATTGGTCTTAACCCTCCGCTCTTTTTTGGCACGATGAAGTACGGGCTGTAAAACCCACATTTCATCTCGGCTGGAGGGACCTGCTCGATTGCATCCTTCACCAGGAGGACAGCAATCTCCTCTCGCAAGACAGGGGCGCTCTCGGGGGAAACCCTCGTAGTATGAACACCCGTGAACCTGGGAGGGCGGATAGCGAATTGAATCGCATAGCAGAGTCTGATCGTCCGCATGAGCCACCGCGATGGACTGGCCAGCGCTAACCAGGCTGGCAGAGCCCGCGCTAATGGCACCATCGGACTGATCAATGACATGCCAACGGAGGGGCAGCTCGGGAGGGGAGTGCTCACCCCGGGAAGCAGAGCGGCCCGAGGAAGAGCTGAAAATAAGAGAGTGTCTCTTACCTTCCTCCCTGGATCCCGCGATGAGGCTGGAGTGAGAGAAAGGAGCCCGTCCTCTAGCACTCCGTGAGCCTGTGGCGAAGGGGCCCGGCGCTGCGAGCTGGAAGGCAGAGCTCGGGTTTGCACATCCGGAGAGAGGGAAATTTGCTCTTTTTTGACAATTTGGGTACCGCCGGCCCGGAGGCCAGCAGTGGTGTTTTTAAAGTCTTTGCTGACTGTAGGTGTCCTCGGCCCTCCACCGAGGAAAGAGCAGGTTCCCTCTTCTCCGGATGGCCCGTCTCAGGGACGCTTCGCGGTCCGTTTACCAGACTTAACGGCGCCCTGGGGCGGTGGCGTCGCGATCCCGCGGGAGGCTCAGCGTTGCCGCTTAGCCGGTGGAGTGGGCAGCGGGAGCGGAGCAGGTTTTGGAGCCGCGGGTGGCCGCCCTCGGCGAGGGGCAGCCGAGGTGGATGGGGCAGCGGGGAGAGCAGTTTTCCGAGCCCGCTGATAGATGACCTCCCCCATCGCCTGGGACTGCTCTTTCACCGCCGAGAACTCCTGGGTAAAGTCCCCGACGGTGTTGCCGAACAGGCCAGCCTGGGATATGGGAGCGTTAAGAAAGCAAGCTTTGTCAACATCTGTCATATCAGCCAGGTTTAGCCAGAGGTGGCGTTCCTGGACCACTAATGTGGCCATCGTCTTCCCCAGGGCACGAGCAGCCGATTTGGTGGTCATGAGAGCATAATTGGTTGCCGTGCGGAGCTCATGCATTAAGCCTGGGGAAGAACCACCCTCCTGCAGCTCAGCCAACTTCTCAGCTTGGTAGCGTTGATAGGTGGCCATAGCGTGCAGAGCGGATGCAGCCTGTCCTGCAGCAGTGTAGGCTCTGGCCGTGAGAGACTCAGATAACCTACACGCTTTGGAAGGGAGTCTGGGTGGACCTCTCCAGGTGGAGGCGCCCCGCGGGCAAAGATTGACCGCGATAGCGCGCTCCACCTGGGGAATCGCCTCATAACCCCTGGCTGCTCCACTATCAAGGGTAGTGAGAGCGGGAGCGCACGAGGACCGGGCAGAGAAAGGTGCCCTCCATGCCTGCGTGAGCTCACTGTGTACCTCCAGGAAGAAAGGGATGGGGGGTTTGGAGGGTGTTGCCCTTCTAGCCCCCACGTAACACCCATCTAAGCGGTCCGGCCGTGGTGCTGGGGGACAAGCCATCTCCAGACCCACGGCCGAAGCAGCCCGGAATAACACGGCTAACATGTCCGACTCCAGATCCGAGGCCGCACTGACCACCCCGGAGGGTGGCAGAGAGTCCGGATCTTCATCGGAGCATGTTAGCCCGCCCTCCGATGCAGCGATGGACATCACGTCCCCGGTGTCATCTAATGAGAGCGCGGCCATCCCGGGGGATGGACCAACACTCTCACTCGAAGCTTGGACAGAGCCAGCTGAGGAGTGAGGGGTCCGCGGGCCCGAAGGCGACGGATAAGCCCCCACTGTAACCCTCAGGCCTGCCCGTGTGCTAACCGCATGGCGGGGAGCAACAGGGGTGACGCACCCTAATGCAAGGGTGCGCCGCGACCTTAGCTGTGCAACAGTTAAGCCCTCGCAGTGAGGGCAGCAACTGTCCGCGAGCACCGCATCAACATGCCGGACCCCCAGACATGTGACGCAATGCTCGTGCCAGTCATCCGGGGAGAGGAAACCACCGCATCCAGAAATGCACGGTCGGAACGACATCTTTAAAAAGACGCGTTGTTCGACCGTGTGCTCTCTTAGGAAATTCTGCTCTTTTAGTGTGAAACTGCTCTTTTAGTACACCAGTGAAACGCCCAGGGGACGTAAAACCCAGATCAAACGCCGCTGTTGCGTCTTCTCCCGCACTGGTGATAAGCACTGAAACTTCGCTCAAAGTCAGGTTGGCAGAGTAGGTCTTCAGTCTCGTGAGAGGGTCTGAAGCAAATAAATTCTGAGGCTCACTCCACAGCGTGCAGCTTATATAGCTGATAGCTCATTGCTGCCAGCTGTGGAGCAGAGCTCTGCCAATGCAATTTGGCATTTCATTGGCCCGTTTTCTTACTCTTCAGAGTGATTGGTCGTCTGACGCACTCCCATAGTCTGTTCAACAGACGCACGTTGATGTTCCCGTATGAAGGGGAACCAAAAATCTAGGGTTTATGACATCATTAGCATGGCAACACAGAACATGGTCTGTGTCACTAGTTAAAATTGTTTTTTTTTTTCTAAAGATTTGAACTTTCTTCAAAACATTTGGAATAATATATGTACATAAGTCAGCAAAATATATAGCACTTTTCTAATGGTTTTTGGTTATTTAATGAAAAAAATTTATCATACAAATTTTGCCTTTAAATAATATCTATCTAAATTATATTTTTGGCCAATTTTGCTATATTTTTTATATATATTTATATCCTTTTATGTTTCACATAAAAATTTATTTTATTTATTGATTGATAATTATTTTTTTGCATTTGTTTTTATTTTGGAGCAGCATTATAAAGAATTTTGGGGTTTCATAAAATTATCATAAACCATCTTTGTAGGATTGCTTTACTTTCTGTGTTATTTTTTAATCACTGTGTTGCTTCAGCAGTTTAGACTCTAAAATGCCAAGACTCTCTTGAGAAGTGATGGAAGCTAATGTTGTGTGACTAACATCTCCCAGAGAGAGAAAAGGAAGGTACTGTATGAAAACACCACCTAGCATAATATACTGCAGGCGAGCAACCAAACTAATATTTTAAGCTTCATCAGGGACTTTCTTGTCACCTTTTCTCAAACCTGACAGCTCGGGTAACTCAAAACCCATTTACAATGTGCTCTGCTTTTTCTGTGAGATCCTACCTCACGGCTTACTTGCTTATTAGTTATGAGGCTATACATCAAATTATGTTCTCTTCTTTACACTGCGTTCTCAAGCAGCCGAAGCAAAACTAAATGGCATCCGGCGAAGACATAACTTAGCTCAGCCAAAACACAAACACACACACACTCGGTCTATTGATTTAATGAGGACTCATTTACCTCCACGCCATCGCAGCAGACAGACAGAGGAGATGCAGAAGAGAAAAGACAGATAAAGAACTGAAAATGTCAAGACTGATTAGACTTTCATATGTCTGCAGTAACATAAACCGAACCGTATGCTGACTGAGACATTCACTGTGCTGAAATTAACAGGCGTCTCAAAATGGCAGACAACAGGGGAAAAAGGCTCTTTTCTCAAAGGGCGGAGGTCAATATGACTTTAAGCCAAGAACAAAGGCCGAATACACTGTCAGAGTGAAATAGAGGGTGATATTTGTTACCGAGTGAGCTGTAATTCAAAGAGGCTTTACGAAACTCCAGCGCCTTGCTTGTAGTGTGGCTTCATTTGACAAGCATGCAGAGCTGATCAATGCTGCCCTCTGCTTTATGAGGATAGAATATAAGGATGATATTTTACACAAGCAAACTAGCACGGAGAACACATTTACATCTCCCCTATAAAACCAGGGTGCGTCCAGCTGAGCCCTTCGTAGTGCTTTATGACATCAGACACTGGCATGAACCCCACATAGAAATCTGATATATGGCAATATGAGCAAATTACACATATGGCAGACAAGTTCATATTTGGATTTCACATACAGTATATAAAACATTTGCAATTACTTTTACTTTTGCAATTAATTTTTTGTAACATTTTGTGTCCTGATGATTATTCTATGCGATTCTGTGGTATTCTGTTTTTCTTTTATTGTCCCATATAAAAATTTGATACAAATATTGCAAATCACGTACATGTTTGACATACATAAAATATATGCTACGTATATTATGAAATATTTATATTTCAGAATATGTTTATAGTGAATATAGATATATTTAAAATATTGCACTTTTATATATTTTTGTCCAACACTTTTAATTTCAAATATGTACATACTGTATAAGTTTACATATACGTATTATATATATATATTAGCCAATTATATCTAATATATTTGAACATATATGTACATATTTGAAATGGTTGGAAAAAATATATGAAACTGGTTATTTTTGCAACATTTTATATATTATAAATATAAATATATAAATATATTCTGAAATATAAATATTTTGAAAATAGTGCTGTCAAACGATTAATTGCCATTAATCACATCCAAAATATAAGTTCATATTTACAAAATATATTTGTGCGTTTTGTGTATATTTTTGTGTATATTAATATATGCATGCTATATTGTATAAAAATTATAGAAAAATATATATGTAAATGTATCTCTTTTGTGTATTTTATGTACAGTATGTACATATATGCATAAATATACACAGTACACATATAACAGTACAAACATATCTTGAATGCAATTAATGGCAATGAATCATTTGACAGCACTACTTGAATATAATGTTTCATATACTGTATGACATATTTTATATATGTAAAATCCAAATATGATCTTGTATGTTATAAATGTAATTTGCATATACAGTATGTCCGTGTATCAGAAATATAATGAACAGAATCAGGATACGAGATGTTACAAAACATTTCCAATGTAATTGTACATGGCACAATTTGTAGTGTAAACATCATGGCTGTTTCTGTCTAAACGCAAAGGAAATGTTCTACGACACCAGCCGGTAATTGCTTATGCATGACAAGGCTAGACAGGAAATCACAAACAAATTTATGGGATTTTATGCGTTTAAATGACAAGGGTTTGACTGGGAAAAACAAACCGTGACGAGCGAAGAGGAAAAGACTGACGTGTTGATATATCAGGGCATTGAGTTACATTAAAATTCAGCCCACAGTCCAATGTGTCACCTGACAAAAGGGTTTGATAGACAGTTTAGAGAAAGAGGGCAATCCGGGAGTCTTTAAAAGATTGCATTGTTGATCTCCAGTAGGGTGCTGCTGACCACTGAACATTCTGTACGTTTGTTTTTTTAAAGGTAATATCAAATAATGTAAAAATATTTTATTTACAACACATACAGTCACAATTATTAGCCCTCCTGTAAATTTTTTTTATTATTTTACATTTTTCAACACATTTCTAAACATAATAGTTTTAATAACTATTTTTTTTAGAACTGATTTATTTCATATTTGCCAGTGTGACAGTACATAATATTTTACTAGATATTTTTCAAGATACTAGTATTCAGCTTAAAATGGAATTTAAAGGCTTAACTAGGCAAGTTAGGATAATTAGGCAAGTCATTATATAACAGTGATTTGTTAATTGCTTAAGGGCTAATAATATTGACCTTAAAATGTTTTTTTTTTTTAAATAAAACTGTTTTTATTCTAGCCGAAATAAAACAAATAAGACTTTCTACAAAAGAAAAATATTATAGGAAATACTGTGAAAAATTCATTGCTCTGTTAAACATCATTATGCATGTTTTAAACATCTAAACATCTTTTTCAAAATATTTGAATTAACCTAACTTGCCTTGTTAACCAAATGAACCTAGTTAAGCCTTTAAATTGCACTTAAAGCTCTAATGCTACTATCTTGGCAAATAAAAATAGTACTGTCATCATTATGAAGACTAAATAAATTAGGTAGAAAGTAGTTGTTAAAATATTATGTTTAAAAATGAGTTTTAAAAATATCTTTCAGTTTGTATTATCTTTCCCTAATAATTTGGTCTTCAGTTTATAGTTCTAAACTTTATGCATACATCATTAATCTTTATTTAATTATACTAGCGAATAAAAACTATAGTAATAATAATAATAATAATAATAACGTTACAATTAAATAAAATAGATATATTACTATAATAATAACTTCGCTATTACATTACATTATAAAATAAATACTATAATCATAATAATATTGTCAGTCTATTAATAAAATAAATAATAAGAATTATTATTATAGTTTCTTTCTAACAAAAAAAACATTGATTAAAGAATCACATCCTTCAAAAATGTCATAAATCTTCAATCTGTAACTAATAATTAACACAGATTGTTGGAATTACAGTACATTCCCCCAAAAACATTCTATGACTTCAAAATTCAAACCATAGTTTTTAGCCTAAATAAACTCTAAAAACCATCATTGACTAAACTGTAAGAAATTTCAGACTGCAAGAAGGTTACTCATTGACTTATCATTATGTTTACAAATGAGGCTGTCAGTCTGTATGGAACAAACCAGCTGCTGAGAAATGAAATCAATTAGAAAACAGTACATGAGTCTTGCCGCTCTTTTGACAAATTGCCCTAATTATACATATTATTTATAACACTTCATGATACAGATTTTTTTTTTTTCACTCGTCATTATACACATATTATATTAATATGGTTACATACTGGATCATATTGATCCACACATGACTAATTTGATGGAAAAAAGCAACCATCAGGCTTTAAAGCTTAAAAAGGCCTCAAATTATTTAATCTTATGAGTAATGTACCACCCTAGCAAAAAGCTAATCTCCAGCTGACCTTCATTATTTCCGGCTCGATGAACAGGGTTTTTTCCCCCTTCACTCCAATACAGGAAATGATGCGGAGGCGGTATAGGAGGAAATTTAAAGTTTAAGTGCTACATGCACAATCTATCCACCTTACTGGACACCATCAGTGAACAAAAACATCACTGTGATATTCATCTACACTGATGGCCAATTATCTGATTCTCCCAACAGTGCCTGACCTTTGCTAATAGACAGAAAGACATGTGATCAATACTGCAACTCTCACACGCATGCTCTGGAAAACATGCTTCATTAAATGACTCCAGAATTATGACTGTACATTTCTGAGATGAAGGCTGTTATCTAATGAAGTGTGTTTTCTCCAGACACCTCAGGGTTACTGTGTTTATATTCTGACACGGTAGTGGCTCGAAATTGCTGAGGTGAATCTAAAATATCTGCTGATATCTGCAAGTGAGCAATGATGTGTTTGAACAAGTGACAGAAAGTCTTTAGATACGTGTAAATAATGTATTGTACTGAGAATAGTGTTGACATGAGCGTTGCGATGTTCAAAATCAGCCACAAGGGGGAGAACTTGCAGTGTTTTTACTTGGGTGATCCATGAGACTGTCGTATAAAAATAAATAAATAAATCGTTAGCACAGCCACAAAGTGCAACATGGCGGAATTGCTTAATGATATGCTCTGCTAACTGAAATCTCAATTTGTTTTGACAGCTGTTGTTACTGAGAGGAGGAAAATGTGCTGCCATTTTGTGATTTTTTTATTTTCTAATGGACTGGTAGAAAATGAAAATGGAGCATAGCATAATATCGTTTAGAAAGCCAGAGCACACATTAGATTTTTTTCTCTCCAATAGGCCTACGCTAAATTTGACAGTTTGTCATTTTATTTACATGCAAAATATCCCGCTGAAAAATGTGTCTAAATAAAACAAAATGTTTTACATAAAATAATTTTAAGCATATCAGATACAGTGAGTATCAAACACACACTCACAAAGACAGAGAGGGAGAAAATAAATTAAAACAATAATTAAATAATTCATTATTTATTATTTAATTTAAATAACAAATAGCAAAACTTTACTATATAGTCAGAGAGGACAAAATGACATCTAAACAGTTAAATAGTTTATAGTTCATCTAAATTCATGTACCTTATTTAAATAATCTACACTTTTTATTCTTGTAATTATTTTAATTAGTAGAGGTATTATCTGTTTTTATTCATTTTTTCCATCTGTCATTTATTTTTCATTTACTGTAAATTTGATTAATTTGATGATGTCAATAGGCTATATAGGCCTATGGGCTACATATCTATAATACTTTGGCAATAATGTGCGAAATGTCAATAAAGCAATTGAATTCTGTTTGCATTGAGACAGCCAAAATGAAAAAAAAAAAAAAAAAAAAAAAAAAAAAAAGAAGAAGAAAAAAAGATTTTAAAAAAGACAAAAATGTCCATAAGGATGCACAAGGGGTTGAATTCCCTTCTTAGTTGTGCTTGAAGGCATAAACTGCAGAAAACTGAGATGAAGGAAATGCTTTATAAACAAAAAAAGAGGTTTCCCATCTGCCCACAGTCGTAAGTGTGTCTCAGTGGTCGGATGATGGAGGACTATTCCCACACTCCAGCACGCTCAATAGGCCTTCTGGGAAATTTACGAAGAGGTTCTTTAGCAGTCAATGATGTGTGGACCGTTCTCTAGACAGCATTTTGCATTTTGTTTATAAAATGTTTTGCTTACAGGAGACTGTGGCTAACCAGCCTACGTGTTGCATTTCTTGAATCTGAGAATTGATTTTGTTTTTCAAATCATTTTAATGTTGAAATATTATACTGCACAAGACTGTATCATATGTCTAGATTTTACACAGTTGCATTGTGTTCTGTGGAATTCGTATAGCCTTTAGATAAGATGTAAACTGAAAGGATAAACATTCATTCATTCATTTTCCTTCGGCTTAGTTCCTTTATTTATCAGGGGTCGCCACAGCAGAATGAACCGCCAACTTATCCAGCATATGTTTTATGCAGCTGATCCCTTTCCAGCTGCAATCCAGTACTGGGAAGCACCCATACACTCTTACTTTCACACACATACACTATACGGCCAATTTAGTATATTTAATTCACCTGTACCGCATGCCTTTGGACTGTGGGGGAAACCGGAGCACCTGAATAGAATCCCACACAAACATGGGGAGAACTCCACACAGAAATGCCAACTGACTCAGCTGGGACTTGAACCACAGACCTTCTTGCTGTGAGGCGACAGTGCTAAAAGGATAAACAGTAAAACAAAAATATAGTTAAAAAAATGCTTTTATTATTACTTAATTAATTATAACCATTATTGTTTCAGCTATAAAACGTGATGCATAACCAGATTTTAAAAATGAGTAGTCATTATAAATGGAATGCAATAAAAATAGGTTATAAATCACAAGCTGAGTACATTTACATAGCAGCACCCAAGAGATTTTTTTTAATGGAAGGGAGCGCCCTCTACTGGGAAGGCTGTGAGCGTGAAAAACTCTTAAAACTTCTATCTATCTATCTATTTTCAATTTCAAGGTACTTTATTGGCATGATTGTGAGAACTTACAGTATTGCCAAAGCATAAACATAAAACAACATACAGTAACATACAATAACAAACATTAAGGTCAAATTAAACTAAAGGTGCTGGATCATAAAATACAAAATATAAGAGACCTATAAGATATTTACAATATAAGTTATAAAGTAAACATTTGTAATATAAACTTTTAAAGTATA
Source organism: Danio jaintianensis (assembly GCA_903798115.1). Classification (NCBI taxonomy): domain Eukaryota; kingdom Metazoa; phylum Chordata; class Actinopteri; order Cypriniformes; family Danionidae; genus Danio; species Danio jaintianensis. The sequence goes on along the minus strand of CAIGQV010019186.1, from coordinate 17,867,266 downwards.
TACATTTACATTTTAAATGGTGTCAGATGAAGATAAAAGTGTTATAGTTTGTTTCTAAAGGTGTGTAACTGATAAATGAATTTAGCAGCAGCTGATGGATGTTTATCTTCACCCAATAAATCTTCATCTGATCTGATTCTGAAGAGCTGTTAAACTCTGGTATGAGTTTAGACATTTTGTTCAAATGTTTCTCTCTAAACTCTTTATATTTATCACAGTACAGAAGAAAGTGTGTCTCTGTCTCAATGTCACCTCTATCACAATGAACACAGATTCGTTCTTGTTTTGGAAGCCATGGTTGTCTGTGTCTGCCTTTCTCTATTTCCAGACTGTGATCACTGAGTCTGTATTTGGTGAGGATTCGTCTGTGTTTTACATCTCTAACGTTGTAAAGATATTCTGATAGATTATATTCTCTGTTTAAAGAACATATCTATCTATCTATCTATCTATCTATCTATCTATCTATCTATCTAT
>CAIGQV010019186.1:17770017-17866291 GCA_903798115.1 Danio jaintianensis | reverse complement strand
TTATTATTATTATTATTATTATTATTATTATTATTATTATTATTATTATTATTACTACAAGCTTGGCTTAGTATTATCATTACTGTACGTATTATTAGGTTACAGGGCAAATAAAACACTCTAGTTTTTGTTTTTTTCTGGTTACAGCATCATTCACTAGTTTACATATCAAATTATTAGGTTACAATTCATTACATTACATTACAAATGCATTCTACCTTTAGTCCACGTAGTCAATTTTTAAAAAAATGTTCACAATAAAGTAACAGCCTAATTAAGTATATTTTTTTCTGCACTAATGTTTTGTCACCAATTAAAGGAACACACGTTGAAAACTGCATTGACTCTACCAATAATAAAAATTGGAAACTCCACAAATCATAACACCAAGGATCGGTTTTGCACAAAAAGGAGCAGATACCAAATATAAAGTAAATGTTCATAATTATAACCAAAAATATATCACAAAATGAATAGCACAATAGCAATGTTAAAATAAGGACATTTCTATCACATTCACCCATTTCGGTAAGCGTTCACATTTTTCGCAGGGTGGTAGTAAAGAGTTAATACAGCCGTCAAATTCCTCCTCCTACGTAACTCTGTTTAGCCTACATAAACAAAGCAGAAATATTTCTTTCCACTCTTCTTCGGTCCCGTGATTGCACCGGAGGTCTCGCGCAGCTGTGCAGAGATGGATAAAACTCGCGCGGACGCTCCTTCACCGCGATTCTCCGAAATCATTGAGCTCAATGTCGGAGGGCAAGTTTACGTTACGCGCCACTCAACTTTGCTCTCCGTGCCCAATTCTTTACTTTGGACCATGTTCAGTCAGAAGAAACCCGCGGAACTTACCACCGACAGCAAAGGACGCTTCTTTTTGGACAGGGACGGCTTTTTGTTCCGATATATTTTGGATTACTTGCGGGACCAGACTCTGGTTTTGCCCGATTACTTCAAAGAGAAAGCGAGCCTTCTTAAAGAGGCAGAATATTTCCAACTCCAAGACCTGGCAAAGCGCCTGAGACCTGCGGTCAGCAAGGAGAACTCCATCAGCGAGGAGGTTTGCCAGAGCGACCCGGAGGAGGCTGCGTTCGCCGGCACCAGTATGACAAGCACCGGCCCCCGCTCACCGTCTTTGGACGCGAGGAAAACCGGCTTCATAACCATCGGGTACAGGGGCTCGTACACCATAGGACGAGACCTTCAACAGGACGCCAAATTTCGAAGGGTGGCGAGAATCACCGTGTGCGGCAAAACGTCTCTCGCCAAAGAAGTTTTCGGGGAGACGCTGAACGAGAGCAGGGACCCCGACAGACCCCCAGAGAGATACACGTCTCGGTATTACCTAAAGTATAATTTCCTGGAGCAAGCCTTTGACAGGCTGGCGGAGGTGGGCTTCCACATGGTTGCGTGCAGCTCCACGGGCACCTGTGCGTACGCGAGTAACGACCCCAACGAGGACAAAATCTGGACGAGTTACACCGAGTATGTTTTCTGCAGGGAGTGAAGTTCTGTAGAGGACTCACTTGGGAACTGTTATTCAAACACATTTCTCGGACACTCACGTTTCCATTCGTTGCGCGCCACGAATGTGTAGTTTTGTGCCACAATGTCAATATGTCAAGACGAATTAGGGACCATCAATCGGTGGGAAAAATATGCATATTTTGTGTGTAAGAAATAATTTAACTGCGGATCAGCTAAATCTGCTCGCTGTTGTCCGAATTTTGTAGTATTTAGTTAGAGAAAGCACAAAATATACTCTGAAAAATACGACCTTTTAAAATCATATCAAACTTAGTACCACCGAAGTTCTTAATATTATGTAAGTTTAAAAGTGAATCACATTTATTATTTTCTATCAATTTATGTGGGATTATTGTTCAGCTTTTTATTGAGTAGCCTACATCCAGAATCTTAACAAACAAAACAAAACTAAACTAAACTAAATTTCGACCAGAATAATAATATAGCAACGTTTTCCAAAATATATACTCCCAGCCCTCTGCTTTTCACTGAACCTTGCATCATATTTGTTTTTGTTTGTGTGTATTTGCACTCCTATGTATTTTATTTTTTACTCGTATACCTAATATGTCTGTCAGCTTCACACACACATAATAAACTAATCATGAAAGACATATTTTGAACTGAGCCTCTGAATAGTAATTGGAATGGCACACACTGTAATTACTTTTGACAGCTTTCTAACTAAATGAAATTTACATGGAGGAACAAGCTGCATGCAGCTAGTCTAAAATTGTTTGTAGTGTTAGATTAGACGCATCTGATATCCTGTCACAGGTTGCATGAAACGACAGATGTAAAGATATGAAGCACAGAACTTGTGGTTGGTGTGAACAGAGCACCTTTTGTGATGGTGCAAAAGTCGGGTGAAGAGGGCGTAGGCTCAGAAAGGAGATGTGAATGTGAGTGGAGAAGAGACACTGTCTGGCCTGAGGAAGCAGATGGACTACTAGGAGACAGAACAGGAACTAGGCCTGTGTCTGCCAGCAGTCCTGTGACTAAACGCACCATCTAAAGGGTATTCACGTAAAACATGCGATTACTTCTTCATGTTCCATAGATGCTATCTAAATATGCAGAAGTCTTTCAAAATAAAACATGCTCTTACATTTAAAACTGCAAGGCATTGTGCACAGCATATGAGTGAAAACACTGGACCACCTGGAGAGTGTCAGTATCACAGAGACAGGAACAAATTCTCTCTCCAAGAGGAAGTAGTATCAAGAGGAAGAGAGAAAGCAGATAACCAGCAAAAATATACAAAACAGAAAACAAAGAGCCCTCACTTTGACTCTGAAAATGTGTGTGGTCAGTGTTAATAAGTGAAAGAGGTACTGAGACTGTCAGTGCACTTATTTACAGAGCAAATGCTTTTAATATTCATAAAATAAAATAAAAGAATCTGCTATTGAATGATTTTTTATATTATCATTTGTGAAGGTCAATATTATTAGCCCCATTAATCAATATATGTTTCAATTGTTTACATAAAAAAATCACTGTTATACAATGACTTGCCTACGTAACCTAACTTGCTTAGTTAACCTAATTAACCTAGTTAAGCCTTTTAATTTCATTCTAAGCTGAATACTAGTATCTTGAAAAATATCTATTAAAATATTATGTACTGTCATCGTGGCAAAGATAAAATAAATAAGCTATTAAAACTATTATGTTTAGAAATGTGTTGGAAAAAAAAAAATCTTCTTTTCGTGAAACAGAAATTGGGGATAAAATATAAAAGAATTAAAATTTAATGGGAGGGCTTATAATTCTGACTCTCAACTATATATATGGGGACTTTGCAATCGCCAAAGTTACTTATCCAGCAAGATTGCAACAATGTCTTTCAAAATTCTAACTGACAGTACTGACGCTGCAAAGAGGAGTTTAAATGTTGCTGCATGCATACTTTTCACACTTTAAACTTGTGGTTCCTTTTTGGTGCAGTCCACCCACACACAGAGTGACAAACCATCATGACTTTTTATCTGTTCCGCAAAACACACAAAAGGCCTTCTCTCTGTTTTGACAAAAGTGAAAATAGGCATTGCCAAACTTCTAAACACTAAAGAAAAAACAGCCTGCTTTTGCATCATCATTGTCACACTAAAGGCCAGAGTCATCGTACATTTGGTAAGTCTAGATATATGTGGTCAAAAAAAGATTATTATGCTATGCCTTTCATTCCTTGGAAGTACAATATGAATAACAGACTAGGAATCTTGGAAAAACAGTATTAACAAAAGTTTCCTGTTTCATCCAGAAGGTGTTTTCCACATTTGATGTACATTTACTTTTAAGTGTAACTGCCAAAAAACTGCAAGAGTAAAAAATAAAAAAAAAAAGTATCTGAAAGGGCTCTCTCTCTCTGTCTTGTCTTGTAATAATTCAGTAAAATACTCTGTCTCTCTTTGCCAGACCGGAGACATACACTATGGAGGAGACACCAGATGGTCCTGGTCAATGCGTTCCTTAGCATGAAAACATTGTTTGTTCTTTTGGATTCTTTTGACAATACAGTATATGTTCATTAATTTTTTCAGTCATCCAAAATTAAATACCCTTAAGATGAATGTTTATTAAGCAAATTCGGAAAAAAAATCTCCCTGATGTTTTTAGTTGTGCAACTTATTTATTTACTGAGAAGACAGTGTGCATTCATTCACTCATTCATTTTCCTTCTGCTTAGTCCCTTTATTTATCAGGGGTCGCCACAGCGGAATGAATCGCCAACTTATCCAGCATATGTTTTACACAGCGGATGCCCTTCCAGCTGCAACCTAGTACTGGGAAACACCCATACACTCCTACAGTCACACACACACACTACGGAGTATTTACATATTTATCTAATCGTAACTCTCACCTAATGTAATACACTGTAAAAAGTGATTATTTAGAGTAAAATTGAGTAAAACCATTTATTTAAAAGCAACACGTTGACTTTACTTAAAAAAGTGAGTAAACCCATTGTAACTTGGAACTGTTAAGTTGATTTAATTTATTTTTTTATAATTATGCACAGCTCATTTACTTACACATTTTAAGGCAACGTGTTAACGCACTTTTGTAAGTGAAGTCAATTAATCATTTTAAAAGCAACATGTTTACACACTTTAATTAAAGTCAACTAATCTTTTACAGTGTATGTTCACATATATTGCTGGAAAAGTATCTCCAGCCTATTTAAAGTAATGAGATTGGATTCAACGTTACTGTCATTGTGCAGAGTACAAATACAGAGCCAATGAAATGCAATTAGGCGGTTCATTCCACTGTGGCGACCAGTGATAAATAAGGGACTAAGCCGAAGGAAAATGAATGAAATGCAATTGGCATCTAAACAGAAGTGCAAATAACAAGGTATATAAATAAACACATATGTTAAAATTTGTATATAATTAGCTTTATGACATATAGTGCCAGTAGACGGGCAGATACTGGCTCAATGCAAATGACTGTAAATACAATATAATGAGTAGGGATGTATAAATAACAGAACAGAAGGTAGATTATACAGTGAGTATAAACACAATGTGGATTATACAGTGAGGTACTGTATGTAAATAGCATATCTTTATATATGACCACTGACCAGTGCGAATGATATCAGGAGTTATAAATGTGCAAAATAGGGAATAAAAACATTGTAAGTGTGACGTGGAGAAAGGTTATCGTACAGTGCAGTTTTTAAGCATCAGATGATCCAATCAAAACTTTAAAAAAATAATAAACCTTTGTGAGTATATAGGTGGACCGATTTACAGTCTTGTTCATGTGCAAGTTTGAGCACAAACAATAAATTGCTTACAAGTTAGTTTATGGTCACCAGTGTAATTAGCTTATAACAAAGGTTTTCATTAGATCTCCCACCACCCCCCAAAAAAAGAGAATGCTCAACATTTATATACCATGATGTGGTCTCAAAGATTTTAAATTTCCTTTTTATGTGGAACGCAAAAGGAGATATCTTGAAGAATGTTGGAAACTAGCAATTGGAATCTAAAATAAGAAAAATACTATGAAAATCAATGACTACATTGTTTAAAATATTTTCTTTAGTGTTCAACTCAAGAATGAAACACAAACAGGTTTGGAACAAGTGAAGAACGAGTAAATGATGACAGAATTTCATTATTTTTTTGGTAAATTTCCTTTTATTTATTTATTTATTTATTTATATATTTTTTTTTTTTCGTCTATAGTGAATATGTTGACCTTTATTAATTTATTTGGTCCCACTTTATATTAGGTGGCCTTGTATGTACTTACACTGAAATTAATCATTTGTTACATTGTACTTATTGTAAATACATTATTATGTCTTTTTTTCTTTTTCATTCCTTTAAAACCTGTTTTAACACATTTGAATGTTTTTATCTGTTTTTAACCATTTTTAATTATTTGAATCGTTTTTATTTTCTGGTTTCTTTTATTTTTGTTTATGTAAAGCACTTTGAATTACCATTGTGTATGAAATGTGCTATATAAATAAACTTACCTTGCCCTGCCTTGCCTTACATGTTTTTAGATTGTATTATGATTGGTTAAATACCTTTATGTAATTACATCTGTATTTAATTTCTGTAATTACATTTGTAATTACAATGTTGACCATCCCTTACACCTTAACCCACCCTTAAACCTACCCATACCACCAAACCTGTCCCTTACCCCCGTATCCCACCTTAAGAGTACAAGAAGTGTTCTGCAACACAATATAAACACAGTACATTGTATTCATTTTTTGATGCACATACATAGTAGTTAAGGCCACCTAATAAAGTTTTTTTATTACTTTTTTTACCTTCATTTTTATTTTTAGGCACTGTACTCTTGCCTGTACTACCAAAAAATTGTATTTTGTGTTATTTTAACTTTTATCTGATCATCAATGTCCACTATTAGTAATCATGATCATTAAAATTCATGGACTTTTTGTTTCTTCAAGAATTGACAGTAGGGGTATTATGGCTGGTATCAAAACCTTGTTGGAAGTGTGAAAGGTCAAAAGTTGTGGTACGTTAACAACACTAATATAAACATTCCAAAGAGAACACTTTTTTTGTAAAACAAGCAAGACATTTTTTTTTATAACCAGAACTTCTAGCAATACTGCTCTTTTTTAAAACTAATATTTAATTTTAGTTATTATAACGAAACATTGTCAACACAATACATTAAGAGGAAAGTACTCATCTGACTGAGATGGTAATGAATGACAGCACACAATATTTGCCTCACACAAAGTGGAAAACCTGAACCTTAAATTCCATGCAGCAAACAGAGGAGATGCTTGAATTTTATAATTTTTTTATTCCGCCAAGGCAAATACATAAATAAGTTAATGTGCATTAAATACATGGTTAGACATTTTATTGTATTTTTGCGGTAACTTACTGGCAGCACTGTTGCCAGCAAGTTACCGCAACTGCCCCTTTATAGTAACTCACCTGTAAATGCAATTTACAGTAGCAGGGCCCTACCGCAATTTCATTTTACAGGAAAATAGCTTTACCGCAAATTATTTTTATGGTAAATTTCTCTTTAGCACATTTTAATTTTACAGTATGTCAATTTTTACAGTACATTTACTGTGATTTATCTACATTTTACACTAGCAGTACAAAACCTTTACTTTAAGTATTTACTATTGAATTGAATAAATTCCAAACAAGTGACAAGATCATGCACAACAGTATTTTTATTATTCGTTGTTATTATGTTCATTTAAAATGCTTTACAAAAGTAATTTTCATTCATTTATCTATTTTGAATACATTTTGTGATACAAGATGTTAATATTTTTTTCATTGTCTCATTTTTGTCTTCAACTACAGTAGCAGTACTTGATTAATTACAGTAAAAAAACGCAAATGCCTAATATGCAGTAAGTTACTCTAAATGTTTTTAAATGACCCACAATGCAGTGCATATTACAGTAGTGAACTGTAAAGAATGTATGTGGTATTTGACTGGGCGTTTTTGCAGTAAATAACTGTAAAATTGCAGCAAAGTCTATCAGTATATTTGTGCATGCTGTTTATTTAAGGACCTGTGTGCACAGTTATGAACGGTCTGGAGGATTTTCTTTTTTTTTTTCAGCTCAGATATATTGCTTTGTGAGCCTCTGTAATAAACCACAGAGAGTCTTTGGCTTTATGTAAACCAACTCCATAGCGACAAGCCTGGATCAATATAATCGAATGTCCTGCTGCACGCTCAGGAGGTCCGAACCTTCATTCTGTTTGTTCACTAATCAACACGGGTCACTGGCTAAAACTGGAATGCCTGTGTTGTGAATCATAACTTAAGACTTTGGATATCCTGTCTGGTTTATTGAGGGCCATTTTAATGGTGAACTGCAGCTCATTTACTGAGAAGAATGAAAAGGATAGCAAAGATCTCACATCATCACTATGACAACCTTTTTTTAGTGTGTTTACGAAGTCACTGTATGAGCGTAGGAGCCAACAGCATCTGCAAATTCCTATGTTGCAGACATTGTTGTCATTATCTAAATGATATGTATGCATATCGAGAGACCAAATAAAAGCCTGCTCATATCATTATCAGATGTTTGCAGCCACAGCTATAAACACGCACATACAGATTTATTTATGAGATCCAGATGTAAATATATGATTACATTTATTCATTTGTTTTTGTTTTATTTGTCACTCTCACTTATTTCACTCGCACTTTGTTTTATGTTCACTTTACTTAAATGTGTTAAGGTAACCTAATCGATATGTGTTGGGACAAAATGAATGAATTGTATGGAACTCTCCATTTTTTAAAGTGTGTGTGTCGACATTTATGTATAATTGTAGGCAACATTATTGGCCCTCCTGTGAAATTTATATTAGTTTTCAAATATTTCTCAAATGCTGTTTAATGGAGAGAAGATTATTTATTGATACATTTTTAAACATAACAAATTTCTAATAACTACTTTATTTAGCCTTTTCCATGATGACAGTACATAATATTTTACTATTTATTTAGCAAGGTACTAGTAATCAGCTTAATGTGCAATTTAACTAACTTAATGAACTAAAATTAACTTAATTTACTTAAGTTATTAGGTTAACTAGGCACGTTAGGTTAATTATTCATTGGACAACAATGATACGTTCTTTAGCGAATTGAAAAAATCATAGGGAGGCTAATAATATTTACTCTAATACTTATTTTTAGAAATGTTAAAAACTGCTTTTATTCCAGCCTCCAGAAGACAAACTATAATATGAAATATTGTGAAAATGTCCTTGTTATGTTAAACATCACTTGAGAAATATAAAAAATAATAATAATATCAAAAGAGGGCTAATAATTTTCCTTCAACAGTATGTACACAGAATTCCTGAAACCATAACAAATTCATTATGTGTCTGCTCACTTGGCAAAAAAAAAAAGCTCATTTTGATTCTGATTCTGATTCATGCTGCTTTATCATTTCGGCTTATTTATCTACTGTTCGTTTCATTTCCTCTCAAAGAGCTGATTTTGTGTTTGTAAAATGAGGTTTTCAGTCCCACAGGCTTGTTGGCCACTAGTGTATGGACTAAAAGAACATTTATTTGGCAGCATGTCTATAGCACAGTGGTCACAAGGAGGCTTGGAAAATAGGGAGGCTTTTGCTGGTCCCAGTGTGGGGGACATCCTGAAGCTTCTGGAGCAGAACACAGACCAGGGTCTATACACTGAAGAAATTGAATTTAAGATGAAGTGCATTACAAATCAAAGTTTACCAAATCCACCGATCTTAGGAGAAGGATTTACAGGCTTATTCTTATAATTAATAATTGCCCTTGGCTAAATTTGGTCACTCATCTTTTCATAGAGCAGATTTTCTTTGAAATAAGGCCCGTTTTATGTTATTACATAAAAATGATGGAGAATATAGGCAATAGAAAGAGGCTCCTTGTGAATTCACAGGGCATGAGTCATTTTTCTTCATTCCAGACAGTTTAAATGAGGTGGATTCATTGAATACGTCTCACTGTGTTCAGCGGGAACAGGTCAATATTGCATTTTAATATAACATCGCTGAGCACTTCAAAGAAAATCCATACGAGATAAAACCACTGTTTCCTGCCTCAGACTTGTGGATTTAATACAAAGTAAATGAACAGAGTGTGAGATATGTACTTGTTTTTAGTATTTGTTATGGTGAATCTGACCTGCAGTTGGTTTTAAAAGACAAGGTGTTCACTGATTTGGGAAGAGAGCATCATGCCAGGACTGACTGGGAGAGAAGCATAGTCTTATAGGATTAATTTGTACAAAAAAAAATAATGATATTATTAATTACTCATCCTTATGTATTCCCAATCCCCTGAGACCTTTGATCATTTTCAAAACACAAATTTAGATATTTTAGATTAAATCTGAGAATGTTTTGAGAGTTTTTAGCTTCTTTTCTGAACTTATAACTTCTATTATTAACCCTGCTGTTTGCGGGGGTCAGAGAGTTCACATATTTAATCTAAAATATCTTAATTTGATGTCTGAAGACTAACAAAGGTTTCAGGGGATTTGGATTGACATGAGGGTGTGTAATTAATAATATCGTTAACATTTTTGGGTGAACTAATCCTTCAACAAGGATGGTGATAAGCCAATTGCCTACTGGTTAAATGATGTCAACCTGCCAGAAAAACTACAACTCACTCTTCCCACCTAATGGTGATGTGACAGATCTTGATTGACATCACACTGTGTTCTTTCATTTAGTCAGGAGGAGAACTGCCTGCCTGACTGCGCCTGGTTTCTTCCCATTTTCTCCATTTCTGCTACATGAGTTTGGGTTCCTTGTCACTGTCAGGTTACTTAAATTGGGTTTACTTCAGATCCTTGGCTTGTTTAGTTTGAAAAATATGTTATGAAAAATAAATTATGTTATGTGTTATATTGTTATGTTGCAGTATGTCATTTTATGCTGTTATTATATGTTGTTATGTTATGTTTCATTTTCCTTCCTTCGGCTTTCCTTCCTTCTGTCCCTTTATTCATCAGGGGTCACCGCAGCGGAATGAATCGCCAACTTATCCAGCATATGTTTTACATAGCAGACGCCCTTCCAGCTGCAACCCAGTACTGGGAAACATCCATAAACACTCATTCACACACATACACTACGGCAATTTAGTTAATTCAGTTAACCTATACAACATGTCTTTGGACTGTGGGGGAAACTGGATCACCCTGAGGAAACCCACGCGAACATGGGGAGAACATGCGAACTCCACACAGAAATGCCAACTGACCCAGCCGGGACTCGAACCAGCGACCTTCTTGCTGTGAGGCGACAACGCTAACCACTGAGCCACCGTGTCACTGTTATGTTATGTTATGTTATGTTTTGGTGAAAATCAAATATATATGCTGAAAATAATTGTTTTCAAATTTCTATTTTATATTATTTTCAACTCTTTCAGAAATGATCTTTTTTTACGGGGCAGGACCATTGATGCCTGTCTGTTAAAGGCCACTGTTTTAATTGTCTAATGTAAAACAAAACAGTATCAAAACCCCCTCATTTTTGCACATGACTAAGTATTTTGACAACATTGTCCACATAAAACCGCCACTAAGAGACTAAGCATTTGTTTTCTTTACTTACTGTTTGTGATAAAGCTGCTGCCAGATCCAATACAGTGGACTTTTCATCTTTCAGTGAAGGATACTTTGAAATCTTGCCCATTACACCACACCTCATTTACAATAGTTCTGCAGTTAAATGTTTCAAAGAAGAATAATCAATCCTCTGATGTTAATAATTATGTCTTTGATGCTGCCATTAAAATTAAACCATCCATTGTTCCTAAAGCTTGGATCCTTCTGAAGTATGTACAGTGGTATAAACGAGTTGTTTAAAGAGGTGGTCCAGAGTGTAATTTTAAGGCTTGGTCGTGTTTATAAGATGCAAAGGAATATGCTCATGCTTCACTTGTAGAAAATCACTTTATTTTTTCATATATCTTACTTTGATTATATACAGCTACTCTGCTAACATGAAAACGTTTCCTAGTTCCTCTGAAAGGCCCGCTCTCAAAAGACTCTGATTGGTCAGCTAACATAATGTGCTGTGATTCGCGGATCGGTTTCACGTCACCAGTAAAAGCGTCATGCCTCCACAAGCATGCTTTGCCTCAGCTGTGAAAATACTGTCAGTCAGAGTAAGTTAGCTGTTAGCAGTATCTGTTTGAGCCTTAATCAGACAGAAAATGACAAGGATGAACCTCATGCCTGCTCTCTAAAATAAAATCTGACAAGTGTCTTTTACGAATGAAAATAGGGTGTGAAAATAGGGTGCTAAACAGCATTTCCCAGTTGTTTACATCCTTGCTACAACACACCGTTAACGCTAGACACTGTGCATTTCATAGATCAATTTTAACAAATAAAATTACTTACAGGTTGTGGCTCACAATCCATAGCTTCTGCTTGTTGGAGCTGCTCCTTTGAGGAGCTTTTAAGCACTGAATTGGGAGAGATTCTGGAAGTTCTCCTTTGTCAAATGCGTGCTATATATATTTTTATAATTCTCTGGAACATAATTAAAATTAAACTGTAAGCACTTCTCTCTTTGTCGTGTCCTTTGGAAGCCCAAATACAGAAACAGAAGAAGCTCTGTGGAAATAGCAGCGTTTGGATGGCATTTTAGCTTTCTCTGCTGTAACTTTACAGCGCCTCTGGCCACGCCCCTTCGCTGCACAGGGTGTGTGCGCATGGTAAATGCATGTAACCAGAAACCCTTGTGATCTCACTAGCCCAGATGTATTTTTTTATAGTCCCCAAAGTTTGCTCGCTGTAGGCTTTGCCAAGCTAACTCTGTAAAAGCCAATGTCTCCCTTTGCATTGAGCTTTGAGCATATTACATTCAGAGATGCTGTTTATATTCACGCAGCTACTTTACACATGAACTAAAGTTTAAAATATGATATCGTAGTGGACCACCCCTTTAAACAAACAAGTCAAAGCAAATGTTCTTTCACTCTTCAGTTTGTTTTGTCAGCAGGCCCAAGCGTGTACCGTATGGAGAATGACAGAACCTAAAGTCACATCTGTATATGGTATCAACTATATAAACAGCATAAGTGATTAAAATCAGTTATTTTTGCTTTTGTTTTGATGAAAGTGTGAGAGTATAGTTTAATGATTGAATGGCAGTTGGAGGAGCCTATGGCGTAATTATGCATAACATAATCTTCATTAAAGTCTTGCTCTGGAGGCAGTGTATATGCATATGTATGTGCGCTTGTGACATCACATGCCACTTTGTATCCAGATTAGCTGTTTTTATAGCTTAATAAATTAAATGCTTTGTTTTTATCCAGTAGGACATTTTCAGAAATGAAACCTGCAGGATATTTTTATGGTACAATGAGCACTTAAATGTCAAAAGATCAAGGCAAATGTGATATCTCATGTCATAACCACTTTTAAGACAGAACCTAAAGAACAAAAATATGAAGTTCTAAAATTTGAGTCAAAACAACTATAGTTAGCACTATAGTGCTATATGCAAATGAATGTATTTCTAGTGGTGATAAACATTTGCAACATTGCAGCTGCTAAAAAGAAAAAAGAAAAAAAAACTGTTATAAATGAGAAATAATGTTTTCTATTTTATTTTTAATACAAAATACAGGGGGCAGCACGGCGGCTAAGTGGTTAGCAGTGGCTAAATGAATGCATTTCCAGTGCCTTTGAAATATTTGCAACATTGCAACTGTTAAAGAGAAAGAAAAGAAAAAAAACAGGTATAACTTAGCATTATGTTTTTTATATTGTTTATTATTATTATTATTATTATTATTATTATTATTATTATTATTATTATTATTATTATTTGAATGTATTTGTACAAATTAAATGCTGGAATCAAACTTGGGTCGCAGTGAGCACCTCAGTGCTATGTGTTGACACACTAGTTTATTGGCACCGGCCAATGTATTTTTTTTAATTAAGACCTAACATGTATGGGTGGGTGACAATGAGACTAGAAGCATGTTGCAAAGGTCCAGTCCACTCTGCAACATCATTCTATGGCTGCCAGTCAGATCAAAAATAATTCTGTTGTCTTGCAACAGCTGCCTTATTACAGAATTAGAATTTGCCTCATTTTCGAAATTTGCATCTTTGGTTACTTTACTGTTTAATACTGTAAAGCTACTTTGAAGCAATCTCTATGCCATAAAGCTCTATGATAATAATGTCAACTATAAATATAAGTTGTCCTTTTCTACTCATTATAGACCAGGCCTCTGAATATAGTAGCTAGCTAATGTTACATTTTGACAGGGATCAGCTTCTAAACCAGTCCTAAATGGAGATTTTCACTGGTACTGGTGTCCTTGGTAAATGTCGCTGCTGCTTTCCCTCTCACTGTGTCTTCTGCCAAGTCAAGCTTCCGCTCCGTGGAGGTCCGGTTAGTCTCACGCTGCTCTTTCTGAGCACGGTAAAGGCCGCCGGCATCAATCAGCGGCGGGGAACAAAAGCAGGAGCTCAAGCGCACACCTCCCAGCATCCTGCACCCCCGCTGGCTCTGACACAGGGCTCTTTTGGAGAAAAAGTAACCCCCGCTGACAGTAAAAAGGCCAGGAAAATCTACTGTCCCAGCACTCAAGAGTGTTGATATGTAATAAAATAGAGACTTGCATACACACCCACGCCACCTTACCTCATAAGCCAGTAATATACAATTATCAGAGGGAGGTGACAGAGAAAGTGTGTAATGATTATCAGCATACGAACAAGAAATGCATGCCATAACAAAGAATTCACATTCTCACCGTAACATTTTCTTGCACACATTTGCACACACAAAAAGGGGAAGATTCAGCAGCTAAAAACTAATACATTTCAAACACTGTAGTTATATTGTGAACTGTAGGATCAAGGACAAATCTATTTCAATGTGGATACATTTTATTGCTGTTTATATTCTGTAAGATTTTAACAAATAATAAAATAAAGTTATTTCAATCAACAAAAAGGTATTATTGATGTACCTAGGATTTTCTTTAGCACTCCTCTTCCCCAGAATCTATATCAGCTGTAGATCTGTCGAAGACTTGTGAACGGTACATGCTGGTAAGTAAAGGGTGTTTCTAGGAGCAGGTGGGGTGGAAAGAGGGATCAATTGGCTGTGCTCCTGGTATGGAAGAATCAGTCAGGTACTCAAAAGAGTTTTATAACAAAACTATGTTTCAAACTAAATTTCTAATATACATCCTCACTTATTTTAATGCACAGCTGAGACAGCAGTTATGTTAGCAGCCTAATAAAAGCTTATTCATTTTACATTAAGCAGGTCGCCTCATGAGGTCACATGACCAGGTAAATTAAAATATTTTTTAATGATCATTTCTTATGTGAAGCGCATTTAAAATCCTTCAACGCAATGCAAGCTGTTGATTATCCCACTTTTTATGTGGTTATTTGCCAAGATATAGACAAGTTAAATATAGCATTGCTTTATGCAGCTAAATGCGTGACTGACAGAGAGAGAGAGAGAGAGAGAGAGAGAGAGAGAGAGTGTGTGTGTGCGAGAGAGATTGTGTATACTGTATAGCTCATAGTAGCATGTGTTAGCTACCTCTTTGGTAATCTTTTGAGCATATTTGCAAGTTTATTGATCCTGATCAGCTCTCTAGTGAAGCACACGTCAACATCTTTAAGATTACACAGATGAATGAAGGTTCCAGCAACTGTCACTTTGACTACTAATGTTTAAAATAATCACATTTATTTACAACTGAAATCAAAACTGACTGGAACAACCTTTGCATTAAACAATTTCATTGCACACCGTCCAGCCAATCCATAGTCAAGAGTTTCTACAGACCATGGAAATATTTATTTTTTCCCACAGTCAAAAAAAGTTTTCTCTTGCTTGTTCATGCTTATTTAAAATGAGCTAAAACAACACAATTATTGAGATTTTTTTGGGACAACTTATTTCTTTTATGATCAATCCACTTAAATTTGCCAGTTAACCTAATCAATTTGTGTTGGGAAAACATGAATGGATTGTGTGCAACCCTGCATTTTTTACAGTCCACTATTATCAGACACTTTTACTATTCATGGCTTATCTTAGAACGCATAGATTACAAACCACATACTGCTGCTTTTACCACTAGAATCATTCTAAATATGTAAATATTGATCAAAATAATGACTTTGAAGATTTTGAAAATATGGTTGAAATCAAAAATATATATGGCAGATGCTGTATATGTACTGTGGAATAGTGCTTTAATGATGATATAATGGTAAAAGACTGGTCAGACTGAACATTTCCAAGTTGGTAATACAATAACCTTTATTTTCTACTTTTTGTAATTGTTAATTAAATAGATGAGTTTTATGCTGTTGAGGCTTTTATAGATCCATCAGTGATATACTGTAGGTCTGGGTCTCTTAACAACACAAATATGTCATAATGACTGTCGAAATATTCATGGATTTAGGAGACACAACTATTTGAATAAGCAAGACAACACTCACATGGTACAACATGGCATTATATGTAAGTATTTCTATATCATGGCACCAATTTAATTTTTGAAAACAGAGACTTAAAACAGATTAAAACCGAAAACTTAAAACAGAAAAGCTGTATTCCCTACAGTCTTTTTCAAGCTAAAGACAAACAAATGCCCTACTGTGGACAAGTAGCATCTGCTGAAACCTCAGGCTAATATCTGACTATAACAGCTATGAATTATGCTTTGTTTTTTGCAGAAATACATGTAGCCTCAACAGAAGTTCTTCTATTACACAGTACCAGAGTAGAATAATTATTTACAAACTTTCTAAAAACACTGCATGTCAATCTTTGTGCTTGAACAGAGATGTAGCATGAGCCTGTTAGCCAGTTAGCCATCAAACGAAGCATGCCAAACGTGCCTGTGTCTGGATAGTGTTAGCTGGAGGGATCTACAACACAAGACGTTCTGCAGATGCTCACATCGGCTTGGAGCTGTAGCTTATATCCGGCACTGATAAGAGCTTTCTTATTTCTTCAACTATAAGTTCAGCTCAACAATTCTGATCATGAGAGAGGGACGTTCTGACCGAGGCTGTGCAGTCGACTGTCTCCATGGCGATTTGTGACGCACAAGATTTTAGGATGAAAATGATGACCATCCGCATAATCACAGGAACTATTCTTATCATTGTTAATTAACATGCCATGCTGCTTATATTAGTTCTGCTCATGCTAGAGCTTATCTGAGAGTGGGGCCGTTTGTTTGTGGGTGAAATCATATTTCACAAAAGATAATCAGAGACAGCGCTCTCCGACTTTTAAAGTCAAGATACAATCTCTCTGTTAACAAAGGCCACTTTTAGATATTCCTGGAGCTCGTGGCTAAAAATGAAAGCAGACAGTTCAGGGATACATCCACACGTATTCAACCTTGAATATTACAGTGTGTTCTCAATGTACGTATTATTGCAGAATATATTACAAGCTAAAGTTGGAATTTTGAGTCTAAAATAGGAAAATGGTCTTTAAAAAGACCAATTGCCTTAAGAGATTAACCTTTTCTGTGTTAGTACTGCAGTAGAGCTACAGCAGGATGGTCTAAAGAAGCATAGGGATATGAGATCTGACATGTTTGGGTCTGAGCTGGGAAGATTCTGGGTTAAACCCTCTGGCCTTCATGAATAACAGCTGTGTCTTCCCATCTGTCAGTGACTTCACATGCGGTGATGTGTTAGTACTATGGGGACTGACCAACATCTGCAGGCATGAGCATCATATGATGCTTAGATGTCGAGGACAGAAATAAGATTATTTTTAAGGTTTAATATTCACCTTTTTGTGGGCTGCATGGTGGCGCAGTGGGTAGTACGTTTGCCTCACAGCAAGAAGGTCGCTGGTTCGAGCCTCGGCTGGGTCAGTTGGCGTTTCTGTGTGGAGTTTGCATGTTCTCCCTGTGTTCGTGTGGGTTTCCTCCGGGTGTTCCGGTTTCCCCCACTAGTCCAAAGACATGCGCTATAGGTGAATTGGGTAGGCTAAATTGTCCGTAGTGTATGTGTGTGAATGAGTGTGTATGGATGTTTCCCAGTGATGGGTTGCAGCTGGAAGGACATCCGCTGCGTAAAACATATGCTGGATAGGTTGGCGGTTCATTCCGCTGTGGCGAGCCCAGATTAATAAAGGGACTAAGCCGAATAAAAAAGTTTTGTGTGATTATTTGTGATTATTTGATTATTTTTTCAATAACACTTTATGGTAATATAGATTAAGTTAAAAAAACTAAAATATGCATATAGGGAAGCGAAGAACAGCATTTCATCTTAATTTCCACACAAAATCTCACAATCTCTCTGTCTGTCTATCAATGTCTATTTAAATTTAGCTGTATTTGATTCCTTAAACTTCATAGGATTCAGAAGTGACATTAAATGTTTTAACAGTATTACAAAGATGTTTTTCAAATAAATGTTGTTTTCTTTTTTTTCAAAGAATTCTGAAGGAAAGAATATGTAAATATGTAAAAAATATGTAAATACTTGTAATTAGTTTGTCTAGAATTTCTGAATCACATGACACTGAAAAATGGAGTAACTTTTTTTCTTTTTTTAATATTAAACATTATTTCCTATTTGTATTTGTGATCAAATAAATGCAGCCTTGGAGGGCATGTGTATCTTTTTTATTATTTATTTTCAGCACAAGCAAATTACTGCAAAGAGAATGTAAATGGATTCATGATCTGAGATACCTTCATCCCTTAGAAATGAATGAATAATTGGCTTTGAGTTGTCTTCCTTAAAATATGCATGTCAAAGTACATATGGATTTTATGATTATTATTCTGAAGTTTATGTATGTGAATATAATCATGAACAATTGTTTGTATGTACAATGAGAGTTTGTGCCTGTGTGCATACTCTGATGTCTGTGGGTGTTTTGTTGAGTATTTAGAGTGCAGGTGCACGTTTGAACTTTGCACTGAGGAAGAGCTTTTGACTTTTTGCACATTGCACCTTTGCACTTTTTGTGGCCTCTGATGTAGCATATCGCATTTTTTTGAGGTGCTTTGTACCCTGCATATCCATATGCAGATATTTATTAGATTTTAAAATTAGAACATGCTGACATCAACATCTACATCATGCAGTTATTCTAACTATATTATTATTTTCCATTATTCTAAGCTATTAGCGAGAAACTTCACTATGACTTTCTATGATTTCACTTTTGCTATGTTTGTAAAAATTGCTTGTACTGCAATCATCTGAGGAACGTTACATTTTATTTCCAGATGCATGTTTCCAAGGTAACACTTAGCTATACAATTGCTCTATTTTGAGATACAGTATATCTCCATTACATTCTCACTCATACACACCACACACACAGTCATTCACTGACAAGGCCAGGGAAAGCAACAAGATAATAAGAGAGAGAGAGAGAGGTCTGGTCTTGTTACGGAAAATTCAAGCACAAACAAATGCTTGCCAAGTGCCGGTCTTCATTTTTTTATTATGTGGCTAAAAAAAAGCATAATTTCTATGCATGATGAGTGAATTTCCTGAAAGCCTTTTGGAGGAACTACATCGGTTTCGACTGGTAAGCCAAGTTTAACAAGCAGAGAATATGATGAGAAAGGACAAAACAATGATTTTCTATAAGAACAACAAAACTCTGCATGAACGAGACAACAAGTGTCATATTGGGTGAAGCAATAACAATAGCTAGTTTTGCTAACCATTGTCTAATGCCTCGCTCTGTTCCGGAGACACCAGAGACAAACATTACAGTGCAATAAGCAGACACAAGAGAGAATTACATTAGATTCCATCAGCATTGACACACTAATGAAATAGAGCCTCGGCTATTTCCTTCAGCACATTGAAATTGAACTGCATTGGCACAGCAATTCTGTTTATGAACAAAAGTGCTCATTATATTCCTGTTTACCTTTTGTTTGTCTCATGTGGACCTTCTTATGACGAGTATCGTGGGAGAGACTGGCCGAATGAAAATCTAATTTGTGCATATTTGATACATAACCTTATTTGTACATGGCCTCGGAGATATCAACAGCCGTTTTGACCAAACAAAAGGAAACCCAGGCAAATCTTCAGTGGAGAAGTCAATTGCAAACCACTGAAGAATACTCCTACACACATGAACACAAACAGCGAGGTGAGTCATCTACATACCTTTCCAGACTCCCCTCAGTTGTCTGCCTTCTCGGCCTCTTGTTTCCATGACGACCGGCCAAGACTGTGGTTGGCTGGTCACTGACCCCCAAGTCAGCAGAGTCCACCAGACCCCACACTGAACCACTGAAATGCCATTGCTCACCAGGATCAGGCCATGTACTGGAGTCGTCTCGGCATGCACTGTGTCACTCCCTTACATTCTTATGGGAACACTGTGCCAGCTGTAAACTCCCTTTTCTTCTGGTCTGTGGTTTTAGTCTGAAAATCAAAAATGACATTTACATTACATTATAAGGTAAAAAGTACATCACAAGGAATTGTAAATGTTGATATCACAATAAAATTTAAGTAAAAATGTCACTAATGACATAAAAATTGTGTTAATATTTTCTAATTAACACTTAACAATACAGGCACATTAGTTCTGAGGTTTTCAGATTTTAGATTCAATGGACCCCCAAATATGAAAGTCCTGTGATTTTAACTGGAGCCTGCCTGTATCTGTTACATTTGTGAAGTGGGTGCTGGAAAAAAAAAAAGATTATATTTCCACTTCTGTTCCACTGAGGACATCTCAAGGCCCAAACCCAATGTGGAACGCTTGTCAATGAATGTCCTGGAGCCAGAGCTTCCAGACACGTCTGACCACATGCGTGAACCGGCAAAAAACATGTATTGCTGTGGGATTTCACATGGAGAATGAGATTGGGATGCCACCCATGGGTGCACTCTCCCACCAATGTATTTTTAACAATGGTAATGAGAAATATTTTTATCTTTACCCATTCTTGCTGGTCCTATGCAGCTCTCCATCTCAACTTGTTCCACCCAACTCTCCTTTACCTTCCAGCTCCTCATCACCAGCCTGAAGGAAGATTCTGTCAAGCCTTCCTCTTTCTCTGGTAGTCAGGCCATTAGCCCTGTTTCCACTGGCCCGTGTAGATACCTCGGCTCACTCTCAGTACACTGATGTATCTCTGGTTCATTGCAGTACACTGCTATCTCAGGTTTGCAGGATCCCTGTATGTGCCTCTCACCTATACTCAACCTCAGCCCTCCTACCCATTTACTCCACCTTGGCTCTTGACCTCATCTCTACCATTGACTGTTGTCCCACCAGCTCCACTACTCCTGCTGCTTCTGATCCCTTTGGCTTCGTGAGCTTTTCCCTCCCTCTGGCACCTCCTTGGTCCTCTATCATTTTGTCTCTGTTGTGATCTTCTAGATCCCTGCCTCCACTTTGCTAGCCTGAGCCATCAGCTCGACCTTGGCTCTTCACACCCTCAGTGTCAGCCTGGCTCTGCGGCTCTTCAACTGCTCATCTCTGCTTTGGGCTCCACCATCATTGGCTTTGTCTGCTTTAGCTAGCCCCCCAATCTCCACAATGGCTCCTCGCCCAACTACTTCACTTAAAAACAAACCATTATTTATTTATTTATTTTTATTTCACCAAAACACAAACATTTGAATGGTGGTGTAGGAGTGGTTTCCAGCTTTAACCAGCATGTTTCGCTGTATCACAATTGAATGTAATTCTTCAACTTACAACATATAAATATCATATGTATCAAAATTTGTATCTTTAGGTTGTGAATCAATACATTGTTTGCAAATTTTTTGGTAAGGACAAAGACTATGGCTCACTACACACTGGAACACCAAAGGTGACATGAGAATATCCTCACTGTACAATTACACTACAGGTAATTACGAAAAACATTTGTTTCCACTTATTTTTTTTTAGAATGTTAAGTGTATACTCCCAGGGCCATTTATATCGACGTTAATATTTAGCCGCACCATATTGGTGTTTCGTAACATCTAGTTTTATGAGGTGGGTTGTTAGCCCAACACTCAACCCCCAACCTGGAGGACCAGGACATACACACATACATTACGGAGAATTTAGCTTACCCAATTCACCAGCACATGTCTTTGGACTGTGGGGGAAACCGGAGCGCCCGAAGGGAAACCCACGCGAACATGGGGAGAACATGCAAACTCCATACAGAAATGCCAACTGACCCAGCTGGGGCTCGAACCAGCGACCTTCTTGCTGTGAGGCGACAGCGCTACCCACTGCGCTCCATGTCACCTAATTAAAGTGCATAATGATAAAAAAAAACTTTGATTGCTACATATACCTGCAACATTTCAGCCAAATTAGCTGCAAATGTTATCTGGATTACCTGTTTGTTTTTCAAAACTTATCTCATTGCATGTGGTGAGTTGGTCTACATAATTTATCTTTTGTGTTTTTAAAACTTCCATTTAGGAACATTGATGTTACTTGGACTTCACTGTTTATTGTGGGACTTTTTAGGGAGTGAACATTTTAGTGCACTGGGGTGGAAAAAAATGTGATTGAGGCGGCATTTAAAATGGCCACCTCCCTGACTACTGAACTAGGGAGCCTCTGTCACTGAACATCATGAACAGTGCCATCAGTGACATTTCCACCACATCATAACTGATTTATTGTTTAATAACCTTCTGTGATGGAAATGACATTTTAAACACTTTGACCTGTTTGTCTTGCTAAGGCTAACATCAGAACAAGCGTTAATATAAACACACACATTGGAAATTGTCAAGCATTTTACATCATTCACAGCAACAGTGCCACAATTTGATTAGAAATGATGCATAAAATCTTCTATTCACAAGTGACCTTGAATTTCTTCACAATATTTTTAGTCTCTGTCTCTAGCTTTTTCACTGGTAGCTTTGTCTCCTTGGAAACAAAGTGCACTGATAAAACTTTATTAGTTGCAAAACTGTTGATCGTGATGGAAATGATGACAAGAGAGCTGAAGCATGGCTAAATGTTCCCATAACAGTCAAAATACAATCTTTTTTTTAGCTCAGTTATTTTTAATAAAAATCAGTCTCTGGGACATAAAAGATCGCATTGACGTTACAAATGTTCATTGCACCATTAAAGAGCTTCTAGGTCACAATCAATGACAAAACCTTGTTTTTTCTTCAGGCTATTTGAATCCCTTTCTCTGAACCCGCAGGCAAAAACAAAAAATTTGATTTGAACAGTGTGATTTTATGGAGCACTGGCTCATCTACAGTATATCACCAAAAAAAACACTGAATGAGTTCAATTATGGAAAAAAAAAGCTGGTGACTGATCCTGAGTGTGTCAATGCAAAAATGTCTATCCTGAACAGAAATATCTTCAAACCAAAAATGGCTATCCACAATTAATTGACACTTGTCATAGCTGATGGCGTGGCCTGGGGGCTGAATCAGTGTGGGGGAAAACAATTTGTCCCCCTCCATTGGAAAGTAATATTGGTAACCCGGAGTTGAAGAGAAAATTGAGCTTTTTATCACCAAAAATTACACACCTGCCAGATTAAGCATACCTTCATTGAAATTGCTACCTGATTGCCTAATTCAAGCCAATTCTCCTCCAAATAATAACGCTGCCACACAATAATCCACCTAATAATCTTTATACTTGTGAAAGAGTTGAGGCATAATCTGACAGGCATGCATTTTTCGGCAGTACACCGACTTCTAGCATGAACATCACCAAACAAACTAAAAGTGGGGCAATAACTAAGTTTTGTGGGACATTAACAATAGTAAAACAACCTGAAACTACATCTAACTTAATAAAAATATGTGTATTCTGCCTGTCAGATCATATGTTCTTTGGACCCTTCCGGGTAACACAATTACATCACATTTTAATATAATTTCTTTATTTTACATGTAATTTAAATTCATGGAATCACCTGCTCCACAATTTAGACAGCTATCTGTAAATTAGGTCAAACAAACTACACTATAAAAAAATAAAGGGCCCAAAAGGGAAGAACGCATGCACATTTCCTTAATGCAACAATTAAACAAAAAGACTGAGGAAAACGTGAGATGTTTTCACAATATGCGATGTGTGGGACAAAATTGAGTGTTTTACAATGCAAAGTCAACCTACCGGATTTGTATGTTTACTTGACAGTATACAACCAAAAAAAAAATAAAAAATTTTAATGTAGACAAAGCTTCTAACAAGGTCTCGTACATTCATTCTAATGGGCTGGTTTCCTCCTCGGCACAAATGATTGTGATGTTTTTGTGGGCATTTTCAACTATGTCGACCAAGTCTATGTTCCTTAAAATTGCTCAAGGTGGAAGTGATGAAGATAAAGGGGACCTATTAATTCCCCTTTTTTACATTGTCCAGAGTGTGTGTAAACATACAGCCTATAAAGATAAAACTCCCCTCTTCTCTTTATTAAAGTCCTCATAAATCAGAATCAATGTCTGAAAATATGACAATATGTCATATTAGCACAGTTTGGAATCACAGCATTCAAGTTGGAAATGTTAAACATTAAGCCAAGAGCAATTTTTTATAACATAAAAGCATACTGTTATTGTTTATGCAAACAAGCAGCAGCTAATTTGCATGTAACAACTTTTCTTTGGTTTTTGGCCTCTTTGTGTTTTTTCTTGACTTGAATTGTTTACTTACTATGTCACTTCACTATGTCACACTCATATTGCTGAGTAACCAGTCAAACCACTCTCTTCATCTGATGGCGATTCTACATTGAATCAAGTCAAGGAGCTCCGATGCCAACCCGATGAGAGGCGATGTGTGGGACACACCAAACCATAGACGCTGACCGACAGACCGACAAAGCCCAACAGCCGACCATCAGCTTGATGTGTCCCTGCCTTTATATTAAAACTGGATAGGCTTTAATGGACAGTATGAAGCAGGAAGCCATACATCGTCATGGAAAAACGTCATCTAATGTTTACAGCTTGTCAGAATGCAAAATTTCAGAAAGATTGATTATAAATTTATTCAGCACCACTCACATGAGGCATAAGGTGTGTTTAGCTGTATCTTTTGTTAGGTTAACATGCATATTGTGAAGTTTCCAATGTCCTTTTTAATTAGGTAACACACACATATGAGTGTTTGAGTAATAAATTTAATGAGGCAACATATTTTAATTCCTACCTGTATTTTCAGATGTTAAACCCACAAAATACTCTAAACTCTAACTCTAAATAAATCTCTGTCTGTCCCTTTTGTTAGGTATAATTATAATTTAGCAGCAGAGCAGAGCTCATTAATATTCACAACCTTTCCAAATAAAGTAAAAATGAATCTTTTCAATCTACGGCCAACTTCGAGGCTTGTAAAATCATTTCTGGAGATTTTTGCCCTTGTCTAAACCACATAGCTTCTATGTAGATATTAGAGAACAATTTAAGCATAATGTATCAATGCACTCTACGGCATCTTTAAAATTAAAAGCTATTTCAGTAAATTAATGCATTCAATTATTTTTAAATTAATTAATTACATTTAATTAAAATTACATGTTTTTAACATGGGCAAGTGTGAAGACAATGCAAACAGAAGTAACTTACCTCTGCAGGTTTGCTGTCGTAAGGATTAAAATGCATATACTCTATGTATATACAAGCGAAGATTTGTTTAACAACAACAACTTGTTCAACAACTTACCACAGAGGTTCACAGGGCTCATTCATAGAAAGCATTAAGAGTAAATGGAAACCAACACCCCAGCTTAATGAAATGAGCAAATTAACTGGACAATACATTCACAATGCTCTTTGGGCTAAGCACTAAAAGCCTAATGCCCACTTTAAGTGCAACTTAAGCACAAGTAACACAATTAAGTGCACACTAATACATTCTATCACTTTTGGGCATGGGGTATTTTGTATCTCTTTCCTCTGTGGATAAATTTCTTCTCTTGCTTTTTGTCAATAAACCATCTAACCAAGCCATTGCGATGTCTTGACTCCAGGCCCAAGTAATTATCTCTCTAATGGAGGTCACTGTACAAAAGTGTTATCTCCACCTCCAGCCCTCGGCATGGCCCTTCTCTTATTTTCTTGCTCCAAACGGATAAGAAGAGAACACAGTGCGTTAATGGAATCCTTGCCGCAGCCCTATTAAAAGGCACCTTTACAATCTAGAGATAGCAGAAAATATTTTAGAGCAATGAGAGAAAATAAATGAGCAATTAAAGATACCAGAGAGGCCTTGAATGTGTAGCACTCTAAGTCTAAACATCAGTGACCCGGTGAGACAAACAATCTCAGGTCAACAAAAGACACTGATCCGTAATGCTAACTTGTGACATTTACAAAATGGCAGTGCACATGACCTGCTCAGAACAGCCATTTCCATGCCCACAAACACATTCATGGTAATAGACATGGAAATGCAGCCACTCCATTCTTCCATTTCCACTTGTGCATTTATAAATAACAGCTCTTTTCAAATGATTATCTGGATGGTGCAGCTCATGATGCAGTATTATATGGAAACTAGAATGTTACACAACAACATAAATCACCTTTGCATCTTATTCATGGTATTAATGGTATTAACTACAAAACTACAACAATGACAAAAGGGGGACAGCTAAAGTCATGTGGTATTTTAATACCTTCCACATTTGTCACATTCTTTAATCTTTCTCAATTGAATCAAGTTGTTTAAGGCACCCAGATGTTCTCCATTCTTGTAGTGCAGCTCATGAGATTAAATTCACTGATATGGTTTACAATCATCTTCCTTTGGTTCTCATTCTAATGCCTTTACTTTCTATATATTCCTTCCCATTTTTTCTTGTGTATGTGTTGTTTTTGTCTTCTGCCCACTTATGAAAATGAAAACCAAAATGCATTTTATTATGAGTGCTCTTGTTGTAATGCCTTGATTTAAATGACCGTCCCATTCTTCTAGTTTCTGAATGATCTTATTTAATATAAAATATATATTTTGCTCTGCTCTAGCTGTTGCTCCTGAACAATGACAAATTGAGGACTTAATGTCTTTTTTTTCCCCAGAAACAAGTTGAAATGTGTATTCATCAGATCCCAACACACATTTCCACTGTCTTCTGAGATGATTTTTGTCTCCCCAAATAAAACCTGTGGCATTACAACACAGAGCTTATGTATAGCTTTGACCATGAGAAACAAAGATTAATGTTGCATTTCTTGAAGCAGCAGCAGACTATTTTCAGTGACAGTGTTATTTTGAAGTACTGCTGAGCTCATGTGGCTTTATTTAACAACACAATATGACCATTTTTTATGTATTGTAATTTGAGGGCTTAAAGGTGTAACGCATTCAGCTGAAGTTTCCTGCTTTGCTCTGCGCAGGCTGAGATTTCCATTTTTTTTCACATTATTATACAGTGCTCAGCATAAATGAGTAGACCCCTCACATATTCATTCATTCATTCATTTTCTTTTCAGCTTAGTCCCTTTATTAATCTGGGGTCGCCACAGCGGAATGAACCGCCAACTTATCCAGCACATGATTTATGCAGCGGATGCCCTTCCAGCTGCAACCCATCACTGGGAAACATTCATACACTCTCATTCACACACATACACCATGGACAACTTTATCCTACCCAACTGACCTATAGTGCATGTCTTTGGACTTGTGGGGGAAACCGGAGCACCCGGAGGAAACCCACGCGAACACGGGGAGAACATGCAAAATCCACACAGAAATGCCAACTGACCCAGCCGAGGCTCGAACCAGCGACCTTCTTGCTGTGAGGCGATTGTGCTACCCACTGCGCCACCGCGTCACATATCTCTCTTTTTAATTAATATTTTCTATAGGATGCTTTACAATAATATATTTGTGGATATACATTAGATTAGTCAGTACCAAAGCCAAAACTGGAACTAATCTAACAAAAACTCAACAAAAAATCACCGCTCAAAAGTTAGTACACCCAAATTAATATGTTGGGGGAAAATATGAAATACAATTGTAATAAATAGGAAAAATCAAGAGAAACATTAAAAATCTAAAATTAAGTTGAAATTTTGTAGTTTGTATGTAATTTGTTTTTGCAATAACTCATTTGAATTTAAATGTATGTATGAGAAATGCATACAAATATTCATTTTCAAAAGCGTGTGTACTCATTTATGCTGAGCACTGTTAATGGTAGTTCTCATATGACTTGGCACAAAATGATAAGCCTTTTCCTGAAAAAATAGAGACATTCTTTTTTAAAACCAAGCATGAAGCCCTCACATATCCCTAGATAACTTGCTTATGACTGTTTTAAAACGATTTAATCTGGATGCTCTATAACCTTTTCACTTGTATTTTGCCTGTTCCAATTGATTCGGAGTGTGTTGTAGCCATCAAAATCTAAATTTGTTAAAATGTTTAACTTACATTTAAGTCTGTCAGTGAACATACAGTAAATATTTTTATTTTAAGTTAAGTGATTGAACAAATCACAGATTCTTGATTTCATTGCATTTTATAAAATTTTAGGTTGTAATAATTGTAGCACAACAAACACACACTTTTACAAAACTCCCAATAATCAATGAAGCTGTTAAATAAATATCTTTCAGCACACATTTTCACTTTATATATGAGACACTTCATGAGCATGCAGATTTTGGTGACAGCAAAACTTTGCTATTTTCATCAGTGACAAACCTAAACGCATCTGATTGGCTTTTGCTTTTATAAGCTAAACAAAAACGTGAGTGATTTTCTGCAATGTGCAGCAGATCTAGATGTGTGCAAATCAACACTTTATATTAATTTTCACTTTAATTGCTACAGTTTAAATGATTTTATTGATTTATTGATTTATTTGCTTGCCTCAAAAATGATGGAAAACACTTGTTAATGCTGTTGTAGAGGAATTACACAGCTATAGTATCTCATAATGTACCAGAAAATATAGAAATATAAATACCACTGAGAAATGTCCTGATTTAGTCATACTTGGAGGTTTGGGTTGCTCAGCTTCTTTTTTCAATGACGACTTGACTAGGGCTCAAATTAATATGGTTTAAGCCGTTACTGTGCTACAGTACAATCACTGAACAGTGAGGAAACCTTCTGAAATTTAAATATGGTAATACGCATTAGGTTTCTGACATGTATTGTAAGCAGTAGACCAATCAAAACAGACTTTCACACGACTGACATTTAAAGATTGTGTCCACAGACTCTATTTTAGTGCAGGATATGACAATCACTGTCTCCTTCAGAGAACTTCTGTGTTCAACCACACACCTGTCTATGTTATGAAATGACAGCTGGTCTATTATTATGGAGTCATTTTATAATATAGCATATTTTGAGTCAGAACAGCCTTTCTATACTCCAAGCAGAGCAGGTTCAACACAGAATCTCAGAGTTTGCACTGGGTTTGTTACTGTTGTCAAATACGCACAAATTGAATCTGGACCTCAAAGAAGAACAAAGTCAAAACATGATGTAATGTATGATTATCAGTCCACCATAAGCAAACATCATTCAACATGACCTCGTAATGTAAAAAGTTAGGAAATATGCACAGAAATGTTGTGCAAAAACATTATTGAAAAAGTGAGAAATACAAACATGAGAATGCCAACCCAATTCAGAAGAAAGCTCAACCACTCAAATCTCCCTCTAGGTCAATATTACATGGTGTACTAAGTCCGCAATCCTTCATTATTCTGTCCTACATTTTATGGAGTTTCATATTCTTAATTTTTTTTCTAATTTTCTTTCTGCTTTCCTTCTCTTCACTAGAGATTTAACTCTAAAATGAGAGCTTGTCCCAAATGCACTCTTCAGCTGATAAACTGACTCAATTTAGAACAACCAGCTTAAACATTTGCTGCATTCCTATCCGCAAAACCAAAAGAAATACAGAGAATGAATCTCCCACATCTGAGAATGTCAGAATCCTTGAACAAAGAAAATTATGCTCAATGGAGAACATATATTGTAAGTACTGTATCTCAAACTTTGAATAGACAAAAAAAGTAATGTCTGTATTCTAACTTAGACAGGAGAATCATCTCACTAACTTGTGAAGGAGTTATATATATATATAGTGTATGATATTTTGATAAAAATTATAATTCAACCATGATAATACAAATTATAACACCAAAACATTTGCATGCTATTTCACCCGATTCGAATTCTATCATTCGATTGAATGGGCGTTATCAGTGGATATCAGATATGGGCCAGTAGGGGCCTTCTGGGTTCAGAAGGCTGTAATCATCCATCCACATGGTTAATTAGCTATACTAATAGTCTTCTCTATCTCCAGATCCAGGTCTGTTTTTACATTACTGTGACGATTGGGTTTAGGGGTTGGGGTAGGGGTAGACGTTAATAAAATACAATTAATGGGAAATTTAATAAATAATATAAATAATTATCGTGGTTAATCAGCTATACTAATAGAGAAGACTCCAGATCCAGATCTATTCTTACGTTACTGTGACGGTTGGGTTTAGGTGTAGATGTTAATAAAATACAATAAATGGGAAATTTAAAGAATAATAATAAATAATTCTCGTTATCTTCCGGCCGCAGCCGTATGTGATCTATAGCTGATTAACCAAGTGGATGGATGATTACAGCATACTAGTATGCACAGAAGGCCCCTACTGGCCCATATCTATCAGCTGATAACCGCTGATAATGCCCATTCAATCGAGTGATAACATTCAAATTGGCTAGCTATTTTACATTCTGACTACTTTTTAAGTACACATAACTACACTCTAAAAATGCTGGGCGTTTTTGCATTGTTACTTTACTAACTGCTTTTTACAGTGTAACCCAACCCAACGTTTTCAACTAAATGTAAATTACACTTTTTTAACCAAAAATTTGGGTTTGCTTATATTTAACCCAACATTTTTGAGAGTTTAGCATTGGTTGGTCCCTATTTTTTAATTAAGAACTGCCTTAAGACAGTAGATTCAACAATGTGCTGGTAACCATCTCCACAGAATTCAGTGAATATTGACATGATATCATCACACAGTTGCTGCAGATTTGTAGCATTGTAGATTCCAGCACAGCCCAAAGCTGTTCTACTGTGTTGAGAGCAGTGTTGAGTTTCTGGAGGGTATTTGAGTATAGTGAACTTATGTTCAAAAGAAAGAAAAATAGTTTGAGATCATTTGGAGGTTGTTAGTTGCTGGAAGTGGCCCTTAAATTACAGGTACATTGTGGGCATGAAGGAATGGACATGTTCTGCAACAAAAGTCAGGCAGGCTGTGGGGCTTCAATGATGGTACTAATGGGCTCAAATTGTGCCAAGAAAAATATCCCTCTGCACTTTTGATACAAGGCAGGATGGATCTACTATATGCTTTCATCTTGTTTACTTCAAATTTTGACCCTATACCATTTGAATGTCACAGCAGGAATATAGAATCACACTAGGCAGCTTTTTTTTTTTTATCCAATCTATCCACTTTTGGTCAGCCAATGTGAATTGTTGCCTCTATTTGTAGCTGCCAGGAGTGTGATAACAGTGCTCTTCTTCTGCTGCTGTAGCTCATTTGCTTCAAGGTTTCACATTGTGCAATGAGCAATGATCTTATGCAGACCTTGTTTTTATTTAATTTATTATCAGATGCTGTGTGTGGGAAAATCATAACATTACAAATATAAGAAAATGCTACCAAACTAAGAAAACATCATTGTTTTGACAACACACACAAGCTGCAAATAGTGCAGATATGTGTTAGGCGACCCCAAAAAGAGATGAACCCAGCTGCAAATAAGTATCTGTTCAGTTTACTTTGATTGACTGGTTGAACTCCTTATTGAACTGTTTTTTATATTTCTTTCAAATCATTGACTAAGGGGAAATCTTTTATATGTAGAGAACAATAAACCACTTTATCAACAAATAAAGTCTGGACCAGTTAAAGTTTTAATAACTTTTATTGAGACAAAATAATCTGAAAATGATGATGGACTGTAAGAGTGCTCATGTGAGTGAAAAGTGTTACTAGTCAGTACTTTGAGGTATTTTAAGGCTGAAGCTAAAACCCAGTCCACTGCTGCTTCTCTGGTCAAACAAGATCACACAAGATGACCTGTCCATGCTAAAATATTATCAATAAATAAAACATTTAGCAGACAGAAAGAGGTTGTGTGCAATCTTAAAACAATTCTGAAATGACACAGTAACTGGTATACAGTGTACCATTATAAATCCCATTTACTTCTAAATACCAAGAAAAGAAAAGAAAACAAAACAAAAGTCTGAGAAACATAAAAAAAATAAACATGAGTTTGAACCACAGCACATTTCTTTACATTTGAACCGTTAACAGCCATCCATCATGTGCGACTGCACTTTGTTTATCTTAAGCATGGATTTTCCATTCATTCATGGGAAATTCAGAAATTCACATTTTCCACAAAGACAATGCTGTTTACATGGATTTCCAGGAATACTCTTTTCACAAAAACAGGAAAGTGATCACCAAGACAAGCAATGTTTTCACATCAATGCAGTATTTCACTGATTTCTTTGATTTAATGTGGACAGAAAGACCACAGTACAGTATGCACAAACAGGGGATAGGGGGTATTTTCCACACCACCCTGTATTTTCTCAAAACACTGTTCCCAAGTTAAACCGAACTGCTTCTTTGTTTGCGGATAAGCTTTGCAAAGGAAAACAAAACATTTTATGGTCCATTTGGCTGAGAACCCGTATTCTGCTTTAGGGGTTTAGTGGAACCGCCCTAGATCTGCCATGACGGTGAAGAATAAGCTAAATAAATTTAAACTCACTGCACTCCCATATAAAGGCACAGACCTGCTACTGTGCCCTTAAAAAGGCC
The DNA here is from genome assembly GCA_903798115.1 of Danio jaintianensis. Classification (NCBI taxonomy): domain Eukaryota; kingdom Metazoa; phylum Chordata; class Actinopteri; order Cypriniformes; family Danionidae; genus Danio; species Danio jaintianensis. Next base: position 17,833,885 of record CAIGQV010019186.1, on the reverse strand, counting down.
ACGACCTAGCTGAAGGGAACGGTGAAAATATACAGGTCTTGCACATAACAGAGAGATTAAATGTCACCGTGAATAAAGAAAAAACTCTAAAATAGGTTACGCTAATACATAGGGAGACATTTGTGGACCGAGCACAAATAAAAACAAACAGTGACAGGTACCATTTTAAAAGACTTTATTCGATTTGAGCAGCCTTCTTTTTGTTTACGATCATCTGACTCAAGCTGCCTTTTATATTTCCATACACAAAATTCAATTCCAAGGTTATTTGTTGGTATTTAAATCAGTTGAAGAATTATACCAATTGTCCCCTGGTCTCTCAGAGGGAGTCTGTTGACCTCAGCCAGCAGATTTAGAGCTCAGATTGCAGGAATTGAGCGTCACTGGCTAACTAAGCATCAAGACACATCTGAGACTCGGTTGCACGCATGAACGGAATGCTGTGCTTTATGGGTGATGTGAACCCTCGCGGCAAATGCACTAAGGTCACGACTTTTCTGGGAAGACATATCTGCATGTTTGGAGAGGGACGGAAGTGCACCATATGCTCATTCGAACAACATTTGATCACTCTTGTGTGAAAATGATACTTGCCGACATATGGATTCCAAATCTATATGCTTATCCTTTTTTATAGTACAAAAGAGGAGGACTTTCAATTAAGTGTAGCTAATTATTCTTTAGTGAAAGGTACTCTATGGAAGTTGGAGATTTGAAGCTTGGTAATGTTCCAAGATTGGTTGCAAATCTACCAAAGCCATACAATGACTTATGCAAAGTAGACCACGCTTAAGCCATATTCACATTCACTGATAAAAATCCATCAGGCTATTACTGTACATCTTTAATGAGGAAAAACTGGAACATAATCAGATTGGTTTATTTACAAACCATTCACTGAATCAGCTGATTCTCTCAAAAGGATCTTACTCAAAAGATTGATTGATTCATTTTGTACATTGGTTACTTCTCTCACAAACAGGCCAACGAATGCTATATTGATTGAAGGTTTTATCCAATAAGAATAGATGCAGTCGTTTTCACTGTATTACAAAAGTAAAAATAATGTATTGTTTTAACAGTGTTTGTGCTGCCTTAAAATCTGAAGTTGTATTAGGAGACAACTTGGAAATTTGAGTTGACAAAACTTAACACATTTGGGTGGTACGGACCATCTATCCATTTATCCATCTATTGTCTGTCCGTCCATCCCCACAGAATTTTTACAATTACTTTTAAAGTTTAAAGCGATATAACCATTAGGAAAGAAAGATTATATACATACATGCATACAATTCATAATTATACTTCAATTAAATTCATATATGATTAGCCCATGTTGCACATATTTGGTACAGTAAAATACTAACTTGAATAAATGACTACTGATGATCAATTGCAGCATTAAACGTTCACATTGAACACACACACACACACATACATACATATATATATATATATATATCGTGAGGAACACACTGAATAATGTTTGTTGCATTGTCTGCAATGAAATGCAAGTCAAAGTAAATTTAAAAACCACTTTTTTAATTTTTTTTTTTTTTTTTTTTTTTCCCCATACTGTCATACAAAACTTTGTCTGATTTGGGGTTGTATCTCAACCTTTAATATTATTTTTCTATTATTTTATAACTAATGTTTCAGATTATATATATATATTGGAGACAAGTCAGGATTGCAGGCAGGCCAGTCAAGTACCTGCATCCCCTTCCTCCGCAGCCAGGACTTTGTAATGTGTGCAGAATATGGTTTTCTGATTGTCTTGTTGAAATTTGCATGGGCGAATCAGAAAATTTGAAATACTGATTCATCTGACCACCGTAAATGTGTTCATATTGTCTGCAATGAAATACAAGTCAAAGTAAACTTAAAAATCACTACTTTTTTTTTTTTTTGATGTTGTAGTTATGCTGTAAGATATGTAGATTTCATAAATCTTTTCCTGTCGAACTTTGAAATAACATAAAAAAAAATTAAATACAATAAATTTCAAGAGGACTGTTAGATTGTATGATTGTAAAATTCATTCAATGATAAACATGCATTCTAATAAGATATTTAATTATAATTCATATGTAATGTATATATTTTTAATCTTTATTTTATTTTTAAAAAGGTAGGCCATGTATTAATAGCATTGAAAACAGGTCAAGGTTCAAAACACTAATCAATGAGAAGCTGCAGATGAGATAATGTGCATTTTAATATATGCATTATGCATTAAGTGATTTCAAGCCAAAACTGATTAGAGCACTTGGTCATGTTTAAAAAAAAAAAAAAAAGTACAAAAGATGTATTATGCCAACACTCTGAGGCAATTAAGTACTGAGACAAGTCTGCACTTTAAAGCCATTTAGAGGTTACACTAGTAGAAATAGAGATGATTGTGGGAGAAACTTAATGACAGGAAGCTGAAGAGTCTGATGATGCTCTACAGCCACTCTTAAATTATCCAAATTAGGGCTGAATGTATCTGTATGTAAGCATGTATCGGTTTCAGGATTTGAAGAGATAATGATCTGCGGACTGTATTAAAAAGATTTTCTAGTTTGTTTGTTTTTTCATTGAAAATGGTTTTAGTACATACTCAGTTTCTATTTAAAATTAAGCTTTATTTCCATGGCAACACTTAACTTGTTTAGCCAGTTTTAACAAGGCCGTGAAATACAAAGAGATTAAAATCCTTCAAAACATCTAGAATAGGGGCTCGGAAAAAAACATCCCAGGTCATTTGATTTTACAATTACATGCAATATGACCTCAATATGCGGAATCACACATCTGTTAACTGGGGGAAGAAAAAAAGAAGAAAGAAACAGATGTACTGCAGATAAAACCCAGAGCGCCACCTACTGGAAAATATATTTCAAAATCTTCCTGAGGGGCAAAATAAATGTCACATTATTCCCTTCTATTAATAAGCAGCTGTTTTAAAACCTTAGCATAAGTTTCCTCTTTATCAACTGACACAAAACAATGGCTTAAACTCTACATCCCATCACCACTATGTGATTTTGTTTTTAATAAGAGAGAGAAAAAAGTGCTTGATTACCGAATAAAGTGTGCTACAACATTTATTAAATAATTCAGAGGAAAGCTTATATTAAAGGAATGAGAAATAATCATACTGTATATGCTAGACAAATTAGTTTTCAGCATGAAAAAACAGCCTATAAAACATTTCTTAGGCATACAGTAGACATGTTATTACTTGCCACGTGGAATGCATAAATGCTCAGTATTGCATCTTACTATTTGGATGTCAGTTAGTACAGAAACAACCTCAGGGGTTTTAGCAGTGATCAAACATGTCGGAGCTCTTCACTACGTAGAGGTCATACTATGGGAACAATCACAGAAATAGCAGTCTTAGTGTATTGATTGTGGAAGCTGTGGATATAAAGCCAGTCTCAGTGGTTAGGTTGTGTTAATAGTTGCGATTCCTGTGGCTGTTTCTGTGGTGCGCTCCTCCTCTTCGATCTGTTGCAATGCATTCTGGTCACTTGGAGATGGAGGAACAGACTGGGGGGGAAATGTACAGAGATTTGCAGTTAGCATGTTGGCCTTAAAGTCAAATTGAGCCTTACTGTATTTTTATTTATTAAGGCACATTTTACAAGTTCCCTGAGTGAAACGGTTGACTTTTATCTTTTTTGAATCCATTCAGCCGATAATTATAACTATAACTTCAAAAAACAAAAGGAAAGAAAGACTTGGAACATAGTGAAGAATCAATGTGCTTATAAAGTGATATTCTAAAAAGCTTTTGGATAGTTCAGTGTCACTAAACAAATGTGCTTTTTTTTTTTTAAAACCATTTTTTGTTTTACTTAATTTGAAAGTGCTAGCCTATATATATATATATATATAAAATTATATTTTTTTTTTTTTTTTTTTTAATTGATCAATATTGATTATTTAATCCTAAAATCAATGCTGTTTCAGTTGACGTATACATAAAACTAGAATTTTTATTTATTTATTTATTTTTATATTTTTATATACTGTGCAGTTCCTGTCTAATAATTGAAATGCACTTTTTACACTTATACACTTACACATATTTTGGAATTTTTAACAATAACCAGAGACTTCTGTTCAATTCTGTCAAGAAATTCCAAGAAGGCTCTTTCTTTAGGTTTGATTTACTTCTGGCAAATTATTCAGTGTCTAGTACTCATGAAGTCCATATTTTTGAGAGCATTACTCTAAATAATTGTGCAATATTAGACTATATATTAATTATATTTTACTTAACCTCTACAGGATGATTTAATTATTTTATGTACAGTATAAGTTTAGATAAATCTGTCATGAAAACAACTTATAAAAGCCACTGTGTAAATTAGCCAAACAAATAAAAAAATACATAAGTGTACAACTTTTTTATTATTATTAAATTTAGAAAACTAACTTAAGTGCAATTTACATTTTTTTTATACATTTGATAGTATTATATTTTAAAAAGAAATAGCAATTGAATTGTTTGCCTATTGATTATAACAATTTCTTGTAAGACAGAGCTGCAAATTGTTTAGTATACAACTGCTTATTAATTTTTTTTTTAAAGTACTTCAAATTCAAGGTATGTACCGAAACATCATTTATTTATTTATTTATTTATTCATACACACACACACACACACACACACACACACACATATATATATATATATATTTTTTTTTATTATTATTATTTTTTTATTTTATTATTTCACATACTAACGAAAAATAAACACTAAACAATGTGGAAATGAAAATGGATGTGGAAAAAATTTAATAAAATAAAAAATAAAAGGCTGAAGTGATCATGAATCATTTGAAAATGTAGCAGTGAATTTTTTTGCTAAGTTTATAAGCAGTGTGATTCATTTTCTTCCAGGAATAAAAGCTAGTCTACAGACTAGCATTTTCAACATATTTAAGAGTCAGGCCAATCAGAGCAACCACTTCCCTGACTGTGCATATATAATAGGAGGCTGTTGTCTCTTGCTTACCTCTGATTCTGCAGTAGCAGGTGTTACAGAAGAGCTGTCTGTGTCGGACTCTGACCTGAGCTCCAGATTCAGGCCCTCGACCAAGCTCAGTCCTGCAGCTGACACACTGCAACACCAACAACAGAACCTCAGACTGGACACAAATCAACCCTTTTCTTCCCATGACTCCACGAACAAAAGGTAAAGAAGCCCCAAAAGCAGCCCACATTCATGTCAAATTAATTATTCATTAGAAATGCTGATTATCGAGTCAGCTCCTCCACCACGGCTACTGTACATATAAAAAAAAAGGTGATTATTTTTAGTGAAGGCTGGTGAAGCGGTGATAAAACAGTCCTGTGATGCAGTAAACAAACAAGCAGCTACTGTAAACAAAACACAAACCCCTGCAACCAGATATAGCAATATAAAGAAATAATCATCATTAGAATGAAAGCAAGGGATATAAGATTAAAGCAAATACTCAATTTTCTGGAAAATAAGTTGAATCTGACTATAAAAAAAAGAAAGAGAAAAATACATAATAAATCCAGTAAATCCAGAGAAACTGAGTGGCTTTCACTCAGTTCCATAGATGGTGGTTTCATTTTTCCATATGTGTATCATAATATAAAATCAATTGTACAAAACTGTATACATACACACGCAAAAACATACTTTCCAGAAAATGGGTATAGTTTGATGATAGGAAAGGCATGTGTGCTCAGTGACTGGCAGGGTTCTGGTGATGCACAGGTCAGGTTAGTCTAACTAGGCTGTGCTGAGGTACCAAAAAAGACAATCAGAAAACTGGCTGGACTTATGTTTTCATTTCCATTTTGACATAAAACATTCTTATCTTAACTCTTTGCTTGGCATTTTTTAATTATTAAAATTCCTCAGATATTCTGATTCTCAAATATGTGTATGAACATGTATTGCATCAGTTAAACAGCTTAATAAAGATCACGGAATTTGATATGGGGTGGTAGGTGCCACCATGTTAGTCTGCACAACAGTGGAGAGATTTGAGCTGCTGGATTTACAACATGTTAATTCACCAACTTCTCCCAAAATACATGATGTAGCTGTTTCACTGTGAGAAGAATAAATTAAATGTTCTAGTAACCTAAACTGTATGTATCTGACGTAAGCAAAGCACCTCATCTGATTATGTTTAATTATTGCCGTCTCCATAGACATCAGCATGCATTTTACAAACCATAAATGTTATTTTTACATTTACTACTAATATTTAAATATCTAAAACTTAAAATAAATGTTATTTGAAAACATTGATTTACTACATGACAAGGGCCATGTGTTTTTCTCTGGATTAGCACGAGATTTTAATTTAACAACCAGTCATGTGACGCATGGAATGGAAAAGATGAGGCTTACTGGTGTGATCATATGTGTAAAGGCTTAAAATTAAGGGTGTGTTTATACATTAGCATTCACTGTCGCTTCAATAACCAAACCCAAATATACCCAAAAAGGCATATATTTTGCAAACATGGTTACAAACATCTAAATGAATGCTGTATATATGCTGAATTAAAAAGCTTTAGTCTAAATGTGATATTACTTTTATCAGTTTGAATCAAACCAAACCTGCCAAATGAGAAAACACCCTAAAACAAAGCAATACTGGAATAATTAGCTATATTTTATACTATATTCATTTATCCTTTAATTAGGATTTTAAAAATACAGCATTTCTAATTTGTCCTGCATGCTTGTAATCTGATTGCCTTCACCAAGAGTAGTGGCTAATTCTCTCCCATTTCCCCAGATGACGAAGATTAAAACCCCAGGCATGTCCAAGGATGGCCATTTCTCTCTCAGTTTCAGGTGACCTCCGGCCTCACCTTGAAGCAGCCAATGTGAAAGCAGAGCTCCAGGGAATCGATGACCATGGCAGCTCCCTTCCCCAGCGGCTGCTCGCACCTCGAGCACATCCGCCTGCCACTGACCAGCCTACAGGCACCACATGCTCAATGTCACACACAAGACCTCTGCCTCAGTCCACTACATTTACCAGAGAGGGCTGGCGGCGGACAAGTAGTATAATACCTTACTACAGTCGTGGCCAAAAGTTTTTACATATTACATAAATATTGGGAATTGGAAAAGTTGCTGCTTAAGTTTTTATAATAGCAATTTGCATATACTCCAGAATGTTATGAAGAGTGATCAGATGAATTGCATAGTCCTTCTTTGCCAGGAAAATTAACTTAATCCTGAAAAAAAAAAACTTTCCACTGCATTTCATTGCTGTCATTAAAAGACCTGCTCAGATCATTGCAGTAATCGTCTTGTTAACTCAGGTGAGAATGTTGATGAGCACAAGGCTGGAGATCATTATGTCAGGCTGATTGGGTTAGAATGGAAGACTTGACATGTTAAAAGGAGGGTGATGCTTGATATCATTGTTCTTCCATTGTTAACCATGGTGACCTGCAAAAAAACTCGTGCAGTCATCATTGCGTTGCATAAAAATGGCTTCACAGGCAAGGATATTGTGGCTACTAAGATTGCACCTAAATCAACAATTTATAGGATCATCAAGAACTTCAAGGAAAGAGGTTCGATTCTTGTTAAGAAGGCTTCAGGGGGTCCAATAAAGTCCAGCAAGTGCCAGGATCGTCTCCTAAAGAGGATTCAGCTGCGGGATCGGAGTGCCACCAGTGCAGAGCTTGCTCAGGAATGGCAGCAGGCAGGTGTGAGCGCATTTGCACGCACAGTGAGGCGAAGACTTTTGGATGTTAAGAAGGGCAGCCAAGAAGCCACTTCTTTCCAAAAAAAAACATCAGGGACAGATTGATTTTCTGCCAAAAGTATGGCGAATGGACTGCTGAGGACCGGAGAAAAGTCATATTCTCCGATGAAGCCCCTTTCAGGTTGTTTGGGGCATCTGGAAAAAGGCTTGTCTGGAGGAGAAAAGGTGAGCGCTACCATCAGTTCTGTGTCATGCCAACAGTAAAGCATCCTGAGACCATTCATCTGTGTGGTTGCTTCTCATCCAAGGGAGTGGGCTCACTCACAATTTTGCCCAAAAACAAAGCCATGAATAAAGAATGGTACCAAAGCACCCTCCAACAGCAACTTCTTCCAACAATCCAACAACAGTTTGGTGAAGAACAATGCATTTTCCAGCACGATGGAGCACCGTGCCATAAGGCAAAAGTGATATCTAAGTGGCTCGGGGACCAAAACGTTGAAATTTTGGGTCCATGGCCTGGAAACTCCCCAGATCTTAATCCCATTGAGAACTTGTGGTCAATCCTCAAGAGGCGGGTGGACAAACAGAAACCCACTAATTCTGACAAACTCCAAGAAGTGATTATGAAAGAATGGGTTGCTATCAGTCAGGATTTGGCCCAGAAGTTGATTGAGAGCATGCCCAGTCGAATTGCAGAGGTCCTGAAAAAGAAGGGCCAACACTGCAAATACTGACTCTTTGCATAAATGTCATGTAATTGTCGATAAAAGCCTTTGAAACGTATGAAGTGCTTGTAATTATATTTCAGTACATCACAGAAACAACCGAAACAAAAATCTAAAAGCAGTTTAGCAGCAAACTTTGTGAAAACTAATATTTGTGTCATTCTCAAAAATTTTGGCCACGACTGTATACTGCATGTATACTGTACATGGTAACTTAACACATCAATGGAATAGCCATATTGGCAATATGTACAGATTGCTATGATATTGTGTGGGGATGCTTCATAACACAATTCTATACATTCAAATTAAGCCTTTTGTGTAATAAAAACACTAATAATAACAATTTTCAGTAGTGATGCACTGAAATTTCAGAAGCTGAAATCATTGACTGAAATGGTGAGGTTTTATTACAAATTCTCATGTGGAAGGTATCAGTTTCTTTTAGGCACACAATCTGGATAAACTATTATATTTGCTTAACTGCATCCTGAATGTTCGTTCTTTTCAGTGCATCACTGGTTTTCACATATATTTATTGATAGCTTTTTCATAATAAAACATACAATTTAATTAAAATATTTACAGTATGTTCTTCCAAGATGATCACTAAATTTCACTAGGTTTTGTAGAGTATTAATATTTGTAAGAAACATCAAAGAGGTATACGTCTCATATGTATAAATATTTTTAATTGTACTCAGTATACACTACAGTATATACTTTGGAATGTAATACCAGTGTACTGCATATTGAACACAGCCACTGATTGCTAAAATACCTGGGGTTAAAGGTATGGTAGAGTGAGATCCTTCTTTAGGGGAAAAAAAAAGCTGCACTTAACATTCATTTCAAAGTGTTTAAACTGAAAATGCATTTTCTGAATAAGAAAGAAAGAAAAATAACTGAAAAGATTTTTTGTTTAGATGTAAAGACACAAAGAACCAGGTTCCCCACATTACTAGTTCATACCTGCCCTGCTGCTGAGAGTTTGGACGGGACTCAGGGCCGGTCGGCTCAGTTGTAGTTGTGTTTGAGTTGAGTTTAACCCCAGTGGAGAAGATGGCTGATCCGGGGCCCAGGCTGCTGCGTCCACTCCTGTAAGAGCCACTGCTTCCCAATGCAGAATGAGGTCTGCTGGACAAACCGGAAGTGTACGACTGCCTGGACCATGAGTTAGCTAAGTGGAGATTGTCCATAGATTCATATCTGTGACAAAGAGAGACAGTGTGAGATACTGAATAATACTAGAACTTCTCGCTTACAGGAAAGATTCTTCTTTTTAGTTTAAAAGAAAATTTTGTATTTTAAAATATTTTACAGCGTAATTTATTCTTGTGATGCCTAAACTAAATATTTAGCATGATTACTCCACTGTTCAGATCAGCATATAATACTTTTTATATGTTTATATGTTTAAATTGGTGTCAATGTTGAAAAAAATGTTTGTTGCTTTATTTATCATAAAAAAGGGGGGAGACAGAGTGTGTTGGGGGCTATGAAACAATAGTTAGTTAACAAATAAAATAAAAGCAATGAAAAAATATATTTATAAACACTCACATTTGCTGTATACTTCTGAGGTAGGACACATTACATTTATTAATAATTGTTTTTTAATGTGCAAAAACAAAACAAAAAAGCTGCATGAGTACTAAATAAGCATTTCTTAAATATAATTTCTGAACAATCGTGGGACACTGACAAATGGAATAATGGCTGCAGAAAATTAAATTGTCACCAAGAATTTTAGGAAACAGTTTTTATTTACTATTATTTTAAAACATTACCATTTATACTGTATATTTTTAAAACAAAGCCTTAATAATAAAAAATACAAAATGTTTCATTTTTGCAATTCTGGTTAACTTACATTCAAAAAGAAAAATTAAGATTTTTTGTGGTTTAGAAAGTCTCTTATACTCACCAAGGCTTCACTTATTTAATCAAATACAGTAAAAACAGTAATATTGTAAAACACAATTTAAATGAATTACATTTGTATATATTTTATGATGACTACATATCAAATCACATTTACGACAGCAGTAATAAATAAAATTACTGTATTTTTGGAATGACAAGCTGAAATTTCAGCAGCCATTATTTCAAATATCAAAGGTTAATGATACAATCCATCCTAGATAATATAAGAATATTTTATATTCAGTTTATTTATCAGGACCTCCTTATTGATGTGCCCACAGTGATGGTCTCCTTGTTGATGCTGGCGTTGCGTTGCCGGATCCAGCTGCTGTCGGTGAGGAGCGGCGTCTTCTTCCTCATCTCCTCCAGGATCAGCAGACGCTCCTTCTCTGCCTGCGTCAGCTGTCCCTTCTTCTTACTGCTGCCTGCTGCCAGCGAAGGAAAAATGCAGAGAAAATAAGCATTCTACCTGACAGCCAGCTCACAAAAACTTGCATAAAAATAACCAAATGCAAGGTAATCAAACCTTTAGCATCTTGTTTGTGAAGGGCTTCAAGTGCAGGAGTAGATTTTGACTTTGTCCTATGTGAAATAAATACATCAATTTAGTAATACAGCAATAAAAAAGGTAATTTGTGCAATTTAAGCATCATCAACAACAAATTATTTGATTTTTTGACAACTGAGAGGAAAAAGAATGTAATCAGAAATACAACAAAAATGTCACTAATTGTAATTGTAATCAGAACCAGTACCAGAAATCATGATCCTTTATTTACATTTGTCATAAAAACTTTGAATAACTTACAAAGTGGTCATTAAATAAAACTGAGATGGTGCATGTTGGATGGGAAAATGTAGACTTCCCCTTTAAGATGCTGGGAAATCTTTCAGTAAATAAAGCCACAAAAGCTATTAAGATCAGCAAATACAGTCCAGCCACAAAAGCAAACTGACCTGTCGGTAACTGTAAGCTTGGCAAACCCATAGGACTCCTCTGAGCTGAAGCAGGACAAGACAGAGCAGAAGCAGAACACAGACACGCGCAATGAAGCAGCAGTAAGAGATGCACATGCTCAATACAAGAAAATATCATTACTGTTTCAGAGGTGATTTGTAAAATGAATAAATATATATATATATATATATATTAATTAGGGAAATTTAGACAATAGTTAAATTAAGATTATGAAAATCATATAAAAAAATATAAACAACAATAAACAAACTAAACTATACATAATAAACTATATATTTTGCCCAATAAAAAACACTACTCTTCAAATGTGCCATTAAAAACATATTTGTAATTTGTCAGAAGGTGTACATCTTCAATCTAAATCTTCATTTGAGATTAACAAACTCGACAAAAGCATTCCGGCTGGAAATAAAACAAAAAGTGAGTTCTGTTGAATACCAAATATTCTGCTTGCTACAAATACATGATGTCTTAATTACATTTATTTACTAAATTAGGACTTCAGACTGACTCGAAAGAGGGTTGCAAAATGCAACCATTTAATGCTAACGTAACTTAATATCACTGGAGCTGGTGCCAGTTCAATTTGCCAAACTGATTAGCACTTACAATCTGTTGTGTATTATATACACATCACTGATTATTTTACATTAATAATGACTTCAGTTTACTGTAAATTATACATTTGTTAAATATCATTCCAGTTCAAGAAAAAGTAATGAAAAATGCTTGCAATTTTGTAATGGTCACACACACACACATGCTGCATTTTTGTAAAGACATAGCTTATGCATTTGTATTTGCACTAAAGTGTTTTGTTTTGTCATGAATGTCATATTCAAATGTCATAAGCTACGTTTAACTATTGGTAATAAAGTGTCACACAGTATTTGGTTTTCATGGTCTACAAAAGCATAAGATAAGGCAGTTACAATATTTACAGATGGTACTGTTTTTTTCTTACCAATAAGAAATTTATCCCAAATCATGACCTGCTACTCTAAACTCAAGCTAGTCAAATGTGCATCTCTAAGAGACAAAACTAGTAACGTTATTAGGATTCCATGTGCAGATGTTGGTGCCACTGCTCTCAAATGTTAGTCCTTTGAACGCATCTACTAAAATTATTATATTCATGTAAAATGCTTAAAAGATTCAGTTTATAACTAAAAGGCATTCATAATATTGTCAGGAATGCATAAAATGTATTTTGCAACTATGCTTGGCTTATTTCTTACCTCAGAGTCTTTGTGGGTGAATCACACTTGTCTTCTGCTTTTATTGACTGGTGTCCTGCTGCTGTTTGCACACAGGCCTGTTGTCTGTTCTGTGCTGCCGCCACATTCTCACCGAACGTCACTGAATAGGTGGCACTCGACTGGTTGTAGAAGGGAGGTGAATTATGAGGGGCAGGGTTTCCATTGGACAGCACGTCAAGGCTTTTCTGCTCCTAATACCAGCAGGAGATGAACAACAACGTTCACTATTCACCATTCATACTGTAGTTAGCAGTTGCAGAATATAACGATAAATGAGACCACTGTTGAAAAAATGAAAAAGATGTGCATGCTACCCTTACAATGCTGCCCTAAAATTTAAATTAAACCATAGCTCATGTAAACACAATATGAATAAGCTCAGAACTGTAGAAACCATTAATGGAAAATGTGTGACTTATGACTATTTCAATAGCAATAAATAGTCATGTTATTTGACCAAAGTGTGCATCACTAAACTCTGCAGCGGCACTGAGAATTACATGTCTATGTTCATCATGGAACCAAATTAACATCCACAGAAATAACGAATTAGAAAAATGCATGTAAATTAGTTGGCGTAAAATTTTACTTCACTATTCTTACGTAACATCTTGCATAACTATTTTACATATTGTTAGATATTTGGGATTTGTACTAATGTAGGAATGAGATTGTACAAATGAATACAAATTAGCCACTAATTCAAAAAGCTACAAACTGCCGTGAGATTCCATTGAAATAATGACATTATTAGTACACAACGTGGTCAGTGAGAGAAATTGGGCAATGATGAAAGGAGAGATTAAAGTCTTCTGACCTCAAGACCACTGTACTCTTCTCCATAGACATCCTGCTGAGCTCTCCTCCACTCCTCCTCTAGCTTTTCCTGATCACGTCGATACTTTTGCTGGAAGAAATACAAACAAAGATCACTGGTAAACATTTGTCGTTAAAACTTATTTTATTCTCTTGCATCTTTGCAGACATTTAAAGGCCAAAATATTGGCCTTTACACAATATATTACGACATGCCACAATACCTGAAATGTAATTTCTGAAAAACATAGAGGAGCTTTTGGAATTAAGTTGTTGCAAAAGGTTTAAAGTGTGCATTTATACCCATCTCATCGCACTGCATATATATGATTGTTTACTGAATTACTCTCATATGCAATTGGAATATAAATGTCACCATAAAAATACAATCTCACAGTCAAGATGTGGTAAATCATAAAGGAATCATTTCTATGAATCTGTTCTTTTTAACTGAACCATGTAGCGAATAAGCACAAAAAAGGTTGTGCTAATCAGTTTGACAACCGGTTCTTGAAGTCGGAATGAAATCAAAATGTACTCTTCTTATATGTATAATACTTGTTTTAAATGATGTATCTGTGCACTTCATTATTTTGTAAAAATTAATTTGCCCTTAGAATCTTTAAATCATATATCATAACCTTCTCTCCATCCTCGCTACTGCTCTGCCTTCATCCATTTGTAGTTTAAATAACATTTCTCACTATTAATTAGTAGCTTACTAGCTGCCTATTATTAAGATATTGGCTGTTTATTAGTATTTATAAAGTACATATTCTGCATGATCTCATTCTACATCCCTAATCCTACCTAATACCTAAACCCAACTACTGTTCTTAACTACTAATAAGCAGCAAATTAGGAGTGTACGAAAGCAAAACCCATAGTTAATGGTTTATTAACAGTGAGAACTGTAATATTGCTTTTTGGCATCTGTTTTTATCATTTAAAAACATAATTAATTACCAATAAAATAATAAACCAGTTTACTGAAATGAAAATTTCTTCTGAAAGAACCATTTCTTTGGAATCAAACTTCTCATAACTAATGTTAAAGAAGCGCTGTGTGATTAATGAAACCTGAAGGAGGCGCTCTTGTTCCATCTGCCATTTCTCCTGTCGCCGCCTTTCCTCCTCATGATCCCATGACCAGCTGGAGGAGGTGGTGCTGATGGAGGGAACCTGAAGCTGATTTCACAGACAAAATAAGGAATAACGAATAAAAAAATAAATAAAGTCAGCATACTAATAAATCAGAATTTAACATTCACAAAAAACTAAATGTCAATGACACTGGTAACTCACATCAGAGATTTCAGAGTCCGAGCCACCTAATAAAACAGATGAAGACAAAGATTAATTAACTAAATCGCAAAAGAGTGCATAAAGTGTAGAGCTATCCATTTCCCAAGCATGTATTTTGTTGATTCATGCTGCTCAATTGATTCAGACACACACCACCTGCTCATATGACAAAACTGTAACCAATGCCACCACGGTCAAATGAGCACACAGCAAATTCACACTTGCATGCCTTTTTGAAGGTTTTAAACATACAAGACAGAAGTAAACATGATGAAAGACCATCTCAGAGCAAACCCAATGGAATTAAAAAAACTGAAATGTAGAGGAATCTGTTCTGATTGAAAGACTACATTGTAAAAGACTAATAGTCAGTTTTAAACCAATTTATCATAGTTTTAGTACAGCATTCACAGAACCAATCACAGCCTAGAAAACAAATAAAATAAAAAATAAAAATAAAGGTATTGTAACTTTTTACTGTATTATTTATTTATTGCGTTTGCAGATCACATTTATGAATTTTGTCTCAGAATTAATTGTGTGATCAAAACTGTTATAATGTCTGATTCTGAGGGACAAAGTAAACTTTCTGACAATACATTTTTTTAAAATATATTAAAGTTGTGTTATAAAGTTTTCCCCACAAAATTGAGAATACAACTCAAATATCAGAGTAGAAAAGCCAGAATTTTGGGTTTATATCTGACAATTCGGATTTTTGTTATCACAATTATGAGTATATATCTTGTTTGTTTTAACTAGCAAACGCGAGTACATTAGCAATTCTGAGAAAAATTGCAAGATTAAAGAGTCACAATTGCTTTATTATTTTTATTTCAGCTATGGAAAATTTTATAAAACAAATACTATTTTATACAGCACAGTCCTCACATTTATTTCACAGCAGCACACAAAAGCAAAACATCTTTATTTACCACAGAGATAGACCCAGGAGCTAACAGTGCCACCTGAAGGACAGAGCATTAGCGTTAGGTTTAGCTTCAAAAGTGACAAAATGGGAAGTGACAGAAACCCATGAAACGTTTTCAGATGTTCATGATCAGACCTACAGTCGTGGCCAAAAGTTGAGAATGACACAAATATTAGTTTTCACAACGTTTGCTGCTAAACTGCTTTTAGATTTTTGTTTCAGTTGTTTCTGTGATGTACTGAAATATAATTACAAGCACTTCATACATTTCAAAGGCTTTTATCGACAATTACACAAAGAGTCAGTATTTGCAGTGTTGGCCCTTCTTTTTCAGGACCTCTGCAATTCGATTGGGCATGCTCTCAATCAACTTCTGGGCCAAAAATCCTGACTGACAGCAATACATTCTTTCATAATCACTTCTTGCAGTTTGTCAGAATTAGTGGGTTTTTGTTTGTCCACCCGCCTCTTGAGGATTGACCACAAGTTCTCAATGGGATTAGGATCTGGGGAGTTTCCAGGCCATGGACGCAAAATTTCAATGTTTTGGTCCCCGAGCCACTTATATATCACTTTTGCCTTATGGCACGGTGCACCATCGTGCTGGAAAATGCATTGTTCTTCACCAAACGGTTGTTGGATTGTTGGAAGAAGTTGCTATTAGAGGGTGTTTTGGTACCGTTCTTTATTCATGGCTGTGTTTTTGGGAAAAATTGTGAGTGAGCCCACTCCCTTGGATGAGAAGCAACCCCACACATGAATGGTCTCAGGATGCTTTACTGTTGGCATGACACAGGACTGATGGTAGCGCTCAGCTTTTCTTCTCCGGATAAGCCTTTTTCCAGATGCCCCAAACAATCAGAAAGGGGCTTCATCAGAGAATATGACTTTTCCCCAGTCCTCAGCAGTCCATTCCCCATACTTTTTGCAGAAGATCAATCTGGCCCTGATGTTTTTTTTGGAGAGAAGTGGCTTCTTTGCTACCCTTCTTGACACCAGGCCATCTTCCAAAAGTCTTTGCCTCACTGTGCATGCAGATGCGCTCACACCTGCCTGCTGCCATTCCTGAGCAAGCTCTGCACTGGTGGCACTCCGATCCCACAGCTGAATCCTCTTTAGGAGACGATCCTGGCGCTTGCTGGACTTTCTTGGACGCCCTGAAGCCTTCTTAACAAGAATTGAACCTCTTTCCTTGAAGTTCTTGATGATCCTACAAATTGTTGATTTAGGTGCAATCTTAGTAGCCACAATATCCTTGCCTGTGAAGCCAAGTCAAGTCAACATTCTCACCTGAGTTAACAAGACGATTACTGAAATGATCTCAGCAGGTCCTTTAATGACAGCAATGACATTTTTTTCAGGATTAAGTTAATTTTCATGGCAAAGAAGGACTATGCAATTCATCTGATCACTCTTCATAACATTCTGGAGTATATGCAAATTGCTATTATAAAAACTTAAGCAGCAACTTTTCCAATATTTATGTCATTCTCAAAACTTTTGGCCACGACTGTACAGGTTGATTTACAAAAACCTTTGGTACACAGTATTTAAAAAAACAAAACAAAAATAGCACCCATCAAATGACATTAAAGGGACTATACACAAAATTGTAAATACCTTGTTATTAGCAACACTATCTAAAAATGTATTGTACGCACTATGTACAAGAGACTGATTTTGATTCAAATCCCTGATATACTGACGGCAATGTTCAAAGCTTCGAAATAATAAAATAAAAAAGTACCTGACTGTTAACACGATTAAGCAATACATGAAAATTTCAAGATATAGCCCCTTTAACATAACATGGGTGCACGTGTACTGTATGTACTAAAAGCTTTAGTTCATCAGGTCATTAGAATGAAGAAATCCATTTGTTTCTGAGGAACAGACTCCACCAATACGCACCATTAAGATTGTGTTTGACACAAATCAGTCACAGCACAATTAAATGAAATAGCAGCAGCGATCAATTAGACACATAGAATTAAATTACTAGAGCCCGAGTAAATGCAGTTACCTTTTTGCATGAAAAATTCTAACTTTCTTCTACGATTTTTTAAAGCTATGAGCTCATAGTCTATAACAGGTGTGGAGAAAACAGTGGAAAGCAATGTGAGTAAATTCCTTTTTCTTTATAGATTTTAAGTTTAGCTTGGCTCTTAAAAAAACCCCACCTTTGTTTCTTACAGCAGCTGAATTGTCTTGGATGCGTCCATTCATCATTTTAGACAGCACTCCCTGAAAAAAATGAAGACAAAAAAAAAAAAAGTTCAGGACTGCATATCCTGGGAAGTCCAGTGGTATCATTCCTGCATGGCTGGCTATTGAACAAGACATTTAAGAATCCTCCGTCCTTCTCTACTTTTTACAGAAAACAAACCTATTAGAACTTTCAAGAAATGTAACCCTATTGTTCTAGACTCTATTAAGATTTGGTATCAACTTTTGATTTTGCTTGCAATCATGCATTTACTCGCTCACAGTCAGATAGTACATTTTTATCATGGAACGATAGAGGAATTATAACTATAGGAGATCTTTATATAGACAACATATTTGCTTCATTCACGCAGCTTAGTGAAAAGTTTGGGTTACCTTCCTCTCATTTTTTTCGGTATTTACAAATACGGAATTATGTTAAAAAGAATATTTCTAATTTTGAAACGTATAAAGCCCCTGAATGTATTTATTTATGTATGACATTGGGGTCTAACTTGAAGGGTCTTGTCTCTAGATATGTTGAATATTTTAATGATACCAGAATCCCTCCTACAGAAAATGTAAAGATTTCTTCGGAAAAGGACTTGGGATTAGAGATCTCGGAAGATAACTGGACTAATGCCCTTCAATATATCAGGTCTTGTTCCATTAACTCTAACCTCCAGCTGATCCAATACAAGGTAGACTGCACTATTCTTGCACTAAATTGCACTCTATATACCCCTCTGTGTCATCTCTATGTATTTAATGCAAGTCCAATGAAGGTACACTGGCTCACATATTTTGGTTCTGCCCAAAAATGTCTAAATTGTGGACTGAGGTGTTCTCTTTTTACTCTGAAGTACTTAGGATTGACTTTCCTCCTGACCCTCTTATTGCAATATTAGGTTGGGCTCCTTCCTTTGAAAACTGTAGTTTGGATCAAATCCAGACAGTTCAATATGGAATGACTATAGCAAAAAAGGTTGTATTGTTGATGTGGAACAAAGAGTGTACACCTAAATTTGAGACATGGCTCACAGAGTTTTGTAATGTATTATACATGGAAAAGATTAGATATGAGATTGTAGGCAAACCAAAGCAATTTTCAAAAATTTGGAAGCCCTTTTTTGAATGTCTGGAGAATGACCAATGATAACAGAGGTGTGAAAGATTTCATGAAGCTTTTCCTCCTTTTTTTCGGCATTTCCATTAATGATGTACATAGGTCATATATACAATGATATATATGCACATATGTATATATGCTGTATATGTAATGTACATATGCAGATGTTTGAGGAGTTGTCAATATGTGCAGGTATAGATTATTCATGGAGGAATATGATTAAGTATCTGTACAGTTGTGGATGTACATGTGCATATATGTATTTATATTGTACATATGTTTATTTATTATTTGCTGGCATGGGGTGGATTTGGGATTTGTTCTTTAAAACGTGAAAAACTTAAAGAAAATTGTAAGCAACTACATAAACTAAACCAATTGTCTACATGCACAAAGTGTATATATACACACTTAAAGCTGCATTTAATTAATCAAAACCATTGCTAAATATTATTGCAGCTTTACATAACTTCGCTATTGTAATATATTTCAGAATTAATTTTTTTTATGTGATGTTAAAGATACATTTTTATAATGTTCATTGCAACATTATTTTTCAGAAATTCTTCGGTTTATGGATGTATGCATGCATGCATTCCCGTTTTTTCCAAGTTTTTAAGATTTTTTTGATCGCCATAAACACTTCTAGTAACATTATGATATCCTTAGTGCTATTTTCAATTAAAATATGGCATTCTTCTGAATAATTAAATTGTATACAAAAATTATTATTGATTCCATTTAACTACTGACTACCATTTACACATTCACTGTGCAAACTAGAATATGAGTTATAAATGACCATGATGAGAACAAATAATGAAAATGACCACATACAGACAAAAACAGTTAAACTCACTGATTTTCCCACATTCATTAGATTAGACAGATTCATTGTGCTGACTCACATTGGCAGGCGGTCCGTTGACCTGTGTCTTCCCCACAGTCTCCACTGGAGAGTTTGAGCTTGTGCTGATGGGGACAAAGTGCTCAGGTCGCCCTATAAGTGTTGAAGTGGCACTTGTCAAATTGATTATCTTATGGCTCTGGTATGGTAGGGAAGGTTGGCCACTGCCCCAGTCTGTCCAGTACCCAAAACATACATCAGCAATTCAGAACCGTCAGGGACACAAATTAGTGAACTTGTCAGTGATGTACAATGGGATTTAGACCAGAATTGACCATTGTTTGTGAAAAACTGTGAAAAGTAGGTGTTATTAATTAAATGAATTGTGCCTATATTTTTCCATTTTAATTATTGTGAAGCAAGATTATTGGTGCAATTGTGAAAACCCATGAAACCGCAAGTTTTTATAACACTATATAAATAAAAACTGTAAATATCTGTTATTAAAGATTTTCTTATTTTGTGATTCATGGATGGTTTTCCATTTTTTATGGTTATGAATTGCATTATATGACCTTGATCTCCACTCTGTCTATTTTTGATGTTCAAAATTTAATGCCGTAGTTTAACAGAATGACTTTTATTGACATTAGTCATCTGAAACAATATAATGTATAATAAATAATGGATATATAGGTTTAAGTCCATAAAATACTGGGAGTTTATTACCAGGTTCTTGTGCCACACTGTAATTTACAACAATACCAACCATACAATATATCATTTCAAGCTATTAAAAATGTCAAAAAGTCACTTTTTCAAACTTTTCAACATCAGAAGTTGTTAGGGGAAAGATCAATGTCCCATAATGCATTTCAAAAGCATAAATAAATCACGAATCACAGGATAGGGAAATCTCTTAATTTACGGACATTTTCTTTTTACAGTGTAGATGATGAGACAGTGACTGAAGACAGATAGACCACCTTCCCACAGTGACAGAAAGACAGACAAAGCATTTGATTCTGGATGCCTTTGCTTTCTCAGACCTTCGAAATTAAAGAAAAATGATTAAACACCCAACATCAAATTGCTGCTGTTTCTACAAATCCTTTGCATGCATGTACTCTGGAATTAAAAGACAATGTTGTACTCCAAATATTAAAAGTGCCACAAAAGACAGTAAATGTGATTTAATGAGCACACATACATTACCATTTGATTTGTGCTTTTACACATTCTTTGTTAGAAATACAAAATTATACTGAAATGATGCTGTATTCTGATACACTTTTTCAGCCCCTCACCGTTCTGGCCATGCCGTCGGATGTCCATCAATAAAGTGCCATTTTGCTGTGCCGTTTCCATGCTGCTCTTGAACTGCTCATAATTCATTTCATCCACCCTGCGTCCACCCAGTGCCACGATCTCATCACCCATCAGCAGACCATACAACTCCGCTGGGCTGCCTGTGATGCAGAATAAAGGGAAAGCATTATTTAGGATGATCACTTTTACGACTGACTTTCAAGGGGGGGCGGGTAATAATATAATGGTAAGGGGAAACACAGGTATTAGTTAGTAATAGGGTCACATGTTGAAACCTTTCATACAAACAAACTTATAACCCAAGAACTGTAAAACGTAAGAAAGCCCACACTGACTATCTCTGCTCAAAGTTCCAACAAAGACTATATTTTTAGGGACACTCAGACTGATTGGAGTAAAAAAACAAAATCTCATGTTGTTGTATTATCAAATAGTTTTGGTAGGCTTACTAAATTATGGTATGCAGGCTTGGTATGGCAATATTTTAGTACTATCAAAAACACAACTTGCATGTCTTGTCAAAGTTACCATGAAAGTGATAAGTGTAAGAGAGTATACATCGCTTCAGTCAACCTATGAGTTGTTGGTTTTTAGGAATGCACACGTAATAGCAAATTATCCAAATCTTTTTATTTTTCAATGTATGAAGGACTGCCATCGGGGATGCAATAGCAAGTTCCTTTATGTAAAATAACAATTAAAAGAAGTCATTTATACCAGCATACTTTAGCATTTTAAAATGGTAAACTATCTAAACGTCACTGCTGTTGGTAAATGTTACATGTTGTCTTTTTTGTTATATGTAGACTGACTCCAAGACAAATTTCCTGCAAAGGACAATAAAGTATAACTCAACTGTATGCTGCAGAACAAAATATACCAGAATTGCTGAAATTGCAAAATTTACAGAATTTTTTATTTTGATAAATACTAGCATATTTATTTATTTAAATAAATTACTACATTATACGTGATATTACAGATATTAGTGTCAAAAAGCTCACTCAAAAAGCTCATTCTCAAAAAGTTATTTCAAATTTAGATCAAATTTCATTTTTTAGCCTGAATTCAATTACTTAAAAATAATAAATATTAATTAATAATGACTCTCAGGCCTAAACAGAATGAAACAAAACAACAGAACAAGTTCATACATCATTGAAGAGGCTCTGTCAGTTAATGTGCTTAATAGAATTCAAGGAAAAAAAAAACAAATCGAGTCTTCTACCACAGCTTGTCTCAAAACTCCATCATACGTGTTATTAAATAAATGCCATGAGTCAGAAACACATGCTTTCAGTCTCTTCTATACAATGAAACACATGAAAGCTGATGTAAAAGATCTGGGTCTTACTTTTCCAAAGTCAAATTTAAGCACTTTATAGCACTTTTTTCCAGGAGTATTTTCAAACTTTTCCAGAATATTTACATAAATATGCATACTTCATCACATTATATCAGATACATGTTATATTATTCTATAGAAAATTATTCTAACGAAATCCAACATTGAATTACTGTCATTTACTCATCTTAAATATGTCAACTTTTTTTTTTATACTGGTTTTAATTTCATGCATTGTTCACTCATAAAGAGGTAATATCCATACATTTTGTCTTCTCTCAGTGCTTAATCAAAGGGTGCAGATAAAAAACCCAGGCAATACCTTATTTTCAATTCAGCAGTAAAAGTTCTGCCTATGATTTAAAAAAAAAAAAAATTGATCTATAAAATCTATAAAACCTAAAAGCACAGTAGCACGTGTGCAATACAAGTTTGCATGTATCAGCCTGTTTATAAACAGATTAACTTTTACTTTCAAACACACAACTGATGTTATGAAGTGATTTTAATCACTCCTTTTTGTGATCAGACATGGTGTCAAATCTTTATAGTATTCAATGCAGTGATAAAGTCTAGATCAATTAAAATTGAATTATAAATATACTTTATACTTATAAAATACCCAGGATGGCTTGAAGAACAGAAATAATTCAGATAATGCCATAAGTGTTTGTTTATAGTTCATGCATCATCCATTTATCGGTTTCTATCATCTTCATCCTCTTTTATTCTGCAGCAGCAATAGCTGATGTCTTTTCTTCAGTAATCTATATGTGGTGCTCAGTTGTGAGGGTGATCTAGCATCCAATATGAACGAAAAAAAATAACATTAAAATGTGCGATCGCAACACTATTTGAGAGGTCTTTAATTATGCTCCAGGAAAGTTTATTTCCAATCTGCTTCAGCACATCTGCTTGTGTATTTTACATGATCCTGATCCAAGACAATATGAAGCTTGATTAGCTGCTTTAGTGTGTTTAATTATGGTTGAATGCTGAAAATAAAATATAACAATTACAAAATGTATATAAAATTTTACTTCTCTAAAAAAAAAAAAAAAAAAAAACATAATAATAATAATAATAATAATAAATATATCATAATAATAATAATAATAAAAAAACAGGACTTTTTTGCCTCTCAATTTATACTTAAATACAAAAAAAAAAAAAAATCATGATATTTTTTATTACGATGACAATATTACAGATGATATTGTATATTGGCCATTCCTACAGATCAAGCTAAAAGACACCAGGGTGATCATTTTTATGCAAAAGCAAAAAATACTTATTTTATTGAAATAGTTAATATTAAATATTTTAGTAAGATACATTATGATGATTAAATGATTGGATTTATATTGGATTTATGATTAAAATCCAAGCATTTTCAAGGATTTCCAGCACCCGTATGGACTCTGAAAAAATATGCTCTATGCTTTCCAGATGGTCACTCTGACCTGTTTTTGCAATTGCAAAATTCACAGATTGAATTGGTCACCTCATGAATGCTCTTCTCATTCATGAGGATACATCCTAGGCTCAGGACCAGACTGTCTAGAGGACAGGTTCCAAGACTTCTTCAGTTTAACCAATCAGACTAATGCACAGTAAAAACACCGTTACTGTTCTCTATAAATCATTCAGCATCTCAATCTCACTCCAGAATCCTAAAAATAAAAAAACCGTATCTGAACAGAAACATTCTTAGCAATACACACACACCACTCAAAATTCAAAGAAGCTACAAAAAGACCAGTCAAGGACACAGAGGGATACAGAATAAACATACAAACTCCAAAAGCTACAAGAGTATGCAAACGGAAATTCCAAAAGCTACATACATGTATTTATATAAAAAAAACTTGGTATCAGAAGCAAGAAATCCTATCAGCCTTAAATAAACCCTAAATGCAGTTCTCTTCTATTCATACCATCATTCGCCAGTAAACACCTCTCCAAAGCTGCACCTTATTTTTCAAAACAGAGAGAAACATCCACATACATCTAAAGTGACCAATTCACAGCAACCATTAAGTCCTACCTGCTTGAACAGATTTTACATAAGCACCAACTGAGTCCCAGTGAGGCTTGAATCCAAAGTCTCTCCCGCTGTTAGGCTTCTGATTCAAGCAGACTCGCATTTCACTTTGACCCACCTGAGAGAGAGAGAGAGATACAGAGAGAATGTGACACCTGAGGATCCCATGACACCTTCTTCCTCAGAAAAATCTGCTTTGGCCTGTACAACACAAACCGTTCACTACATACAGTTGAAGGCAAAATGATCAGGCCCTCCTGTGAATTCTTTTTCAAATAATTCCCAAGTGATATTTAAGAGCAAGGACATTTTCACAGTATTTCCAATTGTATTTTTTCTTCTGGAGATAGTCTTATTTCTTTTAGTTTGGCTGGAATACATTATTTTTTAGTTTAAGGTCAATATTATTAGCTCTCTTCAGATTTTTTTCCAATTGGCTACAGAACAAACTATTATATTTAACAGTGTGACTGTGACATTACTCATCTCTCCAATAAACAGAAATATTTTAAATAGAACAAATTTTACAGTCCTGTACATGCAGTCAACCAAAAAAAATTTTACATTTAAAAATTAATATAATCATTCGTTCTATTTAGACTGAAAGACCTAGGTTGTAGGGTATGAAATCAGTGATTATTATACATCAGTGTCTAGGCATGCAGAGTATGCACTAGCAAATGGGCCCAGGTCGACTGGGGGCCGGCCCACCAGAAGGTGGAAATTTATTTTAAATTCATGGCCACAATAAATATATTTTTTGTATGCATGTCATGTCTGCTTGGTTCTCTGTAATTTTTGTCATTTTTTGTGTGCATTTGTTATTTTTACATGCTGTGAATTGTATAATACTGCTTTTGTGCCCAAAGAAATGAAAACACTGATCAGATATTAGTGGTTAGCTAACAGCCTTAAACGATGGACAAATATAAACATAAAAATGTGGCCTTAAAAGACAAAAGAGAGGAAAAAAAGTTAATAGCGACATAATACAAATATAAATTTTTGGGCCATTCTAGAGCGAATGCAAGATTAAATGAATAAATTTAATAATAATAATAATAAATTAAACACCAGGAACATTGCGAATAAATGTGTTGAAAGAAAGGCCCAGAGAATGCAACTAAAATGAGTGAGTGGTTTTGTGTTTTTAGATTCTGGGCCAATATTTTTGGTGTTTTTCATGGAGTGACTGGGCCCTAGTTATTTCAGACTTTTTTGTACTGCAAGTTTCATTCTGGTTGTGAAAAAGTTGTGTAAAGTCTTTATGGTATTATTTGGAATGTTTTTTTGTTTTGTTTTTTGATATGCTATTGTGAGTAGCTATGTTTCTATCCACCTATTTTTATGTGCAATTCGGAACATTGCATAAAAAATGCTTAAATGGAAATCCCAAGATGCACATACATTTTTAAAATGTAAATAAACTTATGCGCATAACCGAGTACGATAAACTTTATCTGACTTGCTACACCACTGATATACATCTATACAGTGCCTATAGAAAATCATCATACCTTGTGAAAACATATACCTTTACTCACATTACACCCTGCTTTCAAAAGACCTTAGGAATAAATTGGTAGAAAGGCACAGGTTAAGAGAAGATTTCAGGCTGTATGACAAATAAAGTAATTATTTCAAAGGGGTATGATGATTTTCTATAGGCACTGTATCTGTAGTGCATCATGTCATGTTGTGTATAACATGTTGAGCTATATTCCTCTTTTATTGTGTGGTTTTGTATGTTACGTTACATAGAATACATAGAATATTCATCTTGATTTTATTTGACTGGTTCGTATCAAACAGCCTACCTTTACATCCCTGATATCTGAGATGACAGGAGGAGATGTTTGTATAACAGACGTGGCCATGGTCACTTTAGTGGCAAAAGAGTTAATTGGAGGTGCTGATGACCTTCCATCTCTTGTCTCTTCCTCCTTAGGGTTGATTGGATGAGTGCTTGAACGAGAGTGGCCCTTGCCAGCAGAGGCTGTGACCTTTCCTTGACCGCTCAGAAAAGAGGGGATGACTGAATGGTCTCTGTGACCACTGATCAGGCTCTTATGAGAGTCGTCCATCTGTAGAAACACAAGATGAATCTGAATAAAACGGTCACTTCTTGTACAAACAGCTAAGAAGTACACAGCCATACACCCTGCAGCACAAGACTGGTTGCACACTGAAACTAAGAAGGGCTAAACCTGGTTAGTAACTGGATGGGTGACCACTTGGAAAAACTAGGTTGCAGTTGGAAATGTTGTTAGTAAGGCCAGTAGGGGGTGCTCGTCCTGCGGTCCGTGTGGGTCCTAACACCCCAGTATAGTGATGGGGACACAATAATGTCTTTCAGATGAAATGAGGTCCTGACTTTCTATAGTAATTAAACATCCCATAGCACTTCTCCTAAAGAGTTGGAGTGTAACCCCTGTGTTTTTGGGTGTATGGCAATACACAATACATTTTGATAAATAAAAAAATGTTCCTTTCTTCCTGCAGTGAGTTCTGTTTGATATTGAAACTATTGAGACTTTGATATTGAGAACGGATTGATGCCTTAGGTCCTTTTTCTCTTCTGTGTATTAAACAATGTAGTCAACAGTGTAATTACAGTATAAATAGGTTAGGGTTAAAAATTTATTACAGATGCATTCGTTTCAATACAAATTGTGAAATGTAAAAACACGTACGTACAAACAGTAAGTGCATTGTACCAAATGATTAATTAAAAATGTAAACAGTAATTAGGGCCACAATATAAAGTGGGAACCAAACTAAAAAGAAATGACTATCTGTATTTAGTTTCATTTCTTTTTGTTACTAATTGAATGTATGCATCAAGTTGCCTTTACACATGTAAATTATGATGAAATAACATCCCACAGTTAGAAAGAAGGAAAGCACTGAAACAAATGCTACATAATTGCTTTTTACATAACAGTAGGCCAACAGAGCATGTGACCATGCATGGTTGAGAAGCCTATCATGGAAAAGCACGCACGCACACACATGCAAAACAAAGTCATAGCTTGGGTTTCATGAAGCACCCGGAGTGCAGCGTGGTAGTAGTGGCTTGATTCATTATTCATAAACCAGCCGCTAGATGATCAGGCGATGAGGAGTAACACTAAACTTCACACACGGAACACTGCACAAACTACCATTCGCCCTTATCCCTCCACTGCTTTACCAGAGAGAAAGAGAGAGAGACACGTTTGGGTACCAATTAGGAACTAACAATTACTGTAGGTCAGGGCTGAAAAAGTGCCAGAGCACAAAAACAAATGAACAGTTTACATTCTCATTATATCTGTTGCAATTATAATGATCCAAAAATCAAGGCATATTATGATATTTACAATAATTTATTTATTTAACTAAAGGCTGATTAATAGTTTTGCCCTGCACATGATTCCGTGGTGTTTATACTTTAAAGAGCCCCTATTATGGGTTTTTGAGCTTTAAGTGAATGAAAACATCCAGCTGAAGTTTAAATCTGAAAGTGCACAGTGTTTAAAACTATTGATTCTTTAGCGAAACAGTTGACTCAGAGTCGAATGAATGAATCGAGTTGGGTTCGGATCTTTTGTTTGAACGCGTCTATGTCGATACGGTACATAACCAAATATGTAGTTCCAGATCCGTTAAAATGTGAACGTGAATTTGACTTCAGAGCTGAGCGCTGAGGATCACAGGACTGATCATGACGCGAAGATGACGATCACTGACTGATGGAGATTCGGCTGCGGGAATAAAGGGTTAAAGTTCATTTTCACAATGACACCACAGTATAGCCAACCTTGTGCTGTGTTTGTTCCTGTAATATTTCTGATTTTTAATACAATAACCTACACTGCTGCGCGGGATTAGTCGGCCGTTTGCTATTAAAGGAAGGAGCAGCAGAGACTATTATGTATGGGACTTTGTCAGACTTTAACAGGGACTTTTTTTAGTAATTGTTGCACTTCATATGGACCAGTTTCTTCTTTCTCTGGATCATAAAATGCAAGTGCAATAAAATTGGTGCCTCGTTTTGTGTAGTTTGCAAAACATGTGTTGTTTAATTGTCTGTTATAAGTTGTAATCGCCCCGCGTGGCTTTTAATCACTTATCTATTATAGATCAGTGCTTGTACTGTATCTCTCAGGTTAAATCTATTCACTAGAAGTTAAAGCTATTTACATATTGTGTCCAAAACCACGTTGAAAACACACCACGTGCTTCTTCCTTTAAATGCGTTTTGTGCTCCTGATCCTCTGCTGTTTGTCGTTGCTATGCCCACCATCAGCTGTTCCTCACGTGCGGCGCCGTCAGTTTTCAAAATAGTTTAACTTTCGTCACTGTGTGAATTAATACTGTATGTGTGTCATTGTTACTTGGGGTTAAGGTTAAGAGTAGAGTAATATGCTGGTGTTTAACTGCATTGCTTTATTGCATTCCTGCATTGGGCTCTCACATACTCTCTGGCTGCTACTTCATAGCTGTGGTGGGTATTTCTCTCTCGTGCTGAACCCAGTCGACCAATCACAACAGACTGGGTCATCGGACCAATCAGCGCAGATTAGCTTCGCACTAAGGAGGGGTTTGGGAACAAATGAATCGCTGAACGAATCATATGGGAGTCGTTGGGATAATTAGGTAAAAATAAATGCATATTATAAGACAATGAAATTGTTATTTGACCTTGCATGCATATCAGCCTGTTGTTGGAGACCCCCCAAAACCAAAATATGACCATTAATAATGCAAAATAGGGTCTCCTTAAGCAACTTTTTTCCCCATGAGAAAATTGTAATTTAAAATAAAGTACATTTATACCATTTTATTACTATTATCATTTCAAATATTTAAAATAATTTTTGAAAACATAACCATCAGCCCTTACACATACAAATTCGCAATTTAAAATGAACTTTCATTCAGTACCACTTTTTTAATTAGTCACCCATTTACAGTCTCAAAAAATATGGTTATTCAACCATATCTTACCAAGAGCATCTTAAATTATTAAAATAATATATTTCAGATTTTTGCATAATAAAGAAAAATACTAAATGCTTGTTTAAAAACACAAACCCGAAGCAAATTTATTACACTAGAAATTAAATCCTGACACTCTCAGCAGTCTCATGTTAATTAAATATCAAAAACTGCACTAAAATAGATGTCAGATTCATTTTCTTGATTTAATTTCCTTTGATTCAAACAGTTTCAATGGATCCATTCGAACTCAAAAATGTAGTGTGTCAAATAATTTCAACGGCTGCTGTGCAATAAAACCACAAATTTAATACATTTCAAATTTAATATTTATATAATATTAAATTACTGTAACTACTTAAAAAACCTGCATACTACCCAGGCATCACTGGGTATTCCATTCTGAAAGCTTGATTTTAAAGCTAACAAATTAAATCAAAACACCATCCAATATGCCATTAAAACAACAAAAATCAAACACTCAGCATTATTTCATATGATTAATAAATCAATTTAAGTACTTGGGTTACTTGTATCCATCTCTACTTAAAGAATGTAAATTTAGG
Source organism: Danio jaintianensis (assembly GCA_903798115.1). Lineage (NCBI taxonomy): Eukaryota > Metazoa > Chordata > Actinopteri > Cypriniformes > Danionidae > Danio > Danio jaintianensis. The sequence goes on along the minus strand of CAIGQV010019186.1, from coordinate 17,803,777 downwards.
CTCAGTTTTAGCATGAAATATGCAGCTTTGTTGTCTGAAATCAGGCAGTGGAATAGTCAGAGCACAGAATATGAACATTATAAAGAAAGTGCAGTAGCTGATTCATTAAAAATCAGATGGTGAAGTACCACATGAAGTACAAATCACATTAAAGAGAATCAAAACACCCCCACAATGAGAATCCAAATTCATATCAAGATTTAAAATTTTGGTCTCACTTTTTTTAATACATGTTAAAGCAGCAAGTAAGGCTGATAAAGGTCACTTACAGAATAAACTCTGGGCAGGGTGGACATCTTGGAGGATTTGGCTCCAAACGGACGTGGCGTGACGCCTGTGGAGAGACGCGAGCAACCCTCTGACCTCCTGAAACCTCTGGGCAGAGTGGCAGACATGCGTGCTCCACCTGTATAAAAGCTCTCCAGGAGACTGGAGCGAAGGCTGAAGTCTGGCCCCTGCTGCTCGTAGCTTTCTGCATCCACAGCGGTCAGGCTGCTCTGGGAAGTCTGCTCAGAGACAACAGCTGCTGAAGGGCACAACAATCCACCGGTGCATTTTATTGCTGAGTCGGGGGTCTCCACACCAGTGCCTTGAGTCAAAGCAAAAGAAGCCCCATTCGTGAGGACTGAAGTCGAGGTGGACCACCCTGAACTGCTGACACTGGACCCCGCATCACTCATGGGCCCAGGCATGCTGGAACTGAAAGAAAGAAAAATGGAGTAAATGTGTGATCTGATCTGATCCCAGGACAGCAGTTTGAGGACAAGACAGGAAAGCACATGGCTGTTATTGGACACAAAGGGGAGCAGGGGGGAGGAGATAGAGCTTGGAGAACAGGTGTAACTATCAAATAACTATCCACAAGCGAACACAAATTGTACCTTATTCTAAAACACTATCACTTGGTTTAACCCAAGTTAACCTTTTAAACTGCACACCAAGAAAAGTGTTCTAACACCACTCTAAGCTAATTTTGAGCTTATGTTTTAATGATAACCTATGGAGAAAAGGTCAACAATTGCAATTCCTGTTAAAGGGATAAAGCATTATATGAGAGATTTTATTACATGTATTAATTTAGGTTAATAAAATATTAAAGATGCATTCAATAGATTCTGTGAATATATGAGAGTTCAGATGTCCCCTATGTTCAGCCATTTCATTTATAAGGCAATAAAAGGATCCTAATCTTTACCATAAATGTGAAATTACTGAACCTACATGCAGGAGGCTTAAAAAAAAAAAATGCAAATTTTAAAAGAAATTCAGATTCATATGCAGACAACACCTGTTGTGATTTGCTTAATGTCTGTTGCTAAATGTCTGTATGTTGTGAGAGAATCCTCACTCTCATTGGCTGCCAGTAGCATAGTGTAGTTTCCTGATGCTAAGAGCCAAAATTTAAGAATGAACCACACTTTTTCAGCAGTGACAACAAAGCTATGGAAAGAGCTGAACCCAACTGACAGACTAAATAAAATGATTATTATTATTATTATTTTAAATGTCAAAACTTATTTCCCAGCATAGTGCTGGGTTGTGGTTGGAAGGGCATCCGCTGCATAAAACATATGCCAGAGTAGTTGGTGGTTTATTCTGCTGTAGCGACCCCGGGGACTAAGCTGAAGGAAAAATAATTAATGAATGAATGTGAAAACTCAAACTCATGGCAGTCATTCCCTGTCATTATAAAAGAAGAGCCAGGATGTTTATTGATGGAACTGTGTTTTTCTGAAAAAAGAAAGTTATATACACCTAGGATGGATTGAGGGTGAGAAAATCCTGGGGTCATTTTCATTTTGTGGTGAACTATCCTTTTAGTGTTCATGGAAAAAAAAATACATTTGAGAAATTTATTTAAAATGTGCAAAGTTGGGCAGATTTAGTTGGGCATTGTTTTAATTGAAAAAATTAAGTAGTGCTCATTAAAAAAAAAAAAGAATTACAATGAAAAAACAGTGCACTGAGGTCGATAGAGGCCACTGTGCTAAATAATGCTAAACAAAAGAAATACCAAATTCACCTTTAATCAAGGCTTACTGATACTGTACATTGTTCCTTAATTCAATACATCAAGTAGTGTACATTTATACACTTTATAAACAAATATAAACATGGAATGGAAACTTTGTTAAATTAAATGAATGTGTAACATGATTGTCTGTGACAATGTGACTTATTTTGCCAGCCCTAGTTTAGCAGTCACAGCTGCAGAAATTATACTGGATCCTCAATATTTAAATCATTGATATCCCTTTATGCACAAGCATGCCTCGTATGTAAATTAGGCTCATAAATTGTGTTTCAGTCAAGAAAATTGCACTGTGCAATTTACATCAAGCTATTACTGCATTCGACAGAATGGGCATCAGTTGACTTGGGGCACTTACCACTACATACCACGTCCAGACTGATTATAATAGGCTCTGCTGGCTTTCTCTGTTGTACACACAGCATTAGGGAATCTACCATTGTGTGTTTAAGGAACATTTAGGACAAAATAAAAATTCTCTCATGTTTCATCGTGTCTTTCAAAAGCAACAACACAAAGGCAGTTTTTCAGGAAAATGACACCCTTTCATTAGAATGAAAGTAAATGTTAACCACAGCTGTCAAGCAACACTAGCAGTTATTTTAAGGGTATTTCTACACAAAAAAACATTGTTTCTTTTTTTTTTTTTTTGCATAGTTGTGTGTACAGATGGAAACACTTAAAATTCATAAAGGTGTATAAAAACAAAAAGTACTAACGCATACCTAAAGACTGAACATCCTAGACACACACATGACATCCCAGTTTACACAAAATCATGTTTCTAGTTTACGTGAAGGTGATTATTGTGTAGTTTTAAAAGCTTAGAAACCAGCTTTCAAGAGTCTGCATTTACAGGCTCGTAAAACACTGTTGCTGTGTAAAAGAAGAGCAAACACACAAAGTTGTCCATATTCAGTAAAAAAAATAAAATAAAAACTAGTACGTTCTTTATGCAATTATACTGTACTCTCAAAACACACATAATATAGCATGATTGTTTGTAAGAACTCTTTTTAATATTTTTGCTTCCCACTCTAAGCCAAATGTTAAATTCTTTGACGTTTCACTGAATAAAAAAAACAACTACATTTCCATGACCTATGATGAGCATGGGGCAGATAGTGACTGAAAACGAGAAAAGAAATTAAATGACACTGAAAAATAGTCTAACCATGAGAATAGGTAAACACATGAAAATTTGTGCTAAAACTGTACATTTTTATAAATGAAAGTAAAATTAAAAACCATGTACAAAAATCTTATATTTCCTGTTTTGAGCAAAGAAATAACTAGGAAAATATGCATTTACAATTTCCATGATTATCCAGAAATTCTATGAACTGTGGGAATCAGGTTATTGTTCCTTTTAGAGCCAACTGCCTATGGTCCCGATCCCTTTTGTTTTATTTATAAAAAATATAAAAAATAATAAAAATGGCAGGTGCATCAATAACAACAATTTTAAGTTGTATTTGAAGTACTCCTTTACAAAAAATGGATGTAAATGTATATGCGAGTTAAACACAGAGGTGTGTACAGTATGTACCTCTCCTCTGGCACTCCAGTAAGCTGTGCAGTCCTGACGGCGCTGGTTCCTCCTGCACTGGTAATGAGTTCAATTTGCTCTCTCTCCTCATGCTTTCTGTGCAGGTCTGAGTTTGCACTCCGCCGACGGCTCTTCCACCTGCACAGATCCTATAGTGACAGGTGAAAATTGAGTGATAAATGAGAAAGAAAGAAAAAAACATGGGATAGAAAAAAAAAAGAAATCTGTCAGACAATGACATCAGTGTGATGTGTGAATGATCTTAAAGACAGAAAATTTACTAAGGACAGTTTTTCCATTATTTGGAGCACTGAGGACCCCCACAGTGCTAGTTTATACAGCAGCAGTATGATAAAATAAAGATGATTTATTCAAATCAATTTTAATTATTATTTGATAAATTATTTTACTTATTTAACACCTGTTCATCTTTACGACATTTAAAATGGTCTGTTATCTGACCTTCTTTTGGTGGAAACTTAAAAAAAAAAAACATTAAGTGAAAAATATTCATGACACTGGTATAAGAATATTTGTCAGACAATTAACACTTAATGACAAGTTCAATTTGTACCACTGTAGTTAATAAAATGATTCATTATAACAGTGAGTATGGAGTCACATGATGGTAAGAAAATAGCAGCACGCTAGAGTACAGCTCTGGACACCCACCATTAATTAATCTATTTCATATATCTGCTTCGCAAATGTTACCAAAATCAGATAGACAATCCGTTACTGATCTAAATGACAAGATGTCATCTTCCAAGCAACCAATTTGAGGGTTTCAAACAAGCCTCAAAATGACAATCCCTGAAGCCAATGACAAGTAATAGTGAGTGTAACATTTTAAAAAATTACATTTATAACGGCCTCGTGACAGTTAATGTTAAAGCCAAACACATGACAGTTTAAATGTAACGTAAGGCCATAAAGCCAAGTAGTTTCTTAAATTTGATAATCTGTTAGATCATGTTTATGACAGATTTGACAAATTATATTGTCATGGTAATGTCAAGATGTCATGTCAAAAACACTAACTTATGATGTCAAACACTGGTTTTGTGTATATTTATGTCAAGTTGTCAAACAATGTCATCTTTGCACTTAAAATGCTATAACAGAGCGAATGACATTTAACTGTGATTTTTTCATTTGAATTGTTCATTTATTCACTTCACTCTCAAATGAGCCAGTATCTGTTGACTTGCATTTTATGAATCAAGGATCACAGTTTCTGTTAAAATAAAGGTTATTTTTCTAAAGAAAAGAAAAAAAAGTAAGTCAAATACATATATTGGACGGCCTCATGGTGATTAAATTAAACAAGACATTTTCATTTCAGGGTGTTCTATATAATACAAGATTATAAAGGGTTTACTTGTCTGAAAATTGAGACTCGTTTAAAACTTTCACAATTTTTTATGTGGTGTTAATGTGTCAGATGTGCCTTCAGTAAAAGATTTATATGAAAAATTTTAAATGTACAGTTAGTGGAAAATAACCTTCTGGGAAACATAAAAGATGATGACATTGAGAAAAAGTTAAATTTTTTCTAAATAATTAAAATCAGTGGTAACCAAATTTCTATTTTATTTTTGTCTATTCCCACTATTCCCACTCTTGTAAAGTAGGAAAACTGTAAAACACATAGCTTTAGTTTGTATCTCTATAAACATCAAATATATTGGGGCTTGGTTACCAAAATTCTTCAACATATTTAACTTTTTTTCAGAAGACAAACAAACATAAACATACAGGTCTGTGACAACATAAGGCAAGAGTATATGTTGACATACAATTTTAGTGAATACTATCTGTGTTCAGTTTTGCCATCATGATGTACAATGTGATTTTCCTAAAAACATCACTCACTTCATGCCACTTGGCTTCATTTTCCTTCATTCTCTCCCGAATGTGCTGTAACTGCTCATATTGAACCCTCTGTAATGCAGAGGGATCGAGGCTCAGCTCTCCGACAGACCTCTGGTGAACATGAAGAGACCCCACAGAGTCAAAGCTGGAGCCGTTGTCAGATTCCTGTGGTATGGGCTCCAGTGTGATGTCACCCATGGACTTGCTTCTGTTAGGGGGAGAAAAAGTTGCTTCAATGTACAAAATAATCATTGTGTTGTAGTGACATCTAGAGGTTAAATAAGACATGATACCGTACCCAGAGTGTGCAAGAGCTTTATTACAGACTGCCATTAGCAGCATGAAGTAAATAAGAGAGATAAATAGCAAATTCAAACATAGGACAATGGAAATAATTAAGAGGCCACTTGAAAATGTTTAGTTTATGATGAACAGTTATGATATTCTTTTAAATTTAAATAAATAAATAAAAAAGCTCAAAACGCCACAATTTGTAACCATTAAATGTGTTTTCAGACATGTTTTTTATTAATTTTAGGTAACAAAAAAAAAAAATCTATATTTCAACCACTGTGTAAATCATAAACAATCAAACATAACCCTGAATTTCAATCACAACAAATTAAAACATGTCAATCTGAAAAAAGCACAATATTGTTATAAAATTTTGGAAGAAATGTTTTCCAGCCGTTGCAGAATAAAACTATAACATGCAGCATTACTCCAGCCCATAGCTAATTTAAAGATATAATATACAAGACTACAGAAAGGAACAATGTTAATTTCCAAGTGGTCTCAATTTATTTAGATATACTCTACAGTAGCGCTCCCATTTGCTTACATTCAGCCAACATGAATAGTGGATGCACTGAAGTGTACGCAGATAATACAAAGCTTATTTGCAGGAGACACCACTAGCAAGTATTAAATACCTTGAAGCATGTTGTGTAACTTGCTTGAGGAAACTAAATAAAAGCTCAAACTCATAAATAAAGCAGCCTGCAAAATAAAGTCATAAATGCAAAAGGAATCAAGCAGCTTTTAGCGCAAGATGACCAGAACACCACTAAATTGTTATTATTTTTTTTATAAATAATAATAAAAACAACAGCCAAAAATGCAGCAGCAGCAACAACAACAACAACAACAACAACAACAACAACAAAAACTCACCCTGTGTACCGAGAGCGTCTCATGGCAAATCTGGGAAATAATGAAATATTTTATTGCAAAATTCTCTATAGATTATTTCTCTATAGATTACTGCCAACAAACTAGTTTGTTTACCCACCATCATGTTGATCTCCTAACTTACTACCTCTCGCTAGAAATGCACTATTAGCATTATTACACACAGTTCAATGGATAGAGAAAAGCTTACATAATTCCTTTTTAGGGTGAGCCGTTACATGAAAATATAAAGTATATCTTATACAAGAGAAGAGTTACAGAAACTAAAATATTGTTAAATTAAAATAACTCTAAAAATAAATGAAATGAAAATGTTAATAAATTAAATATCAACAAATATAAATAACATGATATAAACAAATAAAATAAAACCAAAGACAAAGGTAGAAAAGTATAAAATCCACACAAATTGTGTTACTGAGCTGGTGTTTTTATTGAGATGCTTAAGTTAACTTAAATTGACATTACAGTGCAAGCTGACTTCACACTTTAATAAATCAGAAAGAACTGACAAAAATTAAAGTGTAGGAAAAACACCAATAGATCAGTAAAAAATATTTACATTATGTACTACCATTTTAAATAGAAGAATGACAACAGTAAACAAGCTGTTAAAATTAATATTAAACCTAATGTAAAAGAAAGCACCTTATGTGTGCTGCTTGGGATCTTTCATTTAAAGCCTTAATTTAAAACATAAACCACAGTAAAATAATAACTTTTCATAGTGCAAAAAAAAAAAAAAAACACTTAAGATCCAAAGCTTTTTGGGTTCCTTTATTTTAATCAAAAATTACTTTTTTTTTTTTAATTGTCAGAAATTGGTAATAGTAGACATCCATAGTGGTAAATACAAATACTATGAAAGCCAATCACAACCACTTTCTGACATTGTTCAACAGAAGAAATCTAAAACGGGTTTGAAAAAAGTGGATAGATGGCAAATGATGACAGAATTTTCATTTTTAGGTAAACTGTCCCTTTAAATAAAGCTCAGTTAAAAGGGAAACAAAGTTTTGGAGCAAACATGCATAGTTTCTGCTATCTGCTCCATAACCAAGTAAGAAAAGCTTAAATATATTTTCATAAAAATGTTATCTGTATTTAATTAGTATAGCAATACTCCTTCTCCAAATATATACTGTTTTAGTTGATTATTCAACGTACAACTACTTATAAAAACGTAAAAATGTTTTAAAAGGTTTGAGAAGATTTGAGATCAGTTGAAAAGTTTGGAGCAGGTGCACCGAGCCAAGGTGTCACGTCAAAATCACAGTCATCTTCAGAGGAACCAGACTGCTTTCGGCTATATAGGATAGAGAAAGAAAGAAAAGCAGAAAACAAAAGCGGAGGAAAAAGGGAAAAAGACAGGAAGATTTTAAATAGACAAAAAAATATATATAGTAGATAAACAGTATAGGAAGTATAGGAATAAACAGATAAAAGTATAAGATAAACAGTATAGCAGTTCCTACAGTATAGGAAGTAACATACTTTTTTTAGGTTATTTTATTTTCTGATGTCTACATAAAATTGTCAATAATAAAATCAAATAAATCAATAAAATTGTTTATTCAATATGTTTAATAGTTTACAGAATTCTTAATAGTTTTAATTCTCAAATTTTTACGAAAAACTAATGAAATGAAATAAATGAGCAATATCGCATGAGTAGCAGTGCGATGTGGCTGTATATCGGCACACAATATACGACAATATACAGCCATATCGCACTGCTACTCGTGTGATATTGCTCATTTATTTCATTTACAACAGTTTGAGGGCATAATCGTGTGTATAAAAAAATTAAACAGTCTCAAAACCCTTGTGTAAGAGAAACTACTTTCTTCCACCATTCCTTCACATCTACAGCTGACGTCACAACAGCAGAAACCGTTGCTCATTCACTAACGTCATTTTAGAGCTAGTATTTGAATGATTCTCTAGCATATCTATAGTGATGACAAAACAGGTGAATTTGCTCACATTTTAAGATTAAGGCTGAACGGGCTTAGGACTTATGTGGTCTCTGTCGCCATCTTGTGGATGAACATCGTCAACCGTCTTTGCTCAATGACAGGCTAATGGTCACCGCTGTCTCTCAGAAATTATAAAGATTTAAAAATAGGCACTATCCTTATAAATAAACTGCATAGTTGCAATCTAAACAACTACATTCTCGACTAAAAAAGCCTCAAAAGTACATTATGTTGTCCAACAGCAGCAATATTTGTCAAACTGTAGAGTGTCCTCTGCTTGTCACTGTATGTGGGCGGAGTAATACACAAGGGTGAAGAGGGTGGACGAATGCTATTATTTGCAGAATATGAGCGGCTATCAGCCAATCAGATTCAAGAACTAGACAGAACCGTTGTATAAAGCTAATACTGATTTGTCATCAATTAAAAGAAAACTGTACTCTAAAAATGTACTAATCTGATCCAAAATAGATGACAATAATTTCATAATTCTGTTATTATATGCAATTACTTAGCATATTTTGTGCATGTTCTTAGGATTGTGAAATAGTGATTCTATGAGAGTTGGAAAATGAATTAAAAAACAAGCACACGTAAACATTAAAAAAATGCATTGAAAAAAGTTACGATAAATTGTAAATTTCAATATATGGGCTTCTGTACTTCTGTGGTGCCGTTTTTGAATCCCTATGAAATGGTTCTACAGCAGGAAGGGAAAACAAATCAACTTAAAAAAAAGAAATAAATACAATTTAAAAAAAAGTTATCAGACAAACCTTAAGCCCTGCATCTTTTTATACCATGGTCTGCGCTGTGACCCTAGGCTGATCTTTCGCACATGTAGGTCTTCCTCAGGGGTCCAGAATTTGGGCAGGAACTTGTCTGAATCTGCATTGATGGAGGTCTGATGGTCAGAGACGAGCACTCGACGTGCATAAAGATCGTCCAGCACAGGATCAGCGTATCCTCTGTCCTCATCAGAGTCACTCGTGCCATTATTCAAGACTCGCTGAAACTCTTCCTCAAAATTGGCCGATTCACTGTCTGTCCTTCCATTTTCAGAGGGAATGGAGGACAAACTGCTTCCCAAGAAAGAGCCATCCATATGAGACGAGTGCAAAAAAAAAGAAAAACTCCAAGAAACACATGCATGGACGTGGATGCAAAAACGGTTAACTTCTCTTTTGAATTTAGTGTTAGTGAAATCCACAGCAACATCACACCACAATTAGTTCTGGTAATGAGATGAATGAACAGCAAACTGGTGTTGTCATGATACTGAAATTTCTAATTTTGATAATTTAAAAAAAAAAAAAAAAAAAAACATATTGGCACTTGTATATATTGTCTTTAGTTCCTCATTTTTAAAACCTAAATTTCAATTTAACTAGTATTAATTTAAATTAAAACTTAAAGCAATAAACTTATAATTATTGTTGCAATATTAGAGAAGAAACTACAAGCTTAGCTTGCTTTCATAATTAAACACTGAAATGTACTATATTGTTAAATTATTATATTGTTTAATTAAATCTATCAAATCTATCTATCTATCTATCTATCTATCTATCTATCTATCCATCTATCTATCCATCTATCTATCTATTTGATTTGATTGGCTGGAGCATGTGCATTATTGTCGTTGAAACATACAAGCAGTTCCAGACAGTTTTGATCACAGTTCTAAATAAATGCACTTCTCCCAAACATTACATCAAACAATAGTCCTCACTTTAAATTGGGTCATAAAAGTGTAGGATTGTTTTTTAATAAAAGCATTTATTAACAGAGTAATTCATTTGGATTTTGAATTCATTTGAATAGTTTAATAAACATTTCATTATTCTGGATGATCTTAAATTTTTTTTTTTTTATTAAGCACTTAATTTTGTAAAGGAAAATGAATCATTAACAAAAGTATAAAAATACAATCATTAAGCCCAATATATATATGTGCTTATAAGTCAAGAAAACAGCATTTGTAGCTGTATTCATTTATATCTGTATTTATGCTAACTAATGTCTTTAAATGTTGAGTTAATGCTTAAATGATGAACTAACTATTTGCAAATGCGAAATAAATGATTCATAGTGAGCAGTTATTATAAAGTGTTAGCGTATTTTGGAGTCTGCTAAATTGAAAGATCATGTAGAGAATGCAGCATTTGTCGTGGGACAGACAAGACTGTGGTGGGCCGCAACATTATAAGTGCTTCAACCAGCCTGATGAAAGTCTGGCATAAAGTACCACAGAAAAGCAATATTGCATCATGTAAAATATTTCAGCATTGGTTTATGGAAAATTCATATTTGACAACAATACAGCAAATTAGTGATGACCCACTCAAACCACACCAAGCAATAACTCTTCCAAATGTATTCCACTAAAGCAGAACAACAGTTTGGAAAAAAAAGTAGTTCTTGCAAATAAACAGTTAATTAGCCACAAAAAAAGACTTATGATGGAACAAACAGTAGTTAGGAGCAGTTGGATGTACACAAGCACTAATATTAGGGCACCACAGCAGACTCCATCTATATACAAAACACTCTCTAAACTCTGACCTCTGGTTCGATCGTGTGGCATCTGACAATGTGAGCCATGACTTCCCAGCATTTGGGGTCACAAAAGTGGCCACCCTGGGGCCCTGGGGCTTTGAAGGGATTGCAAAATTCACTGGAGCCACAGAAGTTATGGAGCGAAATCTGCGACTCGCTAGATCATCCTGCTCAGGGTCTGCTTCAGGCCGGTCCGAGTCAGAGTCACTGTCACTCTGGTAACTGCTTGCCCATTGGAGGAAGGCAGAGGCAGGGGGGAGGTCATGACATAAGCCATGCCCACTTTCACTAGGGCCAAAAGATGAGGTGGATAAGCTGGGAAAACCACCTCAAATAAGACTCAATAGATTTGGTAGATTTGTTACACCTCTACAATAAATTCAGGAAAAGACAATTCCACATGCACAATATCCTCATTATTATTCTCATTATTTAACTTGAATAATATACAATAAAATCCAAAAGCTACAATATTTATGCTTAATGAAAAACAACACCTTTATCAATCATAATAATAATAAAAATAAAAAGTATAGGTCAGCATTTTTTTGAATGCCATCAGATAAACCAGATTAATGATGAACAGGGCTGGACAATAATAAACATATAACTTAGTAAAATATATACGTTTATACCATCCATTACTCAAAAAAAAAAATGGTTTGAAAGATATAGATTTAACAGCTGAGGTTAATTGTTGGTGGAAATTTTGTATGTCCTTTTTTACTTTCTCTTTTCCTGAAAAGTTGCAGGTTGGCTTTGTACATACAAAAAATCCATCCAACTGTTATGCACCCAACCAATCAGCACACACATTGATAAACAGCAATATATACCTACATGAAACTTAGTTTTTTGCTACAGTTTAAGATTAGTTTAAACCTAGCTAAGGTGTTTATGGTTCTTTGTAGACTTTTTTTTTTTATCTGATGCACAAATTTCTATCTGTTGTTCACACTGGCAATTAGGTTCTCTTGGTTAAGATCAAATATTACAATTATCCTGGTACTAGTTCACTTGGCGTTAACACTGTCATTTGTAAGACTCCATCTAAAGATACAAAAAACAAGAAACCATTTTAATGGGGTATTTTCTGTAGCATTTGCTATCCTACAGTATACTGTACATTATATTCAAAACAATGCTGTGTGCTAGGCTAAACATACTTAATGTTTGTGTGAACGTGATGGTATTTTTACGAATTGTGAACTTGGTATTTTTACTAATTGAGAAGTTATCAAATGTGCGAAAGAGTCAAAACTGCAACAAATTCCTCTCTTACACGCACGCACGCACGCACGCACGCACGCACGCACGCACGCGCACACGCACACACACACACACACACACACACACAATTAAGAAACACAAGTTCTGATTACTGCACTAAACTCTTTAAAAAAATTACAATTCTTATTGGTCTCATCGTGACATTACGCCCATTAGGTTTGATTAGATATATTTGGTTCCTTGTGTGTCCACATTTCAGTTGATCAGCACCAGAGCTTGTCTGAAAGTAGATCGAGACAATCTTTTTCAAAGTTTGCTTGTTTGGTGCACACCAGGGTTCGGATAGCAGTGTTCACACTTTTTCAAATTAACCACACTAACAAAACAATTGCACCTGTGTTCATATTAATCTAACAAAACCTCCTAAATGTGAACCCTACCTATTGTGAACACACCACTGATGCCCAGCTAGACATCAGTTAAAAGCTTTGGAAGGATGTCATCCAACATTTTTATGCAGAGTCAGTTTCTGAAGCGAACAGAGCGAGAGAAGAAAAAATAAAAATAAAATAATAATAATACCTGGTTAGGTGGCCTGCATAACTCCTGGTTAGGTGGCCTGCATAACTCCTGCTTCCCTGCTGGAATTCCTGCCTTTTCTTCCTCAGGACAGGAGGCACATGCGCCTTCTCTCTGATGGGTGCATCACTTTTACTGCTTTCTGCCATCCTGAAGAAATGCTCTGCTTCTGCGTCACTACAGCAACCTGGGAGAAGAAGAGTATAAACCATCAACAGTTAAGTGGGCTGTTCAGCACAAAGTTACTTCGTATTACTGATGCAAGGGGGAAAAAATTGAGCCACTTTATTTTAAGGTTCAATTATCGCTTTTAACAAACTACTAACTGAGACTATTGCCTCAAACTACAAATTTGCTGCTTATTAATGGTCAATAATGTTGTGGTTGAGCTAAGGATTTAAGAAAGTAGAATATGATCATTTATACATAGTAATAATAATAAAATTAAAAAAAAATAAAATATCGGCATGCTAATAAGCAATTATTTAATACTTTGAATTAGTCCCTAAAAATTATAACTCAAGTTTGTAGTATTTTGACAGGTAGCCACTTTGAAATGCTCACAGTTTGTCTAAATCAATGGTTCCAGGGTCCTGAAAGATTTACGTGAGCTCACCAAACTCACTCTAGTTTGAGGGCTACAAGTAAGTAGTAATGAAGTAGATACCAATATGTTGATAAAATCAAATTCCAGATGGTTAATATTACAGTTATAATAACCATCAATATCTTATTTACAGCAACAACAATAAAAAGACTTCCAGCATTAAAGTTAAAAAGGCCAAGCACAGTTCAAGCTTGCAATGCGGGTTTGTTTTGTGTAACATACGAATCTACATTTTCACTCATACTGTCTGCAGTTTTGGTTCAGATCATAGACTGAGCTTTAGGCATCATGACAAATATTAAATGAATACATTGTGCATAAAAATGTGCATCATTATTCATTTAATCTTTACACAGTTTTCACAGCTAGTATAAACCTAACAATTATATTTATTCATTCCTCACTGCTAGGTTTGGTTTTTTTAGAGGGTATAAGGGCTCATTTAGGAATTTGAATGCTAAAATGCAGGTTGCCGGGGGGTGATGTGTAACTGGTCTAAAGTGATTACATGTAAATTGCAAAATGCAATTCTTAATCAAAACATGAAGATATTTGTCAGACACAGAGCAACGTCTCTTTGACAGGTCCAATGGTGCAGTTTGGCTGCAAAGTTTTCCAACTGTTTAGTAAGTCTTGGTTGGGGAATGTCTTGTTTGTAGTCCTTCAGATGAACGATAGAATTGCAGAACTGGATATTTGACCTGGCTAAGCGCCTGTTCATGTCAATAAGGAATAATTATTTATCACAACAGCTGTGCAAACACACATTTAAATGAGTTATAGATCCACAATGCTGCATCATAGTAAAAAGTCCTCATCATAAGTCTATAATACAATAACAATGTTTTGATCCTCAAGAAATTACCTAGATCAGACTCATATAGTTCATGTTAGTAGCTTGAAAAACAACTGCTATTCAAATTGTTATTATATCCTAGAAGCAATCATACTGTAAAACACATCTCTGGCATTACTGGAGCTGTCAATTACTTGATTTAAGCGCGAGTTCTGCTGTCTCCCTAAAGTCCCCATTATAATCACTGAAAATGTGTACACTAATGAATCTGAAATGAACATTGTCTACATTTTTCTGGTTACGATGAGGTGATCTGCAAGACTGAGCTTAAACAAAACCAAACAAAAACAAATAACTGGCCACTGCATTCAGGCATTCAACAATTACTACACAGCTCACTGCAAAAAAGAAAAGAAAAAAACACAACATGACAAATCTTGATCCACACTTGGATTCATGACTTTGTGGAACAGATAATACACATTTATAATTGGTATAAAACATATTACATGTGCAAAGATGCTAACAAATCATTTCAGTTTTACAGGTTTAAGCCTGGAAAAACAAGGAAAAATAGAGCTTTATTTATTTTTTCTGCTCTCTCTCTTACCAACATATGACTTGCTAATCAAAATTTTAGATAATATAAGCAAACAAACTAATTAATAAATACACTCATTAATTATTAATTTACTTAATTTAATTCAAAGTTCCACTGCTTTAACTTTTGTCTTTAACTGTTATGTCTATTTATTTTAATAATATTGTGGGGAAACTCAGAAACACTTGTAATGTGTCAGTATGTGCAAACCTATTTTTACACAAAAAAAGGATGTTAAATAACCCAATATTTTTGCTGGTTTTGAAATTATGTTGTTAAAATGCATGAACCTTGTCATCAGCTTACATTTTAGTAATATACAACCCAGAGACAGGCTTATACAGTACCACTGCAGACCCTCTGCTGGCACAGACTTGTCTTCAGTTGGCAGAAAGTTGAACATTACCGAATGGGTGTGGAATAATCTGGAATGTCACACGTATGTGAATGGTTGAGGTAAAGAAACAAGGGTCTGAACTTTCATTACCGAGTGTTTGAGAGATGCAATATTGAAGTTGCCAAATAAACAAGACACTGTAATTTTGGTGATGACAACAAAATGGACCAACATGTCCTGAAATGCACAGTTGAGGAAAATAAACACCATGACAATGTAACCCCTTAACTGTCACCCCTGTTTTTGGAGACATTATATACGAGATATGCAACAGTTTGTCAAGATAATTCCAGGTGTAAACAAAAATATTATTAAACATGTACTGAAAAATGGCATTTAATGTAAGCTAATACAGTGTTAATAATTTGATTGATGACCCAGTCATATTGAAAGACTCCACATAAACGCCTCAATCGATCAAAATGAGCTTGATGAAATTGAAATTTATCTTATTAAAGGGGTTGTGTAGATTTTACTTACTTGCAACTACTTTCACAATCAGATCCAATAATACCTTGTATGAATGCATAGTGTAATGCTGTGTTTTTATTATGCTTAAATTTGTTCATTTATTTGGTCACACTTCAATAAAGTTCTTACAATAAAGGATTTACATGAAAAGCAATTTATTACAGTATATATTTATCATTGTTAGCATCAGTTAATGAATATACAGATTACAATTGTTAGTTCATACTAACTGACAGTTCAAAATTTACTAATGCATTATTAAAATCTGAACTAGGTTTAATAAACCCTGTCCAAGTATTGTTTATTCTTAATTCATGTTAGTAAATGAATTACATAACATTAACTAATTGAATCTTATTGTAAAAAGTGACCATTTATTAACTTGTTTCAAATGAAACTAAAGACTATTTTACAAAATGCTTTAAGACAGCAGTGTCATGTGATCAACCAAAAAAAAAAAAAAAAAAAAAAAAAAAAAAACTCAAACCCCACAGTTGAGCAATGTATATAGTGCACATTATAAAGTACCTTCAGAATCAGAAAAGTCATTAGATTAATTCAGATGGATGGAAATCAGTGCACATAAATACAAACACAAATATATGTACCCATTATCTAATCCAAATCAAAAAAGTATATAAATACAATAACAATTCAACTTTTTTTTTTTTAAGTATGCCAGGAAATTTGTCATTTTTAATAGCTGTTTCCATCCACCTATTTCTATGAGCATTTTTTAATATTGTATAAAAAATGCTTAATGAAAATGCCAAGACGCTCAAAATTTGAAATATGCACATAAAAAAAAAATAACTATGAAACTTTTTATCCATTTCCAAAACCACTGCCCACAGTAATATCTTATAAATAAAAAAACAGCCATAACAGACAGACACAGTGCAGTCTTACCTTCGCTGCCGGCTCTGAGAGTGAAGTCTGAAGCCACACTGAGTGTGCGAGACTCCACTGAGTCCAGACTCTCCACTGAATCCTCCCTCCTGTAGCTGGACTGCTTCACACTGAACAGCTCCTCTCGGTCAGAGAACCAGCCCTCCGAATACCCACTGTCCCTCACGTTCGACCTGGACTGCGCGGACTCCTCCAGAGCCTGTCAGAAGAACACGCACCAAAAAACTTCAGAGAGGGCCAGAATAGCAAATGACTGAGCTAAAATGAACTTTTTACTGACTGAAGAAGTGACTTCCACACAGAGCAATATGATTCTTAGTACATTGCTAATTACTATGCAAGGGCTGACAACACTGACTTACGCCTGAGTGGATCATTTTAACAGTCGCCTGAAATAATGGGGGGTTCTGGACCTGCATGACGTCCTTAATGAGAACAAAGTGTCCAAATTTTTGATTTGAGAATATTGGATACTGGATTAGATTTGAATACAGTGCATCCGAAAAGTATTCATAGCGCTTTACTTGTTCCACATTTTTTATGTTACAGCCTTATTCCAAAATGGATTAAATTCATTTATTTCCTCAAAATTCTACATATACAATACAATTCTCAATACCCCATAATGACAATGTGAAAAAAGATTTCTTGAAATTGTTGCAAATTTATTATAAATAAAAAACCTGAAAAATCACATGTACATAAGTATTCACAGCCTTTGCTCAATACTTTGTTGATGCACCTTTGGCAGCAATTACAGCCTCAAATCTTACGTCTTTTTGAATATGATGCCACAAGCTTGGCACACCTGCCTTTGAGAATTTTTGCCCATTCCTCTTTGCAGTACCTCTCAAGCTCTATCAGGTTGGATGGGAAGCCACGGTGTACAGCCATTTTCAGATCTCTCCAGAGGTGTGCTTTGGGTCATTGACCTGCTGGAAGGTGAACCATCACCCCAGTCTGAGGTCAAGAGCACTTTGAAGCAGGTTTTTATTCAGGATGTCTCTGTACATTGCTGCATTCATCTTTCCCTCTGTCCTGACTAGTCTTCCAGTTCTAGCTGCTGAAAAACATCCCCACAGCATGATGCTGCCACCACCATGCTTCGCTGTAGGGATGGTATTAGCCTGGTGATAAGCGGTGCCTGGTTTTCTCCAAACGTAACGCCTGGCATTCACTCCAAAGAGTTCAATTTTAGTCTCATGGCTTCCGTCTGGCCACTCATTCATACAGGCCTGACCGTGGATTGCTGCACAGATGGTTGTCCTTCCGTAAGGTTCTCCTCTCTCCACAGAAGAATGCTGGAGCTCAGACAGAGTGACCATTGGGTTATTGATCACCTCCCTGACTAAGGCCCTTCTCACTCGATCACTCAGCTTAGATGGCCGGCCAGCTCTAGGAAGAGTCCTGGTGGTTCCAAACATCTTCCACTTACGGATGATGGAAGCCACTGTGCTCATTGGAACTTTAAGAGCAGCAGAAACTTTTCTGTAACCTTCACCAGCCTTGTGCCTCGAGACAATCCTGTCTCGGAGGTCTACAGACAATTCCTTTGTCTTCATGCTTGGTTTGTGCTTTGACATGCACTGTCAACCCTGGGACCTTATATAGACAGGTGTATGCCTTTTAAAATCATGTCCAATCAACTGAATTTACCACAGGTGAACTCCAATTAAGCTGCTGAAACATCTCAAGAATGATCAGTGGAAACAGAATGTACCTGAGCTCGATTTAGAGCTTCACGGCAAAAGCTATGAATACTTATGTACATGTGATTTTTCAGTTTTTTTTGTTTGTAATAAATTTGCAACAATTTCAAGAAATCTTTTTTCACATTGTCATTATGGGGTATTGTGTGTAGAATTTTGAGGAAATAAATGAATTTAATCTATTTTGGAATAAAGCTGTAACACAAACAAATGTGGAAAAAGTGAAGCGCTATATATACTTTGCGGATGCACTTTATGTAATACCCACAATTGAGTAATTCTGACCAGAGAGGAACTTGTTTGTCAAACAGTATGGATATAATGCTATGCATTGGTGATACAATCCATGGAAATGATATGGAAGAAAATGCATTGACTATGTGAAACATATGGAGGTATACAAATCAGTTTCTATTTTCTTGGTTGCACAGCAACTTACACCCAGTGTAATACAGCTGTGTTTGTTTGTGCATCCATCTTTCTATATCTCTACACACACACACTTTTTATTGTTGGGTTTGTCCATATTTGACAGGTTAATACTACCCAGCCGTTATGAAAAATATTATAAAATAAAATATTTTTTGTTATATAAAAAAAAGAAGAAGAAAAATGGGAATACCTTAGATAATGCTATGCCTAGTAAACCTTCAAAGGCTTTCAGGTTCAAATGTGGTCCAGGGTAAAACGAATCAGACTGGGCCTTCCTCCCCAACCAGTATATAGTTATCAAAACCTGGGTTTCAGAAAATAAAAACAGGAATCAGGACTCCACAAATTAAAACAAAATTTAAACCCAAGTCCAGACTTCACTCGTCTTTGACATTACACAATACAGAAAAGGAAAAGGGTCTGAGAATTGAGTGTAGTGCGTGTTTGCGTGTGGCATGAATGGCTTTTGTGTCCCAGTTTCATCGCTGTTCTCATCTAGAAAGCGATGACCCTTTGCACACACACAAATCACAGGGTGGCAACATGGCAGGAATGTTGCACATGTACAAGACAATGAACACAACAGTGGGCTATCTGGTGCCTGCTTGATCTCCAGAATTATTTCAACTATTCTAATGAGGAATCAAATAACAGATACTTGGACAAGACCAGCTTTAAATAAACATTAAATTACAAAAGCTGAATGAAACAGATGTGCCAATACAAACCTCAAGCTTTCAAGAACTGTTTTCAGTCCACCATTCATTTACCAGCATGCACACAGGCAATAACAGATTATAACTACATTTGTATTAATCCAGTGCTGTCAGTTAGTATAAAACCATTATAGTTTTTTTGTTTTTTTTAATTTTTTTTTTTTTTTTTTCATTTTGGAGTTTTACTAATTTGTTTTTGGTCAAAATATCCCATATACACACACACATATAAGTATACACATTTTTCCACACAGATATATACACCAACACACATTAACACACACATTTATGCAAAATGTTTTTTCATACACATTTTTTTATTTACATGTATATCATATATGCATATGTGTATATATGATGATTCGTTACGAAAAAACAGCCTAAAGACCATAAATGTCTCATATGTATTATATGTAAACAATTGATTCATACTAAATGTCTTTAGGCTATATTTTGTTCATTAAAAAAATAAGTGCAAAAACCATATATTTAGGCCTTTTTTCTTTTCTTTTTTTTACCAATGAGCTTCCTACAAATGTTCAGGTCATTGTTAAAGAACAACCTGTTCAATCAGACTGAATATACACCCAATTCCCATAATTCAAGCTCAGGAAACTGTTATGGTCAAAATAAACCATTTAAAACATGTATTGTTACAAAATAAAGAAAGTTAAAGAAAAAAGAACACTGTTCACGTTCATCTGCATCTGAGCCCTTAATTTATTTAGAGCATGCAAAGTGGCATTACATGTCCAATTCTAAGTAACACTTTACTAGACGACTGTAATGAGATATAATTACAAATCAGCTTGTTGGGTATGCAAAATAAAGAGTCAAAGGCCACATTCAGTCTGCAAAGACAAACCATGCACAGACACTTAATTCACCATTCAGCCGAAGTCATTGGTCTGTGTTAAAAAAAATAAAAAAAAAGATTATAGCAATAGCATAAAATATAAAAACTTACATTTTTCAGTCTCCTGTTTGTCTCTTCACGTCTAAGCAGAAGGAAAGAAGCAGGTTAAATGAGATGAACAGACACAGATCAGTTCCTGCAACTGACAGCACAAGCAACTAAATCCATCCCATACCATCCAATAAAATTAAGTCATTGCTATAAATGGACATCGACTACATGTCACATAAGTCATAGCAAGTCACTAATCATGTACACTAGTAAATATATTAACAATCAACAAAAAGCATTCCATACAAAACTGCTAATTTTAACAAGGACAATCATAATTTACTTCACTCACTCACTCACACACACACACACACACACACACACACACACACACACACACACACAACTGTAACCAGTCTGACAGAGGAACATGCTTGTGTGTGCTGACATTGGACATGTGAGCCATCTGTTTAGCACTATGAACTAGCAAACATGATGCAGACAAATGCAGCCATTTAAGCACCTAATGCTCATTAAATTAAGTCATGTTATGTTCAAAATAAACCAGACAGGCTAAGAAGGAACATTTTATGCTAGTTCTGAGGTTATTAAGTGAAAGTGTGAATGTTGTTCCGTTGAGCCCTAAACCAACATGACCGCGAGAAAGTATGCAAGTTAAAAATAGCATTTGGGTTCACTATAGCTTCCACATAGCATTTGGTTTGAAGGGACAGTCCTACGGGGCTAATTTTAGAGGTCACTGTGCCCCATCTCCACCCTCTCACGCCCCTCGTCCCTCCACAAGGCCAATTGTGGGAACATTAAGCTCTCAGCAGGGTGGGCAATCTTGATTTATTGTTCAGAGTCGAGTCGGGACCTGAAAAAGGAGGATGTGAGATGAAGCTAGAATTGGGACTGAAATGAGTTATTGAAAATACTTCAGTGGAAGTTTCATATGGTTTTGAAAACTTTTTTAGGGGTAGTGTGATTAGCATTTGAATTATTGAATTATCATTAGTATAATATTCAAATTCAAAACACAATCAAGACGTAAACTTTAACTTTAAACAGTGGACAGTGCAGGACCTTTCAGTCAAAATGGTTAAGAATGACTGTAGTAGAGATACATAGGAAAAGGGTAAAAGGAATGTAGGCGTAATGTGATGCAAACTGAAATACAAATTGAGAACTATGAGGACTGAATTCCTAGCAACATTATTATTTTGTTCAATTAATGTTTGTTTTTTTATTCAATTAACTAGAACAATTGCAGTCACATGGTTTAACACCTAATCTTACACTTAAAAAAGTACTGTCTCTAAGGAAAAAATTAAATAAAAATAAATAAATAAATGTAAAAATAAATTAAAACATTAAACTAAACATTAATTAAAACAAATTACACAAAATAAAATAATAAAATTAAAAATGTAAAACATAATAAAATAAACTTTAAATACAATACAAAAATATAAAAACTACAATAAATGCATTTTTTAAAAATACAACTACATAAAAAAATAAAACTAAATAATAAAAAATTTAAACTATAAAATAATAAAATTAAATAAAATAAATGCAACCACTCTTGGGTTTGAACCGACATGAGAGCAATTAAAAAAAACAACTGGCATTTTTAAATAGAACTATGCTTTTTAACAGTGATGACATGTCTGACTGTACTGCCATTTAAATGCTATCAGATTTGATTCAAAATACATTTTCATAATGCAACTTGCCCAGTACATTAGACTGCATTGGCCAGTTTCCATTGTTTGAGTAAGATGCTGGACAGATAATGCCTTCCATTTGGTATGGAAATGCAATCAAACTGCAAACACTATTCAAATGAACCTCTTCCTGCAGTCACCCTGAAGACTTACTTCATTATACTTCACACAAACAGCTATACGGCAATAAAAGTGTAAAAACAGATAGATAAGGTTTGCATCAGTTTGCATTTAAGGCTTATTGAATTAAACAAGCACAATGCAGAAGAGACGTGTAACTCTCACAGTTCACAAAGAAACTTAGAAACTTAGCAAAAAAAAAAAAAAAAAAAAAGTATTAAAATAAATTGTTTACTTTTACTTCTCTCTGCTCACCTGACAGTCACACGTGTGGACACATCCTGCAGGTCTCCAGGATGGAAAAGCTGTGCTTCATTGAGCCCTAGCTTCTCACAAGCCTTGAGAAACACGTTCACGTTATCCTGAAGACAGACCAGGATTGACCATCAACAATGATAAAGTAAATGAAAAGTTTGACATCATCCTCAAAACATCCAGTGTATTATTAAAGTTGAGATCCGAAACAGAATCTTGAATTAAGAAGCTCAGTTGAAAATAGATCAGCACAACTAGGTGAACAGAAAAGGGGTGGGAACTTAAAAAAAGACAGCTGTCAGGTGTCCCACACATTCTCTACATTTTAAGCCGGATCCACTGGAGTCAGGGAAAATGTCTTGACATTTGCAGATGTAAACCAAATATAGTATACCTGAATCTGTATCCATTAACTAAATTAAACATTTTAACTAAATATAAATAATTATGTATTTAACCTGAATGAAAATTTGCTCACCAAGCCTGCAATGGGAGTAGAGAGTCTGTTTAGCCGTTTGATGATGCCAGGCGTCAGCGTGTTGATCAGACTAAAAAAAAAAAAGATGAAACAAACACACACAGACAAACATTAACTGATTTCAGTAATGTTCAATTATAAAACAAAATGAAAATAAAAAGATCTTGACATTTTAAAAACTATCCATTGTTTGGACAGATATGTTTAGTTCAAATATATAAAAAATGCTCTTACTCGCAAAGAAGGACTCCATCTTGCAAAGCCACTCGAAAAGTTTTGCTTCCAAAACTCTTTTTAGTCACTTCCTGTAAAGAGAGAAAAAAAAAAACAGATCATTGGTTTAAACTATGTTTGAAAACTGTTACTTAGTCTACATACACTCAAAAATTTATAATAATAAGTTTAAAATAAGTTAAAACAAAACAATTCTTGAGATTTGGGGGGGGGGGGGGGGGGGGGGGGGGGGGGGGGGGTTAATAGTTATATTTTCAATCTACTTAAATATGTTAAGTTAACTAAATCGATTTGTGTTGGGACAACATGAATGAATTGTGTGGATCCCTTCATTTTTACACTGCAGACAATATGTGAACCTGGATCACAAAACCAATCATAAGGGTCTTTTTTTATTCATTTATTGACATTTATACATCAACTGAAAGCTGAATAAATAAGTTTGTTAGGATGGGACAATATTTGATTGAGATACAATAATTTAAAAGGAAGGAAGGAAGATATATATATATGGTTTTTGTTTTTTTTAAACTCATGATTCTAGGCCACTGAGGCAGACAACATTTGACACATGCTACCTACAAAGACCTTGATAAAGACCAAGTGCACCCTTTCATGATGGTCGTGGTGTTCCCCTGTGAAAGTGGACAATGCCCCCTGGGTTCAATCTGTGTAATGTGATGGACAACAATATAAAAAAATCCATAGTGACTCCACCTAACAACCTACTAGGTGTGGAAAACACCAGAATCCACTTTTTCACATTCACAAATTTAATTTAATTTTTCACTTAAAAATATGCTGCCAAACATTTCCTTTGGGGACAAAATTTGAATTAAATGACCTTTTTCTGTTTAAGCTAAAAAAAAAACATATGTTTGTGTACCTCACTTCATTTTTATTACTGTGATGCAAATAAATGCAGACAAACTGACCAATATTTTAATGAAAATCGTAGTCTTATAAGCTGTACAGTACAAATAAAAGATTGACTCAACTTACAATTGCACAGATTTTTTTCAGTTGACTCACCTTAAATTGTTGTCAACTACTTGGGTTGAAAGTTTGTCAAAAAACAAATCTGTGCAGCAAGTTGACTTACAATTTTAAGTTGAGTCAATTTTTTATTTTTTACAGCAACTTTTGCAATGCCACCATCTTTATTTTACTAACCTACTGCATGCTTAGTGAGAGGTGACCCCACTCACCAGAAGAAAAAAAAAAAAAATAATTAAAAAAAAAAAACTCAACACCATCTACTGTAGTAAATACATTTATTTTAAAATATTCAACCAAATAGCACAATAAAATACTGGTGATTTTTTATATGGGTACTATGGTGTATAAATATTTTCCCCCACGCCTACAACCCACCTTTCTTCTCTCTCTGAAGAAAAACAAAAATGGCATTTTTTTGGCAAAACAATGTTTTAGGGGATAAAACTTTGTAAAAAAAAATGTATGGTTTATTTCTGAAAAAAAATTTTATGGTTGGGTTATTTTTTTCTTTAAAAAAATAACTCAACTGTTAACACAACATTTTAAGAGTGTTCCAAAAGGCACCACGTGATGAGTTTCACAAGAACCCATATACAGACATGTTGAAAAACAGCTCTTGAATTTGGTGGATCCTGATAAGTGAGACTTATAAAAGGTATAGTCCAGGTTGGCCTTTCGGACAGGTTAAAAAATATGATGCTATATGAAAGTGATGTGGCGTGTTTGCTGGTGCCAGACAGGCTGGCCTGTGTAATACAGAAACTGATGATCTACAGAAATTTTCACACACAACAATCTCCATGTTTCACAGAGAATGCTGAAAAACAAAGTATCCAGTCAGTGACAGTTCAAGGGAAACATTTAATTATTGATGCCAGAGGAGAATGGACCGAGATTAGATCTGACACAAACACAAGAGCAATACAAAACAACAACATTTAAAGGGGTGGTCCAGAGTGTAATTTTAAGGCTTGGTTGTGTTTATAAGATGCAAAGCAATGTGTGCTCATGCTTCACTTGTAGAAAATCATGTTATTTTTTCATATATCTTACTTTGATTATATACAGCTACTCTGCTAACATGAAAACGTTTCCTAGTTCCTCTGAAAGGCCCGCCCTCAAGAAGAGACTCTGATTGGTCAGCTAACATAATGTGCTGTGATTCGTGGATCGGCTCCACGTCACCAGTAAAGCGTCACGCCTCCACAAGCATGCGCTTTGCCTCAGCTGTGTCAATACTGTCAGTCAGAGTAAGTTAGCTGTTAGCAGTATCTGTTTGAACCTTAATCAGACAGAAAATTAAAAGGATGAACCTCATGCCTGCTCTCTAAAATAAAATCTGACAAGTGTCTGTAACGAATGAAAATAGGGTGTGGCTCCTTTAAGAGAATCGCCAGTGTGTGTGTGTGTGTGTGTGTGTGTGTGTGTGTGTGTGTGTGTGTCCGTGTGTGCGTGTCCGTGTGTGCGTGTGTGTGTGAACAGTCTGTAGATGCATGTAACATGAGAAGCGCATGTGCGCTGGACCGATGTTTCTTTTTCTTTTTCTCTGATGCTCGAATTAAGTTGTTTTTCTGTAATATACAGTGACGCTGTTGACAGCAGAATAAAGCAGGAGATGTGGAACGCGACCCACGTGAGCTTTGATTGATTTTTCTGCTGCAACACGAGTTAGGCAGTGTTACAATGTATTTTTTTCATGTCTTTCACATATATCCAGAATTAGCATGTGTAAGTAATATGAAACGTTCACATATGTTTTGCAATTTTATTATCTGAGATGTATAACATAGGGAACGTGGGCGCAAAGAGAGACAGTGCAGCGCTGCTGAAGATTGTGGGTGTTTACAGCGGTTTGACTGATAAATATGAATTTGTAGCTAAATGTTTAGCGGTGCCAAACAGCATTTCCCGTTGTTTACATCTTTGCTACAACATACCGTTAACGCTAGACACTGTGCATGTCATAGATTAATTTTAACAAATAAAAATACTTACAGGTTGTGGCTTACAATCCACAGCTTCTGCTTGTTGGAGCTGCCCCTTTGAGGAGTTTTAGCTGAAGCCAGCACTGAACTGGGAGAGATTCTGGAAGTTCTCCTTCGTCAAATGCTTGCTATCTATATATTTTTATAATTCTCTGGAACATTAAAATTCATCTGTAAGCACTTCTGTCTTTGCGTCAAGTCCTTTAGAAGCCCAAATACAGAAACAGAAGAAGCTCTGTGGAAATAGCAGCGTTTGGATGGCATTTTAGCTTTCTCTGCTGTAATATTACAGCGATCTCGTCAGACCGGATGTATTTGTTTTTGTAGTCCCCAAAGTCCGTTCACTGTAGGCTTTGCTAAGCTAACTCTGTAAAAGCACTTTGAACTTTGAGCGTATTACATTCAGAGATGTTGTTTATGTTCACACAGCTACATTAAACATGAACTAAAGTTTAAAATATGATATCGTAGTGGACCACACCTTTAACGATACATTTTTAAAATCCCAAGATTTAAAAACCCAACAAGACAGCTCATTGAGTAATAAGTAATTGTATTAAGTAAATGTCCACAGACAGAAAACCACAGACAGTACAGCATACTATTTTCCACTCCAGCCAGACACGCCATATTCCAACCAAAGTACATTCTGATCTTCATCCATCATTGGAATGAAATCGTACACCACATAACTGCTTTTACTGCCATTAAGCAAGCAAAACAAACCATGAACAAAATCAATAGGTTTCCTACAATTCACAAGTAGAAAAAAAACAACTATCTTTCCCTGTTAAAGGAATAGTTCACCCAAAAATAACAAAATTAACCCTCAAGTGGTTCCAAACCTTTATAAGTTTCTTTCTTCTGTTAAGGCAGAAAACCTGTAACCATTGACTTCCATGGTATGAAAAACAAATACTATGGAAGTCAAGGATTACAGGTTTCTAACATTTTTTTTTAAATCTCTTTTTGTGTTTAACAGAAGAAATAAACTCATAACAATTTTTTAAAAAGCAAAGGGTGAGTAAATTATGGAAATTTATATTTATAGAGTAAACTATATCACAGAGATCTTAGTCTCAGATCAATCCTTGTCACCACTGAGCCACGTTATGAAGCTCTTAAACTAAAACCACACTTTATCATTTGTTATACAACTGATTTTAAATGATCACCCACTAAGGTCATGCCATCAACACATACATGTTGAAACTGGGCCTCAGACCCTTCCTCCCCTGTGCCACAAAGTACATCATGAAGACTGAGGTGCCAGTTCAAGCGGGCACCTGACTATAGCAGTAATGTGGTAGAGTGCGCATTTGGCAAACAGAATGTGGCAAATTACTCAGGGATCCTTTGTGTTCAGATCGAGATGCACTGAAGCATCAATGCCCAGTCCCTCCCCAATTCTGCATCCTGATCATCAGCTTGTTTGGGCACATGGAATGTAGTCAATGGCTGCCTGTGTATGGTCAACGTCAAAAGGGACCAAAGAGAGAGCCCAAGATCATCTCAGTTCATACATTTGCACATATGTGACCCTGGAGCACAAAATAAATAAGTTTTTTTGGAAATTGTCATTTACACATCACCTGGAAGTTGAATATTTAAGGACAGGACTGTATTCAAATGGACAACCATTTCAAAATCTGCAATCTACAGGTCAAACAAAAATCTAAACATTGAGTAAATCACCTTTTAAAAGTTGTCTAAAATAATTCTTACACTCTAAATAATGATTAGTTGACTATACTTAAAGTGAGTAAACCCATTTCTTTTTACTTGAATACCTAAAAAAGGTTAAGTAAACCATTTGCCTTTAAGTAAATTAACTGTGTATAATTATAAAAATTAAGTCAGCTGAACAGTTCCAATTTACACAACTTTTATTTTTTTCTTACACTCATTTTTCTTTAAAATCAACTTGTCATTTTTAACCCAATGAATTTACTCATTTTTTAAAGTAAAATAACTAATCGGTTTTTACAACCTTGTAGTTGGAACGACATGAAAAGAAATAATCACCAAAACTGACATTTGTTTGTACTACTTTTTGCAAGTTAGGGGCTCTATTTTAACGATCTAAGCGCAAAGTCTAAAGCGCATTGCGCAAAAGCATTAAGGGCGTGTCCGAATCCACTTTTGCTATATTAAGGATGGGACAATACGGTCTGCGCCCCAACGCACGGTCTAAAAGGTTTGTGCTTATTCTCTTAATGAGTTATGGGTGTGTTTTGAGTATAACATGCATTAAACCAATCATCTCCCATTCCCTTTAAGAGTCAGGTGCTTCGCACCATGGCGCATTTGCCATTTACATGGTGGACTTTGTAAGTGGAAAAACTGAATGCTTCACTAGCGAGAAAACTACTCCATTCTGCCTTTTTACTTTCTCTTTACTTTACTCTTTACCTTCGAGGAGTAAGGAAACGATGGAAACTCACTCCACTGAAGACATCCATTAGCCTACATATTTAATTCGTTTGTTAAGAGCAAAGATTTGTTTCTAAACTATTTCTATATTCAGTTCTAATTTCCAGCAAACTAATAAATGAACAATAATAATAATGAGGCGTGGTCAAAAAAACGTATATCCAAACACACTTCCTATTGTTACTGCTCAAATGATGATGCATACATCTCCAAAACACGACACGTGGACAAATCTAAATTTGTTATTAAGCAAATATAAATATGCATATAATAAATAATACTACTACTACTACTAATAATAATAATAATAAAGTTACACACACGCAAATTGTCATGAATAATCTGAAAAATGAAAATGAGAATGAGATGATATGAAAATGACAGTTGCGCTGGTCTGAAAATGGCAACAAATCACACCATACACGCCTTGCGCCGGGTGTATGACAGGGCCCTTGGTGTTTGAGATATTAAACATTATTGTTTGACTGTGATGTCACTCTCCACCCCATGTTGCTCAAAGTGTTCCAAATCAGCGCAGTTCGTTTGGGTTTGTAGTGTTAAAATAAATGTATCTTTATCTAATTGCCTTGTTTAGATATAACAAAACTCATTTGGGAGTTATGACACTCTACACCCCAGTTCGTCTATCAAATGGCACAAAACTGGTGTCATTCATTTGTTCTAGTTTGTGTCGTTAAAACAAATAATATGCTCCTTGTTTAGACTTAATCAAATGTTTTTGGGAATGGTGAAAAAATATTTTGGTAATAGATCCAGTGGGTTTTTTGTTGTTGTTGTTGTTGTTGTTTTTAACAGCACAAACTAACTGCAGTGATTTGAAATTATTTGAGCAACATGGGGTGGAGAGTGATGTCACACGGTAAAAAGAAATTATGTTTAATATCTCAAACATCAAACATAGTGATTATTTCTTTTTATGGAGTTGCAAATTCACAGAGGTCTTTTACCCGTGTTAAAATACATTACTATTCAAAACACATTTTTATTATAATTACAGTGGGAAATTTAATAGTCTTTACTTATTATTCTAATATGCAAGTGTATAAAAGGAAATGTATTATTTAAACTCGTACAATGTATTATTTGGCTACTCCCACATAAATACCTGTGTAATAATATATAAGACTGAAATTAATTAAACATGTATATTACACATGCAACAACCTGCAAGCAAAAAAGCAGCACCCTTACATGGCTGAGGAAAAGAGTGATCTCTCTTCAGGAAACTGTGGTTAGAACTCAATAACAAGACTTGAGTGCAGTCTGTTGAAAAGTAGAAAATGTTCGCCATGCAAGGCTAAACATATACCACTTGCCTACCTCTAGATATTTTATTACTTACTGTACATTATCATTTAAACATTAGAGGGTAGTATTTTGTTTTTAAGATTTAAATTTTTTTTCAAGCAGTTTTAGTACTGTATTTATATATAGTTTTTACATGTTCTGTTGCAATGTCTACTCATCAAAAAACTCCTGAATGTGTCATAGCTTCCACAAAAACATTAAGCGGTTCAACTGTTTCCCACATATGTCATCTCATCACTTTCTAATAAAAACTGCACACAAAGTAAGATCTAGCTGCAAGACGAACTGCCAGCTGACATTTAACAAAGCCACCTTGATAAAAACAAACCAAACATTACATCATTATTTAAACTAAAAGACGCCTGATATCTAGTATTTTATGGAGCTAATGATATTTAACTACTTATGCAAATGCTTTAGAAATGATAAAGGAAGGCAACCTCAAATGATTCAGGTTATCTAAAGCTTCTGAAACATTCAGCACAGAATATTATCAAGAATATTTCTATTTAATTGGTCCCCCAAATAGCATTCAGGAAAAACATCTATAATTTTTTATAGAGCACCAACACTCATGCACATCACTATACCGTACTGCATGCTCTGTGCATTCTGAAAAGTGCATGAATATACAACAAAAACAACATCAGTTGAGTTATTTTAACACTTGTTATTACCTCAATCCACCTCTGAGCTTCCTGGAACGCAAGCTCACAGCTGACTGAAGACTGCTGACGCCACTCCATCACCACTCCAATCACACCTGAGAACAGTTCAAAAGAAAAAAATATGAGCATGAATGCACTTAGATGCCCATTTAAAAAAATGGACTAAAAATACGACTAAATTGTTCATACAATTAATATTAAAATATAATTATTAGATATGTTAATATTAGCAGCACAATACGTCATATATAAAAATAAAAATGGGCATGTAGCAATTATCATTATTTAAATATAATGTTTATTACAAAGGACACTGCTTGTGAAGCATAGAAACAACAAAGGTTTTTACAAAAACTTTAATAAAATTAATATAAAAGCACTGCAGTTCTAGGCCACCTTTATCGAATGAAGTTTTCTTTAAATATAAAAAAAATAATAATAATACAATAATAAAATTCATCAGCTTTTACATTTCACTGCTGGAAAAAATATATATATAAAAATTGTCATGATATTAAAACAGTAAACAAATAATAAAAAAAGCATGGAAAAAAATAACAGATACAAATCAAAGAGTTCATTTTGGCAAAAATTACAAGAAAAAAAAAGTGGATTTACTAATGTGTGTACACCACATCTAGCTGTTTTGCAGTAGTATAAATAACATGCCTTTAACGAATCAAAAAAAAGAAAAACCGATCTAGATATTATGACTTGGTAATCTGACACCCCTTTAGGTTCATTTCAAGGTTGCATATATAATTGTTTATTAGATTTGTTTTTTAATTTTAATTTGCAGATGCTTTAATAAGAGATGCTACTACCTTAAAATAAAGTGACGTCCACTGCAGTAAACATGATTGAGGTACAGTTGGTTTTATATTCGCACAATCATTCAGTGACAATTTGTGACATCCCTATATTTTTTACCATGGTACTTTGAATTTACGGTCTGAAATCTCATGCAAGCATGTCTTGAAAACAACATTGGCACTATTTAATTGACTGTGAGTGAACAATGTTGTAGTTTGATAGTCATTGGCTGCTAATATTATTTTACTATTTAGAATTTGCAAAGAATACTTATCTGATATTATATTATTAAGGAGAAAGTCTGAACGTGTGAATTATAAAACCAATTTTACCGCAGTAATGTGAACAGGTTAAAAGGAACTTCAAG
Organism: Danio jaintianensis; assembly: GCA_903798115.1. NCBI lineage: Eukaryota > Metazoa > Chordata > Actinopteri > Cypriniformes > Danionidae > Danio > Danio jaintianensis. Next base: position 17,771,827 of record CAIGQV010019186.1, on the reverse strand, counting down.
TTTGCAACCCCAAAATATGGTGATTCAGAACCCTGCACACCTGTGCCACCAAACATGCATACACAAATGCAACAACTCTAAACTTACCTGCAAGGTCTTCTTTCAATTGTTTATTTATTTCCCGCAACTGCCCTTAAATTTCACTTCCCAGAAGTCTCGTTTCGAAAGCGCAAGGTGTTTCCCGCTACCAGTGCGCGTGTCTCCAACACAACTAACTCTCTTCAACTTTTGCAAACACTCCTCTTAAATGCACAGCATGAACACCCTGCAGGATTCCTCGATTCAACAGCCCTCTTTCACCAAACTACTCATAAGCAGGAACAGGAACGTCCAAGTTCAGTGATGAGACAAACGGAAAACGGGCAGAACAGCTGCGTTTGCAGAGACAAGTGCACAGGTAGTGATGATGATGAGTTGTTTAAATATATGCCACGCCCCCTGCTACTATATAAGGAGTGTCGAGGAGGGCTCGCGGGCTTTGGCCACATTGACCAGCAGATGGAGACAAATATTCACTTCAACAACGTTACTGTTAGTTAACTGTCGAAGTCGAGGTAAGACATTTTTCACTAGTCAACATCTATCATTAGTTTTCTCTGCTTGGTCCAAGCCTACGTGAGTTTCTTTCTTTCTTTCTGAAGAACAGAAAGGAAAATATTTTGAAGAATATTGGTAAGCAAAATGTTGTTCCTTCCCTTTTTTACCTGCAATGCAAGTCAGCGTGGACCATTAACTTTTATTTTTTGGGGCTTACCAGCATTCTTCAAAAACATATTTTGTGGTTAACAGAATTTAAAAAAAAGAAGTTTTAACAACTTGAGGGTGAGTAATAAATGTTTATTTTTTATTATCTTAAAAAAAATTATATTGTGTGATCATTTTGCTAACCCAGTTAGGTGTACTTGACTGATAATTATTTTAATACTGGTAAAACCATTTGTGTTGTGTTGTGTTGTGTTGTGTTGTGTTGTGTTGTGTTGTGTTGTGTTGTGTTGTGTTGTGTTGTGTTGTGTTAAGGGGGAGGGACAAAAAATTGACAGTAAGCAAAACAAACTAACTAACATTGCCATTAAAGTAAAATCATAATGAGCTTTTAGATATGATTTTATTGAAAATGTTGTTTCATGTTTAGCATAGGCTAGCTGAGAAAAAAGCATAAGCATACCTGCTAGGTTTGAATATTGACTGTGGTTTGGTCAGCCAAGTGCATTTGACCTCACAGATGGGTCTGGGGCATAAAGCTATCAGACAAAAACCACAATATCATCAAAACCAATCAGACATCTGTATAACAAAATGATTGACAGGTCATATTTGGTCCATTGGCCACACGTTAAAGAGCTTTGCAGTAGCTGTTAGCCCTCTCACCCTCTTCATTTAGCCGGCACACGTGGCTCCTTTACAGTATAAAAGAAATCAATGTAATATTTAATGTAAATTTGTATTATTATTAACCATATTGAGGGGGATGTATTATATTATGCAATACTTAAATTTGTATGAGAATTTTTCCATTAGAATATACAAATATCATTCTATATATTTTTATTATTATTTCACAATGAAAAAAAGAAAGAAAAAAGCTGAAGACTGAGGGAGGCTCACTTTTTATTCTTAATTGTGTTAGGGTTTGCATTTAGTCACAGTATATATTTGGACAAATATCATTTGAACATTGTCAAGGTTTCTTTTTGTTGTTGTTAAGTATCATATTTTATATACAAACTTAAAATGCATGTTTGCCATTCAGTATTAAAATTTTTTATATATATATATATATATATATATATATATATATATATATATATAT